>JACAXG010000004.1:18195447-18813418 GCA_018881555.1 Amblyornis subalaris
GRWKGSMRGKTKGGRWTTTTTTTTTTCCCAAAGTACAGGAACGTTTGCAATGTAAAACATGCCAGATAAACTGGAGATCATGGTGTACAGAGCATGTTCCTTTTAGGTCACATGCTTGAATGTGACTCAGTGTTGTATCATCAGAATCTGTTAGTCTGTTGTGGTCATTAAACTGACTCATTTTAGGCAGGCTAGTTTATTCCTACCTTGGGAAGTCACAGTGCCAGTGAGCACTGGAGCTGGCAGTCTCACCAGCACAGCAAAGGGAGCTTTTGTGAGCGCCCTGCAATTCATCATTTTTCTATATATGTGATGAACTCCGGCTCCAGCTTATGCAGAATCATAGAATTCTATCTGCTGAAGACTTCAAACTGGTTCTTCAATAATAAGCTGCTGTAAGAAGTTAGTATAAAACATAGGGACATAGGTATTAGAAAAATGGAAGAGAAAAAAGGAGAAATAATGTTTTTGTATGTGAAGACTGGACTTCAATGATTAGAGTAGTAGAAGAAATTATCATAGTTTCCCACAGTTCCAAATTCTGAGTTTAGAAACTTGGGGCTAGAAAAGAACTTTTGATCATTGAGGCAAATCCCTTAGAATCACAGTCCTCATGTCCCCTGTTTTGTACAAACTGGCCAACCTTGTTGTAAAATACAGTAAGACTCTTTTGCTTCTATTTCTCTTATTTGAAAGCTGTTCTAGAAACTTGCCCTGTAGTTTGAGGCCTTCTAACTTTCAGTTTTAAATGGGTTATGCTTTCTTTTGGTCCTAACCACTTTTCATTTGACTTAAAAGTTACGTGGTTTCTCAAGTATTTGAATCACCAGTGTATTTTTATTATATGTATTTTTTTCTTATAAGATACAGGAGCTTTCTAGCTGTCCTCCCTGTACCTATTCATTTTGGAGTCTGTTCTTGGTGTTACCCAAACAGAATGTGTTTTGTCTGAGCCTTTTAAAATGACATTAATAACTGAAAGCATCCTCTATCTCGCCTTTTTCTCAGCTGTGTCATACTGTCAGACTGTTATCCTCCTGTGAGAAACAAATCTATTCAGATATGTCAGCTTATTTTGCTCTCAAATGGCAAGCTCCCAGTATGTAGCTGAAATTCTCATTTGCCCCAAGTGCATCACTTTATGTCTGGTTATTGCACATCATCTCCTTTCTGCTTTTCCAGGCCTCAAATTTATGTAGTTCTGCTTGTATGATGCTCCCTTTCTCTGAATTAAAAAACTACTTGTCAAAGATGGTATCTTGAGCACATTGCAAAGCTCAGCAGCTTGGAAGACAGTGCCTGGGAGCTAATGTTCGGGAAGACTTCACTCCCCTGAGACAAACAGGAGAAATTAGAGTCTCATTCATTTGCAAAAACACATGGTGAATTCTTCTGGAGGTCTAATATTGTGTTCGAGGTTTGAAACAGTTATTAATCATGCTACACAAAGAGAAGAATGGGGGATTATTGTTATTATTATTCAGGCTTTGGAACAGAATTTGCATGAAGTGACCACTCTACAAACTGTGGAACCAGTGGTTGTTCTTGAGCTGTCTTATTGCGGTGGATGGTTCTGAACGTATGTGCAACTAACACTACGTATATGCTCTCTACTTGCAGGGAGGTAGTACAGGCAAATTGTGTCCGCTGGAAGAAAAAGTTCTTATTTATGTGTAAAATCAGTGCCAGTGCCACAACAGGGATTCTGGATACTTGCACTTGCAGGGTGTCTGTACGGAAGGTAAGTAGCTCTTTTTCCCTCCTCTCCTCTTTCCTTGCTCTTTCTTCCCTTGTTTTAATTTTTGAATGTCTGATAAACATCAGAAAGCAAATTTTAGCTGCAATCATATCAGGTATTCCTTTAGTCAAAATTTTGTAGTAATCTTATTAGTTACCTTATTTTGAGTAATGCAAGGGAGGGTTATGTTCTTGTTGAAGAAATTTTTCCAGCAGGGCAGCAAAGGAATCGCTTCTCAGTGTTTACAAAGTTAGCCCTTGATTGACACTTCCAGCAAGCAGCAGTAAGCTTCAAAGCCTTGAAATGTGCTAAGTACCAGAATTTTGCACATAGCACGTCCTACCTTTGGGGCCAGACCTTGCAAGAGCCAAATGCCAGCTGGCATCAGGCACTCGCCCTTCCCCTCTCCAAGATGACAGTGTCTTGCTGGCCTGCTCCAAAGGCATTATGAATTTTAAGTTCTAAATGACAACAGCATAGTCTAGCAAATGTGTGGTAAGGTACTGTAAAATAAAGATTAGTATCTGCTTTTCCAAAAATGAACAAACCAAAGAAAAACCCTGAGTCAGTATATTTTAATGGCTTAATGGTGTCTTTTTTCCCTTTTTTTCTTCCCTAGGAATTAAAAGGAGGAAAGGCATATGCAAAGGTAAATTGAGATGTAGCTAATTTTGCCTGTAGATAAGCTTGCTTCCTTGTCATTTTATGCCCTTTTAAAGTAATTCCAGAATAGTACTTAATACCCATGATTTCCTTATGTGCATTATACTAACACAGTGCTGTTGGAACTTTCAATCAGTGTCTTTAATAAGTATAAAACAATATTATACCACCACCATTTTTTCTTTCAATTAGGTATCCAGAAAGGGTTAATAAAAGTAAACCCTTCTGCATGTGTTTACATTAAAAAATAGAGAAAACTCTTCTCACTCTCTCTCTTTCTTGGCACTTTAAATTTTTAACTCAAAATAGATCTATGCTGAATTTCACACTCAGAGTTTGTTTTCTGCTTTTTACCTCGGTCCACTCCCTTAAACGGGCATCCTCTTAGTCATACTTGAAAGAAACTGCTGTTGAGTGGCACTCAGTGTGGTAATTAGCAAATACCTTCATTTAGCCATATGCTTGCTACTAACTGTCATTTTCTCTTAACAGCTGGGATTTGCAGATCTAAATCTAGCAGAGTTTGCTGGATCGGGAAATACCACTCGTCGCTGTTTACTGGAAGGTTATGATACCAAAAATACAAGACAAGACAACTCCATTCTCAAAGTAATTTCTTTCCGTTATCATACTTACAGTAATAAAGCAGAGAACAAGTGGTATTATTGAGCACTTAATGAAATTTAAAACTTATTTGCTGAACCTCTTTCTGGAAGGAAAGCTATTTAAAGTAAAACCAAAAGTGTTGTTTAGAGACAATCATTCAAATCCACGCATTCAAAAATAGAATTTGTCCTACTCTTTGAAATGGAGCTGAATAGATGTAAAAGAAAAGCTTTCAAAAGGAGTTCCTAGTCTAAGGGGAGCTGAAAAATGAACAAGTTAGTATTATATGTTTAAGACTGGGCAGTTTGCTGTGCATCTTTCTGAGAGTGAATCTATTAATTGGTTTATTTATGTATAAGCCACCTTCAACACCTCCATGACTCCTGGGATTTTCCTGTTTGCTATTTGATAGTAATCAGTGTAACCGTTGGTGAGAATTCTTACAAAAAACCCACTCTGCCATCCTCTTCCATTAGCCCAGGAAGTTAAAAAAACTGAATAAGCTCCACAAACCTGAAAATAATTCCATAGAGAATGTTTCAGGTAATTTTTAAAAAAAATTCTTTTCCTACCAAGACACAAGGATTAATTTCCCACATTACTCAGTTTGCAGTCTATGCATGCACTTTCTGATCTCTTTGACAGTCACACACTGTGTCYGAAACACTTGTAATTGATGGCTTTGACCTGGCTCACAAGCCTTCAATGCACTGTGTCCTATGGCTTATTTACCTTGTGTGGTTTTGCTGTGTCTCTGATGTTAGAACAACCYGTCCTAAGAGCCAGCAGTTTGCTAAGCACCCTCAGTAAAGAACATACTTCAGCACCCACTGGTCTAAGCAATATTCTGTTTGCTCATTAATGTTTTAGGTCTCGTCTCTGGTTTTCCCTTGAAGCCATCTTAATTATTAATGATTCTAAGATTCTCCTTGATATATGTGTCTTTTTCAGAATCTTGTATGTGTAACTATGTTACTTTAAATGGCATTTTGTGGTGTTTGAATGCCTACTAAGAAAAAAGATGTAGTTTTTTGCCTACGTTTATTTGCGTATGTGACGATGGCATTTTATTTTACTTAAATGTAACATTTGTGGTAAATATAACTTAGTTACATGACCATGTATGTGTCACAGACCAATTCAATTTTTTTTTTCTTTTGGGGGGTTTTGTTTTCTGAACATGTAGGTTTTGATCAACATGCAGCTGATGTCTGGAGACCCGTGCTTTAAAACGTAAGTTTGTAAAATATCTCTGTGGGGTGGTGTTTTGGTCATACACTAATTTGTGTTTTTACATCTCTCCAATCTGGCAACAGTACTAAAAAAAAGGCACAAAAAGTGGAATGGTAGCTGAATAGTGACTAACATGGTAAAATTGCCAGTAGAAGTGTCATAGTCCTCCTTGCTGTTAGATACTGAGTGTATTTTCAAGCACAGAATACTAGCCTGTACATCTGTAATGTAAAAAAAAAAAAAATCTAAGAAACAATTCAGGGAAACTGTTCCTGTGGTAACCTTATATAAATATACTTGATAAAGGGCGATCTGACTAATCCTTGTGTCTGGAAAATGTGCTCCTAGCTTTTATTCACAAGTCTCAGATGATTTTAAAATAATTCATTTGCAAAAAAAAACCAACAAACACAACAGAAGTGTGATAAAACTTAGTACAAGAGAAAGCACTTACAGATAGCAAAGACATTATGCAACTTAGTAAAAGATGCAAGAGGTAACATCTGAGGGGGCAGGTAGCTAGGAAATTTCACTGCTATACATTGAGGATCCTTTGACCTCATTGTCTTTCATCTGTAGTTGAGGAAATGTAATAGTTTTACTGTGGTTTTGTACCAGTCTAGCTTAGGTGACTCACCACAGAACTCTTCAATGTCCCCTTGCACCACTAAAGGCCCCTTCTCCTCTCTTCTACTAACCTTTATGAGAAGAATAGAACATGGCAGAATCTCATCTTGTCCTTACTGAATAAATTTATCTGAATTTCTTTGATTGGGCAAAACTTTTCTGTATCCCTAGTTACTTAGCACCTCTGTTACTTTAGAAAAACTTTAGTAGATTTACTTTAGAGTCAGACCTACTAACAAATACATCACTGGTGCTGATAATTTCTCAAAGGCAACTAATCATTACTCTTGTATACTAACAAAGCAATGTATTTTTATTTTTTACTGGCTAGTACTGAGGGAGTTGAAATTAATACGTAAATAGCTTTCTGGATCCCTAGGAAAAAATCTCTAACTCAAATTATTCAGACTTGGCATTTTCTTCCAAACTGGTGATATAACCATTTCCTGGAACATAAACTTTCAACACAAACAGAACAAAAAATTTATCTAATCCAGATGTCCTTTGTAGAAAGAAAAATAAACCTTAAAACAGTTTCATAATCTGGAATCAACTACATATTTTATGAAGAAGCCAAGAAGGCTTGATGTTTGATCTAGGATGACATCCCTGAAACCATTCAGTTCTTATTTTCAAAAGTATGTTACGCAGTTAAATCACACAGGCACTGTATTTCTAGAAGTGCTTTTTTCTTTCCCTCTTTACTTTCAGACATAACCTAAGAGGGGATATGTTACTCTACGTAAAGACAGTGACTAATTTACTGAATATGTCAAATCTAAAAATGTCAACAAATACCCATTTGTATGCAGACCAACACTGTTACCAAAGTAGAAAATAACAAAGCATTAAAAAAAACCTGTAGGTAACATCTTGAAATGTATTTTGGTTGTATTTGCTTGCAAGAGAAGATAGCTTGCACTTTGTCATTTTCTAATTAGTTTATTTTGCACTACCAAAACACAGACTAAGAGGTTTATTAATTTAATAAAATATCCCTTTGGGTCTTGGTATAAACTCAAACAAGCATTTAAGCTTTATTAAAAGCTTTTTAATATTGAACCAAAATTTAAATTATTTCATACATGATGCTTTTTTTATTTTGTAGGAGGTAAAATTTAGAGGGCAATACATGGAGATGGTGCCATAGGCCCCTTTATTAGGAGCTGGGAAGGTTATCAGCCCAGAATCATCTCCTGTCCTATGACAGAGATGAAACAAAGCCAGGGGTATGTCACAGCACACAAGCCAACTTAGCCAACTGTTCTGCATGTTGGGGTTTTTTTTTAACTTACCACTTTTTCATGTATTCCATCAAGAACTGAATTACATACATTCTTAGCATGTAAACTGTCTTGGGATTCATAGACTTAAAAAAATAAGCAAGAACTTCAAAATAAAAACATATCACTTCACCAATCATCAGAAAAGGAAAATCCTTCCCCAGGATCCCCAGAAGCCTGAGGGCTGAGCAGATGGATTCTGTAAAACGTCCTTAAGCTCAATAGCAAAAGCTACTTTTTTTTTATTTCCTTCAAGAGGGGACTAGGCAGCATGTTTTCAGAATAGAATTGTAGGTCTGTTAACTGGATGCACAGCATGAATTATGCCAGCTTATTTGAAAGGAAAACTATGTGCTGATCAAGTTGGAGGGATTACAACAGAAGTACAGCCAATCTTAACCACCTTTTTCTTACAGGCCTCCTTCCACAGCAACATCTATAGCAATTGCTGGAGAATCAGAATCTTTGCATGAAGATAGGAAAGGTGGAGAAAACTTAAAAGTAGCACATCTGGGTATAGCAGGTATGGAATAATGCTCTTCATTTTTCAATGCTTTTATAACTGGCCTTATAGTTTCAAGATGTACAAAATACTTCAAGTCTTAAAGGGATGCTCACAGTTGGCCTGTAAAGGAGCCTTCTTACGTGGCTTGTGAGTTTCTACTACAAACCCAGCTGAAGTTTTTAACCAGGTTAGTTTTTCAAACAGAAAACATCTGGCACAATATTCTACTATGATACTGGAAAAAGCATGGTCATCTCTTTAATGTTGACACTGCAGACAAATCTACAAGTATATTTCATACAAATCTTTCTAACCCAATGGTGCTCTCTGTTTGCTCAGGTACATATTATGATTTTTATTTTTAAGGAATTCATTAAGATACATGGTATTTTTGCAGCACTTAAATCTCCAAAAGGTTTGTAGGAAATCAGTGTCAAGTCTCTATCCCTCTGGGAAATCTGACTTTTGAATCTAATCAAGATTACAGACAAAATAGCAATAAAGCTGGCTTTAGGAACACTATCTGCCTTGCACATGTTGCAGATGTCTCATCAAAGAGTGCCTCAGTCCCAGACGAACTTGGTGCATGTGGACATTCCAGAACATCAAGCTATGCAAGTCAGCAATCAAAACTGTCAGGTAGCTGTTCACAATTTTGTTACGAGTTGTTGGGGGTTATTTACTTTCACAGATTTAGACAGGATAAAATAAGTTTATGTTTTAAAGAGGGTTTGAGGCTGAAAGCTTTTTCCTAGGAGTTCCAGGTGTGGCAAGGGTAATGTTTCTTCCCTCTTAAAATCACATCTCTTTGGATGCAAGACAGCTTTTTGCCTTCACTTCCTCCAGTTAACATGTCTGAGATTTTTACCTCTTCCATGAAGTAAAAACTAAAAATAAGAAATAACTAACTTACAAATGGAGACTTAGCTTTAAAAGCTGAAGTGGATATCTGTCATTATATTTGTTATAATATAAACAAGAGGTACTTAGAACAAAAAGAAAATGGCATGTGCTAGAATAGAAAATCTGAAGTCAACTGTCTAGCTGATGTACGCACATACATTCATAGGGCTTTTGAAGTCTTTATAAGACAAAACACAAATTCTGCTTTCAGGATGGACCTTGTCTGTCAAGAACATACCTAAACCACCTCTCCTGCATTTTCCCAACAGGATATAGCACATGTCACTCGAGATCATCCAGTCTGTCTGAACTCTGCCACAAGAGAAACACCTCGGTGGGGAGTACCTCAGTGGGGAGTTCCTCAACAGGAACTGGAAGTATTCTAGAGCCATGCGAAGAGACTGAGCCAAAAGTAACTGAAGGTGATACTGATACATCTACTGATGATGCACCATCAGAAAAACAATGCAGGTACACTTAATCTGAAAGCCTTGTCTAGCAGAATTAAATTACTTTATCACTTCTAAGAGCTCTAAATATATTTCTTTTTGCAGGCATCCTGTAAAGCAAGACTCTGTGGAGTCACAGCTGAAGAGGGTTGATGCTACCAGAGTTGATGCTGATGATATAGTTGAAAAAATACTCCAGAGTCAAGACTTCAGTTTAGACTCAAGTGCAGAAGGTATGGAGATAAGGAAGCTTACAGAAAACTGAAGTACATTACAGGCCTTGGGAAAATCCACTCTCTTCAGAGTCCCTGTTGCTTGTAATCATAAGGAGTGTGCACGTGAATCACTACATTTTCTGCTTCATTCCTGTCTCCCAGAAGTTGAAAAAACCCTTACATGACTCAGGGAGCTTTCCCAGATAATTACTTTAAGCCTAAAAAGAGCAGGTGCAAATCTGTGACAAAGGTAGTCCCTCCAACCTACACCACGTAGGAGTTGGTTCCTCATTACTTAAAGTATTTGCATCTGAAAGTATCAGCTACAAAACTGGTAGATTTAAAATCACCTAGTTTTAGCTAGGGCAACATTAAAGAAAGCTAACATATTTTAATTCATTTGCCTTTTAGAAGAAGGTTTAAGATTATTTGTGGGCCCTGGTGGAAGCACTTCTTTCGGAAGCCACCATCTACCTAACAGGTATGTAGCCTGAACAACTAATCCATAGGCAATACTGAATAAAAATACATCAGATACAGCAATTATTCTGTATTTACTTCCTTATCTTTCTATTTTGTATCATTTGCACCAAATGATATTCTGCATCAAAAGAGCTAGATTGTCAGGTCTTAAAACAAGACACATAGATTAGTTCCAAAACAGAACTGATGTGTCAGCCATAAGAATTGTAACTTTCAGGGCTTCGGAAGAGTCTCAGTTCCAAAGTTTTCAGATCTGAGCAATGTTTCAGTATGGACACAGGAAACAGACACCAGTTTCAAATATGAGCTCTATAGCCTTACTATGTTACTCTGGAGTGGGAAGAAAATTTTAATGGTTTTACATATATCTTTACAGTATCGAACTTTTATGTCTTTCTGATAATAAGCCTAATTTTCTTCAGTTTAGTTTTTCTCATAAATCCTGTTTCTGTTTGTTACATTACTTGTTTCAGTGGTTTGTTGACCTTTCAGCTAAATAGCTGCAAATGCAGCCCTAACCTCTTTCCTTTGATAATCTGCTTCAAATTATCTTCTTGTTTACAACCAGATACACTTTTTTCTTCTCTAAACCCTCTTCAAATACTCTATGACTTTACCTGAATGTGTTAATCTTCAGATGAGAAAGCACAAAAAACAGGCAAGAACATGCTCTAATACCATGTTCCTGCAGTCCCGTGTAACTCAACATTTTTAGCTCAAGAAGTTAGAATAGCTTCAGTATTTCAGCAATTACCTATGAACTTTTGTTTACAATTAAATGTCTTCAGTCTTTTCTTCATGCTGTTCTTGTACCATAATGTAAGATGACAATCACTGAGTTTTTTAGATACATTGATCTGTTTACATATAAATGCATATAAAGAGTATTAGCTGCATATGATATAGCTGTTGGAGTGAAGTCCAACAGTAACTTGCTCATTAACATTACTTTTCATTCATTTTGACTGTAGTACACCAAAATCTCTTTAATGCATTAAACTGCAGGTGACTCAGTGGCACAGTAATAATGGTGAATGTTTTCTACCCTTCACAGTTAGCTGGTTTTGGTATTTGCCRTTTGGTTGGGGAGGTTTTGTTGGGGTTTTTTTGGGAGGGCTTTTGGTTGGTTGGGTGGTTTAAACAATAAACTTGCTGATCTGTGATACTTGTTATTTAGTTCCCATGTAAATTGACATTGAACTTTTTTCCAACTTTCAGAGTAGGGTCTGGAGCATATGAGCAGGTGGTGATTAAACGCTAAACTGCAATGACAAACGAGGAACATCTGGAGCTCTGGTGTTGATACTTCTGGTATTGTTTGCTCTATTGCGAGAGCTGAGAAAGACACAATGAACTCAACGTGATCTTTTTCTGAAAAGTAATGGAATGCCTCTTGCTCATAGAGCATCATCTTCTGTGGTATGAAGGCAAAGTTCAGCTACATATACCTTGTGAGGGCACTTGGGCTGTTTTTGTAAACTCTGTCTGATGTTAGTGGAATTAATTTCTGTGAAACATCTATGGAAGCATGATAAAGCGAGTCCTGTCTCAATATTTTATGTAAGAGATCACTTGTGGTGATGTACTTTGTTCATAATGTCTTTTCAAAAAAACTTCTGAGAGTTGGTCTTAAAAGAACCTAAAAAAAGTAACTACTCAATTTGATCCTACATGCTATTTTAGTTTTACAGAAGCTAATTACTCCTATCAAGTCAGTTATTACCAGGTCAAAGTTATGGGCTCCAAAACCAGCCCAGCTATGTTTTAACATAACCAAAACCACCTCTTAAGTGTACTGAGCACAACTTCATTCTAAGGTTAAACAGGTGAACTTCACATACATTTAAAACAAAAACCCACTACTAAATAGATCTAAACCAGCCACTAATCAGTTACATTAACTGTAAATTAAGTCTACAGGTTTAAACGCATCAACTGTGACTTTTTTTTGTTCAAGTGATGAAAAAAGTGGGATTCCACATCAAAACACTAAGGCACATTAGTGTTAAGAAAGCTGGCTTGGTTGTTAAATCTGGAGTTCAAAAGCTGCTCCCACAGAAACTCACTTCAATAATGCATGAACATTGAGATTGAATGGGATGGTACTGTTTACAAACCTAGTCAGTAGTTTACTACCACTTTAATTTTTTTATTGTAGTTTAATCCTTCACAGTCAGTGCTTTGCTTGTGTTTTGAATGTGCCTTGCGGGATTGGGGGTGTACAGGGAGATTAAACAACTTACTAAGAAATTTAAGCTTTAAAACTAGGTAAACATCTATATATACTATTATTAGTAAAACTTGTTAAGAGAAGCACTTTATTGTAGACATACTCTGCACACTGAAAAAGTCTTAGTGTGCAACAGCTTTGTTGAACACTTCCTCCTTTGCTATCTGTCCACTGTTCCATTAGGTCAATGTACTGTATTTAAATTTGCACAAGTAGTGTTTTGCCTGACAGGCAAGAAAGAGCTCATTAAATTTTCATTGAGAATATGAAAGAACCTGTTTTTAAAGGGATGTGTTAGGTAACAAATAGGTGTAATTAATTGTAAACTGCAAATGACCTTAATTTTTTTACATTTAGTGGTACTGTTTATCAGTTAAGGCTTCGAATAAATAAAAATAGTGTGGCCACTTTTGAAAGCTCAGAATGCTTCAAATTCTGCTCAGAGTGATGTCTGACACCTTTTCATTGATGTAAAAGTAGGCCATATTTAATAGGTTAAATTATGAAAGCAGACTTTGTGTTCCAGAAATCCATAGTAGAATTATTAAATTTTTATTTGTATTTTTAAGGAAATTTCAGATTTTAAAGCTAGAGTACTGTTATTGAATATGATGAATATGAGCTATTTCTCAGTTTTGGTACTTGCATACTTTTATTTCTACTTTTAATTATAATCTCTTTAAACTGTTTAATTAGGTAAAAGAAATACAAAGATTCTATTTTAGCTGCTGTTAATAGAAGTGTGGTATTATCAGTTTCTRTTCTCTACAGGAATTTTAAACAGAAACTACTCAACTGCTAATATACAACTATCTCTGAGAACATTACACTTTCCTTTCCTGTTATATAACTAATTCATACCCAAAAATCCTACTGCAAGCAAAAAATGCAAGAAATTTGAATACATTATTTGCTTTCTTTAACACTGCTACCGTTGTTGACAAATCTATTAAAACCAGTAGTTTACTTAAGTTTACTTGAAAATCACACATAGTTTGAGGAAAACAGACCTTTAAAAGACATTGTACAGCTACTTATGAAATTCTCAAGGGAATTCCCATAGCCCATTGCATTTTATGTTAAACAACACAGCTAATTCTCATAGATTAGAGATTTTGTTTACTAGAAGCAATATTTTCTTGCCTGAGCAGATCTTTTAAATAGTAGGGAAGTTGACATAGAAATCCAGCTTTTAATAAAACTGTATCCTAGTAATTTATTCTTCTGATTTGAGTTACAACTCTTCATGAAGTGATTATCTAATTATGCATCATTGAAGTGGAACATAACCTTCACACTTAGGTGTTGTGTTTTCCCTTTTTGTAGACTGTGTTATATGAATACTGGAGGCTTCCATGTTGTAAGCTGTTTGGGATGTGTTGGTGGATTATGTTTTTGGTTTTTTTAACTGTATTTAAATACAAATCTCTCAGACATTCAATAAACTCATGTCTTCAGTTTGGAATCTGTTCCCTAACAATTACATCTCTTTAATACAAAAAATTACAAACTTAACTGGCAGTTTGTGTCCATTTCAGTTTCTCTTCCAGTTATGGACTTCTTTTTTAAATGCTTTGCTTTTTCTACTACTGTGTTTTCACACAGTTTCAGTGACATATATTATCAGGAAAATGTGTCATTTAGACCCCGTTCTTTTCCTAATCTAGCAGGAAAATTTGTAACACTGATCAGAATTGTTCTGTTCAGTTATTCTGATCATAATCAAACAATAGCTATCACCGTATTTCCCTTATATTCAGGATACTGCACTGTTTTCTTGATGGTAGTGTTGGAGAGGTTTTTTTGATGGTTGTGTTCTTGTGGAATTTTTTCCATCTACTGTATTTGGATTTTACAATTTTGAACAACAGCTGCACATGAAAACAAAGAAAAATTTACAGGTACACCAGCACCAGGTTAGCATTCACAATTACAGCAGTTCTTTAAATGTTTTAATTTTTTTTTCAAAAACAGAACAGTCAAAGATGCCAGTGTGATTTCAACTCATCGGGAACATTTGGTTTTCATCGAGGCTGAGTATGTGCTCATCTTGAAAAAGGCATCTATAAATTTTATTTAATTAAGAAATAATGCCTAAACCTATGTCTGACTCATTATTCAGCACAACATAGCTGATGATAAAATGAACTATCCTTGAAGTTAACAAGAGACTACCAAAAATAATCTAATAATGATAGCTACCATAAGGCAATAGAAAACAGAAATACTTCATTTTCTTCATGGGAATTATTTCCTTTTAGCCCCTGATACTCTACTTGAAACCCCTGTGAGTTACTGTTACCTTTGTCAGAATCATTCTTCTTTGCTCAATGAGAGAGGTGCTGATAGATAAATACCACTGATGGAAGGCTTAGAAAAGATTTTGTGGTGTAGTGAGCATACAAAACATACCATTTGATAGCTTCTAAAAAACCCACTTTCCTTAGTTTAACTGAACTTTGTATGAGAAATGTGTGATCTAATTCTCTTCATTTTCATGTTCAATATTGAACATCACAGCAGACCCATCACTGCTCAGTGTGACCTTGCCAGCAATAAGCTTGCACAACTTCTCAAAGGTACCACAAAGTCGATTCACTTTGGGAAAAGAAAAGATTGTTGCAAGAGGTATATAAACCTCATTTCCACTGACAAATGGTTCCATGTTTTTTTCAACAACCAGTTTTCCAAGATAGTCTGAAAAACTGTCCATTGAAGGCTGGAATTTGGATTTTCTCTCAGGATCATCACCATTCTCCTCACGTTTTGACATTAAACGGTGCTTAATGATTTGGGCTGTGAAAATAACTTCACTGATCACTGCATTCTGCAAGTACTTCTCATCTTTAAGACTTGGGTACACTGCTTTGAAGACCTTTACAACATACAAAAATACATAAAATGTTTATCACTAACACAAGCTCAGATTTTAACATTTGCTGTCTGAAAAAGTTTCTAAAATGTGAATATAATGTTTTATTCAATCCTGTTTTGCTTATTCAACATTTTCACATAACACAAAAACTAGGCAATATGAGTTGATTTTATGTATTCCAACTACACTGGCAGTTAATGGAAGTTCAAAAAAACCTCAAAAACCAACAGGCCAATACCTGCAAGCTACACTTGTAGATCAGGCAAGGTGCAGCCTTGCAATTTTTTAGTTCTTTTTAATAATTCTCTTACTTTTCACATTACTCATTATGAGGCTCTGGGGACAGTTCCACAGCTATGGAGATTGTAAACTACTACTGAACTGTCACCAGGAAACCAAGACTTTTGCATGTCATTTATTGTTTTCAGAGTAAAACATTGTGTTCTCACAGCTGCAAGGAAGGCTAAAAATAAATTGTGACATCAAAATCTGTGAACTTTTAGTGTGTTCTCCACTGAGCTACACTCCATGGCAATTAAGGGAACTAGGCAGGCAGTCTCATTCCCACCACTTCACTAAGAAGTGCTTTATCCTAACACGCTACCAATGAAGTTCCACTCTCTATAATTATTTCTTACTTTCCAATTACATCTTGAAATGTTGATTTATCCCTATACATCAGTTACCTAATAAAAATTAATTTGATAAACACACAAGATTAACAGTCTTGTTTAAACTCAAAGTTCACCAATGTCAAAACTCCCTCCAAAATGACCCTGTAACAGGAGATAATGAAAGCAATTTCTAGTACACGTCCATCACCTAGATGTATTTCCTAGTTTGTTCAGCATTAAAGAGCACTTCATGATTCTATTAATGGCAGTAGATGACAGTTGATGTTTCACATGCATAGAAATTTCAAATACAGAAATGACAAATGTTTTTATAGCTTGGAAGCTACAAAAGATAGAGCCATTTTATGAAACATTTTATGTTTCAGTTCAGGTCACAAGTCATTTGAACGTACGCATATATTTTTACCCAACTGAAATATTAAAATATGCTCACTGAAATAAATAACTTAAGGCCTCATAAAATTGAAAAAAAAACCCCAATATATATTTGCATTATTATTTCATGTCAACTCTGAAAAAAAAAATTTATTTATACCACATGGCATTTAGTTATAAATGCTTTTCGTCCTTTTTATTTTTTATGTATCTGAAAAATCTGTCATTGCCAACAGCCACACGATAAATAAAATGAATGATTAGAGGAAAAATGGTATACCTGGCAGAAAGGAAATTTTCATTCTAAGGCTAAGAGTATCTTAAGATAAGAATGATTATCCATATTGTTATTTAGCAAATACCCTAAAAGTTAAAGGCCTTTGTGCAACTGGGAACACAAATCAAAGAATGAGACTCTCTTGTTCTGATGACAATCAGAGCTAAGACTGGATAGCCATAATAGTCCATAGTAACAACACCTTCACAGGCAGTCAGACAATTTTACTCATTATTCATACCTCTAAAATAAGTAAATAATACTTACTGTTTTGTAAACTGCTTCAGTGGGTTTCTCAGATTGAACAGATTCACCAGTTTGAGGATATTTTCTAACAAACACACCTATTTGGGTACAAAACCCAACCTTCTCCATTCCTGTTGGTGGGTGCCCTACACCAGTAAATTCCACTGAGTAATCATAGCATCTAGCAGTCTCTAGAGCCCTAAGAAAGACAAATTATTCCAATCATATGAAATATTCATCTTTTCATGTGACAAAGATGCATTCTTCAGGAGAAGCAAGACTCCAAGCCTGCAAATGCCTGAGCATAATTTCTCTAACAATACTCCTGTGCCTGAAGGTAAGTGTTGTCAAAGCTTTTATCAGAGCTGTAATATGCCTATCATAGTGTGAATCATTTAGTATCAGTAATCTGGGCATCCAAACATTACTGTTAATTCTGCACATTCTAAAATATGTGCAGAGAATATTAAAGCTCACAGTTGCTTAGTCACCAACTTGGAAGTGAGCTAGAAACTACCAATTTTCAAGAACAACATTACTTGAGAAGAACCCATAAAAAATGCACACCCCAAAACCACAAGAGACCAGTTAATAGAGAAAAAGTGTGGTTTGTTGTAAATGTATAAAGAGTAAAGTCTACCTAATTAAGGTTACAACAGTGTACATTACATCTAAATGAAAACCATCTTGTAGTACATCAGCCAGCATGAACAGAGGGATGGGGCAGGGAACCAAAATGGCACTACCTACCTGCATCATTCTCCATGAACAAGTAGTACTCTAAATTAACATCTCATGAATTTTAGAGAATATTGTAATACTTATATTTCACAACACAAACACTTTCTCATGTTTACAGCTCAAAAAACCCCCCAAACACTTCTTCAGTGATATCAGTGTTGTTAATTCACATCTATCTAGAAGCAGTATCTAAATATACTTAAAGTCATAGAAATGGTCTCTAAGGTATTCATCCTTTAGCTAATAACACAGGCAGGCTTCAGTATCATTATGGAGGGAAAAATATATGCTTTCACCTTTCCCAAACTACTTACTCAAAAATCACTGGATACTTTAAAGTCTATGGCAGAAACAACATAGTTTAAGGGGCAAAATTTCCAAGATACACCAAGAGTTGGCTATTGAGGTATGGCATTCTTTAATGTAATGTATATTTTCTTTCACGACTGCTTGACAGTTGAATGTTATCACAGGATACATATCCCAATCCCTCTTTATTTTTATTATATCTACTGATATTAAGATAGATCTCACGTAACCCTCCGTCATGTGCATATAACTTGCGTAAAATCTTTCATTGTGTCATGATTCACTAAACTATCCTTAACTGTATTCAACATGCCCCGCTGCTGTGGTTATTTGATAAATCTGCTTGCAAACTCTTACAGAAAGGTCTGGACTGTGTGCTTTGATTGCACACATATATAGTGAGCACATTTCTTGGAACTTACGAAGCATTTCTATAGCAGGGTGTTATGCAAAAAGGTTAATTAATACCTTACACTTCAAACACATTAATTATAGTAAAGATATATAAAAAGTATATCTAAAGTAAAAGTTTTAAATCTTTTTTGCAGAGCAGTTACAGTAAAAGGCAACTTAACCACCATCATAAAACACAAAACCCAGCGAATGTGCTTAACTACTCTCAACAGCAAAGAAACCACCAAATCAGGAGGTGGCACTTCACTGATAGCAAACCACCTATGTGAACTATTCTGAAAATGCACAGCCATTCATTTTGCACACTACTGGGCACCCAGAACTGTTAGCATATAATGTTCAGAATCTTACCAGCTTTGAAATTGTGCTTGGTTCCACTCAAATTTGTGGTCTGGATGCCTGTAAAACATCACTCCTGGAAGCAAAGGGTTAAATTCAGAATTTGGAGTACTGATCACAACTATGCTTGGAGCCATGAAACCAAACACCACTTCAGGAAACTTCTGCAGCTCTGATTCTTCCAGATGTTCTATTCTGAAAAGAATAAGTTGATGTCTGTGTTTATAAACACTCTACCCACCCTATAGTTTAATCATAACCAGTCAAAAAAACCCCAAACCCATATCTGTAACTTGTAATTTTACACACAGCTCTGCAATATGAGCACTGGCCCTGTGGCCAAGGGGCAGACAGAAGTTTTTGTCTGAGCAAATCTCCGCTTGCATTTTGTACTTTGTCATCAGTATCCCTTTCCCACCGTAAGCTGGCACTACTTGAATTGCTTAGTACAATTTAAGCACAAGTTAGAAGACGCCACTCTTCTACTTGCTACTTTTCTAATTCTACTCTTCTGCTTGAAAGGTTTGATCAAGTCTGTTTTAAGTATGGACAAAATTCCAAACTGAACTCTAATGAACTTAGAAAAATGTTGTGTGTTGTCCTAATACTCACAGTTCAATACATGTCACCAAGTCAAAACCAAGCATGCAAGGATCTTTATGGGCAACTGAACCATGATGCAAGGTAACAGTTAGGGATCTTTCAGATGGCTGCAAATAATCAACAGGAAGAGGAGACAACGTATGCCTACAAAAGTATAAAAAACATGGTGTTACAGAAGGGACCTTAAGATAAATGGTGCATATAAACTAGCTAACACCCTACACAGATACCCCGTAAATCCCAAAAAAGTTACTTACTTTACATGGGTATAAAAATATTTTTATAAATAACTACAATAGGCAAGAAAGAGCAGAAGTTAATCCAGAAGCTGTCCTTTGTGTTTACAAAAATTTCCATTATACCCTCAAGTCACTTGGAAAGCCACTTGTAAATTCTGATAGTAGTTCAATTCTAGACACACAGTAGTTCTAGTTTAGACATGCTTTGCAGGGTTTTGGGGGGAGTTTTAGACAAGCATACTGTCTTTTTTTCCCAAGTAAAATACACTAAGAAACCAAAGTGTATGTGTAAATTTCATTCTGAAATACTGCAAAAGTAGACAAAACACACAATAAATATAAAAGGTTATTTCATTCTTGAGAAAGAACAAGAGAGAACATCAGTATCTAAATCCTACGTATTCACTGAAATCGTATTAATCAGCTTCCAAGAAAGAAACTTATGTTCATCATCTGACCAATGCTTCAAAGACCACCTAAACCTCTCATTTTAGAGGCTTCTAAACCAGACACCGCACATTGAGCTAACCTTCCTATTTCAAAATGATAAACAAGAACCAAGTCCCAACCATGGTGACTAAAAGAGTTACATGCACATTTTAAAAAGATCAAAACTGATCTTTCTGAAGACAGGAGTGTCACATATAAGCATAGGTAGATATTACTAACACAGTGCCATTAAYGCCTTTACAAACAGCGTATTTCTGGAGATGTGCACCCTTCCAGGGCCTATCCATGCCCCAGACCTTTGGCTGCGTTAGGTGATGCTATGGGCGACTACAGCCCAGGAGTCCCCAGGCACAGATCCAACGTAACTAACAATGGCAGAGAGCTCTTCATTTGCCAAGCCATTTCTGCTTGGCAGAAATATTTGAAAGCCTCTACAAGAAATGCTGCAACATGCCACTTGTATTTGGTTTACATGGCAAGCCAGTCAGAGGGCTAGAGGAGAGGCTTGTCTGAGGGGAAGCCCATGCTGGAGCAGGCTCCCAGCGCAGACCTGTGGAGAAAGGAGCCCACGCTGGAGCAGGTTTGCCGGCAGGACTTGTGACCCAGTGGGGCACCCATGCTGGGGCAGCCTGCTTCTGAAGGACTGTATCCTGTGGAAAGGGACCCAAGCTGGAGTAGCTCATGAAGAAGTGTAGCCTATGGGAAGGACTCATGCTGGAGAAGTTCATGGAAGACTGTCTCCCCCACAGGAGGGATCCCATGCTGGAGCAGAGGAAGAAGAACTCTCCCTGAGGAAGAAGCAGCAGCAGAAATAACGGGACGAACTGACTGTAATTGCCAATCCTCATCTCTCTGCAGCGCTTTAGGAGAGGAGGCAGAGAATAGGCAATACAGTTACACCAGTGAAGGACTGAGGGGTAGGGGGAAGGTGCTTTTAAGACTTGCTTTACTTCTCGTTATCCTACTCTGATTCAGCTAATTTCCCCAAGTCAAGTCTGGTTGGTCCATGATGGTAATTGGTGCGTGATGTCTCCCTGCCCTTTAACTCTTGAGTCTTCTCATACATTTTCTCTCCCCATCCAGCTAAGGAGGGGAGTGATAAAGTAGCTTTTGGTGGGCTCCTGCTCTCCAGCTAGGGCCAACCTACCACAGCACTAGGTCAAGACAAATACAAACCTCAAAACAATCAAAGAGCTTACATTTTCTCTTTCATTACACTTGCACAGATATCTAGCCCAGCTAACACTTCAATGCAACTGCAGAATTTCAGCATCCGGAGAAGACTGCAATCAGCACATCCTAAATCTGCCACCTGTAAATTAGATATTAAACATGTATAAATGCTTTATATTTCTAAACAATTTCAGAGACTTTCATAACATAAAAATTCCATATTTATGTCAAAATAACTTTTTATTGATAAAGCATTTCACAACCATAACTAAAATTTACAGCTGCAAGCAAGCAGGATAGATGCAGATTTGAACTCTAAAAAAAATGTATATTAAGTTCCTGCAAGACTTTTTAAAAAGAATAAACCTTTTGTTATTACAGCTAAAACAAGTGCATGTAGAACATCCCACCGACTCTGGAGAATGTCTTCCACATGAATAACAGTAAGGTGTGATTTTAAGTATCAAAGTTGAAGGAATTTTCACATTTACCACTGCTTTTCACTGGGCTGTTCTCCCTCCAAAACACAGAGAAGAGGCTCACCAGCAGCCAAGTTAGCAGCAAAAACTCTGCATAAAACAAGTTTACAGGCTCACTCTAACGTTTAAGTGCAGAACTCTGGCAATATTCAGACCACGAAGTCCAATAATAAATATTCTTTCCTGTAAGCTAATGAGATAGTGGAGTATATAAATCAACCCCCACTGTTCTTTCTCAGGCTCAGTCAAGGTTGAAGCACACTGCTGTTCTCCATGTGAAAATCCTGAGTTGTTTCTATCCAGCTTATCTATCCTGTGGGTAAACAGAAAGTTTACCCTCCTACCCCTTCCACATCCTAAATCAGAAAATTCAAACCATTAAATACAGATGTAACAYTGATGAATACATTCTATTTAAAAGATTACCATGCCATGACCTCATAGACTGGATTCGATTTTTATTAGCTACTAGAAGTATRATTACTTAAGAGCACTGCAGGTGCATCAGTTTCTTGCATGCCCCCTAAGACATTAATACCAATTTAAGGACTAAACACTGCAGATTTGGGAAGGGCTTCTGGGGAAGGGAGGGAGCAGGGAGGACACGCTAGCAGAGAGCAAACACTACAGTACATTACTTAAATAATTTAACTTTTCACAGTGAGTATTGAAACAAGAGTTCTGGTATATTGGGGGGGACACACATGACAACACGGGTGGGGGGTCACAAGACCTTAAGAAAGAGATGAGTTAGCCTCAAATAATCTCACATTCTCGAGGTTACTCTCATCTGAGAACATCCATGCAAATGATGAGGTAAACCTGATACCTTACAGGGAAGCTCTAGAAAGCAAAACACAACTATGATGAAAGCAGCTTGAACAAAATTTCTCAGCATTAAATTAAAACCAGAATGCTCACTACTCTCCAAAACAGGCTTAGGCATTTCTCTGCTTTAAATATTCTCCTCTTCCCATCAAGTAACATTAATCATATGCACCCCTGAAAAACAACATATCCCCAGGTGTCTGCTAAGGCAATTCAGTTTCACCAGGTCCTCCACTACTGTTGTTTGGTAATTGGGTCAATGAGTTCTTTATGCGTTTTGCCTTCCTGAGATACCAAATGTCAACCTATCTTCAAATTTATAACCTAAAGAAACAAAACATACCAACCTTCTTAGGTTTGTACTTCTCCACTAAATCTTTAACGAACTGGTGGCGTTGTTTGTACAAAGGCGGTTTAAATTTAATAATTTGTGTAAACTCATCTTCTTGAAAGTTCTTATCCATAATATTTTGGCAATGCTAAAATAGAAAGTTAACTCTTATTTTCTGAAGCACTTTATAACATATCCAATTACAAAGTTTGCTGTTTTCGGTGGTGTTTGAGTCCCAGTTAAGAAGGGGTAGACCTGATTTGAGTTCTATTCAGAKAATGACAAAAACATTGGAATTAGTACGATTGGGCTGTTCTCTCCACATATAATTATGCAAATAACCTCTCTATAAACAATTATAAATCATATACAAACCTAAAAAAGCAAATTTCATAATTTGTCACCCTCCATCCAGCACATCTGGACAACACTGCAACCAAACACTACAACCAAAGCAGCTGGGCCAAGCCTGCATACAACTTGATTGCTCTACAAGCTCTTTCATACATACCTAAAAAAAAGTATTTGTGTATATATACATGCACAAAACTAGGCTCGGTGTTCAGGCCAGCCCCCGCCGCCTCAGAAGCTAAGCGGGCCTGCTGTGCTCCCCTCAGCCGTGCCCGCGTGAGGGGCCACCCCGGCACGTACCGCCTGAGGCCCTCGGCTCCGAAACCCCCCGGCTCCCGGCCCCAGCCACCCCCTGCCCTTCCGCGGGCTCCCCCGCGCTGCCCCCTCCACCTTTTCTCCCACGCTGAGCTCCTGCCTAGCATAAGCAGCCGCCCCCACGGGCGTCCGGCACTTCCAGGGAGAGCCGGCCGGCAGCTCTTATTGACGGCCCTTGGTGCGGGGGGATGGTCCTTAATGCCCTTTTAGGCGAGACGCTAAATCAGCATTAACGACCGCCCAACGGTCCACCYGCTGTACTGATCTCTACCCATGCCAGCCTCCCTCAGTGCACTTAAAAAGTGATTGGGGCGGCGGGGAGCGTCCCTAATTTTTTTACACTAAACCCCAAAAATCTCACCACTCCTCATGCTACTCCCTTGAGGTGCTGCTGTGTCTGCAGCCGTGTTTGCTATGCCCCACAGGGGAAACGCGCTGTTGTGCTGGTTGCAATATGCAGTGAATGAGCCCTGTCTAGGGGAGTGAGGTAGCGAGCACAAAAAACCAAAAAATACATCTTTTGCAGGGTTTCGTTAACTCTTTTCCACACTGGGGCCAGATCTGTCTCTCAAAGAGTAGGCAGCTGCATGGATGCACCGTGAAACTAGAAAGGAAAGCATGGCTCCGCATGTCCCATTTCTTGTTATGGTGATAGAATGTAAAGGATTTGCTGATCACAGGGCAGGGCTGTTATTAATAAAGGTAGTATATAGTGTAGGCCTGGGACCTAGAAGGAGGGAGGATTCTGGTGGCAGTGAGGTTAGAGAAGATTTGTTAGTTAAATTAGACCATAATTCAATGCCCTTTTTTCAGAATATACTAGAAATATATGTGCTGCCTCTTGGCTAACATTTTAAGTTCTGTGGGATGTGGCCTAGACAGAGCACAGTAGCTAAGAGCAGGTCAGCCGTGCTGTTCACCCAGTAGCTAAGACAGGAAATATATGTAGGAGTGCTTGCAAACTGGCAATCCACACAGTTCTTTTGGATATCTCAAGTTATTGCAACAGGTCCACTGTGTTTTGTTTGACTTTGGTTTTCAGGTTTTGGAATACAATAGCAATTACCTTTTATTTGTATTCATTTTGGTTTATAAGTAGTAGAAGTAGGGAGCTCTCTGTACAACTTTACTATTGTTTTTCTTCTCTTAGAACAGCGAATCACCAAAACCAGTATGTGCAAGTATGGTAGCCTGAGAGTTGCTATTTCAATCAGTTTGGATTATAAACAGGCAATTTGTAATATTACCAACCTTTACTTATAGAGAAAATTTATTTTGAAGTATATTTAACATCTGGTCAATTATTTTTGTAGGATTTCTTCCCATTATGATTTACAGACCTGCACAACCCAATTTGGCCATGCATAGTAACTATGTTTGCACAGGAAAGAATTCCCATTAAATACCTTTCACTAGTCTAGTAATGTGATTTTTACTTTTTGATTAGGTTGCTTTTTAGAAAAGATAATGCACTACAATTGAAATAAGGGTATGAATACCTTGTGCAAGAAAAAAAGATAGGTTGGATGCTTTTTTTTTTATATCTCAGTTACTCTCTTTGGCTGTTGAGTAATTGTTTAACCCTGAACTATCACTTAGTACCTATGTCTCAACTAGACAAGTCTATAAACTCTGCATAATATGTTTTTACCTCAGAGAGATAAAGTTTATTAAGAGAAGTCTTTTGCTTACCCGCTTAAAATGCTATAGATTCTGGTATCATGTGAAATTCTACTTACAATTCAGTATAATGGATTCTTCAGAACAAAAAAGGTACAGAGAAGAACAGTAGTAAAGTTACAGTATACAGTAAAATTCGATTCATAACATGTTGTGAATTCACACAATGTCCTAAGAGTTTGTGAGAATTCACCTCAAAATGTACCACGGTAAGTGAAACCTTCAGAATTATCAGCTGTTATAATTCTCCATTATGAACTATATAATCACAGAGATACCTTTTTTGATTGTTCCATATTAGGTGGTGAAATTGGATTGGAGATCCAATCTTTGGAAGACTGGCAACATGAAAGAGATGGTCAGCACGATTTGCAGCTTTAAGCTGGACAATCTGCTTTGACCCCAGGGTCTCTGATTGTCTTGCTGAAAAAAGTTTTGCAAAATTCTTCTGATTTTTCCCCATTAAATCAAATAAATTTTTTGTCTTATTTTCTCACTGAAAAAAAAATTTGATTTAGTCTGGTTCTGGTTAAAGTTTTGGTGGGTTTTTTTTCCTTATGCAGTGGTACATCTACTTAACAGTCTCAAGGCATCATAGAGTAATTTATGTTGAAAGCGACCTTTAGAGGTTACTTAGGGCACCCCGTGCTCAAAGGAGCTCCAACTCAAGGAGCTTCCTTGGAAACTTCAGTTCCAAGGTAATTTTCACATTACTGTCTATAATTTCAAACTGAATATTCAAATTGTTTTAGTTCAATACGCCACAAATTAAGCAGGTTATTTTTAGAGGAGTCTGTTAATTTTGTACCATACACAGAGCAACAAATGATATGACGATACCGGAATAAACACATCTCACAGTATAAAGTAATGAATCAAGAATCTTAAAACTGCTGACACTTCCTTCAGTAACTGGGATGAGAAAGACAACTATATGCAATTCCAGTACTTTTCCCATAAAGTTGCAGTGCATATAATTACATCTGATAGCAAAAGAAATCGAATGCAGCACTGCTGCCAGGAGACACTAGTCCACATTGATACTTGACAGGAATATACATACAGCAATACTACTTAAGCTATAATTCAAGAGCTAACAACCACTCCTCTCAACCCAAATTCAGAGGATGTTTAGTGACAGAAGTACTAGTACTTTTTCTCCTCAGCTTCAACCAACAGATTTGGCCTGCTGAAAAAATTAAGAACTCATCTGTGTGAATGAGAAGTGAAGCTGCTCTTACTCACAAACCACCATCCTCTTACTTTTTTATAATTATATATAGTTTCTTGCAGTTTGCAAGTGCAAATCACCTTGTTTTGAGGTTCTTGGGTTTGGTTTTTTGTTTCGTTTTGGTTTTGGCTGTATTCAGTATAAAATCCAGATGGGATGCCTTAGGGAAGAAAATCTAATTTGGAGCAAACGGATTTATACTTTGCAACTATATCAGCGGTTTCAGCATCATCACCAAAGAGGGAAAGAAGTACAAAAATGTTATCTTATAGAGAGTAAAAAATACTGAGGTTTGGAACATATTGACTAAATATTCCAACAGCAAAAGGTAAATGCATGAAAGCACAATTTGTGTAATATAAACTATAACAGAAATAGGGGTTGTCTTTAAGTGCTTATACAATAGAAATTAAGGAAGTGCTCTAAACAACAATAACAAAACCATTCAGATTCAAAGAAAATTTACTACTCTAGCTAACTGCCTCCAGATCACTGCTATAAAGACACTTTCTTAGAATTAGTTTTTGTGATTAGTTCTTTGATTTGATATGAGATTGTTAAATGGATATTTACTGCATCAATATGGTAGAGCCATGTAAGTAATGAAGATTTTGTGAACGTCTTTGGAAATCCGCCAAGATGAGAAGAGGAGGCCAGGTGGTTATTCCTAGAAATGGGAGTGAAAAGCCTCGATAGCAGAACAGAGAAACCGTTAACTGCCGGAGCCCTGATAAGAACACTTTTCTGCTACAGTACAAGCTCTAAGGTACTTGAAGAGCCAGACTAATGAAAATAAACTACTGTTTCTCAGGGTTTCAATGTGTAATGCACACTGAAGGTATTTTAATGCTACTTCCAGCAATATTTATCTCCTCTTTTCTAAATCAAAAATCTAGATTAGCTTTAGCATGTAGAGATGCTATTCCCGTGGATGATTTTGTACCAACTTCTCCCTGTACCTGTTTCCTGATGTGCTGAGCAAAGGGCAGCCCTTCTCTGTGCATACAACTGAACATACTTTGCCATGTTATGCCCAGTTTGCAGTCATTTCAGTGGACTTTCAGTTTACTTTTGCAGTGTCACTTGATGTTTAGAATATTTTGGCAATTCTTCTAAATCATGCATTCAGTCTCCCTTTTGTACTTTAAAGCTTGACACCAAAGTATGTAGCTAGTTGTATTTGGTTTGGGTTTTTTTTCGCTTTTGCAGGCAAAACCGGACCATTTTCTCTTTTCTGTTTCCTGTTAGTATTTACATGTAGACAACGATTTTCTTAAATCCAGCTGTTTCTTTTCAGCTGCATTAACGTAATTCTGCTTGTTCCAAGTCTGTATGTAGTATTGCTAGTTTCAGAAAGAGCTGTTGAAGCTGAACTGAGCAGCAGGGAATAGTTACTGTTTTCAGGGTGTCAGACAGGGTTCTCAGAAGCTGCTCAGCCTTTGCCAGGTTCTGGCCAGAGGAGCGGCCCTCGTACCCAGCATTAGTGTCAAGCAAACCGGCCGTGCCCTGGCCATCACGGCACACCGGGACTCCTGCACACTGAACGTCCGCAACACTTCTTTCCTCTTCCCCTTCACCAGTAGGAAAGTTGTGGGTGCTCCATCCCTTCAAGCCCAGGTTGGATGGGGGTCGGATCAACCTGGTCTGGTGGAAGATGTCCCGGCCCATGCCAGTGAGTGTTGGAACTAGATGGTCTTCAAGGTCCCCTCCAACCCAAACCATTCTATGATTTCTTTGCTTCTCCGCTGCTGTGAAGGCAGAAGCGGCCGGCGCCGGCTGTGCCGTGGCCTCATTACCAAAGACAAGGAACCGAAGGGACCAGTTTCCAACTTTGTTAAGTCGGTAGCTTAATCTACTAAACCCTGTGTGACGGTGCCAGCAGCTGTCCTCCGGCGGGCCACAGAGTCCCCTCGCCTTTCCCGGCAGGGGGGTCACGCCGGCCGGACCCAGGCGCTGCCATGAGCGAAGCGAGACCGGGAGGAGCCGCGGGAAGGGGCCGGGGCGCCGGCGGGAGGGGCCGCGGCGCCCCCGCCCTTTCCCCGCCGCTCCCCGGGGGTCGGTGACGCGGCCCCGGAAGGCGACGCCGTCACTTCCCCGGCCGCCATCTTGTTGGGGTTGAGGCAGCGCCCGCCGGCCCCGTTCCGTGTGCGCGGCCCGCCCGCCCCGAGCGCCGACCCGCCATGGCCAACAACAGCCCCGCGGTGGCGAAYTGCCAGGGGCAGCAGGCGGCCCAGCACCCGCCCGGCGCCGTCCCGCCCGTGCAGCAGCCGCTGCAGAGCGGGGGCCCCAAGCCGGCGGCCTCGGGCAAGCAGGGCAACGTGCTGCCGCTGTGGGGCAACGAGAAGACCATGAACCTGAACCCCATGATCCTCACCAACATCCTCTCGTCGCCCTACTTCAAGGTGCAGCTCTACGAGCTCAAGACCTACCACGAAGTGGTGGACGAGATTTATTTTAAGGTGAGTCCGCGGGCCGCGCTGGCGCCGGGCCCGGTTTGGTTGCGGCCCGCGCCTTTTCCCCCTCTTATCTTGTGGTGAGGGATGGGAGCAAATATCGGTTGAATTGCTTAGCTGGGAGAATCCAAGGCGCTGCCTTCGCTGCCTTAGGAAACAGGTGTGTTCCGCGTCGCATTTGGAATTGCGGAGCTGTAAATTAGGTTTGAAGAGGGCAACGTAAGTCGGGGCGGTGGGGGCGAAATGGCCG
The DNA here is from genome assembly GCA_018881555.1 of Amblyornis subalaris. Classification (NCBI taxonomy): domain Eukaryota; kingdom Metazoa; phylum Chordata; class Aves; order Passeriformes; family Ptilonorhynchidae; genus Amblyornis; species Amblyornis subalaris. The sequence goes on from JACAXG010000004.1 coordinate 18,222,977, forward strand.
TCTTAGGACTGCGCCTTCAGCCGGAGAGAGCGGGCAGGGCGTAGATCTGCTGCCGCTGCCGGAGACCAGCCCTCCCCGCAGCACGGAGCCGCCAACACGCCGTGTAACCACACAGAAGGGATGGTGGTGACCGTAGGTGTCTGCATGTGGCTTTCATGCTCAGTTACAGGTTAGGATTCCCTCCTCGATAACTCACCTTACAAGTTAACGAGTTCGTTTTAGTGCTTGTCTCGGCGTTAGGTAGGATGTGCTGGGGAGATGAATGATCTGTATCAGGGCACCTATGTCTCGGTTCTTGTTTTGTTAGCAGGATTGAATCAGTTTTGCACCGAGGCTTCCATCAAGCCACTCTCCCAGGTAGAGGTATGCATAATTAATGCTAATCAACGCAGCCACTTTCTTTGTTCTGATAACGAGACCAAAATTTAGATAATTCAACTAGTCACCTGTACTTTGGTGGTTATTGGCATATTTTTCTCAGGTGAATTCATTCTGCTTGATAACATTACCATGTCAGCTGGCAGGTTTCAGTATATTTGAAATAAATTTCAAAAAGAGCAATGGTAGCCTTTTTGTTTCATTTATCCAAGTAAAATAAAGTTCCTTAAGGCACTATAATCGTGAAAAATAACTCCACCGAAGTATTTTGAGCTTTTTGGCAGTTTGCACTTACTTATGCTACTGTTTTTTCCACTTAGTGATAGCATTTCTCTGCCTGTTCTCTGTCATTTGGAGCTGATTATTTATTTCTCGTAATACTTAGTGTAACATACATTGTCGACAAAGACTCCAGTTAATTTACTACTTGCTGCATGTGAAAGAGACTTGACTATCTGAATGGAAAGTAGCAGTTTACTTATGCAATTGATGACTAGAGCTGAAAAATTAGTAAAAGAAACATATTTACAGAAAATTTGAGAGCTTACTCTGTTTTTAAAGTGAACCCTTTCAGATGTAGTAAAACGTATTTGATGTGATTCATCATCTTTTGTTGGCAGAGCTCAGCAGCAGTAGGTCAAATAGTTTGTTTGCTTGTCTTACTGTTTTCATTCCAAAAGTGGCTTAATCGTAAATTGGGGAATAATTTTGACATGCCTTTAAAAATCTGCATATTAATCTGATTTGTTTACTGAACTTGAGAGTTACTTGACTTAAAACTGTATGCTAAATAAAGAGAAAACTCAGGCCCTTACTCAGTCATGACTAATGGATGTGAGGGAGAAGATAACCTGATGGTTAAGATACTTCATTGATATTAAGAAGATTTGAATTCTCTTCCTGTTTTAAGATTCCTGAATAATTGCTGGGGGGAGTTTGTTTTTTTTGTTGGGTTTTTTTTTGAATAAGTGTTACACCCATCATAGCAGGTGTATTTTCAAGTGTATTCGTCCATCTTTGAGAAACAAGTGGCTCTTTTAAAAATTGAGAATGCTGGGTGCTGGATTATCAGGAAAGATGATTGTAGGTCACATAGGCAGCTAGTGATAGGGACCATCTTTGAAGATATGGATTCTGTCCAGATATTTGAATTAATTTACTTGTAATTCTGGTCTCCTGTTTCAGTTCTGTATCTACAAAGTGCAGGACTTCCTCTTTCTTTATCCCTGACTTTAACACTGTGTGCATGTCCTCAGCTTCATTTCATCTGTGTATTTCCAACAAGTTAAGCAAACGCAGCAGTCTTTTTAAAATCAAAACTTTAAATGCTCCTTTCTGAAATGAATAGCGTTTTCAGGACTTTGTTGTTGGTTTGTTTGTTTAATTGATATCTGTCAAAACCATCATGTTTATGTTGATTGTGGCCAATAAATGTAACTGATTTCTAAAGTTGAAGACTGACATTTGTGATAGTGTTATACTCAATCCTTTGATTAAAAAATACTTTTCATATCCYGTGAGAGGCAAAGCAATATAATCAGAAGGATATGCAGTATTATTTAGTATTCGTGAACTTCTCATGCAATGCTAATAGTACAGGAAGTCGTAGGGGATTTTGAATTCTGCAGTACTGACATCTCTTATATTTCCTGTTTGGCAAAGACAACAACTGTAAAAAAAACCCAAACAAACAGGTCAGCAGCTTCTGCTGTTAGTGTATCTCTGATTTCATGTGATTGTGTAATCACATCATAATTTGTTTTATTTCATGTATTGTTAAAGAATTTTAATTTGTGAAGTATGGTACAGCATGAACTCTCATTCCCAATCCAGTGTAGCACCATTGTATCTTTTTTTGGCTTTTCCATATATTTTTTTTAAGTTGATGTTTAAGTTTAGGAAATATACTTGTTTATTGAGCCAAATATTGCTTCTCTGAATTTCACAATTTCAAATGTAGCGTAGGCAGTTATGTGATTCTGAACTTGTTTATGATTCTTACTGTCAAGTTTTAGGAATGGTGTTGATTGCCTGTGTTTGTGCACTCATCCCTAAATGTATATCACAAGATTTGAATTGGGCAGATCTTACTTGTTACTACTTAGGTATCATTTTACCTAAGAACATCATTGCAGTCTAAAAGAAAAGTCATTGATTTTATGTGAAAATCTTACACTTCATAAACATCTTCCTTTTGTCCTAATAGTAGGTGATAGTGAAAAGAAATCTAGATAGGTTCACTGCATAAATGAGACTTGGGAATATGASACCATGTATTTTGATTTCTGTAGCTGTCATCAGCAGGGATCACTAAACTTGTAAGGAGACAGTTTAATTCAAGGCAGTTGTTTAATCACCCAAGGAAATAGTAATGATCAAGTTTAGTCATAAAGAATTTGAAAGTATAGAGTGACGTATAGAATATGCATGGATGTGGAGTATAGAATAGGCATGGATGCTTCCTTTGACGTTGTGGGGTTTGTTTTAAATTTCATTCATGATTTTGGCTGTAATTTCTTAATGTGGTAATTAAAAAAGCCAAGTGCTTTGCTTTCTTTTAAGGACAAAGCAGGCAATCTTGAATTTGCTAGAAGACAGTCTTTTAAATTGGTTTAGGATATCCATTGTTAAATCAGGCTTGTATAGGCACCTAAATATCATGGAGGTTGTAATTGTAATTTTCTTTCTTTGGTCCTGTCTCCCACCTCACCCTTTCAGGTGACGCATGTTGAACCATGGGAAAAGGGCAGCAGAAAAACAGCAGGCCAGACAGGGATGTGTGGAGGGGTAAGTAGAAGTACGTGCCTTCTTAAATTTTTCTGTCTGGTAAAAACTTTCCCAAGCATAGATAAAATTTGCTTGTATGTTGGTTCAGTCTCTAGATGTAAAAGTATTTATTACAAAGAATGGATATATTCATCTTGCTTCCAAAGCTGTGGATGCAAGTAGTATTACTTTTTCCACTTAGCTTTGTTTGTAGATTTAGATTTTATCCTGTGTTAGTTTTCATATTCTTTTGTAGGTTTGGGGTAATGTCTTTGTGACTTCCTGCATCTTCACCTAACTTTCTACTTTTGAAAGGTGCGTGGTGTTGGAACTGGAGGAATTGTGTCTACTGCCTTTTGTCTGCTCTACAAATTATTTACACTGAAACTCACCCGTAAGCAAGTGATGGGCCTTATAACTCATACAGACTCTCCATATATTAGGGCTCTTGGATTTATGTATATTAGGTAAGTATCAATATCATCAACTAATGACTGATCTAATATGCAGAAAGCTGTATTAAAATGTGACATTATTTTTGTGCTTAAAGGTACACACAGCCACCTACAGATCTATGGGACTGGTTTGAATCCTTTCTTGATGATGAAGAGGTATGTCGGCGAGGGTAATAATTTGTTTTCTTTTGTTTCTTTTCATGTCACTAGTTTAGGCTTAAACACTGCTTGATAAGGTTTTCTGTATTTTGAATGTTACAATGTTATCTTGGTGTAATTACATAAATTCGCGCAGGAAACAGGTTTGAGCTGGGACCTGGGTTATTCGGCTTAGATTTCAAAGATCTAACAGATTTTTTTCATTGGTTAAGATGTTACTGTGTCAGATTTACAAAGCCATGTGAAACAGGTGTACTGAATCAAAATGGAGACAGCAGGCTGTGTGAATGTGGTTTCTGTGTGTTTTAAATTAATAGTTACTTTTAAGTAAGGTGTAGTAAGTCATGAGAGTGCTAAATTTGTATTGTCTATTTATTACGGGGATGGGGGAATTGATGCTTACATAAAGGAGTGGGAACTATATGGTAGAAACCAACATTCACCTTGGAAAATACTGCCAAAAATCTCTGTGGTTATTAGTCATGTCCTGGAATAACTAAACCCAGGATTTCTTCAGAGAAGCAAAAAGCCTAATTACTGCATAAGGTGGCATTGTTTCTGGAACCTTAATGTCTTTGTTAATGGGCAAATAAAGAGATGCAAGTTGCTAATGGAAGAAAACTCAGTAAAGGGGCTGCATTAGTATAAGGTCAGGTGGAAGAATACCTTTGGTACCGTAGTCCTGATTTACTGTTTGGAGAAACAGTAGGGAGCTGATGGGTGAGGTTTCCTGGGCTATGAAGTTCAATACACAGTCTGCTACATATTGCTGCAATTTGTATTTATTGAGCAGGTTTTAAATTGCATCTTAAATTTAAGAATGGAACAGGAAAGATCACTTCCCCTCTTCAGTGTGACAATAGGCATCTACTTCAAGAAATTTGAAATGCTGTAGTTGCAAATGATGTCCAAATACTGGTATTAAAAATAGTGTTAATTATACATGTATCTGACTGCAATGCAGTGTATTTATTTTAAACAGCTTCTTTCATGCTAAGTGTCAAAAACACTGTGCAAAGGAAATAGCTGTTATTTCAGGTAAACCCATGCTATAGTACGTTTTTAACAAAAAATCAAAATAAATTTGACTCTTGCTTGAATCTCTGTGATCTCCTTCTCCCCCAGGTGGGGCTAGCTAATATGAACTCTCCTCCACAACGCTGGACTGTAATTTATGAGAAGAATTGGGGTGGCTTCAGTCTCAGGGTCCCACAAACTCAATTCCAAGGACAATAAAGCAGTCACAAGTGCAATGCATTGTTCAGGTCTTAACTGGTTCATTATTCAAAGCACATTCTTTAGTGTATACATTTCAGTTCTTGCAGATACTTGTTATGAAGATGTATTTGTTTCTTATTGTTAAAAATCTCCCAATATATTTTTGGAATGAGTGTTTCTTTCCCAGCTGCTATCAGTAGCTTTGCGTTATGTAGAAAAACTGCTTGGGGCTGCTTAAGTCTCTTAGCAGTCCTCTTCAAGCTCGATAGGATGAAGCAAATTTTTATATATGGAATTATTTAAACCTACAGGATTTTTTTTTCCCTCCAGTTCTTAAATATGTGGAAGCAGTTCATCTTTTGTCATACTGCTGTGAAAACCTTCCCAGGATACAGAGTTACTTTTCAAAATGCTTCTTATGTTTATTTTGTTTAACTGTACATACTCTCCAGGTGCTACGTTTAACTCCTTTTTTTCTTCTTTAGATCTCTGCAGCGATTATATTTGGAAAAACTGTATATCTGAACACTTAAATGTGTGTGAGTGCAAGCAGTTTTACGTTCAGATTTTCTCTTCCTGTTTAGATAACAAATCTCACTTTCCTTGTGTGCTTGCACTATAGGTTTGGGACTGACAATAGCTGACTAACATGTCCTGAGCTGTGAGAGGGCATAGCAAGAAGGCCTTCATGCGGTAATGACCCTTTTCAGAGACAATGGTCATCATGGATTATGCGTTTCCAATTATTTGTTCATTTATTTATTTTTTTACATATTTCTAAATTAGAAACCTCACTGCTTCATGGCAGTTGGTTTGCTATTGCTTCCAATTCTGTTAGGATGCCATTTTGTACTAGAGGATTTTCTGTGATCATTTTTAGATAGGGAATGATGTAGTTCATAAATGATTTAGGACACAGGGTTGGGTATGATGGTACGCAGTTGTACATCCACAAAATGGAGTATTAAATGTAGTTTCAGAGGACTTCTCAACTTTGTGGCATTTAAATACAATGCAAGATCATACCATATAACCAGACTGTGTAAGGGGATTTTGTGTTAATCTCTTCATCGACAGTCCCTTACCATCCAGATGGCTGCAGGATTAGTATGTGCCTGCATGCATATATATTAAGTCCCATTCCCTATCTCTAACATACTGCCAAATCCAAAGGGTGCAGAGTTTGAATTTTTCTAAGGAAATGTATTAGAATATGAGACAAGTAAACTTTCATAATCATGAGACTTCAATAGGACAGTAATATAGCAGCATTTTTTTTTACTCAATAAAGAGTATTTTTGACCATCAGGATATTTTTTGCTTGTATTTTGCAGGACCTGGATGTGAAGGCAGGTGGGGGTTGTGTTATGACCATCGGGGAGATGCTTCGTTCCTTCCTCACTAAGCTTGAATGGTTTTCCACATTGTTTCCAAGAATTCCTGTGCCAGTCCAGAAAGCCATTGACCAGCAAATTAAAAGCAGACCTAGAAAAATCAAGAAAGATGGCAAGGAGGGAATGGAAGAAATAGACCGGCATGCAGAACGTAGACGTTCAAGGTCATATATGCATTATTTTTAAAATTAATGTTAAAAGTTCAATATTGAACTACTTATTATCAGCAATGTGTTGTGTTTTCACTGAGATGGGTTTTAAGGCAACAGTTTATGGATGCTAGCAGATTAAAATAATCAGATGATATTTGGTATTTAAGATTAAAGACTGTGTATGTAAAGTATAAATTGGAAAGGAAAGAGGGTCTCTTAACTTTGGAAGGATGTGTTTCACATAGAATATCTTCTATTTTGAAAGGTCTCCAAGACCAAGATCGATCAGTCCCAGGAGGTCTCCCAGAAGATCCAGAAGCAGAAGTCACCATCGGGAAGGCCATGGATCATCTAGTTTTGATAGAGAACTAGAAAGAGAAAGAGAACGGCAGAGATTAGAACGTGAAGCAAAGGAGAGAGAAAAAGAAAGGCGGAGATCTCGAAGTACTGATCGCACCCTAGAACGGAGGCGAAGCAGAAGCAGGGACAGATACAGAAGTCGGAGTCGAAGTCGTGACAGGAAAGGAGATAGAAGAGACAGGGATAGGGAGCGAGAGAAAGAAAATGAACGAAGTCGGAAAAAAGAGAGAGATTATGATAAGGAAAGAGGTAGTGAGAGGGAAAAAGATCGATCTAGGGAAAGGTCAAAGGAAAGGAAAAGTAAGGGTGATACAGAGGAGAGAAGACACAAGGATGACAAAGATGAGAAGAAACACCGTGATGACAAGAGGGATTCTAAAAAAGAGAGAAAACATAGTAGAAGTCGAAGCCGGGAAAGAAAGCATAGGAGTAGGAGCCGAAGTAGGAACACAGGTAAGCGCAGCAGAAGCAGGAGCAAAGAAAAATCAAGTAAACATAAAAATGAAAATAAGGAGAAGTCAAATAAACGAAGTAGAAGCCGAAGCAGAGGAAGAACAGATAGTGTTGAGAAGTCCAAAAAACGAGATCAGAGTCCCAGCAAAGAAAAATCTAGGAAGCGTAGCAGAAGCAAAGAACGTTCCCACAAACATGATCACAGTGATAGCAAGGACCATTCTGACAAACATGATCGTCGAAGGAGCCAAAGTACAGAACGAGAGAGCCAAGAAAAGCAACAGAAAAACAAAGATGAGACTGTGTGAATTCTTTCAGAAGTGGATCACATTGAATCCTATAAATGTTTGATTAAATCCTGCTTATTTTTTCTTAAAGTTGAGATTGTGCAGTAGTTGATGAGCACTCTTCTTCAACCTCCCTCTAGGCTGCAGATTGTCATTTCCTATTTTGGGTAGGGAAGTGCCTTTGTAAACCCATTCAATGCATTGACGGTTTCAAACCATTTGTTTAGTTTAATTTGTAATGCAGAGATTGTTCTTGCATTTTTATTGTTCAGATGTTTCTGAAATGTACAGTCTGTACATATGTCCTGAAAATGTTTTAATTCCTTTGGCATGGTTGCCATGTTGGTTAAATTTGTATGAGGCAATAAACTGCCACTAATTATACTTTCCTTTTGTAGATGTGGAATTATGGTTTGTATCCTGAAGATAGCATGGCTGTGCTTTCCATAATAGTATGGCTTTTAGGGATGGATCTGGAATGTGTATTATAGCTGAGATATTTATGTGCGTTCAATGTACATTGAGGGCTGCAGATTTAGAACTACCATTTATGTCCACTGTACCTGCTGTTTTGTCCAAAGCTTTTAAAATGTATTAATGTTGATCACCAGTGGTGTTAAATTGAGTGGACTTTCAGAAATAGTGGTTTTGATGCAAGGATTTAGATTATGTTGGGGCTTGTTTAGTAATTCTGTAGAAAGGCTACCTCAAGCGGACACTGTAAAGGTTGACGGATGAGTACCGTAGCCATCTATGCATTTTATTTGTTTGAAAAAAATCCATGTAAGCTTCCATTTTTTTTTAAAAACACAATTTATCCATTTGTGGTCCTTCAATGTTTTTAATCAGCAGCTGCACTCTGTCATTTATGATAATCCTGGGCTAATAAAGGCATTTAAGATGGGAAGAGGGAGGTAGGAAGAAGAAAAATATTACAAAGGATTTCAGTTTCAAGCTTCCAAAGCATTTTTATAAGTGTAAACATTTAAAATAAGAATTAACTGATAGTGTCCTTTTTTAATTCATATTTTCTACAAATAGTAAAGATCACAGTTTGTGCTGAACATTTCATCTGGCAGATTTTTTTTTTTAAACAGGTTGTTAGAAGCAAAAACCAAAACGCATTATAGAAAAAGATCATATAATTAAAGTCCAAGTCTATTTGATAGATTATTCTGATGACTTGTATACTAAGTGAGGAGAACCATCTGGAATAAACTCTCAATTAATTCCTTTGTATCGAGTGTCAGCTTTTCCCTGCACGTTCATTGCCAGTTGAAGAGTGCTTCGGTTCCTCCACATTTTATTTTCAGATCAAGTGACACTTTGTATGAATAAGGGATTTTATGTAATAAGTAACTTATAAGGAAGATGCAGCAAACAAACAAATGCAGCAGTCCCAAAATAGGAAGACTATGAAGTGGGACCCAATCATGAAGTGACCTGAAGGTAGAAGAGAGAAATAAAATATTTGTACCTTTTTCACTTTTGTGTAATGCAGGTCATCTAGCCATATTTCTTTTTAAACATCCAGGAGAAAACAGTGTTTCAGCTTCGAACAGTATACTTCATTCCATAGTGCTCCAAGAAGCAAACTTTTTTCTCTTCCTGCTCATGCTGTTTTCTGAACTGTTAGTCTTTTCTCTATCACAATGGTCCTTAGTAATCAATTTTTTTTAATACTGAGGTTGTTAAAGTATTGTCTGCTTATATTTGTTACCTGATTTTAAATTTGAGTTTGAAACAAAACTTAAGATTCAACAAATTCATTCCCTTGCAGCATAAAATTAAAATACTGAGCTTTCATTTAATATGGGAGAAAACCAGAAATACCCTGTCTAGTAGATTACTAGAGCTGTCTTTGCAGTCTGCCAGGGGATTGCATGGATTCTGTCCAAACAGCGAGAACAACTTTAATTTATCTTGTTTATGTCTAGAGGGCTTCTTTTGGCCTTGTTTTTAACCTTCAGTTTCTGAAACAATATGTTCTTGGGCAGAGAGGCTGCAAGACCAGTGTTCTGCCAGGGAAAATAGATTACTGATTTCCAATTGTTCCTTCAGGGCTCCTCCTTCTCCTGCCATTGTTGGGAAATGGGAGTGAAAGAATGGTTTATTTGCAGGTAAAAATTGCAGGTATTTGAGAAACAGTATTTTGACCTGAAAATGGAGAAGCACCATCTCACTAAAACACAGTGAACATTTTGATACAGCTTGTGCAAAGACTGGCTTGTGCCAGTATCTCTTACAAATGCATTGTTTGAGGACTGTCCTTTTATTTTCTGGTAAGTAGTCCTTTTTGACTTTTGGGTTTAATATGATCCATATTACGTACTTGAGTTAGCAGTGTCATGGATAGCACTATATTCATTGCCAACCAAGACCCATGAAAATTACTTGACCCAAGACGCCTGTCTTAAATTATCCTTGGGATTTAGTGTTGTACAGCTCTTGGGTTTGGATCTCTTTAATTCCTTTTTATCTTTCTGATGCCATTTTATTTCACATGCTCTTAGTTAAAACCAGAAGGAAGTGTGAAGGGCTGTGAAAGCAGCTCTGATGAGCAGGGGTAAGCAGTGGAGGCGCCGGTGCTGCCTGTTCTGATGCGGTTGGTGCAGTGCAGTACAGCTGCACTGGACATTCATCTCGGGGGCATTAGAAGAAAATTTCTGCCAATTTTAATTGGAGGTATTGTCAGAGTTTCCCCAGGAGCTCTGATTGCAGAGCTGTTGTTTCACAGTCTGCGCGCTCACTCATTAGTTCTCAGGGTAAAATCACAACCGAAGCACTATGAACCCAAAGTTTCCATAGTATGCCACATGTCCATAATAGCCTAGCTGGATAGTTATCCCTTGTGAAGCTGCATCTGTCTTTGAAATTTTCTGTAGCTCCAATGATAAGTACTGGAATGGTAATATTAATAGCCTCGTACAGTATCCAAGTTCCCCTCTTAAGGGGAACCTGAAGGAATTTGATGAATTCTGCTGGCTTTAGCAGATGTTTGATCTGTTTGCACCACTATGAAGTGCATCTAACTTTACCTGTAGATGGCCAGCAACTATGAAGCGGGATAAAAGTGTTTAAATGCCACTCTTGATGTTTTGCATTGAGATTGTCATTGTATCTCTTTACTCTTCACCAGCAGTAGTTAGATGTAGAACACTTCTTAAATCTCAGCAAATTTGGGTCAAATCTGAAATCAGCTGAAGGGTAGATTTTTGCCAGTTCCTTTAGTGGAATGAAAACAACCTATCTAAGTTTTTAGCTATTACTTCTGTATCAGATACAATTAAAAATAATGTGTATTTTGAATAATACGTGCAAATTTTTTTGCAAGCGTTCATATTTGTATAATTGCAGCTAATATACTATTATTCATTGAATTTAAATTTTTTATTAAGTAAGCATTAATGAAGGCGTCTACTGTGAAATAACCTAGGTGGTTTATAATCACCTGATTTGTTAGTCCAAGTGATTTCACAGATACTGCTCTGAATGCATCAATTTTAGCATATCAATATGCTGCCTACCTCCAAGTTTTCAACAAGAACTTTCTTGATTCTCAAGTCTTCTTTCAAGAGGTTTGTGGGTTTGGGCTGCTTGTGGGTTTTTGATAGAGTTTTTGTTGTTATTGTGGTGCAGGGGTTTATTGCTCGGGGGTTTTTTGCTTCATGAAGTTCAGAGCTTCATACTAGCAAATAGTATAGAAATAGCATCTATAAAAACACTATATCTAATTGTCCATTCCTGTGATCTAAAGTCAGCATCACCCATTACCTCAATCTGGAGAGAACCTGCAACTAATCCAAATTTTTTGATCAGCTTACTGAATGCCAGTGATGTTTCACATATCAGCAGTGTAAATTATTATTAGACAATTATTATTAGACAATGCCTGAATAACAACACCTCAGAGTTACTCACCACCAGAGTAGGAGGGGTGTATCTAGCTCAGTTTGGTTGTTTTCCTCCCTGTTTTGATTAATTGTGTACATCTAACTACTTTTTCAAAGCTGAATCAATGTGTTTTTTCTTGAGATCATGACTCCTCTTCAGCTTTTTGCCTTTTTTTTCCCCAACAGACATGCAAGTAATATTCTGATACAATTACATTTCTTTTCAGTCATAAAAGTGAGAGGAGCTGACAAAAATAGTACTACAGCATTGTCATGTTTGTGGTGTGTAATTGAGATGTTAAAGTCTGTATGCCAGGAAGAATTAAGAAAACATACACCAATAGTTTAGAATGGCTTAAAGTACATTAAAGTTACTGTTAGAGCATGAAATTATCAGAACTGTTTATATGAAAAGAAGTTTGGGGCTTGAATTTGGTTCCAAAAGAAACCGATTGCTTTAGATCTCTGAAAACCCAGTTAATGGGTTACCTGGTTAAACACTTGCACTGTGGTGACAGTTTGGCAATGATGTCTGCAAAGAAGAAATATTTAAATAGAACCCTCAAGAAAGAAAGCGGTATAATTTTTTTTTTTAATTAAGTGAGAAATAAAACCAACATTCTATTAACTAATGCAGGGCAGTTTTAAATAATATTTCCCAAAGACAGACTTGCTTGATTGTGCCTAAATGCAGATCACACTCTAAGCAGCAGCATATAATTCTTGGGCCATCTACAAGCAACTTATTGAAGGGTGAAATTCCCATGAGATTTTGTGCAAGTGATCAGAAGGCTGAGATATCTAATACCTAATGTGTTCTCTGAAGTAAGSCAATTTTCAGAATGGTTAGTGTCTATTATTATGAGCTGAAAATAGTGTTAACCCTGTTGTCTTTGGTTACCTTTATACATACGAGCTTCTGAAGACTGTTTTTGTAAGATTACACGTGTATGTAGAAGCATGGACCTTAAACTTTGCTTTCAGTGTTGGCTGAGAAAGTAACCACTGTGGAGTGTGAGGAAAGGTCCTGCCTGGATTAGGTCTCAGATATGTCTAGCTGTTCGGCTTCCCTCCTCCCAGTGCTCAAGCAGCTGTGAATGTTGCAGTTAAACACAGATGTGTCCTTCTAGCTTCAGGGGGAAAAAAGACTGAAAAGAACATTTAAGGGAGAATGGTATTACAACAGCCTTAACATCCAGGATAGCAGTAGGTGAACAGCAGCAAAAAGGAGAGGATCAGCTTTTGGGGGAAAAAGTCAGCAGTGATTTCTTATCCCTTTGTGACAGGAGCAGTAAATAGTCCAGAACATCAGGAGAAAGTAAAAGAGTGCTGAAGAATATTTTGATCTGTTTGGATTTTGAGGGCTTTTCTGGGGAACTGTAGCTTAATGAAATGAAACAGGGTTATAAATGGAGGAGAGGACAAATCAGTAGTGATAGCAGGAGCAGACAACATGAGGTTTCAGAGGTAAATATGATGGATTTTAACAAACTGCTTATATTTATGGTATACAGGACTGGTGAAGCTTATCCCTCCAATCCCAAAGATTTAATCAGCAGGAAAAGTTTGATTCGTACATTCTTAAATTAACTGTGATTCTTATAACTTACCTCCTTATCTGAACCAGAATTTTCATCTAGATGTGTTTTGCATTGCTCTTTCCTCTATAAATCACTATAAAAGAATTTGGAAATGAAGATAATTCCAGTTATTGAAAAGCAACTCTCATGAGAAAATTTTGTTTCAGTGGCTGCTTTTGAAGTTGTTTCTAGCAGTTGGCATAGGCAAATAAAGCACAAGACTATCCTGTTGAAACCCCAGAAGAAATAAGGTAGAATAGGTTGAGAAAAGCCATGCTTTTTTTTTAACCTTTTTGAAAATAAAAATCAGAAGTGTCACCTAGCTTAATTGTAATGGGATATGGGGAGGCTATAAAAGATAAGCCTGCCTTTTATTATGTGCTATCAGATAAACGGTAAGTGTTGTGACCATGCATGATGGTATACAGGCCACAATATAGGTAAGGTTTGGGTTTTTTTTTTAATTATACATTATGAGATAGGGGAAGGGGAGGAGACAAACCTGTGTAAAACTACCAGAAGCCTTGACTATCAAATTTATGTTATATGCATCTTATTTGAAGTTACATGAGGCAAAACTATTCTACAAACTTCATGAATTTGTAATGAATGTACTGTGTGCTCTTACCCATTCCAACAGAGCTTCCAGAACAGGTTACTGAAATGACATGAAACAGTGGTATAAAATGTTAGGTGTCAGGTTGTAAGCTGGAAAACATTAGTCTGTAGTATGTAGTCTGCTTATACAACCGTGCAGTCCTTTCAGATAGCAGTAGTTTTATAATGGATTAAATCCATGCCCTGGATTTCCAAAGTAATTGGAATTTCTCCTTTAAACAAGTTTTTACTTAAAAAATGTGCTTAGGAGTGATCATTGAAGTTACTGATTTTTTTCTTTATTTAAAAAAAAATCCATAAAATAGAAAACAAAAAAATGCTCATTTATTTGCTTCTATATTCTAACCACTCCTAACCTCCCAACTGAAAATGAACTTCTCTGTATTCACCAGGATATGGGTGATCCAGTTAAGAGGCACTTGTGTAGTTTAATATGCCCAGTCCCAAAATGCTCCTGTGAAGTTCCCGTCACAGATACTGCAGGACTGCACCCATAAAGTTTACCCTGTAGTTAACACTAGAGCAGAAAAGTTCTATTCCATGCCACCTTTACCTGCATAACTTTGGATTACATTTTAGCCATCTAGCATGCACAGACAAAAAAAAATCATTCAAAGAAATTTAAATTCTACCTGAATATATTTTTCTAGGACAAAACGTGAGGTTTGGCCCCTTGTCAGGCCTTGGAGCTACTACCACTGTGTAGACATCCCCACAAGGTATCTCAGTGACATCACAGTGACTTAGACCTGAGGTGGGGGTACAGGTGAAATTGCCTTTTGAGCCACGTAAATCAGCGTTGTAGTTTATTGTTTCATCAGAAGCTCTCCAGAACACCCTGATACCATTATTGCTGAGTCTATAGAGCTTCACGCCGGAAGGGCAGCAAGCATCTAATAAAATAAGAAACATTGATAAGAAAATTTTGTGAACTCACAGTGTATTATAAAATTCTAGAGTGCATTTTAAACCAGATTACTGATTACCAGCATTTCAATGTGAAATTATTACTTCACAGAAGGCCAGAATAATTATTGAACTGAACTAGGACTTTAATTAGAGTCATATTATGGAGCTGGAATTCAGTCATTGTTTTACATGTTGGAATATTGTTGCTCTCACCTGGCACAAGCCCTACCTTAGAGTGCCCAGAATCCTTTTGAGGTCTCTAAAATTTAATTATGCCATAGCATAATTTAAATTAAAAAACTGGTTCTGGAGGAATGTTATTAAAACTTCTTTATATGGCCAACTGATGGCTGTCATAAGAACAAGTCTTAAATTACATGAAAATAATCCAAAGTGCATTTATTCATTTATGTAGAGGGAACTGCAAGTGTACTAGCTGTGTGTTGAATTTCAGCTGTGCTATTTGTATGAGAGGAACACTATACAAAGCACATTTTATATTGAGTCTTCTGCTTCCCAATTGCATTTACAATTTACGTACTGGAAGAATATCCCTGATAGGTGCATCTGGATGTCAAACCTGTCTCACTAATGGCTTTCAGAGATACTGTATAGTTGGTGCCACATGTGATACATCCCAGGAGACAGTAGTTCTGAAGAGTGTGACACTTTGCCTGTCCTTTTGGAGACTCCAGTGTTGTTACATATGTCTGTGCACCCATCCCAACAGACCAGCTGATATTGGTTACGGACTGTGTCACTTGAGTTAGTATCAGGTCATTAGGGCAACAAGGAGCTGAAAGAGAATAAAAAATAGAGAAAATTCTGTTAGGTACCTGGAAAATAGAAGGTATTTTGGGGAGTTGCAGCAGAATAGTACATGATTGAGAGCAAAGGAATGAAGAAGTGCATACTTTTCAAGCAAGCACGAGCATGCTGAAAAATACTTGACTCTGCTGGCAAACTTCTAATAAAGATAATGTCAATATAAGATCAATTTGCCTATAACAGTGGGTTATAATCCTGGAGTTATTATAATGATTGTTCACCAAGATTCTAGAAATTTCTAAAATTTTTCGTCAGAATGTTGGAATACACCTGTAGTTTAATGAAGCAGGGTCTGTCTCTACCCCTCAAGTCATATAGCTCAGTCCAGCTCTCTCTAAGTCTTCCTCTAGAATGTAACGTGACTGTAGCCAAACTGCGTGTTAAAAATAGACCCTGTTGTATAGTAATCTTTGTACTGGGCCTGGGGATTGTCTGGGTAAGTGGTAGAGGACAAAACTCTGTTAGCAAATTAATAGCAGGAATGGTGGGGTAGGATGTGCTTTAATCTGTTCTTTACTCTGCTTATTTGTTGACATGGACATTACCTCATTGCCTGTCCTGGTAATATGAAATACCAAAATGCTGACAAGGAAGTTATGCATTACATTAGTGGCTTATGTTATTACATTTTAGTTAGCTGTGCCAGGAGATAATTGGTTGCACTAAGACTTCTCAGTCTAAGGCAACTGCCAAGTGATTCTTCCTTCTCACGCACACAAAGATAACAGACAGGTTTACGAAAAGGACATCCAGCAATAGATAGTACAATATGCACATACTGTAAATAAAAAAAAGCCAAAACCATAGAACTATTTTAATATTATGCTGCTAAGTATGTTCAACTATATAAAATTCCCACATACCTGTCTCTAAAGGGACACTGTAGCTTGGTAAGCTCTGTCCTGCTGGTGACCTTGCTATAGCGCTAACAGAGAAAGCAGATCCACAGGGAAGATCAGTTAGGGTACAGGAATTCCCAGTGCTTGTGCAATGCCAAAGTCCAGTCTCTCCTCTGGCAGTGACAACATATGTAGCTTCTTCATTGTTAGATTGCCACTGCACACTGATTACAGACAGACCCTCCTTTGAGATAGTTTTAATTTCAGGACTGCAGGGAGCTGAAATATTTCATAATAATAGTATTTAAACAGGTTGTTTATGCATACTATATAAGCTACGCATGAAAATTAAATTCCAGTTAGAACTGACAAATACTTTGGAAAAGTATATGATCCTTATATGCTTTATTCCTGGTGAGGATCTAGAACTTGTGACAGAACTGACAATGTAAGGATTTTGTGTACAAAATCAGAGATAAATTGTAATTCTGATTTTCAAAATACTGAAGCTATCAGAAGCTTTCAATACAAATCTGGTATAAGTTCCCTTCTTACAGTATATTTTTAAAGACTTGGGTTTTTTTAGTTTTTTTTTAAATTTTTATCAGTAAACAGTTAAATAGTACCTTAGCACTCCAGTAATACTTTTCATCCATGAATCACTGTGGTGTGGAATAATTATTTCTTCTGCTAAAGGAAAATAAGAGCGATCACAATACCTGTTGCCACGTACTGAGGCACACATGACGTGTTGGTACCCCGGGCCTCGCTGAAGGAGTAAACGGTGATGTTGTAGGGGGTGTTGCACCGCAGAGCTGACAGGGTGCAGGCCGTGGCCGTGTCCTTGCAGAGCACCACCCCGCTCCTGGCGGCTGCTCTGGTCTCGTACATGTCAGCGCCTCGGACAGGGGCCCAGGTGACCCGCACAGTGTCGCTTGACATGGACACGGCCCTGAAGTCACTAGGGCAACAAGGAGCTGGGAACAGACAAGACAGAGAGGGCAACTCGAATGGGAGTGGAAAACTGGCATGAATAAGAGCCCTGTTTCATTTATTTCTTTCTTTATGTCTTTAATTTCCAAAGGTGACCAATACTGTGCAGTCTCATGAATCCCAGATTTACTKCTTAAATTAATTCAGTACCCCTCCTTCCAAATCAATAGAGGACATGTTTAGGTCAGACACAGGAATTACATATATCCTTGGTTTAAAATTTCAGAGCTCTAGAGTTTAAATACCTCTAACAATGTTCTCCTCAATTTCCCATTGAACTTGTAATTTTTTCATTTTCCAAGTATGAAAACTCCCTATGAGGAAGTTTAAGACTT
Organism: Amblyornis subalaris; assembly: GCA_018881555.1. Taxonomy (NCBI): domain Eukaryota; kingdom Metazoa; phylum Chordata; class Aves; order Passeriformes; family Ptilonorhynchidae; genus Amblyornis; species Amblyornis subalaris. The sequence goes on from JACAXG010000004.1 coordinate 18,240,594, forward strand.
TGGTACGTCTTTCCTGAGGTAAAACTAAAAAAAACCCAACAAACAGGACTAGAGTTCAAATGTTATGCCAGGACTGTGTGTTACTCATATGTACTTGCCTGATGATTGTGAATTGTTAAACTATTTTCAAGACTGTATGCATGTTGTTGCACTTGACTATGCAAGTTAACTTTAATTGGAATGTGAAGTGTTTCTTTTTCCCTGCTAACCTTTGTGTGTTATGCCCAAAACCTGAATAAAAAGTTTAAGTCCTTATTTTCCCATAAAAATGTCCGAACAGCTCTACCATAAACACAGTTAAAGGATCCAAATGAATTTGCAAGAATACATGGCTACTTACCCGTAGTATAATTGAATATATCACCTAAAGGACTCTGCCCTGCCTTGTTATACGCAAAGACACTAATGAAATAAGTGAAACCACAGTCTGACTGGAAATGGCATTGAGTATGTGATGTGTTGCAGTGCACTTCCAAGCCATCATCACTCTTCACAAAAACCACATAATAATGAGCAAAACTGACGCTAGACCATGATACCAGCAAGTGACCAGGTTCATCCTCTTCAATTGATATGTTTACTGGCGCACAAGGAACTGGAAAAAACATTTAAAAAGAAAAACAAAAAATATTCTCAATACAATTATTATTTTCTTTCTTGGAGTTATACTCCTGGACAATAAAGGAAAATGAGGAATGTGCAGAATTATTCTACTCAGCATGAACAGTTGCTCTGTCTTGTTCAAGAAAACAGCAACTTAGCTGCCTTTACAGAAGTTGCTACTTACATTTAGATGACAAGCGGGTATGATTTTTACAGAACAAAATAGATGCTACCATCATGTTTTACAGAAACATCTGCTTAAGGAGCCCCTATGAACAAAAACAGTGGCACCTGGCAACATTTCAAAAGGAACTGGCACAGTGTGTGCTCACAAATAGCAGGTTTGGATGATAATTGGAATACTAGCATGAATAGCAGTTGCCATCCAAAAGTCTTTCTATGTAAACCCTTTATATTTTTGTATGAAACTTACTGGCTGTGCCTGAATAGAACTGTCCTTTGCTTAGTTTTCCTTTCTGATGTCATCCCAAAATGTCACATTAAACTGCAAACTCCATGGCTTTTGTTTAAATAACATTTGCTTTCTTTTTAGTTCAAAAAAGTGTAGCTTGCTGCTATTAGAATGAATACATGATCTAGCTGAAGCAGTGTTGGCTGAGAAAATTACAGCCCACAGCTTAATAGTTGTCTCTTGCATAAGGCTCTTTCATCCTGTTAGATCTACCTCAGAGGTGCTCACATGATTGATCTCCTAACTCCTATCATGAAAAGTCAAAATGAGGCAGGTTACATCAAATAACTAAGCAAATAATGTTGTGTCTTTAAAGTAGCACATAATAAAAAAGAAATTGTTTAGATTTTGGTTCATCTAACAGGTCAGGAAGCAACAACTGAGATGGCAGTGGTGCTGTAGCTGAACCGAGCAAGCTCTTGTCCTGAGAATGATTGATGGTTTCTTAATTTAGTGTAGTGGTGCTACTTTGGCTGAATGTGTTGTGGTTGACCTCCTTTCTAACTAACAACTAGGCTTGACCCAGAACAGTTCTAAGCCTGGAGGCAGTCCTTAATGCCATTTCCTCACATATCTGTTCCAATCTATTTGCGACAGACCTGACACAGTAGGACAGATCTGTTATTCCTTACATTAGTTTTACACTCAGAAAATTGACTTTAGAACATGTACTTCTGGTAAGAGGAAACTCCATGCTTACTGGTTTAGCCAACAGCATATACACCATTGCAAGTTTTTCTCACAGAAATATAAAAAATGTTTAGGCTCTTATCCCTGAAACAGAAACGTATATGGCATAATTCATAAACAAAGGTCAAAAGCAGAACTAACTATTGGAGAATCATTAGTGAATTGCAATGGACTAATTTACATTTGAAATTAAAGAAATATATGTTAAAATGCCATAAGCTGTATCAGAATCAGTGACACATACCAGTTTTTAAGCTTACTGCATCAGTAGGTTTACTGGATCCACCATCATTGTATGCTGTGACAGAAACAGAATATTCAGAGCCGCACCGGAGGGATGGCACCATGCAGGAGGCAGAAGATGTGTTACACCTCAGTTTCAGGATTCCACTGGAGACTGTGACACTGTAAGTTAGAGCTCCTTCTGTTGGCATCCAAGAGACAACAGCCCTTAAAGCACCACTATTAAAAGCTACTTTAACATCCGCTGGTGCATTAGGACCTGTGATATATCAGTTTGGAACACATAAATATAACTTAGATTATGGTCTACAGACATGATCCTTTTCATAACTTGCAAACTAAATGAATTTTTTGTGTTGCAGACCTTACCCTCATTCATGGTAAAGTGACATTTTTCGAAAGAAATAGTTTTAGTTGTACACTGTCACATAGCTTTCTGCTGAAACTCCCTGCCTTATCTGAATATTTGCTTCTCAAAGTTAGAAAAATCCTCAAAATCCGTCTAAGTTGGTGTAATCCTTATCCTTATCCAAACCTGTCTTAGGTACACARCGTTAGTGACAGTTAATGGTACCTTTGCTTCAGTAATATTCACTAAACATAGCCATGCCATCTGAGCTTTCATAAACTTTGAGATGGGGCAAAAATAATGTGATCTGAATATCTACCCAATGTATCTTTGAAAAACATAACACAACCACACATATACATAAATACTTTCTGGTATATTGTTGCTGTGTTGTTTTAGGAATGCTGACTTGGTTTCAGAAAAGAAAATTTCTTACTTGTTCTTTGATTATATGTGAAATCATCTCCAGGCATCCCATTAGCATTCCAGGCATAGGCCTTGATGGTATAGAGAGTTCCTGGATCTAGATTTGTAAATACCAAGGAGGTATTTGTGGTGTTCTCCTTCAGCATTCTGCCCAAACCATCTGATCTCATGAGTGACACAGAGAATCCAGCTGCCATATGCACAGCCTTCCAGCTCACTGCAATGGAGTCACAGCTTGGAGAATGAACAGACAGAACTGGAGCAGCCAGGACTGTTAAGAAAAAACAAAATTAAGCTTTTGTTTTTTCAGTAGTACAYTTCGAAAGGGCCAAATTTGAAATGAATACACAGAAACAACAATCATTAACTTGGAGGGACAAATTCAGTGACAACAAAACCAGAAAAATAAATTAATGCAAGATTGACAGAATAAATATGGAAAGTGATTTGGTACATCAATTACTGTACTGCAGGTTTTGTAAAATGAAAGTTGTACAGAAAGCGTGAAAGATTGCATGTGTTGAAGAATGAAAATCGCTAAGAAGATAGTGCATTTCCTGTCCTCTAAGTTTCACACTGTCTTATTATTTTATACTTCTGGTTGTTTCTTAATTTCTTCTATTCCTTCAAGTTATGGCTCTTGTCAAATATATGTATTCACATGAATTCTAGTGAAACTTCCAACTGAATATTTAACTTACTGTACCGTCAATAAAGTAAACCATTAATTCAGACTCTTGTCCTGGTTATTAAGTCAGATGACTGAATTCTAGTCCTCAAAAACTAAAAGAAGAATGTGATCAGTACAATTTAAAAGAAGAATGTGATCAGTACAATTTAAAATACAAGATTATAATAATTCAGGACTGGTACATGCATGAATGCTTTATATTATAATAACATGACAGAATTTGAAATAAGATTTTGAAAGTCCACCTGTTTTTACTTTTCTCAAAGGTGAAGGCTGGCTTTTTCCTCCTGAATTTATAGATCTGACAGTGATTCTGTACAAGGTGGCAGGCTTCAGTCCTGTCACTGTGCCTGGAGAATTTTTTACTACAGTTTCAATGAAGGAATCTCCATCTTGTGCAGTCAACACGTAACCAGTAGCCCCAGGTACCGCTCTCCATTCCACTGTGATACTCTTGCTAAGTTTTGAGTAAGCTTGGTCAATAACAGGTATGTCTGGAGCTAAAATAGAAATAACGATAGACATACTGAGTTTGGGAAACTCAGCCCTGTGAAACACTGCGTGCTCTGAAATTTCACATGGACAAAACGTAGGACAAATAGTCTACACTTTCTATGAATGGCTAAAGTTTAAGTTAAATGGAATTGCAGTGAACATTAACAAAATACACAGTCTTGTGATATTCTAGATCAAATTTCATCTTTCAATAAAAGTATTCTAGTACCGTGATTGAAAAATACCTTTATTTAACCTAGGTTGCACTGAGAGGTCTCTCTTTTGTCTTCCTCTATAGCCAATTAACTATATGAATTGCTAGAACTAAAGCAGTGAATGCAAAGAAGTGCATGTTTATACAAAGCAGTCTGAAATAGGATGCTGAATCATAGTCATTTCTATATCAAAGCAACATAYAATAACCCAGTTTGGAAGGGATCACGGGAACTCAGCTAGCCCCCAGCTCAGAGCAGATATACTTAGATATACAATATGATTAATTAAGTATTGTAACTAAATGCTTAGATGTTATGCTCTGCCATTCAGAAAGAGCTCTTGTGTACTGCAGACACAAAAATAACTCCACAGAGCATATTTCTTAATCACGAGTAATTTATGTTCAGAAATCAGGATTTTCACGCTAAAATCAGAATTTATAAAGCAAGTCCATATATTGCAAGGCTGAAAAAAACTCACTAGAAGAGAAAAATGGTGTATCCCACATAAAATTAAGGAAGGGATGTAAAATTATTTTGGATGAAGTAGATGCCTTGAGGCAAACTCATTCATAGCTAGGCAGCTCATGTGGGATTCGGGAGACATAAGCAAGTATTATACACAGTTACTCAACTAAGCATTAATTTCTGCTCTTTTCCTCCCAAGCACTTTCTTATCAGTTACAGTCAGACACCCTCTTTTGCCCCATTTGTAAAAATGGTCACAGATATTCTGTCTGACTGTGCTATAGAGAGTTTGCAGTGTGTCCTTCGCAGTCTTTGAGCAAAATACTGCACTATATTTTTGTTTGTTTGTTTTAAAATATTGTCTTTAGTAAAAATTCATAAAAATTTCTGTGCAGGAAATCCTTACACCAGTCTAAGGGAGTTCCTTGCCTAATAGTCAAGTAGAGAATATATAGCACATGATTTATATCAGAAATTAATTACAGAATATTAATCCTTAATATCTGTTCTTCCAAAACTAAACCAGAAATAGACATTTTGTTTACAATTAGCAGGACAAATACTTCTACTTGTTTGTACTTACCATTATAAAACACTTCTACTTTTTTATTTTCAAATTTTATTGTAATCATTAATTTTATAAAACATTCTACTGGAAAAAATAATGGCTATTTCTAAAAAGTATCAGTTAAATTATTTTAAAAACAGAATTTCAGAAGAATATTTTTTGGATTACATATCAGTGATGAAATAAAAAGGCACTTTATGTAAACTCTTCTTCAATACCCATCAATGACTTACATGCTATAAGTCCTTTTGCAAATGAAACAAAATTACTGTTTATCGGCATCAGTTCTGAAAAATATACATAGCKTCACATCTGCCTCTGTAATGAAAGGGTAAGTGATTTAAAAAACTTCAGTCTGAACAAGTTGTGCATGGCAGGTCAGGAAAATATATTAAAAAAATCAGAAGAGAAAAGGAGCTAATCATGCTAATATTGAACTCAATAGGAGAATCAGCAAAAGACTTCAAAAGGAATGGCAGATATTCTCTACCAGTACAATGAAACATCATGCATAAAAATCCCATTCATACAGAGGACAATGGATATTATACTTCACAGTTTCTCTTACTAACCTGTTGACTGCATAATCTGTGTTTCTGCAAGAATAATTCCATTCTTGTCAATGGCTTCTGCTTGTATAGCATAAATAGTATTGGGAATTAATGAAGTTAGAATTGCTTTAAGTGTAACATCACTAAAATGAGCCAATAATGAATGGCTTACAGTATTCACAGCTGTAGCTGTGACTCTGTAAGAAGAGGCTCCTGAAAACTTGGTCCATCTGACAGAAATGCTTTGTGATGTCACGTCATATATAGACATAGAGAAACCTAAAAACCAAAAAAAAAATCATTTCAGTAGTTCCTGAATTTAGTCAAGTCTTGACAAGAACATTGTTCAATCCCTTATCAAGCATGTATGTGACCTAATTTTCAGACCATAGGCATTCTCCTTGATTTGGAGTGCTATTTCCCTTGTTCACTCTTGTAATCCACTAATTACTGTAACAACTGCTGCTCACTCTCATAATATCATGTTGTGATGGTGGCTATTTTTCTTAAAACCCCCATATGCTGTAATCTAATTGTTTTAAAAAATACTGTGTATAATCCATATGTGAATATACAACCAGTGTCAACACTATTCCGTACATAAATAGGATCAAATGCTTGTTTTGCTAATCATAAAGAGTATGTTACTGTAGATACTGCAACTTGTTTGCAATGATTAAGCATTTAAGGCTCTGAAACTGCATGATTACTGAAAGCATTTCTTGTAATCTCGCCTTCCTCTTCCTTTAACTAGTTAATATTCACATTTAAGGAACTAGGAGCTGTAGGCCCATAATATGAGACTGAAGGAAGTACAAAATGCAAAACATCGGAAATACTTGTGCATAGGAGATTGTGCTTCTTCTGGTGTGGGTGGGTTTTTTTGAGGGAGTGTGGTGGGGTTTTCTTTTGATGTTTCTTTTGTTTGTATTTTAATTACTACAATATACAACAATTAATTGAGTGCAAATATGGGACAGTTTGAATCCTATTTGTAGCACAGCTATGTAATGAACGGCAAAATTTGTTCATCTGAGTGCTCGTCTCCCTGGTTCACACTAATGTCAAGGCACAACTCTGAATATTTGTGCAAGTGTCCAACAGAATTGTGACTCCTAAAAATTAGATTTAAAATTTATAAAAATGTCAACATAATTTGTAAAGCTGAATCAAACAAGAGAACAATTTTTGTTCATAAAGCTGCTAGAAATTACAGAATATTTTATTAAAAATCACAAGTGTGTGTTGTCTTCGGACCCATTCAAAAATAGGCAGGCAAAACCAAAATACCATTTTGAAAATTTACCTGTGTTTGCTGAAAAGATCTGAAAAGGAAGATGTAACAAAATTAGAAATGCAATGTGAGATATTTTATTTTGAAAATTAAAAATCTAAGACTGTTAGTAACAACAACAACCTAAAATACTATGGTTTTGAACACATTTTACTGATATGATGTATTTGCTTGGATTCTTTGAGCACGGAAAGAGTCCGCAACCCATGAGATTTGGTACAGGTATGCATATTTTACTGCTTCTTCATTTTCCCCTCTGAACCTGCCTCTCGATCCTGTTTTCAGTTGTTGACACACTTTGAAAGGCCTAGGGTCCTAATATATTCTTTTATTTTTTCAGTCACATGTAAACAGTGCAATACTGTAATAGTAACTAAATACCAACATGGAAGCGGATGTCTGACAGTGCTCCACGCTAACTTTTAGTTTACTTTTACAAAGAATACCATATCGTCGCTAAAAATAGCTTTACAGCAAATAAGTTGCACTCACCATTTCTAGGCAGCTGAGAAGCAGTCCAATAAACACTAATGATTTACTTTTTGCACCGCACATCCTGTCAGAACTTCGTTCCAGGTTTCACATGGGGGCGAGCTGAGGCCGATTCCCAGCGCTATGTCCCAGCGGCGCTGTCACTGCAGGCGCACTCCCCAGGGGCGAGGAGGTCGCGCTGGGCTGGGCGCTCCTCCCTGCTGGACCAGAGCCGGACAGCGGCCACCCAAACCCTGGTGACACAGGGTCACCACAGCACGCGGCTTGTGGGCGCATGGGTGGTCTCTTCCCTTCTGTTACAGGATTAAGATTCTCTATGGTTTATACAAGGTTCAGAAAATAATTAACCCCAATAAGATTTGCTCTTTTGCTCATTACCTATTGCATTTTTGTCCACTTACAAGGATCTTTTCTGTCGGGAATGATGTCCTCGTCGTACTCCTCTTTGAATGGCACACCGCCATACAGACTGGGAACTACTCTTCCTCATACCTGGCCTTGTGGAAAGAGAAATTTACCTCACCTTCCTTCGTATCTGTACCAGCTGCTGGTTCTCCTTTGAGAACACGACTTTATATCTTCAAACTGTAACTTCTGACAGACGATTGTAGGCGTCAACAACCACTCTCGTTCTATGACCCTACAGTGTTTTCTTTGGTGGTTTACACGAATGTCAGCGGGAACCTGGGGGCCGTTTCCGTGAGGGAGCCCCGGTTTTCCCGCCGAGGGGACCCGGGACAGGGAAGGTTTTGCGGAGCCGCCCCGGCCAGGCGGCATCCAGCTTGCCCCTGCTCCCCACACCTTGTCAGGAGCCGCCTCAGGGGTCAGGAGCGGCTCCCAGCGTCCCGGGCTCACCTGCTGATGAGCAGCAGGAGGCTCCTTCCTCAGGAGGCGAGCCCTGGTCACCGGGCACATCCCCAGTGGGAATTTCGGACCCCATCGTGGCAGGGCAAGGGGATCCAACTCCCGACGGCCGGTCCCGGCTGCCGAGAAGCTGATCTCGGCCGGCAGGAGCCCGCCCCGCCCGGGATCAGGCAGCGCCCTCCGCCGCCGCCCCTGAAGAGGGAGGGGAAGGCAAGGCTGCCAGCCGGGATTGGCAGCAAGATGGCGCCGGCGGTGAGGGGGCTGAAGAGCTGCGTGTGGCAGAGTGAGTGACTGGGGGTTCCTTTCCCGGCCCCGCGGCCGGGAGTGCCCTAGGGCTGCTCTGTGGGCGCGGGCCGGCCAGGAGCCTCCGCCGCTGAGGCGCCGGCTCCGCGTGGCCCGGGGTGTGGGACGGGGGTGCTCCCGGCGCGGCCGGAGCCGCGCTGCGTGCCGGAGCTGAGGCGGGCGAGCGGGGTCGGGCCCGGGCGGCTCTGTAGGCAGCCAGGTGTCCGGCGGAGGCCGTGGGTGGTGGCTGCTCCCGGTGACTCGTCGCGGTGGTGGGAGGTGGCTGCCCCGGCTTGCGGCGCCGCCTTGGGTGTCCGCAGTGACAGCGCTTCATAGAGACGCTTGTGCCTTATTCAGAGATAAGGGTGAGCTCTGCAGGCTATGGCCCGCCGGACCGGCTCTTGAAGAGCTTAAACTTAAGTCAAATCTTCAAGGACTTCTGTGTTGCACCCGAACTGGTACTTTTGGAGAGTGGTCCAGCCTTAGAAGGGGCTTTCTGGCTTCTGTCACGGAGCGGCGCTTCCCACCTCGTGTTGGGCTTCACGGTTTTCAGCAGAAAAAGCTGAAGGTAGTCTTACAAATGAACTGCAGTTTTTTATCTCCATGTTTTGGAGCAGGTTCTGCTGGTGTTTGTTACAGAAAATGAAGTTGTAGCTGCTCCCTTCCTTGTTGGAGTAGAAAGGCTTATAGTATTTCAGGTAGTGTGAGACCTTTGGGAAAAGGCATTAGCAGCCACCTCGCCCCGAGCTTAATTGTATTGAGGTTGTGACTCCGTGAGCTGCTCAGCCAGCCTGGTGACTGTCACCCAAGTGGGAAGGTCCTGCTGCCGTCTTGTCTTCATTTTTCTCCTCTGCTTCCACCTGAAAGCTGCAATCTGGTTGCTTGTATGTGAATATAGAAAAAGCAGAGAAAGAGGAAAACAGACTCTCCCTCTGGTGTACAGTTGCTGTACCCTGCTGTACCTCACCTGTACCCTGCTTGTATGAATTAGATACCTTTGTTTAAAAACTGACCTTTAGAAATCCATACTTTTGCTGCTTTGCTTGTCCTGTCTTGCTCTGTTATTTGTGCTTTTGACTGCAAAGCCAATGTTTTGTCCTGAGATGTTTTATAGAAGACTTGGACCTTAAAAGGAAGGAATGTGATCAAAGCTTTAGCGTGTCAAGGCCCAGAAGGTCTTTTGAAAATGGTGTTGCCAGTGCGGACAAGACCATGAGGAATAAAGACTAGAGTGACAGTGAAGCACTGTGAATAATAAAACATTTATATTGCAAGCTTAGTTAAGGGGAATCTTCTGAAATGAAGGCTTTGTTAGTTAACTAGTTCCTCTTGGCTTTCCAAGACTATGACAACAATGGAAATTGATGAACTAAGTTTTAGATGTTGTCTGGCACTTTTTAAATGGGTACTTGAAGGCCATAAACTGCTGCTTCCTAATGTTTGAGCAAACATGTATGTTGGGGTTTTTTAAGTCTGATTTGTCTGAAAATAATGATGCCAATGCTTTATGTAGCAGCTTGTGTCAATGTGTATCTTATTCCTGCTCCGTGAATAGGCACAGAAGTTATACCTGTAGTGTGTGGAATGGAAGCAGAAGTGTATGGAAAAGTTAATTCACACAAGTTTGTTGTCAGTCAAGTTCACAGTTATGGGGACAAGGAAAGCTACCTGTATTTAGGAAGCTGTAGTTCCTGTGGATAAAATCGTGGAATACATTGAGAGTTGCTGTACATAGTTAAACTCTAAATAAAATTCTTTCCACRAGGAATTCTGGTTTTTTAATTTTTTTACAACTTTAAATTGTTTTCTAGTCTTGTATAATAAGTCCTAGTGTAGCCATAGATAGCTACATTAATTTTTGTAAATGATTCAGCATTTCTGCAATTCTGTTTTTGTAACACTTACTTACACTCCTTTCTTCAGGAAGTGTGTTATAAACGGGTCATTAATTTTGCCAAGGTGTGGTTTGCAATTTTTTTTTTTTCCACACAGGGATTTGGCAGCCTGCTGTTCTGTCAGGGTTGAGTATAGTTCTTGCCTAGATCGGGAAGTAAAGGTAGAAAAAAAAAAGCCTTTCTAAACTAATTAAATGTATTCAGAGAAGACAAAATCAGAAAAGGTAGTTAGGATGCATGATTGGTATAAAATCTGTGAGAAGAAAATGAAAGCCTGTACAAAAATGGAGCAGTAACCTGGGGTTGTTTCTGGTGTGTTCAGAATGCTTGCTGGAGATGAATGAGATGATTTTGAAACCCTGTAAATCAATGTAGGTCAATTATTTGGGTGAAATAGCTGCAGGTTGAGGGCAAAACAAATAGCAGTTGGAATGTTGCAGGGGCAAGTACACTGTGTCTGGTACTGAAAGGTTGGAATAAAGTTTCTTTTTATTATGGGAGAAAACTGACTTCTGCTTTTTAGTTGCAGAAATGAGGTTCAAGACAACTGAATTATGCATTTGTATGTTCTGGTTTCTTTTATAGGCAAAAAAAATAAAATATTGTAGAAAAAATATATTTGAGATTTTGGCTAGGGTTGTTGGGCRCTCAGTTTATTAAAAAAGAATTCTGTGTAATGCTGAAGACTATTTAATTGGCAAGAGTGCTCTCAGAAAATATGAAGGTTAATAAAATTTTCACATGGTTAAAGATTTGTTAGTACGCCTTGTGTACAGACCTAGAAAAAGGCAGGAACAGTTTGTGGTCAAGAATTCTGTGGAGGTATTTATCAGTATGGGTTTCTTTTATTATTCTTTTTACGTCTCTGAACATATGAGTCTAAACACATGAATTATTTTTTCTTTCTTAGTAACAATTTGATTTCTCTAAACTAAAAAACTGTTTCTTCTTACAGAGCTAAAATCAGCAGTATTTGATGACTTCAGAAAAGAGGAAGAATGGAAGGTACAGTTTTGTTACAATTTTTGTAAGAATGCTGTCATCATTTGGACCAGAAATCTGTATCGCTGGGTAGGGAACAAAGAGGAAATTAAAGGCTGGCATCTTCACTTAAGACTGTTTTCTATCCAAGTAATGGATTTTAGTTTTGGTGACTCAGATCTCTGTATAATACATACTGAAAAATCTGAAGTCCAGTATAGGAAGAACATATGGTTAGGTGTCCAAGTTTTTTTATTAGTTTTGAAGAAAAATTAGAAACTGTTTGTGTTTGTCTTCACTTTTCTTTTGAAAGACTTGTACTTTATTAATTTCAAAAATTACACTGCACTGCAGTACTTGTGGAGCAGGATTCAGAAGTATGGTACCTGTTAGAATTGACTAAGCTATAAAACAGTTTTAAAATAAGTACAGATATATTTGAGCAGGCCATGGGGTAAATTAGCAGGAATTCAAGACTTGTGTCCAAGTGAAAGTTTCAAAGTACTTTCTAGTGTGAGTAGGGGGAATAAACTACATATTTAAGATGGAGCTTGTCTTTGGAAATCCTGTACATGGGGAGCTGCCTTCTGATGCTGTCTGAGATTAATTTCCCCCTGCAATGTTGGTATATGCAGGTAATGAAAAAATGTAGAGTCATAAAATAGATTTCAGCTTCAAATTTCCATGACAAGTTGTTGAAGAAATAACATGGCTGGTGAATTTATCTAAATACTTGTGTGTTTTTTTAAAATATGTTTAGATAATGCTTTTAGATGATTACACTACTAAATTACTGTCACTGTGCTGCAAAATGACTGATCTACTGGCAGAGGGTATCACAGGTAAGCATAATTCTTATTCATATACAAATGGCAATATCCTGGTAAGAGAAAGGGAAACACTGAAATTGATGGTAACCTTGCAAAAAATTGTCTTCATTTGGTTGATGAAGACAAGTAGCTGTGGGACATTAAAATAGTAGACTTTCAGGCTTCTAAGGTAATTAGCCAATTGTAATTTTTTTTAAAATTTAAAAAAAAAAAAGTTTCACTGCCTGAAAGTTCAAATCCCTTTTGAAAATATTTTTTTCTAAAGATTGCTGTTAGGGTTTTTTTGTTGGGTTGGTTTTTTGGTGTTTTGTGCTTTTACATTTTTTTTGTTTGGTTGTTGTGGTTTTTGGTTCGGGGTTTTGGGGTTTTTTTTTAGTGTGTTTTTTTTAGGAGGTGGGAATGGGTGGATTTTTGCTGATGCTTTTTTTTGAAATTGAAATAAATACACAAAATGTTCTTAGTTTTGTGTATGATGATGTTTTTAGTTAGCTTTAGGTCTAGACCTTCAGAGATGATTTTGTAAGAGGGCATTGTTGAAACTTGGTTATTTCTTTCTCAAGTAGCAAGCCTATTCTTATTCTAATTATTCATCATAACATGATTAGTCTGGAAATACAATAGCAAAACTGTATCAATTTTGCTTTTTGGTGGGTATTTTAAATCATAAGAAGTGCCACTTGTCCTTTGTGAGAAACTTTTAGTGAGCATGTATCCTCTTCATCAAGAAGAAACCTTTTATTTTTAGTGAATATGCTGCTGAAAGGAACCTGTCTTTCCACATCCAGATGTCTGACATTACTTATCTTCCTTGTTCCTCCCCCACAAAATTTCTGAGCCGCAAGAATCACTCCGCATTCTCAAGTCTTAATGACTTTATTAAACAGAGAAAAACAGATGAGCGAAGCTGATTTGCTGAAAATGTCTTAATTTGTGCCTGTGATTATATTGAAACAGAATAATTGCCCAGGAAATAGGCAAACAATGGACAGAAGAGGCTGTAGTCCAAAATGATGCCCTGCATAGTTTCTCCCTCTCTTTCTTTCAGTGTGCTGGAAAAAAACCATCTTGCCAAGGCAGTTCTTTTGCAAGGCAGTTCCTACTGGGCCCCATAGTTTGAGCCTGTTTGTGTTGCCATACCTTCTGTGTGAGGGCAAAACTCTGTCTGTGTAGAATACACAGGAAAAATTTAGCCCTACAACTTTGCTTGTCATTAGACTTAAGAGTTGAAGAAGCCTTGTGGTAACTTTCTGTATATAAAATAAAAAAGAAATAAATCAAGACTCTCTTGGCAGAACGTACGTCCTTGCCGCTAATACTGGGGACAACTTGATTGTTGTTACTTTATTTTTATCAACTCTGTATTAAAATATGTACAGTGTTTTCCTTAAAGATGCATAATGCTCTTAATTATAAAAATGTAATATTTCTTACTTTGTAGTGGTGGAGAATGTATATAAAAACCGCGAGCCTGTCCCACACATGAAAGCAATATATTTACTAACTCCCACCAAAAAGGTTGGTATTTTAAAGTGTTGCAAGATCTTTCAGACTGAAAAAACTATGCAGTACTTACGTCTTGCATTTTCTGTGATACTCCTCTGTGTGATGCTTAATTTCCCATAATGAAAAGACGAGGTAGTGCCACCATGGCTGTAAACATGTACCTTGTGGTCAATGGAGGCACTGTTTCATTGCTTAGCAATTGTAACCTCACTGAAAGAGATGTATCACATAATGATGCAATATATTGAAAAATAGAATTCAAAGTAATGGCTCTAATAAGAGATTACTGTTACTTCCTAAAAATTCTTGAGAGAATAAATCTCAGCACTGTTACAGGTGGAAAATGATGCTAATACCCTGATTTGTATGCTTCCTAAAATGATCTTGGTGCATGACTGACCATCTGTAATTGTTTGTTATTCTTCATCTGGAATTAAAAATCTTAAACTTAAGTGTTTTCTTATATGTTGAATTGCAGTATTCCTAAGTGGGACTTGGTAATAGGGCAGGAGGAGAGCAGGGAGAACTTTATCTGGTATGTGAAGAAAGACAAAACACTGGCATGTTTTTTTGTTTTTTCCTTATTTCTCCTACCCTCATAAGTCTGTAGATGGCCTAATTGATGACTTCATCACCAAATCATCCAGCAGATACAAAGCAGCATACGTGTATTTCACTGACTGTAAGTGAGCTTTTGGGTTGTAGTTTGCTAACTTTATATAGGTAAATAAGTAAGCTCCTCACTTCTCTTTTCTATAGTTGAGTACATGAAAAGTTTGGGTCCTCTTTCATGTGAGAAGATTTGAGACTCAAGCCATTAACTATATATCTGGGTTGCCAGGTTGTGGTCACCGTGCTATATGGCAATAGTAATTTCTTACATGGTTACCAAACAGTCTTGATCGTTGTCCACCTCTGCTTTTAATATAGGTARTGTAGTTTTATTTTTAAGTATTCCTGTCTTCTGTGTTGGAGAGTGTGGAGGAAGACAATTCAAGTAAAACTATGTCTCCCTACATAAACAAAATAGTACTAAAAATATAACTGTGTGAGAACTTTCTGCAAGAGCTGTGTTAGTAATTGGTTACTTGTGAGCCAGCTTTTTCCCTTCACCTGAAAGAAGGGCCCTACTTAGACCTTGCATGCACAATATAAATTGCATAGCAGAGACAATTAGTGAGAATGGGGTTACTGTGGCTGCACATTCCTCTGCAGTCAGTCAGCATGACTAAAATGGTGTGTGAAGGGAAAACAAAAAACCCAAACGTGCTGCTGAAGGCAGAGACTGAGTTGTGGCTGTCTTTGTGGATGGTGCATATCTGTTACTGTGTGTTCTCAAAGCAGTACCAAATTACTATCCAAAACTCTTGGTTTCTTGTTCAATTTTATGCTGAAGCAGCAGTTACTGTTCTGGAAAAATACTGCTATCTTGCTGTATGCTCCTTGGTAGCAAGTGAGCAAGCTTTCAGTTTAAATACTTGCTAAAACTTCTGTTGAGGGGAATAGATCCTGAGTTAGAGAAATAACTCTGTCACTTCCAAGTCTGTGTGGTATTCATGTTATCCACGTATTCCTTAAATTCAGTTTCTAGACTGGAATCCGATGTAGCCTGGAAGTGTAGTGGAACACCCCTGAGAGCTGTAATTAAATTCCACATTTCTGTGTTTTGCTCTTAGATATGTATACATTATTTCTCCCTTTAACCCTTTTTGTAGCTTGGGAAATGTTTTTTTCTCACCTACATGACAAGTAATAGCAGAAACTTTTGCTTTGATAAAATCAACATCCTTCACAGTTGCAGATTGCTAGTGAGTTTTCAACGACTTCTTGCTTGCAAAAAAGCCAGTATAAATTGACCAGTGGTGCTTTTCGACAAAGGTGTCTCAAGCAAAATATTGATTATATGTTCTATTTCACTTCCGAAAGAGTTGGCAAATGTTTTTGTATTTTACGGTTAATTGATTCTTAATTTAGAATTGTCTGCTCTGAATACTGTATGCTTATAAGTGAGTTGACAGCTGGAATAGTACAAATTATTTATACTTAAAATCTTCTTTTTTTCCCTAGTTTGTCCTGACAGCCTCTTTAATAAAATTAAGTCTTCATGTGCAAAATCAATCAAGAGATGCAAGGAGATCAACATTTCCTTCTTCCCTTATGAGTCTCAGGTAAATTTAATTCTTAATCTTAACAGTAGTCTGGAGGATTATTTTCAAGTGTTTCTGACCTTCTAGAAAACAATGAAATGGAATGTAGCTTTTCACAGACAAACTGTGTGTGAGATGTTTTTCCATTTTGGTACATTTCCAGTGCTTCCCTATGCTTTTCAGATAAAAACAAATGCTCTTGTACGGAAGGTTTACTCTTTGTACTTGACCTCTTTGCAAGAATTGGTGTCAGTTGTAACAGGGAGGTTAGAGAAGGAGTCTGTTCCTTAAGAGACAGCAAGTATTCTGTCTTCAGTAAGCAGTAGAGTTTGTTACTGCCTAATCTGAGGTGTTACTTTGATAGACTAAGTAGGTTGGTGTGTAAGAATAGGAGTAAGTAGGACTAAATACGTGGTGAAAATCAGGACAGGAGAGTAAATGAACTAAGAGAACTGAGGGGGAGTGGAACAAAACTACTACAACTAGACAGTCTTTTCAGTGGAAGGAGAACATGGAAATCCTGTTTTCTCAATTGAAAATTTAGACCACCAGTGGAAACCAATGAGTGTTTTCCATATGCAGCCACACAGTGAGTGTTGTGTTGAGAACTAATTTGCTGCTTGTGCTCTTTATCAGACACAGAGAGCTGAAGTGCACACTGAAACTCACTAAGACAGTGAAGCCTCCAAACCTTGCTTAGCATTCAGAGTTGGAGAACTAACCATGAAGGTTTCCCATGTCAAACATTAAGAACATATGAAGGGTGACAACTTATGTATGCCAAGTGGCAGGTGAATATAGGATAAATTGCTGCTAGCCATGTCTCACTCGTGATGCAGTTTCCTAGTTTGAAGACTCACTCCTTTTTATTATAAAGGGTTTTTTATTATTTAGGTTGAGAGTCCATCAGAGGATAATGTGTATGGTGGCTTGTTTATTTGCTTTCCAATGAGACTGATGTTCACAAGTTTTGTTTCAAATGCTTTTTGGGAGGTCTGCCGAAGCTGCTCTTCAGAAATTTTGTGGCTTTCTGTACCAAATCAAGGCTATGAAAATTTTATGGTCCTGGTACTCTGGAGGACTCACCATGAAAGTAGAAATCAGGACTACTTTTCTGAAGCTGAAAATAAGCAGAACATAGGCTGGGCAGCACTCTTCTTGTTTTTACTGTAGTTTTGTATTCTCAGTATCTTGGGTTGTGAGAATATTTTGAACCCTTAGCAGAGGAGCAGTGTTAACTGGTTTGCCTGCTTTCTGGGATGCAAAGAGTAAATAGTCAGGCTGAGCTCTGGGCAAAGTCCAGGTGATTATCTACTCGAATGAAGCAAACATCTTTATCTGGATGGACGTTCTTCTTTGGCTCTGTAGTTACAGAGTCCATCTGAAGCTGGAGAAAATCCATTTACTGACAATGGGATTGTTTCCATGTTTGCATTCCATTTACAAAACTGTTGAAAAAGCTTTTCATCTCTGTAGTACTAAGCTGCTTTTATCAAGGTTTAATACATTTAAAGAATTTCAGTTATTGAAGGTAGATTCTTCATATTGTAAGCATATACAATATGTAAAATTTTATTTTAAACAAATTTAACCTTCATACCTTCTATCATTCTGATACTGCATTGTATGGCTCTGTAAAAGACACTGAAGGGTGTTTTGTTGTTCCTGTCTCTCTCCTCCTTCCCTCCATCTGAACAGACAGTAAGCAATTTGAAAAATATAGTAATTTACATAGGAGAGGAGAGTAATAGGGAATAAGAGTGTGAGAACAAGAAGTAGATGAGCTCAACAAGGCAGGGATAGAGGAATGAAGTGTAGGTTTGTTGTTATTTCTTGGTTTTTTTTCTAAAGTGTGTTATGTATGACTTTTGCTTGCAGCGTATAGTTTTATATTACGAGCAAATTTTTTATCAGATACTTTGGCAATGTGCAATTAAGACCTTTTTTTCCTTGTTTGTGCTTTACATAGGTATTTACTCTCAACATCCCAGATGCATTCTACCGCTGTTACAGTCCAGCTCTGGAAAAGACAAAGGATAAAGATGCTGTACTGCAAGTAATGGCTGACCAAATTGTTACTTTGTGTGCCACACTAGATGAGAATCCAGGAGTACGGTATAAAAGGTGGGGCAAAATTAGTGTTTTATAGTAATTGCTTTACTTCTAGAGCTTACCACATTGTTTGGTCATAGCTTGAGGCTGCAGCATAGTTTGATTTTTATTTTTTTTTTTTAATTGTGGATTAATTATTTTGAATCCTCAGCTCTGAAATATGGAATGGTAGGAATTTGTGAAGTGTAGGTAGAGCAGTGTTTTTCTCTGTGTACATGCGTATAACAGTACTTACTATACCRTCTTGTTCTGAATGGCTTGTTTCATGTTTGGTCAGTAGGATAATACTGATGCGCTGCATTCTTGTATGCTACATGCATAATAATCCTGTAACAGAGCTGCTGCTGTTCCTCCATTTGCAGCTCTGCTTGGCATCAAGAAATTTGTAAATTGCCATGGCAGATGGGATCAGGATTTCTTGTAGTAGAGATATTGAGAAGAATGCCTCTTTTGAGCTTTGAAAGGGAGTACAGATTTAGTATCTTTGAAGTCAAAGCAGGCATCTGAAATTGTATTCAAGAACTGCATTCTGTGGTGTAATGTGAAGTGGTGTCTTRTTCTCTGCCAAGGTAACAAATAACTGCTTGACTGTTTTTTTTTCTGTTCTTCCACTCTTTTTTTCTTTCTTGTTTCCCACCTCTGAGTGAAACTTCAGGTGCTGGGCCATATGCCAGCTAATGTCAGTCTTTTGGCTGAAGCTGTTTCTACTGTGTGAAATACCAGAAGCATTCAAAGAGCGAAATCATAATGTAAAAGTGAAAATATATTGGAAATACTTAGAATGGAGTTCAGAAACCACTCATGAAACCAGAGGATCAATCTAGGGAGTTCTTTCTATTTTAAAGGTAGCATCTTAGTGTTCTGATGAAGAAATTTAAGTTATTTTTGCATGCTTCCTTTTTTCTCAGTGGACCATCTGATAGAGCCAGCAAACTGGCACAGCTCGTTGAAAAAACTCTTGAAAACTACTACAGAACAGATGAGAAAAGCCAAATAAAGGTAGAAAGTGAACTAAAATGTTTGCTTTTTTGTTTTGTAAGTTGGGGGAAAAAGATAAATCTTTGGAGTATTCTTTGACAATTAAATTCTACAAATCTAGATCTTACTTAATAATAAAGGCAACTAGTTGCCATTTAGTTGTTTCTGTGTATGAAAGCAACATAGAGGTAGTAACTGTTAGAGAAAGTCTGTTTGTGTGATCAAACTGATTTTATTTGAAAAATTAGCCCTGTGATAATGTCTTCAGGTTTGTATCATCCCCTACAAGTGGATAAATGTTGTTTTAATATCACCTTCCATAAGACCGTGTGTAGAAGGGGCTTCCTGCAGAATTGAAGTGTTTCCCTTGAAGGGATTTATTGTCTACAAAGACACAGCTCTTCACATAAATCATGTTTCTGATTTGTCTCTACAGAGAAGGCCTGATGAGGGCAGTTGCTTAAACACAAAACTTTGGGGTTAACCATTCTGACTTTGTGACTTTGCACTTTGCTACAGAAATAAATGTACCTGCTGCTACTGCCACTTTACTAAATCCCAAAATGAAACTTTCAACTGAATGTTTGGAGGTTTTTTTCTATATTGCAGCACAATCTGCTTTGCAATACAAACAATGGAGTTATCTATAAAAAGTCAGTGAGCAGCCTTTTTTGGGGTTGGTTTGTTTGTTTTTCCTTTACATTTTTTCTTCATTAGATGAACAAAACTCAGATTTCTGAGTGCATTGCAGTGAGCTAAGAGCATTGCCTTAAAATTAGTATGTAAAATGGACCATACATGGACCATACTTCAGTGTTTTTTCAGTTACTTTTCTGCAGTGTGTGACCTAATGTAAATAGATTTAACATGCATTAACTTTGTACTGTGTGTCTTAACTTTGTGTTTGTTTGATGGCTTTCTAGGCTAAAACCCACTCCCAACTAATAATAATTGATCGTGGCTTTGACCCCGTATCAACTGTACTTCATGAACTCACCTTCCAGGCAATGGCATATGATCTGCTACCCATTGAAAATGATACTTACAAGCAAGTACTTAAAAAAGAAAAAGCTAAATAATTTATTCTTGATTATAAAGTCTGAAAGTGTTTAGCTCAATTGCACCATGGCAATATTAGCTGCTTATATTGCATAATGGTTGCTTCACTTATTATTAGTCTTTCCTCTTGGATTTGTATCTTCATCTTTTTGTTAACTTTCTCACTTAGTTGAGATTAGGTAGGATCTAATTGGCATTTTTGCTAAGTTTTGAGTCTAACAAATTGCGTTTTTTTRAAAACTAAGAACTTTCTACTGGTCTTGAAGTAGATTTTCTTTCATATTCTCAACCTTTTTGTCATGACAAGACAAACAAGACCACTAATGGAATACTGAGAAAAAAATTGATTATTTCTCAGGAATGCTCACTTTTATAGCTCAAGTCATTTAATTTGTGTAGTTGTTAAAATTTACATATTTCTATTCTAAATACACATTTAAGTCAGTCATGTTCAGTTTGTAAGCACTATTTGGAGTAGCGTAACGTTAATTTGCATAAGTTATGTGCTTTACTGTTCGATTTTTCTGACAAGGATTTTGGTAGGACTTTGCTTTCTGATGACTCATTACAGCAAATGAGACCTGATGGCCTCAATGTTTAGTCAAGCAAAGAGGAATGTGCATCTTCAGTCAGAAGCATGTAGTGAATGTTTTAATATAAATGTAGAGTTCTATGAATCTGGGTTTGATTGCTGGGTATGAAGATGTAGCAGAGTTTTCTAGGTAGTAATGATCTGACTTCCAGCATTAATCTTGTAATTTTTTTCATTCTTCTGCTTTCTGGCAATATACACTGTGAGTTTCTGTAAATGTGAAAATACTGTGTGGCATGATTGCTGTCTTGTTTTAGGTTTATTGCTATTTGTAGTCAAGTAATAACTGCTCTGTGACACTGTGAAGCGTATTTCTTTTATACATAAAGTACTTTGTCCTGCTTAGTGTTTTGTTGGTGAATGTGACTTCATTTTCCTTCAGTTATAAAGTGTCTTTCAGTACACAGCGAAAGCTGCACTTGGCAATTGCAGTGTGTATTACTTTCTGCAGTTTGCATTTGAAACCAAAGGAAAGTTGACATTGAAAGCTGAGGAGAAATTGAGGTGCATGTAAATATGTGTTTAAAACTCTAGTTACTGTTGGTTTAGAAGAATGTCCAGAAGCTATTGCCTCAAAGAATCATTCTAAAATTCATCTGCTGCTTCTGTGTTCAAGGATGTAATCTGTAAAATCCTTCTGTAAATTATATTTTCTCAGGCAATAGCTTGGCTTATAAATTAAAACCTTTGTATATTACTGCTATTACCATTTAAGTTGATTAAACTCGTACAAATAATAAGTGATGAGAATTGGGGGAAACCAAAACCCCAAATAATTGTCTGAATTTTCTCTTGGAAGATACAAAGCAGAAGGGTCTGGTGGGAAGGAAAAGGAGGCAATTTTGGAGGAAGATGATGACCTGTGGGTGAAGATGCGGCACAAGCATATTGCAGATGTGATTGAGTATGTGAATAAATAACAAAACCAACTACTAAGTTTTCTTTGAGAGGGAAGGTGTTTGAGCTGTTGAGTAGGAATACAGGCAGTAGTGAACATGGTTTGCAACACAGATTGCATTCAGTTAAGTAATCAATGCCAGGAAGAAATTGTGCTTCGAAAATATAGTATGTACCAAGCTCTGCAATTATACTAATGCTACTTACAGTTCTTGAGGTAAATGGAAATCAAGCCATTTCCTGGGAAGTATTTTCAAATATTTTAAATCTGAAGGGATTATTTTGCATACAGTACTGCCAAGCTGCTACATCAAATGACGTTATGAAAATACTGCAAATAGAATGTTTCATGTTTCCTTTGTCAAAAATCTCTCTTTTCTCTGAAGGTAGACCTGTATTTCAAGCTCTTACTTTCATTCAGAAGTTCTTGTTGCACAGTTCTTTTAAGATTTTAAGAAAAGATTTAAGAGCTCATGTGCTGTTGCCTTTTGTTTCCCCCTTTTCTTCAGGGAAATACCAAAACTTTTGAAAGAAGCTTCATCAAAAACAAAAGCAGCAGAAGGAAAAGTAAGTTGTTTAAGCTGAGGTATTGTTTTTCCTGGTAGTTTAGTTATTTTCAGCTGATCAGATCCATGTAACTTGTGGACCTATTACAGAAATTAAAGCTTTTCTCATCTGGAATTTTCAGGGGTTGTGGGGAAAGCAAGGCTGCAACAGGAAGGGAAATAAGCATGTCATATATTGGAGGAATAAATTTTTAACTTGTGTCATTTCTTCACAGTTATCAATATCTGCTCTGTCTCAGTTGATGAAAAAGATGCCACTCTATCGTAAAGAGATTAGTAAGGTAAGGGGTCTTTTGTAATCACAACTTCACAATAAATAATTCTGTGCACTTTAACTTTGTTTTATTGAAGTTTAGTTTTAGACTGTCATTTTCCTGTTAAATGCGCTATRTAGTTGTTTTCCAAATTCATTTGTTCACCCACTGTAGAATTTAGAGAAGAAAACTTGTTTCCAACGTGTTTTATTTTGCTATGTAAAAACCTGAAATTATTTGTGTGCTTTGAGGATTGAAGTTACCATAACAGTTTAATGTTTTAAAAGGTATTATGGGGATCAGTCTCTAAGGGAAGGGTAAAACAGAGAAAATGCATGATGGTACTGAAGGACAGTTGAAGGATTGACTCTTGTAACTAGTAAAAATGATTCATATGCTAGAAAAAAAGGCAAGTTATTGCACCTTGTGATTTTTTTTTTTTTCTTATTTCTGTCTTATAGCAAGTTGTTCATCTTAACATAGCAGAAGATTGCATGAGCAAGTTCAAATCTAACATAGAAAGGCTCTGTAAAACTGAACAGGTATGTTTAAAAAAGCCGTGAACCAAACAACAGCTTATTACAAGTACCGCTTTTTTGTTTGCAGGAATAGAGGCTTGTTTTAGCTGACAAAGCTATGTCTCTTGCCTTTATTTTGTCATCAGTTTTCGAGGTGGTAATGTTAAAACTAAGGGAAATATACAAGCCTCTTAATCTGCCAATAAGGAGGTGGTGTTGAGTTCTGGGGTTTTTCTATCTTGAAATCTGCCTGATTTGTATAAGGATCATCTTTGTTTTCTTGGTTCAAAACTCCTGTGAGGTTGCCTTAATATGTTGTGCAGATGGAAGTCCTTTTTAAATGTCTGGGAAAAGCACTTTTTAGAGTGAGACATTATGTTGTGACCATAATTTATATTTCTAAGAATTATAGATATCATATAGTTTTAAATGTTTAAGAATGTTATGTAATGTTGTTATAATGTTGTAACTATTGAAATAAATGTCAGACTTGTCATACTGAGTTTAAATTGATGCAGCTTGTTTCCTGAAACCTATGGTTTCATAAAAATGCATTCCAAAACACACAGAACAATGTTGATTTTAATTACTTTAATGATTTTAACCATGGTGTTGGTTTTTATTTTTTATTAATTTAGGACTTGGCTCTTGGAACTGATGCGGAAGGTCAAAAAGTGAAAGACTCTATGAGGGTTCTCCTTCCAGTTCTGCTCAACAAAAGTGATGACAGCTATGACAAAATCAGAGCTATTCTCCTATATATTTTTAGCACAAATGGTATGACAACTTGCCCTGTGTTTTTTCCTCAGGGCTATGAACTTGAACTCAAGTTTTAGGATAGTTTAGTGGTTTTAATTAATGTAAGCCTCTGTTTTGGAGTTTATGGCTGGGTTTGAAAGAAATCCTGTCCATCCTCTCTAGCTTCTCTCAAATTAGTAGCAAAGATACTATTGATAAGGAGTTAAGAGATGTAATTCAAATGCAGATTCATACAGTGTTTTAGTGTCATTCTTGCATGTATGCAATAGAATGTCTTCTTATTTTCACATAGTATTGAAGCTGTTAAATGGGGACCTCCATGTCCATTGCAACCTGAAAATTAAGTTAGTGGGGAAGAATTTGTTGTAGAGAAGGAGCAAATCGGCAGAGTGTTGGTCTGAGGAAACTGTAACAATATTGAATTTTGGTGTCAAAAATGGACTGTTAATACTATATTTTAGATAAAATTTTGTTTATGTTAGACTTAGAGTGGCCACACAAAACAAACAAAAAAATCCTGGACTAAATAATAGCCCAGAATGTGTGAGACAAAGTGGTCTTACGGTCACTTGGTAATTAAGTTATCTGTTTTCCATATATTGAAGGAACTACCCAGGAGAACTTGGACAAGCTGATCCAGAATGTACAAATACAAAGTGATAGTGATATGATAAGAAATTGGAAATACCTTGACGTTCCTGTTATCTCTTCAGTAAGAATATATTTATTTATTTTGTGATTTCCTACCACCCAAGCACCTACAGCTCTTTCAGCAACTCTTAGTGATATTATCCAGGTCTGTTTCTGGAAGCAGACAATTACTAGGAATTCTTGGGTTTGTAACATGTTTAAGTGGTAAATACTTTGAAAATTATTCATGTTAGTCTTTTAAAGTATGATGCCCATAATATTCCCTCTACTATCATCAAATGGTGACTTGAGCTAGTTGGTATTGAAAACTGCCAATTTACTCAGTTCCTTGTCTCTGTAGTTAGTATTTCTAGTGTATCCTGAAGTCTACAGGCATTAATTGTTGTTCATTGTCAGTATTATTTCTTCAAAATTTCCTGCTTTTCCCCCTCCTTCTGCTACTGACTGCTAGTAAGTTTCAAAAACACAAACACACTATGTAATAAAATCATATTTTGAAAATCTTTTCAGTTTGTTGCTCAGCAGCATAAATACCCAAGAAGGGACCGTTCTTCAGAAGAAACCTTTCAGCTTTCTAGGTGGACTCCTGTTATCAAAGATGTTATGGAGGTAAATTTGACTGACTAATTAATTCATGGGTGCAGTGCAGATATTTACTTGAGTGAGCAGTTACAGACAATTTTTTACATTCCATAGGATTTTGAGTTAATTTTGTTAAATAGATCTCATGAACAAAGTGGTCATTTCTAGTCTGTCTGTAATATAGAATATTAAACTGCTGTGTGTTGGTAATCCTCCTTATTAGAGATCATTTTAAAGGTGAAGCAAATGAAAGTGAAAGCAAGAAGTCTTTTAGAACAGCTTGTCCTGTGATTGGCAATGTTTAGTATAATTTAAAGATCTGCATCTTTTTGTTTTTAACTCCAGTGGGTCTTTAAACTGCAATTCAAATCTAAACTGTAGTGTGGTAGAGGCTGGAAGATGTTACTTGCCAGAAGTGTAGTTTCATTGTTCTTAAACCTCTTCCTATGCATCGGTTAGTGACTCATGTCACACAGGGTAGTGAGCTTACGGGACCTTTAGTCTGACCCAGTGCTGTCATTCATAGATTCTTGGTGGCTTTCACATGTTCATTGATGTTTTCAGGGGACCCTGACGTCTCTCATGTGCTGCTATATAGAAATTAAATACATTAGGGTCATTACAGATGGAAAGCTGCTAGTGAAATCTGAACACTTAAATCAATATTATATTTATAATTAATATTTTTATTATTATTATATATAATAATATCGTTGAATATTATTATCCTTGTGATACAGAAAACACTTTTAATACATTTTAGCATTATGTGGTCTAGCATTTTGTTACATAGGAGCGTTATTCATGAGATGCTACTTGCAATTATTTGTTCTAAGCTGCACATGTTGGCATTAAATACCAGTTAGACATCCTTCTGAAAGCTGAAACTTGGTGGGGTTAAGGTCTGCATGGCTGTTTAAAGGTCTTTATTTTTGCACTTCAGGATGCCATAGAAAACAAATTAGATTCAAAAGATTGGCCTTATTGTTCCCGGTATCCTCCCACCTGGAATGGTTCAGGAGCAGTAAGGTAAATGGTTTAATTTCCCAAAACATAATATATCCATATCTCAGTATTTTTGTCACGTACATTCTAAAGCCTTACAGAATTGTGTTACTGAACAGTGAAACAACATATGTAAGGTAATGTTAATGTGCCAAGCCTATATTTTTATTTAATCCAAAACACACTCAACTTGGTTGTTATTTTAATAATTCTTAGTAGTGTATAGCTTTTTTATTTGTAGTATCTTGCTTTTGCTTCAAGGTTAGAAATAACATTTCATATCTCCAGAATGAGAAATTTAAACCATTGAGCTTATTAGTGTGAAGTAGTTTCAGGAATGAATGACCACTACTGTGACTTAGGTAAAAAGAATGTTTCACTTTCTTCTGGAAGTTATTTCTGCTGTGTTAGCGGTGGTGTCATTATTGGAGTTAATGAGCTCAGTAAGTTAAATTCAACTTCTGTAGGCTCTCTCTTTAGGAAATACAGGCCTTTTAGGCATTTAACCCCTGCTATCAGGGAGTGGTTTGGAGAAGTCCAGTGGAGTTGGAAATCTTGAAATGAATTCCCTGCAAATGAATGTGAAATGTGTACTTGCATATTTAATGATTATCACTGAGATGTGATTTTTGGAATTTTTTTTTAGCTCACTAACTTGTACTGTTCCTTCCTTCCCTTTTTAATTTCACTAGCTCTTGAACCTCATGACCAATACCTGCCAATTTGAGAGCTTTATCACTTTTTGTAGTGTTCTTTAAATGGTGAGACAATAGAATAGAGGCTCTAAGAGCGTTTCTATCGCAGGAATGCTCACTAAGAGTGTTTCTCAGGAGTGCTCAGTGCACTAATCAGATGCTGGAATTCAGGGAGGGAAACATTAAACAAATCCTAAATGAGGAAGACACACTTGAATTGCAATTTGTACCTTACTAAATAAAAGACAAGAAGTAGAGATACACAGCCTTAGGAAAATAGGTTTTTTACATCCACTGCTCATCAAACTTTTGGTGTAACCTTAGGTTCCTGATATGCACTAGGATGATCAGTGCTAGGGAATACTAGAGCAAGTCCTTGTACACTGATACTTGTCTTATAGACTGGTGAAATGTGGGAATCTTTAAGGCACTCTAGCAAAGAGAGATCAGGACTGCAGATGACAATCTGAGTCTGCAATTACTACATGTGTATTAGACTTTTAAGAGCTTCAGGTTGTTTTTGGTTTTCCTAGCTATCTGAATCTTATTTAAAAACAGCCGAATATTTTCTTTAGAGATTCTGTTCGTGTTCAGAGACTGAAAAACCCAAGACTCTAGCTTTTTCAAACGAACCTCTCATGAAAAATGCCACTGGAATTGATAGCATGCAGAGTTAAGCTGCTTGGCAGGAGTCCTTGGCGTGTGAGCTGTGTGCAAAACAAGGTTTTTGTTTTATATTTGTTTTCCCCCTTGTGATAATAGAACAGTTTGAGTAATGTGATAACTTGTTTTTATTAAAATATTTTAATTACCAGTTTATCTAAATACTCTTGCTGAAATTATAATCAAACCATGAATTGCAGGACAGAAGTTGTTACTGCTTGTTAAGTGTATGATTTTAACCAAAAATTAATCAGTAAAGCTGTATAAATGTCATCTTACGGAATCTTTTCCAGTGCACGCCAGAAACCTAGAGCGAGTTACAGAGAGGAGCGAAAGAGCAGTGCAAGACTGATTATATTTGTGATTGGTGGAATTACTTATTCRGAGATGCGCAGTGCGTACGAAGTTTCTGAGGCCTACAAGTCCTGTGAAGTTGTTATTGGTAAGCTTGCCCTGGGAAAAGGGTGGTGTGTGCACTCTACTACATGTGGTTGTGGAAAATGTCAGAGTCTTTTTTCTTAGATTCCCTGCGTTGGTTCACTACACTAATACTAGAGCCAGTGTATTTCTTAAAATTATGTACTTGAAAATATGTTCGAAGTTTATCTAGTCTGATGTTTGGAGGTTTATTTTGCAACAAGATAATAAGGACGAAAAAACCAGTTATGCTCTACAGAGGAGTTATGTCAGAGAAATATGTCGATGTATAGAGAAAAGAATTTAAAGAGAGCTCATTTCTTTACATTACAGTTTCCTCACAAGCCTCTGTATCTGCCTGTGCTTTACCTTCAGTGACACTTGGAACTCTCATTGCTTTTGGAAATAGTAGGAAAGCTGACAGACCAGTGCAAAATTTCTCACTTTGGAAGGCAGGGACGATAAGTATTAAAAAACCCCAACAATCCCAATCAAAAGTCCATCAAAAAAACTAAACAAATAAACCTCAAACCGCCTTTTCAGTGTGGCTCAGTTGACTTTGCAACATTTTCTGGTTTCTGTTGTGGCTACGTGAGAGGCTTTGCATAAACCATGCAATGATTAATTGCTTTTGTCCTGAAAACTCCCCTTCTTAAGATTTGGCAGTAAATGCATGAATTGGCAGCTGGTGTAGCTGCTGCCTCTCAGCACTTTGAACGTAGTAAATGCTTGTTCCATCAGCTGCTGTGCTTCATATGAATTTTAAATAGCATTGCAGGAAATAATTAGGTGCTAAAACATTTACATATATACAATATATCAGAACAGAGCTCCTAGATACAGAACCTTACCACAGACCTGTATCCGTCTGCAGGGCCAGCTGATGTCGGGGTGCAGGGTCATCTAAAGCATTCTAAATTCCTTGAGATGTCTGCATCTGGCAATTAGGTTTAGTCTTGGGTTTCAGAAAGGGTTGAATCTACCATCTACCATGATTTTAAATAAATACTCTTTCCCTAAAACAATGGCAATCTTGATTCTGACATCTAGACTCTGTTACCTCAAAATATTCAGGGGTGTTGTAGGTGTGTTTGTGTGTGTGGTTGGTGTTTTTAGTTTATTTTTTGTTTGTGGTTTCACTGGTGGTGGTTGAGGTAGGTTTAATGCTGGTTCTAGTTTTGAGTAGCAATGGCAAGACCAGGACAATAGAAACGTAGTTTAACAAGATAATTTCTTCATCTGAGACTTGTTTACAAAACCATGTTTAGTGCAGGTTAGTCTTTCACTGTGGTATSTGGCATTCACCACAGCACCACCTTCCTTTTTGTTTAGAGATGATTCTTGTAGTTTTGTTTGTAATCCTGATTTCTGAGGGAAGGTGATAGTTCTGAAATTTCCATGTGGCTTACTGAAAGATTAAAATTTTACTGTATTTCTGATTCAGAACTCAAGGAATATTAACACAGAGTGTCACTACTAGACTCAAAAGTTCTAGACAGCTATAATCTTAAACATTCAAGTGTTGCTTTCAGAACTGTAGAAGTTATGACCACTCTCTATGAGGATGAGAGGTCGCTGTGCACTCCTGAAGAATAATATGGATTTTCTTTGCTGCTCAAGACTTGGAATTTGTTGAAAATGTTT
Organism: Amblyornis subalaris; assembly: GCA_018881555.1. Lineage (NCBI taxonomy): Eukaryota > Metazoa > Chordata > Aves > Passeriformes > Ptilonorhynchidae > Amblyornis > Amblyornis subalaris. The sequence goes on from JACAXG010000004.1 coordinate 18,270,045, forward strand.
CAAGGAAATGTTAGTCAGTAAAAGTCAATTTTCTGTAACTGATATTTCTGTGGAATACTACTGTTTGTGATAATCTTTAATCCAGATAGTTTCTTGATTCTAGGATAAAGCCTCTCATTAACTTGCCCCTTCATAAAATGGGAGATTTCTTGCAGGCTGGGATAATTGCATACAGCAAAAGTGGCCCAGGTTCAAGCCTGTCTTTCAAACAGGGCAGAGCAGGAGTTGAAACTTATACTCAAAGTAGGAGTCCTGATCTGGGTGTTTGAGGGTGGGAAGAGGGACATTGCCTACCTAATGGTGACACTTCCATGATGGTGCTTTATATGAAAACACTTTTTGAACTGTTGTACTTGTCAGTTTTCCAGGTACAGTGAAGAACACTGGCATGTAACTGATGTCTTAAAGAGGGAATGTCTGAAAGTCAGAATTTGAATGATACAGTTCATACTTATGTTCTTTTGTCAGGTTCTACGCATATTTTGACACCTAAAAGACTATTGGATGAAGTGAAGAGCCTTAGTAAACCCAAGGATGTGGTCTGCATTAAGGATGAATAGATATGGTGATGTTTATGATGCATTAAAAAGACAAACACTATGTACATATTCTAATTGAACTGACTTTTCCAAATGATGCACTTCAACACTACATGGTTCTGACTAATGGAAAGTCATGTTATAATTTAAATTTGCTGCTTTTGGGGAGAGTAGAAGGCAGAGAGATGAAAAGATAAACACGTGTTTCCTAGGTTCTATTTAGTATTATTACAGTGCAAATGCTTTTCCAAAAGGGCATGTTTGTTCCTAACTAATTATGCTGATTGTGATTTTATATAAACTGGAATTGTCTTTGAAAACTGTGAAACCTTTCTATAATAGAATTTATTTCTAAAAATGACTGAATTAAACAGGGTCTAGGCTCTTGGGTAGGGGTTTCAGGAGAAAATTTGTAAATATGGGTTTATGGTAAAAATGTTTCATACAAGTGCAGTGTCTTAAAGTGTAATATTTTCTGTAAAAATAACTCACTGAAAATTCTTTAATATATGCAATTGTGAAAAATCTAAAGGCTTTTTAGATGGTGCGGGGTGAGGTAGATAGTTAATCACAGAATTATTAAGCCGTTCCAATCACAATAAATAACTGGAGAAATGCTGTCAACCATGCACTGAAGTACACTTTATATATAAGTATGTACAGGGATTATTACTGAAGCTTTTTTAAAAAGTTAATTTCTTAGCAAATTCCTTATGATTGTGTGCATAGTCTGTCAGTTTCAGAAGTTGAATTGCCTGTGATACAGAAATTCCAAAACTCTGAGACGTCTCTTTTGAGGAAGTGGAGGCAAGGGGAAAGGAGAGGAAAAGAAGGGAAGCAGTTGAGTCTTTCAAAGGGCTTGGGAATTTAAAAAAGAAAAGCACAAAGCATACAAAGTGACAAAACCTGATGTATTCAACGGAATTTACTTTTTTTTCTATTTTGTTACGTACAAGAAAGAAATACTTAAATTTGCAATGAAGGGAATAAAAAATTAAATTGTATGAATTCTGTAATACTGGTAATGTTTAGATTTCTCTTTAAAAATTACTTAATTAAAATTACTGAACTTTTAAAGGGATGTTGTATTTATGTGCCTTGAAATGTTGGTTTGTTGTATGTAGAATCTGAGAGAATGTCATAATGAAAAATAATAGATTATTCGTGGCTTTTTATTTACATTTTTTCCAGTAATAAGAGTATTTATTTTATGTTTTCTGATTTTGTTTCTTTTCCCTTTATTTGCTCTCAGTCTAACTAATACGTTAAGAGAATATTTTTGTTCGGTAAGTTCATTCAGAGTTAATTAGAAGGTGGAAAAAGGTCAAGTTCTCCCCCTACATCAGAGAGGAATGAAAAGGAAGAACATGACATAATGATTCTAAAATGTTGCAGGACATGGAGCATGATGAGAATAAGTGGTTGTAGCTTTCAAATGCACCTAAATGAGTTAGGAATTGAATGTATACTGACTCTTTTTTCAATAGGAATACAGAAGCAACACTCTGAAATGAATAGGTTCATCAAATACCATGTGCATCAAAACTTTAAAAATTTAGCAGAAATATCTGTATTGTTTTTCTGAATTTTAGTTTATAAATATCACAGTAAAAACACAGAGTAAAAATACATATCTAAGAAAAGCAGTGTTCAGTGTTTTCTTACTAAAGATGCACACTGTGAAATCAGTACTGAGCAATTCCAGTAAAATTATATACATTTCTTATACCTTTGGCAAGAAGAACCCAAGTTTGTTGTAACAGCTATAGGTAGTTGAATTTTTTTCCCTATTCCTAAAGCTGAAAAGCAGTAAGTACAGAAGAAAATAAATGATATTAGTGTTACACTTACACTTACATACTTCTGAAATCAGTTATTTCAGTCCTTAAAATCCATTGTGTTGATTTTTTTTAACTGTGTAGAGTTGAAGAAATACCAGCTTGAAATTTTGGATTACTTTTGTATATTCAGCTGTCAGTCTTTTGCCTTTTGTGTCTGCTTTAGGCCTAAGTGGTATCACTAGCTSAAAGTCTGATAGTTGATAACTCACAAGTCTTAGTCTGGTGTTTTTTGGTATCCATTACCCACTTTTTCCAGCAGGCAAAGCAAAGCCAAGCATTACTGTAAAGGTGGAATAATAGAGATGCTTTATGGTAAGAAATCTGACACCAATATGTAGTTCAAAACAGCTTATGAAGGGGGTAAGTGGAAATTATATTCAAGATGTTTATTTTTTTTCCCCAAGGATCTTTTCTGCTACATGTTTTCTAAATCAAGAATAGTTTTATCAAGAATGGGAAACAGTTATATCAGGATAAATACCTCCCCCCAAAACTTAGTATTTCAGAGTACATGTACAAGGTATATTTTAATTTTGAAAGTTCGTATTTTCATATTATGCATCTTAAAATGTACATAACACTACATGTGGGCCCAGCAGTTGACTTTTTAAGTTGGATCTGGAAATCTGGACAAGATTCAGAAATGACTAAGACAAAAATCAAAGGCATGGAACAATTTCCATGTCAAGAAGAGCTAGAGTAGGATCCTTGATCGGGGGGGAGAAAGATGATGGTGGAGTGTGTGATGGAAGCTTCAAAAATTATGTTAGTGTTCAGACCGAAGGGATAGATGTGTTATCTTGCTATTCAGGGTGTGAAGTAACATCACGAAGTCTGCAATTGTCAAATCAGAGCAAAAGGACCTTTAGCATCTGAGATGTCATGCAGCGATGACATGCTCTAAATWGTTATATGGGGGAAAAAACCCTCAACATAAGAGAAGTCTTCATAGGGGCTATTAAGTATAAATGTTACTGCTGATTTGGAAGGATTCTTGGCTTTCAGTTTGCCAGAGAATGTTCTGAGGAAATGTTACTACGTGATTGTCTTATTAAATATGGTCTTTCTTAGGCAGTTGCTGTCAGGCACAGGACAGCAGGTTCAGTGACCTAGCATAAACAAAAGGTCTAGTTGTTCTGGTGATGTGGAGAGATTTCCATGAAAGAGATGAATCTTTTTTTATCGGATCTAGGAAGCCTACAGCAATTACTTCAACTATTAAGTTTATTTGCAAATAATGGGGACATTCCAAACTTTCAACTAAATAAAGCAAAAACATGGATAATAAGCAGAGGCAAATGAAGTTATAAGGATATACAGTAAGGCTAAGGGAGAAAAGAGCTGAATGGTATTGTCAGCTGTGAAGGGTGGAAGAAGCCCTGAAAAAAGCTATCGACTCAGGGTAGTGAGTAAGTAGCACATGGCAGTGAGTTTAGCAATCACAACTTGTATGAACAGAATCTGCGTTATTCTTGTATCCACCACTGATGAAACTGCTTAGGTTTGCCTGAAAATGACTGTCCTTTTTAAGGAATGCACAGGCACTTTTAATTTGTTTTTCATCAGTCCCTATATACTTTGGCTTCAGTGAATAGCAGTCCCTGATAGTACAAGGCTGTAAAATGGTTGCTTTTAATCACTGCAGTTAAACGGATATAAGAAGGAAAATAATAGATGACTTTTCTTGGCCCTCTGTATTTCTACATTATGTTAAAATTTTCCAGCCTACTTACCATCAGCTAAAATCAGCTAAAGCCAGATATATCTGATGAGTTAAGGACATGCCATTGAAGGAACCAATTTAATCGTTACAAATACATCAACAAAAAAATGGTGTAACTCAGTAATTGCAACATGCAAGGAAGTTTCTCAAAACYGAACAACTCTCAATGTAGGGCTCTCTAAAACCAAAATAATTACAAATGGTGACTATGACTTGATACGTTAGCATGATGTTTGCTTCTAGATGTCTCAGGTACAGAGGAGGTTTTCCTTTGGTGTGCTTAAGCAGCTGCTGTTGAAGTGTGGGAAGAAATTACATGTAGTAATGACTGAGGTTTATTCTCACACTTGGGAGTGGGGAGAAATCAAAGTCAGAAAGTTAATTTTGCTTGTTTAAGCCAATTTTTATTAAGCTATCTTAAATGAATACTTAGAGAATGTATCTGTACACAGTAATGGGGATTTGCCAGTAGACTTCCAGTAGAATTAATATTTTACAGCTCTAAAACGGAGTGTAAATGTGGAATACCTATATGCTCTGGTTTGGTTTAGTACTAATAGGTACAGAACAACTGACAAAATTAGCTAKCTGACTTTTTGGGTTTTGTATTCATCATTTTATATTTGCAGAGATACTAACACTTCAGTATGAATCAGCAGAAAAATAGAGCATTTGAACTAGGTAATTAAAGTTGTTTTCTTTTAACGTTAGCTAGATCTTCTGAAACTGCTTGTACCATTCGTTCTGTAGCTTTCTTCAAACTGTTTGCTGTCTGTATGGCATGATCCAGAGTAGAACTTAAAATCTGTTGGAAATAATAAAACATAGCCTTGTTAATAGTGAAGGCAAACATATACATAGGTATTGGAAAAATGTGATGTTTTCTGCATGATTTTCACTCTGAATACACGTTGAGAAGTAAAAATTGAGTCATGTGAGGGACTGCTCCAGGATTCAAGGTGGAAGTATGTGTTTATTTCTCTCTTTGTGTATTCATTTGAACTGAGGAATATTTACACCTTGCTAAAGTATCAGCTCCAGTGTAGTGCATGTTTTTAGTACTGAGAAGGCTTTCTTGAGGTTTTGTTAGTGGTTTGTATAGCTAGACTTGGTTTCAGTATATGAAACATAATTCTAGATATAAGATCCAGTGCTACTTTACTGTCCATTTCACCATTTTTACAGGGACTAAGTTGCATAACAAGTCTCTACATAGCTATATGAAGTAATGTACTAATATATGAGCTAAAATGCTTGGGTTTTGAACTGCTCTTGCCTTACCCTCAAATGGACTACACATGCTTAGATTGTAGTAATCAGCTTGGTAAGAACGGGATGTTCAACAGTGCCATGATGTAGGGATGTAATCCTTTCAAGAAAGTTGTGTGGCTTTTAATTTTCACTCTAAAGTCTTACGTTTACCTTGGAGTCATTGGCATTTCTGTTTCTGATGTTGATTGCAGATTTGCTTTGGGCAGATTTCTTTCTGGATATGTATTGATGTGAAAGGATAATTTTATCATATGTGCTTGAACAGCAGGGTTTGGCAGCTTCAAAGGATTCCCTAGAGATAAGATATGTAGAATAAAATACAAACAATTTCAGTAAGCAAAAGGATTTCTAAACTGTGAATAAAATACATACACCTTGATAGCACTTGGTTGCAAATTAATTTTATGGTGTGTAGAATTTTCCATTTAATTGTACAGCACACTCCATCATTATTTGTGTTCCATCTGTATTGCAATAAGACAGAACATGTTCCAGGATGCAGAGTAAGGAAATTTTTCATAATTGCAGCACTGTCTTGCTGCTGTAACTTTCTCTCACAGTGTTCTATGCCATTGATTCTCAAGTGCAGCTGCTGTACTCCAGGCAATTATTGCTATTGAGTAGTACTGTCAAAAAATACTGTGAGAAAACCTGCCTGCATTTCACTCCAGTCTGTGCTACTGTTAGGAATCCATTTTATTTTTGTCACACGGTGCAATTTAATGTTAACAACAACTAAAAGTAGGATTGTTACTTATAAAGAATTAGCTGGTAGCAAACAGAGCTGCAACCTAATAATACAGACCTGCTTTTGAATCTGTGAATGGCAACATCTTATAAAAGTGAATTTTTAAAAATTTACTAAATGTGTCACCTATAGAAGTTACATGTTTACTTTTCATTAAAGAACTGCTCTAAGAATTGTTTACAAATGTTCTTAGGGTAAAAATTTTAATTTTACTAAAGAGTGAAATTCTAGTGTACAACATGCACTGCAAAAGATAAAACATTCTTCCTGCTTATGATACTGGTGTGTTTTTTTCATGCTGAATCTTCAACAATGGGGTTTTCTGTTGTACTATATCGTTACTATGACAGCGTACCTTGCAGAAGGTCTGGTTACAAGTTCATGTGGCTGTTTGGTTTTTTGAGCCTTTTGAGTGGAGATTCTCTTCTGTGAATAAGCTGGAGTTGTTGAGGCCATGTTTAATACATGCAAAAAACAAAAGGTAATTTTCTGTGTATTTTAACATATTTTTCTCTTTAGCATAAATAAAAGATCAGCTATCACTGCTGAATAAAACCTGAATATATTTAAAGTTTTTGTAAATGAGGACAGATTAACCTTTTTGTGTTTGCTCTTGAATTTAGTTGGCAAATAGTATGCAGATTTATATTCAGTTTCATACAGTGAAAGACTGCAGGGGGAAGTGTAGAATAATCAAGACTCTCATAATTCTAATAATTATATGAATACTACTTTGATACATAGTTTCGCAGGATTGTTAGAGACAAGTAGCTAATTTATACTTCTCACTGAAATTTTGTATTTTTCTTTAAGCAATTTCTTCTTATGGTAGAGAGTCTAAGTGACTTTAAAAGGTAGATGTTCAGATGTTTAACCCTTTTTTTTTTTAAATTAGGCTTTCCTTGACTTTGCTGCATGTCACACAATATGAGCGTAGAGCTGGAATTCTCTTTAGTACTTTTTTATACTATGTTAGGTAATAGCTGGAACTATAAAAGTTGGTACAGTAATGCCTAATTTTCTTATTCTTTCATGTGTTTCTGCAAAATGAGATATTCCTGCTATAAATGAAATATGCAAGGGATTCCTCTCATAAAGAACCAGGGAAGGTTAAAGCTGTCGTGCATGGAGATTAAACTTGACCAGGTGTGTAAAAGCTGGATTTACAGTACTAATGATTGCTTATACTAAATTAAACTTAGCCTGGTATGTGCAGTGTGGCTTTCTGCCCTTTAAAACCTAGCCTGTGTTTGTTAATTATTTCAGTAACACATCATACTTACAGGATGAACCAGAAGTTTTATTTCTACACAGGGTACAAGACTGAACAGACTCTTTGTAATTCCTGAGTTTTACTTGATCTGTGCTTCCCCTGGGGCATCTGCATCTAAATCCTGGAGACAGAGACATGCTGTTTAGAAAAACAAACTATAAGCAATGTTTCTTTGTAGATGTCAATATTTTTGCAATCACTATACCTTTTCTCTCTCCACATAGTCTCGTATTTAATGATTTGTAACTTTCAGTGTCACAGTTGACAAGGTCTGTCCTTTGTGAATCATTATAAGAATCATAGGCTGAGAAGTCTTCTGAATCACTGCCTAAAATTCAAAAAATAAGTTGAAAGGGTCTGAAATATTAGAAACTTTGGCTAGTGTCCTCAGGTAATTATTTGGCTTTCAGCACCACAATTTCGGAGCCCTTTGCTGCCATTAATGCTACTGCAATTTGAGGAAGTACTTTTGCCTCCATTTTACAGAAGGGTGGGGATTGAACTTTAAAGGTTGGCTTTCAGCCCTGTCTGTAAGCCTTGAATGTAGATTTTTATTACTTTCTCTGGTGGTGGTTATTTTCAGACCAAGAACTGTTTTTTTTAAAAAATGAATCTCTCCATCTCCCTGTCCATAGTGTTATGGAAACAATGCAGCATAATAGGATTGTGATGAGAATTTGGGCAGGTCTACTATGGCACTGCTTTAACTATTGCACAAACCATACAAACAATAATGGTCCCAGTGTATTATATTAAATTGAAAGGATATCACAAAGAAGTCAAGGACAACCAGTAGACAAAAGGTAAGAAAACTTATATATTCAGACTTGAAACTGAATGTAGCACAGCTCATGCTATTCTCCGTTAGTTGCTGGGTACTAACAGCTTCAGAATATTTGCAGTGGAAAGGTAAAATTGTTTTAAAGCAGAATAACAAAGTTGAATCCAAAAACTGAAAGTGGAAGTGCTGATACGAAGTGTTTCAGTTGTCAAGTTTGGAATCTTCTAGAGCATGAAATAAATGCACATTAGAAGAAAAAGCAAAATCAAAGCATTGTGTGCATGTCACTGTCATGCTTTTGAAAATTTTAGCAGTGGCAATATTTGGAAACTTACCTAGAAAGCTGAATTAGATTTATAGAGTAATTCAGATTAGATAGAACTTTTGGAGGTCATCTGGCCCTGGCCCTGCTCAAAGCAGGACCAACTTGAATGAAGTTGCTTAGGACTCTGTCCAGTTGAGTTCTGAATATCTCTGAGAATGGAGATGCCACAGCCTCCCTAGAGCGAGCTGTTTCAATGTTTGACCAAGTTAAAAATCTTCTGTTTAACTGAAAATTGCGTTGCAACCTTTCTGTTGCCTCCTGGTCTGTCACTGAGACTTCCACAGTGAATTTGACCTGGGGTCCACTTAGTCTCCTTTTTATTCTTCGTGTTTTGTGCTGTGCTAAGCAGTAACATCTGTTAAAACTACAATTTTCATGTTGTTGAGACATAAAAGGAATGTATTCCTTAACAGACATAAGTACCGTTCTGACCTCAGTATGGCACCATGACTTACTCAGGTTGGTATCTGATAAATCAGTTGGCTTTCTCTGCATGAAGAGTGAAGATGTTCCAGTTTTTCTTTCCTGGGTGTTTGTGTTTCTTTGAGCATGAAAGCAGAATGATATTTTAATTGTATGTAATATTTCTATGGTAACACTTATAAGCATTTTATATTAACAATTAACCACTTAGCTGAGAAGAAATCAGATTTATTCACAGAAAGAACTCTACCTGTATCAGTTATCTGAAAAGCTGGTAAGTGGAAGTTTAAATTAATAATTGAGCAATTGGAAAATAATGAACCCTTTAGTTAAAGGACACATTCAGACAAAAGCACCCTGACTTACCACAGCTGTTAAAAATGCTTAAAAGTAGAGGTCTTGATAATCAGGGATTTTTATAGTAAAGTAGTATGAAATCTTAGATACATACATCTGTTACCACTGATAGTATTTTGATACAACATACATTAAATATGATTTGGTTTCTTAGTAACTTTGAGCTGTTATTAAGGCTTTAATTTTACTGCCTTTACATAATTATTTATGTAATTAGAGGGATATTTGAGATATACCTTCTGAGAGAACAAGAACAAAGTTCCTTGTTTGAGTTATTTGATGTGTATTTTCAACTTAGGGTGTACAGGATCATCAAGTTTATTTGGAAAGTTTTCCACCTATTCATGAACATAATGATCACAAGATTGAACTAACTTTCTTTCAAAAACAGAAAAAAGTGGAAGCTAGGTGAGTTTTACTAGACAAATATTAATATCTACCCTCTAAAATAAAATGACAGAATTAGGTTAATATGATTCTGTTCCATGCTGCATGTATTAGAAGATCTAGGTTTAGATAGAGAATTAATTTGTCAAAACTTCAAATTCCAAAATAACCCAGGTAGAACTATTTTAATGATGCTGACATTTCTGTAAATGAATCTTTACAGATTGACCCTTACACTTGAAATACATGCAGATGTATTGTTGTTGTCCTTCCAGCTTAGTTCATGATAGCGATAATGTCACATATTTTTCATTGTGAACACTTTTCGATCATCCCAATTTGGGATGCCTGGATGTGTTGCCAAATAGAGAACCAAGACAGAGCCTCTTCTCTTAATACATTATTAAAATAACTGTCATTTAAGCACCATAAACATTATACTGGTCCACTGAGATAGGCTACTTTGTAATATGAACATAATCCTCTCTTCAATAAAATTGATGGAACTTTTGCCATCTCTCTAGTATATCACAGACCTTAAGTGATTAATTGGTGATAAACCTGGAAACAGATCATCATCCCATTTGTATGTATCCAAGACATAATTCAGTGTTTCATGCAGAGTCTAGCACAGAGACCTATAAGTGCACCTGTACATATCTCAGCTGCAGAAAAAGCCTGTCTATGACAAGCCAAAATACATAATATATGTCCCCTTTCCTACTGGCTTCATCACCATTACGTCTTTGACTCAATGCACCCTGACTCTGGGATGCAAGACCTTTGGCAGCACATTTTTCCTCAGATGAAAGGAATCTATTGCACCCAGAAGGCAAAACAAATTTGTATATTACTGTATATCTGTAACTGTATTATATCAAACAGGATAGTGTAAAAAATAGCATCATTTGCATATCACTTCTATACTACTTTTAGTTTCCATTGGCTCTATAATTTGATTTATCTATTTRCAATTCTAACTGTAGAGAAGACTGGACAAAATATGCGCACTTTCGTCTGTGAAGCTGAGATTTGAAACAGGTTTTCATGCTGCTTTTAGAAGGATTAAGATATAATAATTGTTTTCTCTCAATGACCTAAATATTTTTGTAGGCAAGCAGGTGCTTGTAGGTTTTTGTTCTCTGAAAAACAACAGAGAGAAGCTAGTAAACACRGTTAAATCTTTCCTGAGAGCAGCAAACTTTATCACAGATTTCAAGAATATTTGAGAGTCATGGAATTTCTCCTTTGTAAACCAGTTCAGCAATGCTAGGATAAGCTGTAGTAGTTCAAAAGCTGAGCCATCATGCTGTGCAAAAACTGAAGGGAAAATGTGGGCCCTCAAAGCTGAATAAGGTAATCTAAGTTAATTAAAAAAAAACCCTAACAAAAATTTATGGAAACAGATCTCCTGCCATTATGTTAGAAGAATTGTTGTTTGCTAGCAGACCTTCTTTTCTCAGAAGCTCTGCTTCTCTTCTGGAACTTAATTCAGCTCTCTTTTTTAACCCTAGGTTGGTTATGGGGAGACTGTTTATTTTTTCTAATCTCATCTTGATGCTTAACTCCTATAAAATACTTCCCAGGAAGGCAGAGATGGTATCTAGTGTTTTCACAAGGTTTTGATGGTTAGTTATGTATCTGCATTCCTCCCATTTCTTGTTTAATTAAAAATACCACACAAATACTGGCAAATAATCTTTTACTGGCACTGTACTTTGACTAGTCATTCACATACTGAATTTGTGTGGCTGTCATGAATTTTATACAGAAGTATAACTTAACTCCTAGGTGAAAGTGATGGTAGTGTTTTGGCTTCAGGAAATACTTTCATCCTGAGAAAGGTAGAAAGACCAGGTTGGGAGGAATTCTTAGATATGTAGTTATAGAATTCTGTAGAGGTTTTATTCTGGAAATATTCCTATTGCTTTTCAGAGATTCCAGTCATCCCAATTCTCTTATTCAGCAAATAATTTTACGTATATTTTTATAAAGAGTTCAACAGCTGTTTCCAAATTTTCACTTACATGTGAAGACAAAGATGGCACTTCTTGCCTTCTGAAGAAAGTTGATTTGTTGGTGGGATTACATCAGTTGTCTGACTTCTTTCTCCCTCATGGTTCTTGTGAGGAAAGGGAGTTTCAGTACCTCTTCCTTCTGGGGCATCAGCAGTGCTTGAAACTACGGAGCTCTGTACAAACTAACCATAGCATAGATAGAGGTGTATGTGGCCTTGCCTTGCAAGGACATGACTCCTACCAAACAGCACCTCCTGAGTTTCTCTTAACGTTTCTCTGTGAAACCCAAGTTATCTAAAACATTGATTATGAAGGCATTTGTTGAGACTTACCTGCAGATTTGTAGAAGGCAGTAAGATTTTTTTTGTGTGTGTGTATTTATGATCTGGGACAAAATATTATCATACTTGGCAGTAAACTCAATTTTCTATAGCACAATATTGCCTTGTCTTCTAGTAATTCTGCAGCTTAAGAATCTTGGACAAAGAAAGTAATCTTTCTTCCCACTAAATGATAGTGATTAATTCCCCAAAACAAAGCAGCTTTGTAGAAGTTAAATTAGCTGCTTGTATTTTCTTACTGTGAAATAAATGCTTTTGAAACTGGAACTAAGAATATTCAGTATGGTTGTGTTTTTATACTTAGGTTTCTGTTACAATTAATGAAATACTATGAAGTTAATATTTAATAAAAAAATATTTTCTTTTGAAGTAGCATGCTATCTACCAGCATCRTGCTGTTATTAGAGAACATACAATCACACAACTGCACTTAGGTCCTCGAGACTTGCATCAATTATACAGAATAATTGTAGTCTTTAATAAAACTCAGTTACCTCACAAAAAGACTGGGCAGATTCATAGGAAGTCAGCAAAGATGACAGGCTGCGTTTGCTCTCATCCATTTGTTCTTGAATGTCTTCAAGCAGTATGCCAAGTCTGAATATTCGTCCTTCCACCCTTCTAAATCCAATTGCAATCCACAGTTAGTTAAAACCATAGAACCTGATCTTTTATTTCTTACCATGATAACCATACTGGACATTGCAGTACCCTTCCCATAGAAAAAAAATAAAATTTATGGAGTTGACAAAGTCCCTTTTAAGTATTTGAATTAATCGAATAGACAATTAAAAATAGGACATATAAAGCCCAAGATGAATTTTGCCCAAATCACTTTTAGTTTACCACATTAAGATTAGTATTTTCACTTCAGGAAAACTCTAATGGATAAATGAAGTAAAAGTTGTAAGACACTCAAAGAAAATACACTGATGTACTACTTAGCACTTATCTTCTAACCTCTCAGGATCAAACTCTCCAAGGTTGATAGACTTGTCCTTGTAGTTCTGCAGCTGTAAGTTCTGGTGCTCTTCTCTAGCTTTTAAGTAATTCCTTTCCAAGGCATACAGGTATCTCTTCAGTTGATTTAATGCCTTCATCAGCAAGATATAATTCAATAGGAAATGTCATTATAATTTAGCATAAGTAGCTATCACTATGGCTTGCTATGTAAGGCAGATGCTATTTGCAGTGCTGTTGGTAAGAATTTTGGTAGTTCTCTGAATTGAAACAGGACTGCATATTATGTGTTCACCTAGTACTGCTCTGTTAGGTACAAGTAAAATAATAAACAATGATTTCTGAACTGATGCCCTACATGTCAAAATTCCTAACTTACAGGGCAATTTAAGGCCTTTTTTTAATAGTTTTAAGTTGGAATCCTTAAAACAGATTTAAGAATTCATCCACCTACTCAATGCTTTCATTTTTGCTTCTTAAACTCGTACCTTCAGTCTGAATTGAGAAAAAGAGTAATCATCCATTTGAGGAAAACATGAAGCATCTTGCCAGAAAATTTTAAGTCTACAGCCATTTAAAGTGCATTTCAGATAAGTCAAAATACATAACTTAATTTACCAGATATTTGTCTTGTAAAAAGAATATTTCCTGGGTCATATGCTTAGAGAAGTCTTCCACCTTCAAGACAAAATATTAGACTTTTATTTGGGATTTTGAAAACAAATATGCCAAATGAATATGGAATTTGAGCATCAGTGCAAAGTATATATTGAAACAGAGCTCTTACTTTCTTAGTCAGTTGATCTGTCTGATCCTTTAGTGTCTGAGACATCTTTTCTCCTAGTGTTAGTTCTGGCAGTGAATCAGAATGATTTAGACAGTGTGCTTCTACTGTACCAGCTGCTGGTAATGCTACTCCTGCTGTTCCAGACTGCAAGCCTATGTAACACAAGGCAAGATTGATCAATTGATTTTTCTGCCCCAAATGTCTGCCCAAAAGCATAATCAACTTACTTAAAATAGTCATTTGCATAGTTACTGTAATTTTATTTACTTGCTTTAAGCAAACCATGTGCAGACTGTACAGGGATAGGAGCATGTAATGTGATGACATCAGGTGGTGTCTCAGTGTCTCCTGCGTAAATGGCAATGCTGGCATTTGGAAAGTCTGACTGAGGAAGTATCTGTTAAAATGAGAACCTTCATTATAGATACAATGGATAGAACACTTATGGACCTAAACAGAAAACTTTAAAATATCTCAAAATACAAAATATTAATGAAATGTTTATTGTAACAGTAACATTTAGTTTTCTGAGTTGATAGTTACATGTATAAAGTGTCTGATTGTATAAATACTTCAACTCTGTTGTGAAAATATACAGGATTTGTATGAATGGGAACTACACTATGAAGGTGACAAAACAGTTTTAGGCGATAGTCATAGTCCTAGAGATAAAGAAGAATGACTTTAAAAAAAAAAAAAAAAAAGTACTTTGAGAGATTTACCTTAGGATTAAATCTCAGATGGTCAATATGATTCTGGGTGTCGGCATGCTGTGTCAGCMTCTTGCTTGCAGCCAGGAAATAATAGGGAAAACTATTAAAACTTGTTATATCTCAAGCAATTTACTAAGGTGTAAATCTAGGAATGGAATTAAGAATCTGTAAAGCTCTATGAGTGAGCTCCATGTCTCGGCATGAAATTGAACAGCAATTATCTAAATACTAACAAGCTTTAAAATAAATTCACTACAGTAAGAGAAATATTGTTGTCAAAAAAACCTTTAAAAAGAATTGACTTGTCAATGAATACCAGTCTAAATAGTTGAAGTGTTAGATGTGAAAAAAGGCAAAGATGTCTTAACATAGGCACAGTACAAAAACAAAATGTTTTTCTTAAAAATATATTGAAGTTTTTGTGAATTTAAGCATTTAAGTATAGCACTACTACTATTATAACAATTTATAGTGAATTTCCTACTGATTTGATAGGATGCTTCATCATCACAAATAATACTCCAGTATTTAATACTGGAGCATTAAATAATACTCATCCTTTAAATAATTGGTAATGATAATTCTGTAGAAAGCCAGTCCCACAAAACTTTATTTGTGAAAGCAGTTTTTGTGTCAAGTGATGTACTTGCTGATACCTGTAGAGTGCCTACATGAACTAGTCATGTCAGATTTTATGGGACACAGTATCTTCTTACAATAAACCACTCTCATCCAGTATGAAGAATTCCATCAAGCATGTTAATTACCTCTAGCTGTTGCCGTGCTTCTGAAATACTCATCTCTTCTTGATTCTCTTCTTCAGCAGAATTGAAGTAATTCCTATTTTCCAGCATGTTGTTCACAGTTACTGATTTACTGTGCAAAATAGGGAGGGGTTTTGGTCTCCTAGTTGAAGGAACTGAGTTAATATTGTCAGTTCTTTTTGGTACTTTAAATTCTGAAGCAACTTCAGAGAAGTTGGGAAGGCAATAGAGAGCTTGACTTTGACCATATTTGAGCTCACAAGGTGAAACTGTTTTCTTAAACAAGGCTCTCTCATCCTTCATATTTTGAAACATGTGTGTATCTTCATTCTCCTTAATCAATTGTGAATATTCTTGTGTGCACCCATACTTACCAGAAGAAGAATTAGGTTTCTTTGAAACAGATCTATTTTCATTTAATGAGTTTTCATTTTTATCACCAGCATTTACTTCCCTGTGCTTTTCCAAGTGATACTCTTCAGAGCTCGTTGCCCATTGTTTATGCTGTAAAGGGCCTTTGATGTGTTCTGAAGGCTCAGGTTTGCTCACAGTGTCATCGATACTTTCAGTAAAGGACATCTCTGGTATCGTCTCACATTCAATTAAGTGGCATGTGCTCAGTAACTCTGCCTTAGAAAAATGATGCAGGAGGACATTGGACATCTTTGAGGTAGTCGCATGTTCTTTGCTCTCTGGTTTACTAGAACTACCAACAGGTAATTCCTTTTTAAAGGAAGCTTCACTTCCAGGCATTTCAATTGAAACTCCTCTAGTGCCTCTATGGTGTCTGGAGAATTCTTCAGGCTGTGGATGAGTTTCATAATTTGCTGCTGCTTTTATGTTTTTGTTATCTTCAGAACAGGCTAAGTTTAAAATACCAGAAATATCTTTTGTACAAGTACAGTCATTCAAATTATCTGAATTATTGTTGTATTTACAGGTTAGTCCTATATCTCCATCACAAACTAAGTCATCTTGTTCCTCATCAGTTGCATCTGTGCTACAGCCTAATGCATCTGAAAATGAATTATTCATTTGGGCTTTCATCCAGCCTGACAGTTTGCACTTTTTTGTAGTCTCCATACCCAGTTTGTGTAGAATATGAATGCCATTCCTTTACCAGTTGTGGATAGAGCTTTTATTGTTGCATGGATCAAAATCTGCAAGGTACGAGTAATAATTATTCTTAAAAACGCATGAGAATAATACCTAGTTATAGATAACTGTCCTTATATATCCTTAATATCTACTTATCTACCCACTGTAGCTTTTTTAGAACAGTCCTATGTCATGGGTGCTCCCATATTTGCACTAGTGTAAGTCTGCATTTACTGCTGGAGGAAATAGGAAGACAAAAATGCCCAAAACATCGGCACCAGGAGCTGCTGCCAGGTACCTGTCCTTGCTCATTAATCCTGCTGTAAAGTGGTAAAGAGAAAAAAGTGTGGTAACAGATCCAGGAGTAGTACTAGAGTTCAACCTCAGGCTAAAAAAACCCAACCCAAACCCCTCACCTCTGTCCCACTCTTTCCCTCACCACTCTGAAGCGTTTCTTTCGTTTATGCACCAGAGAAAGACCACAATTTTCCCCCCAGTTTACTTCTCGTCCCCGTCCATCAGATAAAATGCACTTAATTAACAGGTCAGCATCATAAAATGCATTGTTTCACCTTATCTGCAGTCGCTCGAGGCGGCAGAAGCGAACTTGCCGAAGCGAACGTGCAGCCCCGCTTTCCTACGCGCACCAGCGCACCAGCGCGGCCGTGCCATTCCCGTCCGCGGGGGCAGCGTGGTTGTACTGCAGGGGCCCGGCCGCTCCTGCCTTATTCCCCCTAGCTCTCCCCCGGGACTCCGTTGAGATCAGCGGCACCACGCTCCCGGGCGCCGGGCGGTGCCGCGGGGCCCGCTCCGGCCGCGCCTGGTCCTCCTCCCGCCCCGCCCCTCCGGGCGCGCCCCGCCCCGCCCCCTGCCCATTGGTCCGTGCGGATGATGCGGCCGCCCCGCCCGCGGCCGTTGGCGGCCGCGCCCCTGGGGACGGGCGGGCGCGGCYGCGATTGGCGGGTTCGGGGAGCGGCTGCGCGTGGGCGGGCGGGCTGCGCCGACCCCTCACTGCCCTGCCGGCCCCGCACGCACAGAGCCGGCCCCTCACAGCCCCGCCGGCCCCTCGGCGCCGCTGGCCTCTCGCAGCGCCGGCCCGGCACACAGGTGAGCGGGGCGCCGGGAGCGGGGCGAGGAGCGCTGCGTGCCAGAACGGGAGCTCCGAACGCGGCCCCGGCAACTGCTGTGGTCCGGGCTGCACGGGGTTGAGGCGGCCTTACCGCCACTGCCGAGCGGCCCGGTGTGTTGGCGAATAAAGTCACGGTGCGGCCCGCTCCTGGCAGTGCTGTGTGAGCCCGGTCCCGTGTGCCGGCAGCCGCCGAGCGCCCTTGGCGAACAAAGGCAGGAGGTGCCCGTGGCCGGCGCGGGTGGGGTGTGTGGCGGAGATCTCCCTGGAGTCTCTGAAGGGAGCCGGCACTGACAGGGCTGTGCTTTGGGCAGTTGTGTTGTGCCTAACGAGATGGATGTCCGCGATGAATAGAAAATAAAAGCATAAGGGCGAAACAGGCTGTTAGAACCGGAACCAAAGGATCTGCACGCATAACGCGAGGTGTGCAGGGAACAAGCTCTGAACGCTTGTTCAAGAGTTTGAGTTAGGCATTATGTTGTAGCTTATCTAAACTCAGCTCATACTAGACCTAGTCTCGTTTATCTGCTAGACTGTAGCTTTTGCTAGTGTAGTTGCTTCCCTTCTTTTGTTTCTTCACTTTTTCAATAGAGGAGCGTAGTACATCAGAAATTATTCTCTATCCCTTTATTGACTTGATTGCCAAGACACGAATTTTACCCCACCCTGAAGTTGTGGCCTTTCTTCTGCTTTAGAAGCTTTTTCAGCGTAATGTGCTGTTCCTGTTAGATTCTTGCCAGTGACTGCAGGGCTCATGTATCCTGGGTTGCCATGGAGAGCTGTGCAACCATCTCAGAATTTGGAAGAACGTGCTGAGTCTTGCGTCTCAAAAAGATCAGTTAAAAGATTCCAGTCCCTGCTTAAATTTTGCCTGGAAACTTTATACCTCTTGTTTAAGTCATAATTTTATTAGACCTGAAAATGCAAGCAAAATTTCTCATACTACAGTCCTTCTAAATTCTTTGCTTATATATTTTTATAGTGTGTTTAAACTATTTTGTAGGCCTATACAAGTGTTCCTTCTTACTAGTTTAATTAATGGTTACCAAGTCTTCTGAACTGTGGTTATGCATCCCTCTTCAGTGGGAAGGACTTTGTACTTTCAGTTACTTCCGTATAAAGCTGGGACAGAACTTACCTGAAACCTAAGACAATTTCATTGGACTGGAAGAAACCTATGCAAGTCTTCTCTGTTGCTTTGTTTAACATGCTGTTGTTTAAATGCTCTTATAACTCTTTCAGGCATCTTAAAACTACTTAGGATTGTACATTCCTGCTACTCTTGCTGCAGAAATACTTCACAAATTGATGGTTAAATGGTCGAAGTAAGTTTTGAAAAGCTGTTTGTGGACGCCTCACCATTTCGTTCTTGTGCACTCATTGTCACTTGGCTTTAAGTTGTTAATGTTGTTTTTCTTTTTTTTCCTGAGGTATTTAGAGACAACAATTCTTTCTTCACATAGACTTTCTTTTGGTAGTCAGCAAGCTAGTCTCCTACTATGAATATTGAGTAAAAGCACTGCAAAAAACACAGAAAACCTGTTTCTTTTGGCATGCTGCAGAAAACAATGCAATTTTGAAACTGTCTTACCTCTTACACCTGGTCAGAGTGGGAATTTATTCGTATTTTGAACTGTTTCTAATGTCAGTTCTCAGCCTTTTTTTGTCAACAAATGACAGCACAATGTGATTCAGAGAGCAGCTTGGCTCATCACTAGTTAGAATGAAAAGTTTTAGTAAGAAATTGGTGTTGTTTTCCTATAATAAATGCTATTTGTCCATAGTTTTAACTGTTGAACATGTGGGGAGGTTTTGTGGCTTTTTTTTTTTACAGTTTATCTGAATTCTTCTGTTTTGCTTAAAACATGATAATTTTTTAGCTTCTCCTAATCTTCCACTTTTTAAATTTAATAGCCAAAATATTTGTACTTTTTGTCCTCTGGGTTTTTTGTAGCCTTTGTGTGCTCAGTTTCACTTTCCACATCTCAGTTATTCCTGCCCAGTTCTGGTAACTGTGGTCTTGTTAACCTTAAAAGCCACTGAAACCATCTGAATGAAATTGGTTTTGTTTGAGGAGTAGTTGGTGATCTTAACACTTTCTGAGAGGTCAAGCTGTTCCTGCAAATAAAAGAAAAGAGAAATACCAGGTGCCAGAAAACCCCCTAAACTTTTCTATAGCCATTTAGTAGCAAGTCAGCTATACAAATGAGCGTATCCAAAAAGAAGAAAAAAAGGTATTATTTTGTGGAAGACCACAATATTAGGAATGCAAAATACAGGAAAAGCAGAAGTGGAAGGACTGGTGAGAGATGGTCTGAAACACATGTACTGTTGAACAGATGATTAATGTCAAGTTGCCTCTTGGGACTCAAATTTTGCAGTGTTTGAGGAATATGGTTCTTGTTCATAATAATAAAACTTTTGTGTATTATAAACCTTTGCTAATAGGAAGGAAAGCTTTTATGCAGCTGGGTAACAGGGAATATAAACCATATGTGATTTATAAAGAAGGCTCTCTAAATCTATTTTATTTCTTTGCTGTTTCTGTCTCTGTTCTGCTATATTTTTTTTCCTACCATTGCCCTGCTAATATACTGTTAGGAATTTTGTTCCATGCATGCAGCACTTTGGAGCCTGGACTTTGTCTAGTGGTCATTGGTTTGCTAGAGGGCAGGGTGTGCTATTGGGACCAATTATATCAGTGTAATAATGCATGTACATGGTGGATAAATCTGTGGGCAGTGGGGGCAAAATGGGCTCCAGTCCAGTAGTCATCACACTGATGGAAGAAACTGCATTGAGGAGATTTTGAATAGATTTGTAGCTGCATCCCAAGTGTTGGAATGAATATGCAAAGCAATTTACAACTTGGCACCTCAACAAATACTGTTTTCCTTAAATCTACATAGGTGATGTGCTATAAATACACTGTACCTGTGTCTATAAGAAGCAAACAGCGTGAAAAACCATGTGGTCTTCTCACTATTGTGTGTGTCCATCCAGCACCACAACTTTCAATGTTGTAGCTGTAACTTGTTCAGCTGGAGACTTGTTAGAGAGGACATTAATGCTTTTTGTTGGTACTTGGGAACTGAGGGGCACAGGTGATGCACGAAGCAGTGCTGCTGGCAGTAACCTATCATGGATCACTTCAGTTGTGTAATAGAGATTCTGTGAGAGCTACATCTGCTCCCTGCAAGATAAAACCTTGCTGGAGTGGTAATGAGTTCTTTAGGCTGAATGTCTGCTTCATCTCTGGATGAGCATCACAGTGTGCCAAGTAGGAATTTTGAAATAGCAGCTATATTGCTTCACTTAAATTGCTGTTTTGTCTTACTGCCAGTGATTCCAAGGATTTTTTTAAATTTAATTTATAGAATCTTTAGGTAACTTTTTCCATTCCTTTGTAAGATGCTTGTACAATCTGTTTGTCTTCTTTCTTTTATTTACCAGGATCTCTTTGTAAGTTGTTATAGGCCAAGAAGGAGCTAAACTATGTAGAACATTTTATTGGAGAGATTTGTGATCAATTTACTCTATCAGCTTAAGTACAAGTAGCCAAGCTTTTGTGCTGAACTCTTCCTGTGTGGGGTTCTTTCACATCATGTAACATGCTCCAGTTCCCAAACTGAAGGTAGTCAAGTGTCTCGTTGCCTGGGAGAGGCCTCGTATATGTTAATTTGCACGATGAGATTGTCCCAAAGGAGCAGTGTTCAAATTTACATTCAGAATTTGGTAACAAAACTCTTACTGATTTTGTGGGAATATGATTTCAACTTATGCTATGAACAAAAGGATCGCAAGTTATGAACTGTCATTGCATACTATTGTGGCATTTGTGCACTTAATTTTAAAGTGCTTAAATGCAAATCTCATCTCCAGTTGTGGAATGCTTGGAAAGAAAGCAGCACAATATTTGTTTTCAGTCTGTGAATGACAATTTGTAAGAAAACTTGGAACTTGTTCTGATTTAAAACAAAAACAAAGAAAAAAGTATAAGGAATCCTAATACTTTGAGGTATTAAGTATGTGAAAAAATTATTAACTACTCTAACTTTACTCCTTTTTTTAAAGAAAAGAGAAGATATTATTCTGCCATCTTCTTGTATCTGAAATTTTAATCTTGCTGCATATAGAATTAGTTTTCAGTTACCTGATTAGTTTTATGATGGGGATATTAGTTATGTTTTGCTGGCACTTCATGCTCTTTTCCTTTCTTATTTTATCATAGTGTGGAATTCCCCTTGTTCAGGATTTAAATAGATGGCTGACATTAACTATCTGCAGGAATATATGTATAATAGAATACTTGTGGTTACTTGTGATAGCTACACTGGGTTCTTTAACCTGCACACGGAGTAGYAATTATGTACATTAAGTAGCAAGCTATTTTCTAGTTAAATACTGATTCTCTTAGAAAAAGGATGTCCTATTTGGAAAGATACTGCGYGATGGAGGCACTGAGAGAGACACCTCTGCATCATTGAATACTGATACCAGTCTAATACTGCATTTGTTGCCTCCTTGTGTTACTCTTCTTAGTGGAATTATGTGTGCAAGCTGTTTGGTTTTGTCTACAGTACATTCTAAGACTGTAAGCCACAAAATAGCCTGCATCATTGTTAGATGCCTAAATATTTCTATTTACAAACCTATACTATGCCTTTACTATGACTAGTAGGGCACCTTTGCATTTACTAAAATTAATAGAATTGATCTGCAGCTATGACAGTATTCTGGATGTATTAGCAATTAGGATATGTATTTTCTGTCACTCATTGATTGCCTCATTCTCCTAAGTTACTGGCATCTCTTTCTGCTCTCAATTATTCCATTTTAAGGAATGTATTTACTTTTCAAGCTGGTTGCTGGGTGAAAATAGGGTGTTTAGTGTGAGTGGAGATACCAGATTGTGGCTAGAAATTTGAATATTCCTTAGGTGAAAGTTTTAAATTTTTCTTCAGTTTTTGCTATGGTAGATGTTTCTCTTGTTGCATAGTGTATATGGAGTTTTTATCTACTGCTTGGGTGTTTCTTATGAAGGAAAAGATAATAACCCATAAAAATGCAGAGGAGTGTTTTTCTGACTCAGAGAAGGATGCTGCTTCTGGATTCAGTTGTCCTGGTTGGTTGGAATACCTTTCTTAGGATCTGGCAGAGATAACTTGTGTCATTAGAACTGCTTGTGTTTTAGTGTTGATATTTGTGGATAATGAAAATAATGCTCGGCAGTGTATACTTGTTAAAGGAGGTGTTTGCACAACTCTTTAACAACAGCAGGGAAAAATGAACAAGCAGGATATACAGAGTTTAAAAGGCATGGCATGTTGTAGACCTTTAACACGACTTAAAGCCCCAAACACTCTGTTCAACAAGGTACTCCACAAACAGGAAAAATCCTCCTCCTAATCTACAGAATAAGTGGAAAATATATACAGGTAATGCCAGAGGGCTCCTGGACTTCAGCTTGCCTTTAACAGGGTGATGCATGGGCCAGGGCATCTAGACAGCTGTGCCAGAGATGGGAGTGCAGGGGGAAGCAAGAATTAACCTGTGAAATAAAGTAAACCCCAAACCAGTTTGGGGTAACCAGTGAAATAAAGAAAACCCCAAACAAAAAATCTTAGTAGAAACAGGGTGATAAATTAAATATCTCTACTGTTACCATGTCTGTCATAATGCAGCACCATATTAGCAATTAGGTAATAGATGTTGGATTCTGCTGTGGAGCTGTGTTCCTCTGGTGTTGAATTCAAGTCCGTGATTTCATTTCCAGCTGTAGATGCATCGAGAGCCTCACTTCATCGTGAGCAACATTTGTCTCAGAAATGCTTGCTGCCTATTATTGTTGTGGGGGTTTTTTTGCTTGTTTTTTTTCAGTCGTCTAAAGATTTAAAGTGATCTCATTGCTAGGACATTTTAAAATTTTTTAAAAGTACAAATAGAGTTTCATAAACTAGTAAGATTTATAGTTCTGTATTTCATCTTGTAAAGTAGTTTTGGGGATTTATGCAATATTTTCCTTACCTTCTTTCATAKCGTTATTAATATTTTCAATAAAATTATTTTACAGTCCTGTTTGGGACTGTTCTGGGCATACTTGTGCTCCTCTGTCACAAGGGGGTTTCTCCTGCTGCAGTCATATTGGTGACTAAATTTGAGTAAATTGATGAGTAAATTGAAATAATTGGACAGGAAGCCTTTTCTTTCATTTGGGTATATGTACAGTGCTAGAAAGAAATCAGGGAGAGAAGTGAAGAAAAGAATCAATTGGATTACTCAGGAGGTTTTGACAGATAATGTTATTATTAGTGTAATTATTCATTTAGCAATTATTTTAATTTTTTGAGGAGGGTTGCCCTAAGTATTCTAATGTCTATTATTGCTATTTTTCTGCTCTTTTATAAGCTCTTGTGCTTCTGTTGACCATCTGGAAATACTGCTGGTTATACTGAAGTCATTAAGTCTTGGGCATTAACTGGCAAGAAAGGGAGATTAAATAATTTCATGGATAAGAGTCAAGTTTCACTCCCTCATTATTTTCTTTTGTTTCACACAAAAGGTAGGTAGCTCTGCATCTTCCAGTTATGGTAATAAAATGCCTGTCTAGCCTTATGCTGTCAGTTACAATTTGGTGATTCTCTTTCTAGCAAGGAAATTAGGGTTTCCTGTATATAAGATAGCTCTGTGCATGTTGTTTGGGCAAAGGAGAGGAAACTTCTTATTCCATCTTCTATTAGAATGTTATAAGTGAAATTCCAGGCTTGTGGAGCAGTGAGTTGATAGGATTACTAGTCTGATGAAAGAACATCACCTGTGGCCCAAAGCCAATACAATACCCATCCCTTCCAGCCATTTCAGGATTGTCTGCAATATTCACCAATGTGTCTTAGATTCATATGGCCCATATTTATAAGTTAGCATGGTAAATATAGTTGGGGTGGAGGAGGAAGGATCTGAACCAAGAACATGAGATAGTGGTTTAATTTATTTGCAGCTTGTCTGATGAGCCTGATAGCATAGGCTGTTTAGGCTGGGTCTTTGCCATGCTCTGTAGTGATACAGGCTCTGCAGCATGTGCTCATGGACTCACACCTGGGAGGAGCAGCTGAGGTAGGTGTTTATGAACTTCATCTTCCCTGTTCTGTCCTTTGGATGCAACCCATTAATACGTGAGGTGAGCTGCACTTGGATTGTATGCTGGAAAGTGGCTTGTATGCTCCTGAGCCAGTCCTTGAAAAGAAACCCCATGGTTTATTCTGGTTTTCTGCTCCACATAGAAATCCATGAGGAGACAAAGGGAGTATTTCAGAGCAGGTATTGCTCCCTGTCATGATGACCCTGAATAAAACCTCAAATTCACCTCCTCAGTGAAGGTGGTTTCCATGTGCTCTCAGCTCATCAACTGCTGAACAGCCGTCAAAAATGGTGCAGAGAGGAGTTAAAATTCAGCTTCCAAGAATAACCACACTGGTCTTAGTGCAGTGTTTGTTGTATCTGCAAGATCCACTCTCATGACTAGTCACTTGTACTGTGCTCAAGGTTTGGAAAAATTGGCTTTTTACCAGCATGGCACACATTTACTTAAAGGTTCATTCACAGGGGAATATGTATTACTGCAGAAATGCTAATGATGATGCTGTTTACTATGTAAATATAATACTAAATTTCATGTGAAATGTTAAGTGTTTTTTGAGGCTTTTTTGAGGCTTATTTATTAATTCAGGTAAATTTAAAAAATATCCTTGGACAGCATTGAAGACTAAAATAGAGAATGCTCTATTTCTGAGTGTTCCTTGTACTATTTGTATTTATATGCTCTTTTATATTTTGAAGGTCTGAAGCCAAGCTGATCTCTATATTTCAGTAATGAAACTGTTGGTATTTTTTTGTTGTTGTGTAAGTCCGTTTCTTCCTCCACAGGGTATGCAAAGCTCTGTTTTGTTTTTACATAATCCAGTTCAAGCTTCTCTTCCTCTTCTTTTTTTTTTTTTYCCTTTCCCCTACCCATGCTATAGCATCTGCTTGAAAGGAAATTCAGCCTTAGTTCACCATTGGGAAATTTGTCTTAATCTTAAAGCAAGTCTCTGTTGCTAGTTTTTCTAAGGCACTGCAATGTGTGCAGTTGATCTGCCTTTATCTGTACTTTCCTCTAGTAGCTTTTGAATCTCTCAGTCAGTGATGACTTCATTTGGCAGATGCTCCTTTCCCACAGATTTGTGGAAATAGCAGATGGGTAGAGAAGGCATGACTTGATCATCTCCTTTAGGGAAAGGCAGAAAGAATGGAACGGTTTGGTATTCCATCAGCTCCCCAGTGACCGGTCAGGATCTGTCAGCTGTCCAGCCATGTGACTCTGGATAAGCAACGCAATTTTTGATCATCTGACAAACTGCAAAAAGGAAGGTGTGGATTGAGGGAAAGAGCAAATGAAGGTGCAAAAATGTACTGGTTTAAGGTGATGCAGGGAGGGAAAGACCCTCTTCTTCTCCAATTGTATTTGATTATTGGTTCTGTATACTGCAAATAAATAGTATTGGCTTTCTGTTGCTTGCTGACGAGTTTTCACCTGTGTGGAAATAAGACTTTCTGTCAAAAGTTAAAATGAAGGGATCTGTTGTAGACATTCAGTCTACATTAATCAGCAAACTGATTAAACTAATTGTCTACCATTAAGATAAAATTTATTGTATGTAATCAAATCATTGCTGCAATGGAAGATGCCTTAAAACGTGAAACACCTGTCTGGAAGTTGTGATAACTAGGACTATTAGCTTGCATACAGGCTTTTGGGAAAGAAATTGCAACTATTGTTTTAGCACTGTCAGGAACTTGAAATACACTGATTAGAATTAAAGATGAGTAAGTCCTGGTTTCTTATATAATTTTTCTTGAGAGTGAGCGAGCCTCATTCCAGTCTTAGCATTTGTATCGCTGATTCAGTGCGGGGATGTTAATGGAAGGTTAAGATGTACTTTCCTCATGCAAACCCCATCTAGATTCATAAAGCTTCTATATAAATCTGTGATTTAATAGAAAAAAGAATGAAAAGTGACTTTCTGACAGCGGTAAGTACATTTTATTAGATAGAGCATTGAATTGAGGCAAGGTTACCTTTTTATTGGTGGTTTAATTGAAAAGCCTTTAGCTTTTTATAGGCAAAGTGGGTAATCCCTAACTGTCGCTCACCATTTTCTCCCAAGAAAGAGTTGATGAAAGTGCATATTTTGTCTTTTGTGGGCTATGAACTGGCTGCCACATTTGATTGCCTAACCTCTGCCTTGCTTCATTTGATTTGGGGGTGGAGGTAGTGATGTTCATTTTGGTTTTGGTATCATATCACTGTGTAATTAGTAACACCAGTTTAATTTTCCACTTCTGAGGGAGACCCAGTCTTTTCTCTGTGGGCTTTTTGCTGCTGCTTTGAAATTACAGAAAACCCTGCGACTTCCTGCATTTAGTAAAATTGTGCATTTTAAGGTTGTGTGTACAAGTTCTGTTTTCTATTTGTGCTTTCCTGAAAGGCAGCTCTTTAACATGGATATGGATTTTGTATTCCTCTGAACTGTGGAGAGAATAAATTTAAAGCAGCAGGATTGCATTAATACAGATTTTCTTCCTAGTAAGCCCCAAGTGATTTTTTCAAGCCACATAAAATTTTAATTAAAAATGCAAGTTTAGGAGAAAGCCTGTTTCACTGTTAGTTATGCTGACAGCATAGAGCTTCTCCGGAGGTCTGTTAATTCATTAGGCTTTTCTGCTGAAGTCCTGTGTCCCCTGAGGCAATTCCGTGCTGGCCACCAGCTGGGGCAAGCCTCGGTTACACAGAGATGCTCTCGGGAGTTCAGGTGCATCAGCTGAAAGAGCAAGGCTTAGTTTGCTGTACTCCAGTCCTCCCAAGGCCACTATACACTTGAGAGAAGCCATCCGTGGAAGTGTTGAACCTTCCACCTCCTGAATGTCGAATTCACCACTCTAATTAATATGATTTCAGTTTGCTTACTGATTACATGGTGGCATGACTGAAGGCGTAATAGACATCCTAATGACTTACGCATGAAGAAGCGAGGTATGAAGACCAGACCCAGTAATTTTTGTTGGACGTGTGATGATGATGTGTTGGCCAACGTGGGTGTGTCCATATCACCCTCCCAAGACTAGGAATGTGCTGTATGGCCAGTAGGGAGGGAAGAAAGCAGGAGTAGTGGTTCCAGTCTCCAGTGGGAGATGGAGGCATCAGTCAGAGGATGAGGTTAAGTATGAGGACAGAAGTGTAGCTCAGATATACTGAAGCTATAAACAGCTGGTGTGAAATGTACGGCTAAAAATAACTGAGATTTAAATAAATGCAGGTGTTCTGATGTACTTTTAAGGGTAACTGGGGTTTTTTTCGTTCAAGTTGGCTTTTTATTTTTAAAAAAAGCCTTTTAAATTATTCAATTAATTACAATTACAGTATAAATATACATAAAAATTACCACAGTCATCATTTCGTGATCTGTGGAAGTTGTCAAAGTACACACTTTACATTTGTGGTGTGAGTGTATCCCTCTGTGGAAGAGAACTTCCAATTCCCTTGCATTTGCTGAGCAGCAGGAATGCTCATGGATGGTTGCTGTAGACTGGGTGGCTCAGGGCCGTCTGCCTGTATGAGTTACCTGATCTGAGGTTTGGACAAACTTCCGCAGAGTAAATACCTGGAACACACAGCCCTCCCAGTATGTGGGCTGCAATGGTATTGTAAACTGTAGGTGTCACGCTTCATAATTGCAAAAATACACCCACACCCACTTGTTGATGCCAAATAATTCTAGTGATGAGCATGGAATGGCAAAATAGTTGTTTAATTGGAAGAATGTGGATAATCTGTTTGAGGGCTGCTGTCAAGGTGGAGTATGATGGGAAGCGTGAATCTTCACAGCTGGTATTTGATAAAACTAATGAGAGGAAAAGGCATGGCCTATATTGATAATTAAATATAGAAGGTTACATCTTCTGGTGAAAGCTCGGAATCTGAGCTCTGTTCTTGTCTTTTTGACACCTTTGCAGTCTCTTGATGAAATATGCATTTGTGAATTACACAACTACATCTTTACTTGCAAAGGAAGGTAATATTAGTACTGAACAATAAATATGTCACTGTCTCTACTAAAAATATGTTTAAAAGTGGGTAAACTTTTGAATACAGAGTTTCTTTTCTGTTAATCTTTTCCCAGCCAGCCTAAACAAGTCCATTGTTTATGTGCTGGCTTCTGCAATCCCTTTGAAGCAGAGTTTGGAGCTCACATTGCAGTGCCGCAGAATTTTTGAATAGGAAGCCAGTGTTAACACCCCTCGCCTTGCAAACTCCCATATCTCCCCCTTTTCTTTTGGGAGCAGG
The DNA here is from genome assembly GCA_018881555.1 of Amblyornis subalaris. Taxonomy (NCBI): domain Eukaryota; kingdom Metazoa; phylum Chordata; class Aves; order Passeriformes; family Ptilonorhynchidae; genus Amblyornis; species Amblyornis subalaris. The sequence goes on from JACAXG010000004.1 coordinate 18,298,901, forward strand.
GAGGAGAAAAGAGAATAGAGCTTAAACCTTTCCTGGCTGCTGTGCTTACAATATTCCAGGTGGGACAATCTCCAGAATGGATGATCTCCAGATGGGATTGTGCCCCACCAGTTCTGACTGCTATGGGCCTTCAGCTGACTATCAGGGTTTCAGCAGCACAGTTTACAAGTAAAGCACTTTATGATCTGTTCTATATTATACCTTTCATTCTGTAGCTTTCATTCTTTAAGGTTTTTGCTTGAAACTTCACAAGGCCAAAGACTAACTAACAAGGTTAAATTCTTCAAAGTCTCCGAGAGCAGAGAGCTTTGCTTTTTGTTAAACCTCTCTGGCTTTCCCACTTGCCTACAGGAATTGCCATATCTGTGTAGAAGGCTTTGGCTCTTGAGAACTCTTTAAGTTCTTGATTGACGTTTCCTGCTTGGTATGAGCAGTGTTATGCTTTTACATCAGCTGCAAATGGTGATGAGTTATTAACTGACTGTGAGACTTCAAGCCAAGCATCTTGTGTTCCCTTTGCAGAAACGCAGCTGAATGGAGCTTAAAGGGCCACAGATGAAAGAACATGAACGTTTCTGAAGGTGTAAGATGTGTCTGGCAGTGATCTCCTTACCTTAGTAATAAAGAAGAGTTTTTCTACAGGAGCTTAGGATATCTTTACTCCAGCTTCTTAATATACTAACTGGAATGGTGCTCTGACAACAATTCTCCATAATAAAGTACTTACCCTACTACAGAACAGTATTACTTTCTCCACTGATAATGCAACTCAATGGAGGAAAATAATGTTTTGATAAGCATGCGTGAAGATCGTTCCTTTCACGTGCGATACAGGTAAGACTGTGTTAATTTTACTATAGATGAATAAGTGCTGTTAATAATAGAAAACTAAACAATTTGCAACAAACAGCTTGATATCCTTGCTAGTAATGTTATTGAAACTGAAAATTAAACCCACTTTTTTCTTTTCTTGATTTTTGAAGGATGAAAATTCACTTTTGCTATGCAGCAGATTATATTAGTATAATTACATGATTGTACAATATTGGAACTTGCATGGTAGAAGTATAGCACATTGTCTGTATTTCTTTGTATTTGGGGTAGCATGATATGAAGTATGATCCCTGCAGGGTGCTACCTGCTCCCTCTTAGCTGTTGGGCTGCCCGTGCAAATTGTTGAGTTTTGTCTACTAAAGTTCTCTTTACTTGTCCCATTATTGTTTCAATGAACAATGAATTTTTAGGTGCACTGTCAGCTACAGCAGTGTTTTCCTTGCTTAAAAGAAAGAGGTTTGATTGATAGAGGGAAACTGCTTTGGTACCTTAGACCCAAAAGTACTGTTCTTGCAAGTGAAGAGGATATGGCATTTCCCTTCTGAGAGCTTTTGTCATTTTTCTTCTGAATCCCCTTTATAGATGTGGGATGACGTGTTAGCGTTGCAGACTCGCTCTAATGGAGCTGAACTACAGAAGCATTGTGTAGTGCATGGTGCTTGGAAGGGTAAATCTTGCAGCTCATTCAATAGGAAGTGACACTGGAACACCAAAATTATTGTTTTAAAAGAATATAAAAAGTGTGGTTCTTGTGTGCTCCCCCTGCCCTGGTCATCCTTACTTTGGAGGCCTTTTCCTCACTAGCTAACAGCAATAAGACACTACCTGTATTTGTAAGACAGCATATGCTATGGCTTAAAATTAATCCTGATAGTGTTCTGACAGTGTTACATTGCTGTTGGATTGGTCTTCTCTTCCATTTCATACAAGTACAGTGTTCTGGTTAGCAGTACAACCTGCTGGAGAAGCTTTTTCATGGTCAGTAAGGAGAAAAATCAGCAAATAAACTGTAATTTACTGTTTGCTCTCTTTATTTTGCTAAAATCTTTATGCTGTGGCTTTGATCCTAATGTGTGATCACGATAGTTCTTCTGTGCTAAGTGTTTCTTGAACGGACCCACTTCCCAGCATTCCTCTAACATGTTAACCCACGCTGGTGCTCATGCCCTTCGTCCTCCCCAGACAATTACAGAAGATTCTTGCTCACTCTTCAGTAAAAGCAGGAGCTGTTCAGAGTACTATTAGAGAAGTAAATGGATGAAAAAAGTATCATGGCCAATTGTCTGGTTTAAACTCAAACTGGCTCTGACTGCTCTTTCCTTCCTTCTGGCATTCCATTAGAACTGATTTTAAGGAAGTTGATGGCCCACTCATAAGCAAAGGCTTTACTACAGGTCTGTTTCTGACTGTGCAGGCTGTTTCTTTCTCCCCACAGTAGCTGACTAGTATCACTTTAGCAGCTATAGAAATGCTTATGCCGGTGGAAGGACACTATTTTTTATTCTTTTGTTATTTAGTGACTGAAAATCAAATGCTGATGTTACTTAATTTGTATGAATAAATGATCTGTAGAGTGAATATTTATAGAACTCGCTTGTTTTGGCCTGCTAAATTCATACACCAAAAACTTGTAACGCTTTTATCTTGACTGGAGCAAAAGAACCCAAAATTCAGGTGTGCGGTTTCTTTGTGTGTGTTGTTTTGTTTCTAACTTGCCCATTGAGCATAGTTTGATGGAACCAGTGCTGCAGTGGAGGTGTGGTGGAGCTGTTTGGAGTGGTCAGTGTGGAGGCTTCTGCTTATGTGTAGAAGCCAAGAGCAAGTGCAAGAGTCAGGAATGGTGTGTGAGCTTTATTACAGGATGCTGTGGCATTAGTAATGCTGTGCATCTGAACTAAAGAGGTGTAATGGGGCTTGGTTTGTGTCTAGGTACTTTATTTGTATCGACATGTTTCACGGCAGATTGATGACAACCTTGTTCCTCCTCAAAAGCAAACAGTCCTCTAAGTGGGAAATGAACTGAGTAAAAAAATTGTGTTTAGAAATTGTAGTAATCAATGAGTCTTACTGCCTTCCTCCACTCCCTTATTTCTTACCAGTTTTCTGGTCTTTATTGTAAGATGAGAACAGCTGAAGGGAGGGAGACAGAAACAGGGAAGCTAGGATGAAAGCAATATGCTTAGGGTTTATAGTCTTATAGATATAAAGGTTTAAAAGAGAATGTGAAGAAGGTCAGAGAAGAACAAGGGGGAAAAAAAAACAGGGGAGCCAGGCAAGAGGAAAAGCTTAGAGGGACATATAAGGATGAGGTGGTTTTACAAATGAGAAATTATTCAGGAGATGCCAGCCTTTCAGAGAACAGGTCCAGGCATCTATAAACAGCATAACAAAATGAAGCCCTGTGTGAGTATTTCCACAGTAATATCTGAGGGAACGTTATCCTGTTCAGCAGGAACAGAATTTCATTAGAAGTGCACAGATGAATGGGGCTCGTTCTCTTCTCCTCTCTGTGGATTCAATGTATCTTTTGTTTGGCCATTGAGTAAATAATTCAATTCAGCCCTGGGAACACAGAAAGTAATGTCATATTCTTCTAACTATTTAATGACTTCCTAAAACATTGATAACTTGGCCCTGTCTAGTCTGCCAACCTGCTGTTTAACCATTAGCAGTGACAGGTGGAGAACACCTACGTAAATCTTAAAAAAAAAAAACAACAAAAGAAAGAGAAAGTGTTAATTTCTATAACAGTCCTTCAGGTAGCAGAGGGGAAGAAAAAACAAATCCAAACTAAAACCAAACCTCTTCTGAGTCCAGTTTTAGTACTCGATGGAAAAGCCTAGCAAACTTTTAAAATAACTGAGTGATTTCACAGCTCTTATATAACCTGAATAAAATATTAATACTGGGTGCAGACAACTGTGGAAATAAATATTTAATTTTCTCTGTTCTATTTTTGTATAGCTTATTTTGATTTTGAAATGGTAGGTCAATATGAATGGATCCAAATGGAATTAAAGCTTTAATTTGCTGTACAGATTCTAGCAACATGTTAACACAACTTTTCTAAAAGTTGTGCTCAAGAGTAGTGTTAATTTTTGGGCTCTTTTTTTACTCAAACAATTACTCACTCCCATTTTAATTTACTTCCTGTAGTTCTAGTTGAATTGAAACACTCTGTAGTAACAGCTGATTTTCATCAGTCTAAGTATTTTGCTTCTTAGTTATTTGTGTTCTGTATGAAAAAACCCAGATCTTTCATTTTTGTAAGTTATATTAATTCAAAGTCAGATGATTATATTTCAAGTTCCCTGATGAAATGGTAATGCTGCCTTGGCATTTGGCATTTTTTGGTGTAGTGTGAAATGAGATGAATGCAGCCTCTCAGGGGAGTTACCAGACTCTGCAGCACTTTGTGATACTGCCCTTGTACCTTTTTTAACTTTGCCTTTTCTTCACTGATTATATGGCTGATGCATCACAGTTGTAAATCAAAACAGGATTTTTTTTTTAAAATGGAATAAATTCACTTATAAAAGTGGAGTCCAGTGTAGCATTTTGGCCATTATGTCTCACACACATTTTGCTGGAAGTTCTGCCCTTTTTAGCCATTCAAGCTAAAAATCCAGTGTGGCTGTGTAATGGTCTAAATCTTTGCACTAAGAAGCACCATATTTTCTAGCTGTCACTCTAATTGGACATGTCAGTTAACATGAGGTGCCCGGAGAGAACCTCTTTGGATAGGATTAAGATTACCCAATGAAGTGTTTTAAGTCTTAAACCTTCAGTTGCTGATGGTGTAATCATTTCTGCCTTGTACTTAACTGTACTTAATCATTTCTGCCTTTTTCTGTCTTACATTCAACACATGCACAATGTAATGAAAACCAAGTAGTGTGTTCTAGGAAATAGAAATCTTTTAACATCTCTGAGGAGTTTCCAAGCCTAAAAATACTGCATGTGTTATGGATATCCAATCTGACAAGTTGGGCTTGGGAAGAACTTCATGCTGGAGTTACCTTTTGCTGTCAGCATATTTACTAACTACCAAACACACAGTGCTTTTCATTGCAAAAGTTAAATATGTCAGTCATCTCACTGTGCTTAAGTTGTGGCATGTCGAAGACCAGCAGGTATGGCAGTGTTTTGTGTTTTGTGTTGTCCTTGTGATCCCAATTCTTCTAGTTCTCTTGGTAGTCATTGGATTTTTCAAAAATATTTTCTTCCTGTTCAGATTCGAGTAGAATTTTTTATAATCTGTTTTTATCCAGTTTAGGAAAATWAAAAAATGTAAATATTGCAGTATGTTAAATACTTCATCACTATGTCAAGTCAAAACAGGTGTCTTCGGGTATTGCCGTTAAAATAACTTTTGGAAAAGCCAGCATTTGACTGTCCACTTTTTGGCAACATTAGTACATGCTTTTTCAGCAGTTACAGAATGTCTCGTACTGAGTTTTCATTTTGAAAAAAATCTTCAAAAAACTAGGATGATGTTGTTTTTGCAAGCTTTTTAAAATGCATGTATCTTGAAAAAGCCGGAGAACCATATTGCTTCAATATCAAGACCTAACGCTGTCGTTTTTCTAATCCTCTTCTCCCCTGCCTCCCTCGCATCTCAGAACTGGAAAGTCGGAAACGTTTGTATAAAATTGTTAACACTTCTTGAAATGCTACATTTTGTACACCTGAATTCATAGTGGCAAAAGTGCATGTGAATGTTTTTTGGCACTGTAGTTCTCTATCAGCTTTTTTGTTCGTGGTTCAGAATGTAATTTTCTACAAATTCATTCATGACTGCAGTATTTTATACCTGTATAATTACACAATTATTTTTTCATAATAATAATAAATATTCCAGTGGGTTCTGGAATGATGGCGTATCAGTGAAGTAACTTGAATTGACATACATTTTGTCCTTAATTGAATCCAGGTATTTTTTCTCATGCTGAGATTTTTCATAGCAGTGCCAGTATAACGAATGAAGTGCCAAGGAATATTGAATTACATAGGAAGCAACTTGAGGAAAAATAGTCATGGTCTTTAATACACAGAATATTCTAATTTAATTTTTTTCCTGTGAATCATTTTGCAGGTTACTATGGTATCAGCCTAAAAATTAAAGTGCTTACATTTGTCAAAATCAGTATTTTTCAATAATAGCTTGATTTCTAGGTAAGTTTTCTGGAATTATCTAAACTGTGAGAACTGTGGTTTTGAATCCTAGGGGTGCTAGATACGGACAAAGCAGTGTTTGGTTTCCCCTCTGAGACTGAAAAAGAAAGAAAATGAGAAGCTGTAGCTGTTTGTTCAAACATGTTTGCTCATCACCGTTGAAGTTATATTTTCCATTTCAGCCTTAGTTTTTGTAATACTATAAAGCAAAGCTCATCGGTTGTACTGTGGTACTGACTCCCTTTCCTAAACAAATAGTGGCCCTGTGAGTAAAATAATGCCTTCTTCAGAATTCAGGTGATGGGCAAGGTGTGGCATTTGGGGTGACTGTTTGCCTTTTGCTGCCGTTGTGCAGGATGGAGGCCTCCTGCCTGGAACTGGCTTTGGAAGGTGAGCGCCTGTGCAAGGCAGGAGATTGCCGGGCTGGTGTGTCTTTCTTTGAAGCAGCTGTTCAGGTTGGAACTGAAGATCTGCGCACCCTGAGTGCTATTTACAGCCAGCTGGGCAATGCCTATTTCTACCTGCATGAATATGCAAAGGCCTTGGAATACCATCACCATGATTTAACTCTTGCAAGGTAACTGTGTGTCTTTAACCGTGTTCTCCATGCCATCCCATTCTTGCAGAGATGAGCAGCTGACTGTTCATTTTCCTGCCAAACCCTRCTATTAATACTGGCTAATGAGTGAACGTGCTGGTGGCAGAGGGCTGGGGGGCCTGGCAGGTCACTTGGTTGCCCTCTAACCTGGCAGCTAATACTTGGTCTAGCACCATAATCCKAGAACTGACTGAGGCCTCACCAGGTTTCTGGATAATTAAGTGGCTGCTTTAAATCCACCCTTTCTTTACCCTTTCCTGTTTCTAAAACTCAGTCTTTCTAGTTCTTCAGAGTGCTCTCTTGTTTACTAGACAGAAGTCATTAATGTTTATCTGTGTAAAACTCATAATGTAATACTGTGAAATCTAAAACCCTGTGCTTTTCATATGCTATTTATTTGTCTGACTTCTACTGATTTGTGTAGATTCAATAAAGGACACAGGCATCTAATATACTTAACCTCAGTTTATGCATAAATCTATTCTTCCCCCCGTCTTAACCTGCTCAGTGCAGTGACCTTGTGAGAATTTGTTTTGTTGTGTTATCCCCCAGGTATGACACTCTGACTGGTTCAGTGGCAGTGGTTCAGTCTCTTGCTTAAGTCTCATTTAGAGTCTAGAAATGTAGTAGTGCCTCTGAGCTGCAGGGGAGACTGGAGTGTCTTGTTAAGTAAAAGGAGACTTTGATAGTCAAGTAAAATGCAGACACAGTTCAACCTCTCTTTCTAATGCTGGGACTGTCTTTCTACGTCATCTTTAAGAATTTTCTCTCTATTCTCTTCCTAAAAGATGTCAATTTTAAAAGAAATGCTAAGCAGATGATCAATACCATGAACACCAGCAGTTGCACAAACAGCACCAACAGAATGAAATGTCTGTAACCACAGATTGAATATTTGCAAGTGCATTTCAGATATAAAATGAACTGAACACATATACATTTACATGGTTGTAGTCTCTTTTCATAAATTCATGTAATTCTCTCCGATACATTGACTATCTGCTTAGTTTAAATTATAAACTATTTTCTGGGTACTTAATTTCTGCAATTTTAGGACAATTGGAGATCTGCTGGGAGAAGCTAAAGCTAGTGGGAATCTGGGCAACACCTTAAAGGTACTTGGGAATTTTGAAGAAGCTATCGTTTGCTGTCAGAGACATTTGGATATTTCCAGAGAGCTTAATGATAAGGTGAGAATTGTGTAGGGAGGTGGAAGTAAATTGCTAACACACATTCCTGAACCCTGTTGTAGTGGTAAGGAGTATGCCACCATTCAGAGGGAAATAGTGAATATTCAATTACTTCTTCTAGACAGTAACAATCTATTAGTTGGAATACAGTTGTTTGTACCTGGAACACTACGGATCCAGGTTAAATATTGTCCTATTTTGTGGTGGGTTGGTTTGTTTTTAATTTATTTTTAATGGTACTTGACCTCAGGAATGTATCTTGCCCTTCAAAAGGAAGTAGTATGCAAAACAATTGGATTGAGGGATATGACTGGGTGGGTGATAAGAACATGCTGAGAATGGGCAAAGTGTGTGTTGACAAGTAGTTAAGGGACTTTTTTCCCATCTGTGGATTGTACAAATGGTTGTTGGGACAGAAGACTTTGAAGCATGAAATTTTAATGCCTTATTTTACTTCTGGTTTAGGTTGGAGAAGCAAGAGCACTGTATAATCTGGGAAACGTGTATCACTCTAAAGGGAAAAATGTAGCTAGTGCTGGGACTCATGATCCAGGGGAGCTTCCAGATGATGTGAAAAGTGCATTACAAAAAGCTGCAAATTATTATGAGTAAGTAGTAGCTTTGAATGTTGGAGACTGGGAGGATATGATCATCTAGTTCATTGGAATATGGGAGATTTGCAGTGCCATGAGCTGAACTGTGGAATGCTTCTGTGCAGAACTGAGGTGCCTGTCAGTTTGTTCTTTTAACAGGACAGTGCACTGGTTTTTATCGTGCCCTCACTTGCAGTGTACCTGGTGACCCCTAGGTTAGAAACCAGCGCAACTCTCCAGACCAGGCTGAGGTGACAGGACCTTGTTGTATATGTAACTAGAGGGGAGCACACTGGCTTCAGTAAGAATGCAGTGGAGTTTGGCATCTCACAGGAAATGTTTCCTACTCAGGTTGCATAAAGGCCAGTAAAACAGGCCAAAATAGAATAGCTCTACCTTTTCCTTTATATAAAGATTTTTTTAAATCATTATTTAAATGACTGTGAGAAAAACGCCCTCACCTCTTAAAAGTCACTATATTCTTCTCYTTCTCACTTTACCCGAAACAGGGAAAACCTGACAATAGTAACAGAACTGGGTGACAGAGCAGCCCAAGGACGTGCCTTTGGAAATTTGGGAAACACACACTATCTCCTGGGCAACTTCAGGAGTGCAGTTTTAGCCCATGAACAGGTACAACAATGTGCTAGTAACGAATTCTCTTCTAGCAAAGTATCGGGTTGCTCCTGACCTTTAGTACATGTATTGCGTTGGATCTTGTTGCAAGCTTTTTAATGCAGGTTTTAAATCTTAATGGCACAACTTCAAGTTTGGCTGTTCTTACCAAGCATTGTTGACCTAAAGAATGCATTTTTTCATGCATTTCTGCATGCAAATGTATGTTACAAAGTATAAAGTGGAGTAAATAATGCAGTTATTTCGCATTTTTAAGCGTCTCCTAATTGCAAAGGAATTTGGTGATCGATCAGCGGAAAGAAGAGCATACAGCAACCTTGGAAATGCCTACATATTCCTGGGGGAATTTGAAACCGCTGCTGAATACTACAAGTGAGTTGAGTGCCTGCTTATAAATACAATTTACACCTCTTGAACAGTTTACTTCTGTTGTGCCTGGTACTGTAGTTCACTGTAGAACAGCTATCTCTTCAACATATACTTTGGAAAAAACTCCATTTGTTTAGCAAAGATACTTTTCCCTTGTTGTTTAACTATTCTGGTTCTTTTAAGGGAGGGGCAGCAGTAATGTTTATTTTTTTAACTCTTGTGTTACTTTCAATAGATTCTTTGCAGTACTGCAGACAGACATCTTTCCATTGCTAGGCATTTATTCCCATTTAATCTAGAACCAGGCATTACTGTCTCAGCTCTTAGCAAGTTCTGGAATGATCGGAGTGACTTTCCTACCCTGAGATGGGTGGCTGCCTCGGGTGTGCTCCCCAGCTCAGAGAGGTGGTGCACAGCAACATAAATTTCCGTCTTTAGTCTGTATTTTCAATCCAGACTTTTCTTGATCTCTGCACCACTAAGCAGTTGCTGCTGTACTTAGGAAAGTAAAAGCTTGGCAAAGATACAGTATAGGTGTTAGTTATTAGCATCTTACTGGGATTTCAGAGCTTACCTGTTCTTTGGGAAAAAAGCCTCAATACTGAGCAGATCCCTCTTAGCACTCAAATTCTTCTCACCCAGCAGGGCCAGGCTGGCTTGGTGGGTATAGGCCTGTCCTCCTCATGCTGATGGGGAAGTAGGTATTGTAACACTGGTATTAAACGGTGCATCCTGTCAGGGAAACGCCTACAAATTATTAATGAAGCAATAAATTAAAATTAAAAGATGCTGTTTGAGGTATCAGCCTGCTGTGTAATAAAGTAAATGGAAATAGGTTGCAGTGGAGGGGAGTGGAAGACTTTACAAGTCTGAGAGGGTAAGAGTTTGCAAGACAGTAGTTTATTAGCCAATTATGTGCAAGCCTGGTGCCCTAATTTGTTGAAGTTGTATAACTGATTTTTAGTTGTGCAGGTGCACTTTTAAAACCTTTTCCTTGCAGTGATTTCTGAGGTGCCTGACCCTCTCTTTCAGGAGGACGTTGCAGCTGGCTCGGCAGCTGAAGGACAGAGCTGTGGAAGCACAGGCCTGCTACAGCCTGGGGAACACCTACACTCTGCTCCAGGACTATGAGAGAGCAATTGATTATCATCTGAAACACCTTGTGATTGCTCAGGAACTACATGATAAGTAAGCCTTAAGAAATTGTTTTATGTATGTGTGACACTCAGAGCAAATCCTGTCACTTCTAACTCTGCTGTCATTGTTCTGGATGTGACAGCTGAATTAATGTGAATTCCCTACAATGCTGGGCTCTGGTTTTCATATGGAAAACAAGAATTACTCATGATGGTATTTCAGCTAATTAGTCTGAAAGACAAATTGATGAATGACTGTCTGTGTAAATTAAGGAAAAGGTCTCTCTTTCATAACTTCATTATAATAATTCAGCCTACTTTCATAAGAATCTGTCTCCTACTTGTCCACAAATTAATAATATGGGAAGGGATGGGGAAAGGATAACAACACAGCAGAAAGTAACGTTTGTATTACAATCACAATTTCTGAGGCCTTTTTTATAATGTTGGGTGCAACCAAAATTTTTTGCAACATTTGAATGTACCTCTTAATAAGAATAATACAGGAAGAATAATAAGGAATGCAAACTGAGGAAAAGCAAAGTAGGCTATACAGCGTTCCATGCTTACAAAACTGAGTAACTTGTGGTGAATGTAAAAATTAAAATTTTGATTAAATTTGTTCATATTTATGGCAATACCCGGATCGCACTCCTTTCAATACAATATTTAAAGTGTTGGTGTTGGAATGGCCTCTGAGGATTGCCTTCATTTTTCTTGGTCCAGCAAATTACTGTGGCAGTGCTGTGAAAACCTGACCCCTGGTGTTCAGCGGGTAGAAGTGTAATTGAAAATACGTGTGTTGTTTTCAGAATTGGGGAAGGAAGAGCGTGCTGGAGTCTAGGGAATGCCTATACTGCTCTGGGGAATCATGACCAAGCCATCCATTTTGCAGAAAGGCACCTGGAGATTTCAAGAGAGGTATAATTTTCACACTCCCACTATGTTGGCTGTTGATTTTTGCTCTCACTTACACAGAGGTTTTCTGTAGGTGTGTCCATGCATCTGATTTTGAGTAATGGAATGCATTTTGAATGATTTCAGAATAGTTGATTCCATGTTATTTCAGCCACCTCTCACAGTAGTTGGCTCCTTAGTTCTAGTGTCACCACTTACAATGTCATCATGGAATCCAAGTAGCAGCCTAGCAGAGGTTATTCTAGGCTTTATGTACCTGTTAGTTGTTACTTCTTTAAAAAGATGATGCTCTCAAGTCTTCCACCAGGAAAGCTTTTTCAGCCTTTTTCTCTCAGAAATCCAGGGGACAAGGACTGCTTTACACTTATATATGTGTCTGCTCATTAAGGTAATAGAAATGCTTATTTTATTTGCTTGAAGGTAGGAGACAGAAGTGGGGAACTCACTGCCAGACTTAATCTCTCAGATCTTCAAATGGTTCTTGGATTAAGTTACAGCACGAACAACTCCATGATGTCAGAAAGCCACATGGTGGAAAACAGTTTCAATGGTACGTGCCTCTTTCTGCAGTACTTTTCTCAACAAAGAACTTCAAAAATAATCTCTTGAGTTCTTTATTGACCACAGATGAGTATGCAGGTTTGCTGGGTTTTCTCCCCACCAGCAAAAAAAGGTGGTTTTTGCAGTATTGGACCTCTTCAGCACTTCCTTTTTTTGAGGATTTACATTGTGAATCACAGGTTACTGCTTAGCTTCTTCACATGTTCTAATTGTTCTGTGTCTCCCCCACTCATTTTTTTTAAATGTGGGAGATGAATCTATTTGCTGTCAAATCCTGTCTTTTTTCTGCCTGCCACCTTAGTGACACTGGGGTTACAGCAGAACCCAACTCACTGGATGTTTCTCTGTTCAACAGTTGCTTTCATGGTCTTTCTCCTGTGTCCCATGAAAATACTTATGTAGCTTAGATTTGTGTGGGTTTTATAGGCTGCCATTTACTAGTGGTTATTTATTCTCTGCTGCACCATTTTGGAAGTCAGAATTGATGTACCTTGGACCTTAGATGAGTATAGCCACAGCTTTGCAAGTGACACCATAAATTTTAATAATAAAAAGATGAACCTGATCCTCTCTTGAAGGTGGCAGACCGAGAGGACGCCGTCACAGTATGGAGAACATGGAACTTATGAAATTAACACCAGAAAAGGTTGGCACTTTGCTTCTTTCTGTTCTACTGGTGAGATTGCAGTGAAACATTTGAGCATGCGTTGATGTGCCATTTACCTCCCCTTTTAATTTTGTTGATCTTAGGAGTTACATAACAGCAGGTCTAACAATACTAACAAATACTACTTTTGTCATATAGGTAACAGCATGTGACAAATAATGGTTGTAAAGGCTTGTGGGAAGCTTACTTATTCCCTGCACAAATGAGAGAATGGGGTTCTGCAATGTGCGTCAGAGGAATTCTTTCATCTCTTTATAGAGATGGTTTGAGGTTGAAAGTAGCATGAAAGTAATTCAGAGTAAAATTCCTAAGCTTGAGCTCATCTCTTCTGAACATTTTTTCTTTGGTTACAGTCATTTTATAAGCACTTAAAATACATGTTGTGTTTTTCACTTTGGGATTTCAACCTGCAAGCCATCAGGAACTTCAACATCCATCTTGAGTAAGGGTGCTATTTCAGAAATGCTGAAGCTGAGTCACAGACAGGCAAAGGAACTTCCCCCCACCCCCAAGCTCAGAGAAATCTCTTGGAGATGGGAGTTACAAATTAAAATCCTTGTGTCAGTCTATGAGATTTCCTTCAAATTCTGCCTTTAAACTGTGGGCTGGCAGTTTTGCATAAATGACTCCAGTGGCAGACTGAAATTGATATTTTCCCCTCCACACTGTGATATCTAATTCTAGTCTCTTCAAGTGAGGCAAAGCCTGTTCTGTTAATCAAACAGGCAATAAACTCTCAAAGCACGTGGACACTTGGTACAGCTGAAGTCAGTTCTGATGCTCAAAAGCTCTCTGGCTACTGATTTAGAAAGACTGTGTTTAGTCCACGGTCAGGCCTCTGCAGGGAATCTCTAAGCTTTTAGCCACTATCAGCTGTGATTTCTTACTCTGAATCTGTTTATCTGGGAACACATTTAAAGTATATATAAAATATCTGACAGTCTGTGCCCTCAATACACTGTGTCCTGTAGATTTTTGGCATTAATCTATTATTGCACTCTAGCTCTTATAAAGAGCTTTTTTCAAGGTACTTGTTGAGTAGATTCTGAAAACCCATTCCATAAATATCTCTGAGATCCAGAACAACCCCTGACAGAAGCATTAGGGTTTGATTGTACAGGCTGGCATCTTGGAGTTCATGTGCTGGTGTTCAGTAAAGCCTTGAAAAGGCAAATCCATTGGGTAGGCAATGTTGCTGGAAGGTTTGTGACTGTGCTCATGATTTCTGATATTTATTCAGAAAAAAAGATTTTGTTTTTATTCAGTTACAAGAGTCTGTCAGTTATGGATAATTCTGTTTATTTTAGAGGAGGTTTTAGGGAAAATCTGTCAGGTTGATAAAGCTATTCTGTTCTTTAGTGAAATGAGAGGGTTATTCTGTTTGTTCTTGTGCTGGCATTCATCTCCCTCTTTCTTKTCAATCTTCATTGGGAAGTCTGTCTACATCAAGGACTTCAGGGAAGGCTGGTTGAGTAGCTGGGTTTGTATAAGGGTTTGTTTTGCTCTAGCACTTTGTAATATGGGGTGGTTTTTCCATTTTTTTCTTTCCAGTTTCCAGAATGTCAGGTAGGCAGTGCCAGCTGTGTGTGCAGTTTCACATTTGCATTAACTGCTTTTCCTGCACTGCAGTCAGCAAGGACAATTTCAGTGTGTTTAATTAAATACACTGTTTGATCACATTTTAATGCATCAGGTGTTACACCAGTTCCGTACTAACCTGTTTCTGCTAACACCAGCTCAGGAATCATAACCGCATCCTCATGGTTGCCTGAACAAAATAATCTAAAGCTGCCGCTTGGGGGAGGAAAAGCAGCAGCAAGTAAGAGGTAACAGTACTGGTAAATAAAATCAGAAGGCTTAATTTCATGACTCTTGTTTTCTTAGGTTCAGAACTGGAACAGTGAGATTCTTGCTAAACAGAAACCACTGGTTGCCAAACCTTCAGCAAAACTTCATTTTGTAAATCGACTAAAAGGCAAAAAGTACAAAAATGGCACCACTTCCAAAGTTTTGCAGGATGCCAGTAACTCTATTGATCATCGACTTCCAAACTCGCAGAGGGTAGGTTTGGTGAGCTGTGGAGGTCATAGCTTTTACTCATCTTTGTGTGATCCCAGTTATGGAAAACACCTTCCTGCAGCTGTCCATTTCAGTTTAACTTGATTTAAACATTGTGGCTCTAAACCGATGCAGAATCTGCCATTCTACAGCTCTCTCATGGCTGGTGCCAGCTTTAAGATTTTCCTACTACTGAAACATTGTATTCCTGCAGGATTTTTTAAAGTTACAGTTTAGCTTGAACATGGATTTTAATTCTAAGTCTCTTCTATACCCCACTTCTCCAAACTTAACAAAATCTAGTTTTTCTGATTCAGGCATTGGGAGGTATTTCGGACATACTTTTTAGGTTATTACACAGAATTAGGTTATTGACAGAAGTCAGTTAAAAATAAAAGAACTGAGTCATTTGGTCACAGACCTGAGGAGACAATAGCAACTGTTTATGGCTGTTCTTGTTACTTTTTCCTCTCATGGGCATTTGGGGGTTTCTTGGATTATTGGCTGAGGAGGAATAACTCCAGTTGTACCATGATCAGAGCACTGTTTCTGAGAATGAAACATTTCTAATATATTTCACTTTCCACATCATTAGCATCTCCTCTTAGATCTGTCTATAGAAATGGATGACTAAAAAACTTCATTTAATAAATTTCAGATATGCAAATGTCAAACATATTACTGGACTGAAACCCTGATGCGGTTGTCCCAGCTGTAGGTACTCTAAAGTTCAAAATACCCCTAAATCTTCTCCTTTTCAGAAAAGCAGTCGTGAGACAATGGCAGATGAAGGGTTCTTTGATCTGCTGAGTCGGTTCCAGAGTAACAGGATGGATGATCAGAGGTGCTGCTTCCAGAAGAACAGACTCTCAGCTGCATCAGTAGCAACATCCTCTACTCCACCTAAAACACTGATAAAATGTAATTTTTTTAAAGTAAAATCTGTATTTGAGTTTTTGTCAAATACTATTTTCAAAATGTATTTGCATGCACGACTCACTACAGAAGGGAATTTACTTCTAGGCTAACTTGTTTTCTCTGTCCTCCCCAGCCTTTTCCACGTCTGCAGTGTCCCCCCACACGGATGAATTTCTGGATCTCCTGGCGAGCTCGCAGAGCCGCCGGCTCGATGACCAGCGTGCCAGCTTTAGCAACCTGCCCGGGCTGCGCCTCAACCAGCACAGCAGCCACGCAGTGCTGGGGCACCTCATGGCCAGCAACAACAGGGAACTGGATGATGATTTCTTTGATATATTGATAAAATGCCAGGTAAGTGCTTAACGACAAATTCTTCAGCTTCTGAGTCTTTGGGGACTTCATTTATGTCTCCTGCTACTGAGTTTCTTCAAGTCAGTCACTTTGTTTCTCATGGGATTTAAGATACACATTGATCTGGCAGATAAGGAAGAACATAAGAGAACAAAAGATGAGGGCATTTTTTAAGTTTTGGGATAATTTATCTTCCTTGGTTTTGGTTGTTTTTGTTTTTTTTTAATTATCCAGTATCTAGTTAAGTGTAATTTTGCTATTTATACCATGGTAACTGCTACAAATAACAAATGCTTAAAAAGTGAAGGAAAACAAGTGAGGCTATTAAAAAGAGTATGTAAAATGGTTTTAAGTGTTTAGATCTGGCTTGCTAAGGAGGGCACCTGATATACCAGCAATCCTAATTTATCACATGAAAGAATTCCTTATCCAGGTTTTGGTGGTAATAGTGGTCCTCATTCCCATTAAATTAAGTTTAAATGATAGTTTATGGCAATATAGAAGTGAGGTGGCTGATTGTCAATTAGAGCATGGTGTATATACCAATTAGACCAAAAAGAAATTAATTAAAAAGACATGGTAATTTATGTGATGGGTTGATAAGCATCCCAAAATACAAAATTCAGATACTGAGTTCTCCAAAGATCAGTAAGTGTGTTAGCTTGGGTGAGAAGCAGCACCTGGAATTGAGTCTACAGTGACAGTGTTCATACACCTGATGAAACACTATATTCTGTTTTAGCAGCTTGTCTCTTTATTTCTGTGAATCAAGCAAAGAATCCCGAAATATTTTGTCTCTTTAAGGAATGGAAAAATATTTAATCCCCTCTAATCGTTATGGATGCTACTGCTTTAAACAGAAGAACAAAAGGGTTGCCGTGTTTTGAGCCTTTTGTCTTGAGGATGACTGTCCAAGGTCCATCCAGCACTGAAAGCTGTGGTGTTCTTACTGTGCCCATATTGCCCTCCAGCAACAGCCTGTTCCTGTGGAGAACACTTCTCCCCAGCTCAGGCAAAAGAGCTGTTGTGGCTGTTGCAGGCCTCAGCCTGCCATGGTGCCTGTCAAAGGTGCCCAGGAGGGAGCACAGAAACCAGTCCAGGAGGGTTTGCCACCTGCTCTGTAATGCTGGGATTAAACTGTACCCATCTTCAGAATGGGGACGCAAGCTGCCTTCCAGGACTGCCTTTCCAAATCTGACACCACTGGGGCCATTTTTTATTCCCTATATAAGGAAAGCAAGACAACTCTCTTTTCTGGTGTATGAGACTAGAAATACCCTGTACTAATGCTAAAATTATTCTTCTGGACAAAGGACACTTAACTCTTATTTTGCAATGTGTCAAAGAACTGAATTGGAGGGGTTATTTTCACATACATGTGGACAAGTGGGTCAGAGGAGCCATTTTAGCTATACTTGCACTCTTAATTTCATTTGGGAAGTTTAACTTGAAACAAAACTTATCAATTAAATCTCTTTACTAGCTTTAAATCTGAAACCAAAAGCTTATAGTAGTTTTTTCATTTATATTGTTCATTTATTTTGTATATTCCTGTAAATATGCTGCTTTTATTGCTTGGTCTGTCTGTAGGGTTCCAGACTGGATGATCAAAGATGTGCTCCTCCAGGATCTGCCAAAGGACCCACCGTACCAGATGAGGATTTTTTTAGCCTGATTTTACGCTCACAAGCAAAGAGAATGGATGAACAGAGAGTCCATTTACCCTCAGCTATAAAGGGACCCAATTCTAGCTGAAGACAGCCAGAGGCATGTACTGTACAGCAGCATCTTAGGTATCATTTTTGTTCGCTGGAAAAGCACACTTGCCTTTTTCAAGATGACTGTAATTAGTAGCTGCCTCCTTTCTCATGATTTTTCATATAGATAGCAGCAGCATCACACTGGTGAGCAGTAGTTAGAGAGTTGCCCCTGCTCTTGCAGTTGGCAGCTGCTTTTATAGCAGCGTCTGGGATGCTGTTACTGTGTCTCCCTTTTAACTGCCTCTAGTCTATCAAAATTAATATGATTCTTTTCTCTGTCAAGGTATCCTCATTGCTCATGAGTGGATTCTACCGCTGTCTCAATCTAGTGTAAGACCTAAATTTTTATGTTCTTTATAAAGAAAACTTGATTTTTTTCCCCTGATTTGTACCTCCTGAAAAAAGGTCCTGTTTTCTTTTATACTTTTTTTAAAAAATAAAAAATCAGGAGAAATAGCTTCAGTATTTAGTCTGTCTTTGCAGAAACACAGTTTGGAAGAAACAATAATTTCTATTAAAAAAATAAAAAATTAAAGCCTAGTTTTAATTCTGTTTAATAAAAAAGTTTTTTCAAACATGATGGTTTTTTTGGTAATATTTAGTTAACTGTTTCCTACATTAACTCAGAACAGTGTTACAATCAGAAGAAGTTTTCAAAAAGTACTTATTTTCAAGACAACTAAAGCTTAGACAAAACTTACAGCAGAGCTGGGATCTTCCTTAGTCTCTTTCCTGGGAGTCATGTAAAATACTCTTTTTCTTCTCTTCACATTGATCCATGGCAGAACTTTTCCCTTCTAGGTTTTTATTCGGATCACAGTTTTCTCCAGGCTCTCCCTCTGCATTACCTGTCTCCTGTTTTTGCTGCTCAAGTGCAGGTTCTTCAGTATGATTTTCAGCTTTGAGAGTTTCTAGTCTGAGAACTTCAGATTCAGTGTACAATCTATTCTGCAAAAAAATTAATAATAATCATCTCAATTAAGCAGTCTAAAGTGACAGTATCTGTTGCTTTAAGTGCATCCGAGTTCAAGGGACAGAGCTCCTCATGATTGGGATTTTTTTTTTCCTGAGGAAACAGGACATGTAAATAAGCACAATGTAGAGCATAAATCTGATTTGAATTTTTTTAAAGTTTACAGCAGTCACCATTGCTTTCCCCCCCCACCTGTCTTCTGTGGGTAATCATGATTGCCCAGGCTGACATAAGTACCGATCTCTCAAAACTGAAGTTAAGCCTTCACTCTATCAGTGGTTTCCTGCCACAGTTAGTCACTGCAAAATATTTTTCCAGAAACAAACAAATCCAAGACACCTCTGTCAAACTGTTCCACAGGGGAACACGTACTTGCTTAACTCCTCTCTCCCCCAGATCTGGGCTAAGCTTGTTGTTTAAATGTGTTACAGCAGGTGACATTGAAATCTGTTCAGTTCAATCCCAGCTCCCCGAGCGCCGAGACTCCCAGCGGGTTCTGGCTATGGGACTCCTGTACCTGCGCATCCGGCTCATCGCTGGCGGGCGCCGTGTCGGGGCTCTTGCTGCCACTGCCTGCTCTCGCCGTGGGGAGAGGCTTGGCAGAGGCATCTCCTCTGTCCTGGTGGCCTCTGTAGACATAGGGATGCTTCTGCAAGTAATACTCATCTGCTTTCCTCCCATCGTACTGCCCAAAGGCTATTTGCTCCTGCTGGTCAGGTGGAGGAAGACTTTTCTTCTGAGAAGATGTTAAGTATCTTAATGCAGACACCGATGATCCTGCACCATAGCAAAAAGCCTGGGGGAGAGGCAGAAAAACCGAACTGAACGAAACACCAAATATTTGCAGCCAATGGTTTTCACACATATTTCATGTCACGTATCTGAAAGACCCTGAAAGAAAAGCTCAGATAAGGAGAAAGGCTACAGTAATATTCAAGCTCTCTGCAGCCTGAGCACACTGCAGGAACTGCCAGACTGGATGCAGTTCATTGTTGGTGCTACATGGAGGATGTTTAAGGCTCTAACTCAATGCTTTTATGTACAAAATGCCAACTACATGCATCAGCGTGTAATGACACAAGGAAAAAATGGGAACTAAGGTGCMATAAACTGTCATAGAGTCTAAGGTTTTAAGTAGTTTAATGCTATTATATCCCCCTTGGGGAGTGGAAGAGAGAGAGATGGTTTGAATGCAAACTTGGCTATTGAATTCCTAAACCAATGGTACGACGAAGCCTTTGTCAAGAAAAAAATTCCCTTGTAGAAGTAATTTCATCTGTGCTAAGAAATCTGTTCAGTTGTGCAAATAAGAAATTACATAACAGATAATTATTTAATATAAATAAATTATATATATAAAAAATAAAACAGCTTTTAAATATAAGGTAAATGTATACAAACCAGGACAGCCAGAGCCATCATAACGAGCACTGGAACCTGCAGAATTAACGGTATCTCCTTCATAAGTGCCTTGATGAACTCACCAATACCTTGTCCTACGTGCTTCAAAGGCTCAGTTACAAAGTTGGTGAAAGTAATTGCCAAGGCCTAGAAAAATACAAATAGAAGAGTACTGTTGTCACATGACACAAACATGAGCATGAACAGTCCCTTTGGACTTGGAATATACCTTTGTTGGTGGAACCAGCAAAATAGGATTTACAAGTAGAGTTTCATAGTACTTCTGACAGGGATCGTCCTGAAGTGTCCATGTACTCCTAAGCCATTCTGTAGTCAAAAGCAGAGACATACTTTTACTCCTYCTTAAAAATGTATTTTATGACACAGCAGTAATACAGAAAGCGGCATTTCAATTACAGATGGAAGAGAACTCTTCTAGATATGGTTCAAAGTTCAGATTTATTTTTACACATCTGAGATTAGCTTGGCAGTATAGTTTATCCAGTCATGGGGATGCAGAAAGGAGAGGGAAGGCTGGAAAGAAAGAGAAGAACCTGAAGTTATCCCATGTATAATCAAAGAAGTTCTCTTTATTACATGAGCTTACTCCCTAGGAGCCTCAGGTAAAAGCAGTCTCATCTGTGGGAATTATGAACTTGCACACTGTGTCCAGAGCTACTGAAACCACCTCATTGTCAGTGGTACTGCTCATCTGCCAGTCTTYAGGGAGATTAAAATTGTCTATTTCGCTTGCTGGATTCAAGGGTCTATTTTAGTTACAAGCAGAAAGTCTTACTTCTCAGGGGAACTTTTACATTATAAACAAATGATTTATGACATCAGTGTTTCTATAGTTTGGTTTTACTGCAGTCAGAATATAAATAATTGTAATTTATCAAAACCAGAGTGATCAGAGTCAATAAATTACAAAGGGAAGACCATAACAAGCACTCCTTAAGAGGTGCCACCATTCAACCTACCTGCTATAGCACTGGATACAAACAACAGCTAATAAAAAAATTCAGCCTTCTATGTAAAATAGTAACACTTGAGTAAGCGGTTAGAGATCTCATTCCTGAAATCCATTGTACTCACAGGCCTGGCAGATGAAAAAAAAATCCTTTTCATGAACTCTGCCTGCCTGTCTTTAGTAAAAAGCACTGAATTGAAACTGGGGAGGGGAGCTGGGGAAACACAGGTAAGTTATAAGAAAAAGAAGGAACACCATGACATGCTCCAAGTTACAGTTTTGTGATCAGCTCTCTTCCAAAGGCCTAGCAGACAAACTCTTACACTATGGAAAAAGGGTAAAACCACATAATCATGTATTGAAGAAAATTCACTGTACTACTCATGAAGAAATCTGAGTATTCTTGCATACTATGAATTAATATTTTGTGATCTTAAATACTACTACAAAGTAACAAAACAAGTACTTACCAATAAGACTTCCCCGCCAGTCCACCTTCTCAGCACAGATGTTGTCAAACTGCCCCATTTTGGCAATCTCTGCCTGGTGCTGTGCAAAGGCCAGCTGCAGGAACAGCAGGGAACTGAGAACCATGGACTGAGGTGCCTGCAGCCATGCAGCGCTGCACCTGTGCTATCCATGCTTGCTCTTGGCAGGCTTGGGATAATTCCCCACCTAAATTATTAATTTCCCCATTATCCCCTTGTAATGATAATTGCACATGTAATATGTATTAAGAAAAGTTTACTTTTTTCTTAATACATGAACAATTTCATGAAGTTAAATTTTAAGAACTTCCTGGGAATGGACAAAACCCATTATGACTGGCTACCTCTGAGTTATTCTCCAAATGGAGTCTGAATTGCCGAAGGACCAAACTCCAAAACTCAAAGATACAAGTTCAAGAGTAAACAGATGACATCTTTCCTTAAAATCTTTCTGGATTAGAAAGAGACACAGCTGTCATGCAATTACTAATTAAAACATTCTCTTTCATTTTCAAGTAATTCCCATTAACAAATACCTGTATTCATTATAGTTTTGCCTTACAGTTTGCAACTGATACTCAAACAGAAAAATTCCATCCCATCATCTGTTGCAAAACTGACATGCTTCCCTGCCTCAACCTAAGCCCTCTGCGTGGCATTCCACTCCTGTGCCAGAGCCATCCCACTCTCTGGCACTCCGCTGTTCCCGGGTCTGACAAGCTGCAGTTCAATGCTGATGACAAGATGTGAGGGCAGAATTTGTAGCTGGGCTATGACCTAGTAGCTTAAATTCCTCCTCAATAAAGCTGATCTTATTGTACCATCAGCCACTTAATCACCAGTAATGAGGCATTTATCTGGTCTATCACATCAAACACAGTTGCAGCCAGGGAATCTTAAGAAAAAAGCCCCTCATAGTATGTTCCCATATAACTTTTCTACCAAGCTGCTTTCATCAGAGGTCACATCTGCCTTGCCAACACAGTGAAATCAGAGTTCTAGTGCTCTATGAATTTTGTGCACCTCTACAGCAGGATAAAGTTGTCAGGGTTTCTTTTGTTCTGTAAGCCTAACACGTGCACCAACATGCAAAATAAAATGTTTATCCTTTTGTTTATTTTGCTGTTAATTAAAACCTTTATATAAACTAAAGGAACTAAATAACCTTAATTCTCTCGTAACTGTAAAATGTTAAGCTTAAAAGCCAGTAAGACTACAGAACTTACCTTATACAAGTAAAGCCAATTCCATGCAAAACTGATGAAAAAACTTATTAATAAAACACGTTTTAGCTGAACAAACCAAAGAATGTGGGTCCAGAGTTCTGTAGCTATTACAGTTACAATGCACACTAAGCACAAGAGTAGCTGAAAAAGAAAAAGAGGAAAAAATTATGACCCACATTTGGAATTTTCCAAACTTAGTGACAGTACACATGAAGAAACTTCCAACCTTTGTTTTTACTAGTGTCCTTTACAAAGAATAGTTGAGTTTTTCCTTGCTTCCACAGCACATCTGTGCAGTGCAAGGCAGAAGAGTTTCATGGCATCACTAGTAATTCCTGTCTCAGCATTACCTTAGAGTTGCTCATTTGTTTCTTGTGATATTTAGTTATTTCTTCCTTAGGATGCTTGTCACATTACCTACCACACTTCTAAATTATAAAATCGGTGTAAATCAGTGTTTGAGTAGTCTGTGCCTGGTAYGAACCACAAAACTGCTGCCAATTCCTGCACTTTGGTGAAAAGACAGAGTTCCAGTTTGTGAAGTGCTTCTCTGAAGTCTTGCTGCTGTTACCCAGTCTCTTTCCACCCGAGGAGCCCAACAGAGGTTACTGACACCTTGTTTTTGTGATCTGGCTTCCAGGGACACCTCACACAGGCTACTTGCACGATTATGTTAGCATAAAACATTAGCATATTCTGAATTGTAAAGATTTATTAAGAGAGCTTCAGCTTGTTAGAGATCCTCAGCTTAGCACTTTATAATTCCCATAGTCATGCTTTCCTCTCCAACACTATAGAATTTTTTCCACAAAATTTGCAAAAGCCTCTGACCTACAGGAGTTCAAATATATACTTGTCTGAATATAAATATATTGCAGCTCCTGCAGGAGCCAACAGCTTCAGCATCTACGTGAACAAGAGACAAACTTGGAAAATCTATAATGCACGAGGCATCAGTTCAAGTGACAAGAAAGTGCTAGAGCCTAGTGAGTCTGGCAGCACAGATACAAAAGACAAGAAGAAGGAAAAATAAAAGGCATACCAGAAAAAAAATCCCAAAACTACAATAAGAAAAGATGACTACAGGAATAAAAAACTTGAATTCTTCCTTAAAGCATCTCTACCTTCAGCAACCACAAAGAAAAAAGTGACTCACTGAAAGTACGATGGAAAGAACTGCTTTATGGGTGGAGTTAAGATGGTAATATTAATTGACTAGACTTGCACAGACAAACTGAAGAAAACAGCAATTAAAAGAAAACAACAGTAAACCTTTATTCTCTTACCAAAAACAAATTATATAGATCAATTCCAAAAGCGTCTTCAAATCTCCACTGCCAAGCTTGATCATCATGGTGCTTAAAATTGATCAAAATATCACTAAGTGCATCATCCATGGCACCTGGCTGCCAGGTTTCCTCATTGACAAACCTGAGCATCTCCAAATATGTCTGTCTTGTAAGAATGATCTCGGCATCGTAATGGACGTGGCCCACGTTTTCCTCAGGCTCAATTAAAAGCAAAGCAAAACAATGGTTAAAAGCTGCTTATCTGGAAATAGAAGTGCCTCCCCAGGCAAAAACCAGATTTTATACCCTTCACTCTGTACCAGCACCTTTTTGAACCAGACTGCAGGATGAAAACATGGGACAGGGGGCACACTATGATTCTATAACCTTTTTGTTCATCTGAACTATATGAAACACATTCAATTGGTTTGTATTCCTTCAATTCTACAGCAAAAAAAAAAAAAAAAAAATAAAGTGAATTATCTCATCTGTTACTAAAATTTCAGAACCAGTGCTCATTACCAAGTAATAATTACATATGCACTATGTGTGCCTCTGTCACGGCTGGATAATACAGATAGAAGCTATTAAATACTGAAATAAGAAATTTACATTGCTAAATATACTGTTCCTTGTTAAACAGTAATTTTGCTTATTACTAAAAATTAATTCTTCTACCTCTGAATAGAAAACATTTCCAAAGACAATATAATAAATGTTGGCCCAGCCAACAATTGAAGTACCATGCAGCCACTCGCTCCCTCCAACACCCCTCCTGGTGGGGAGGAGAACTGAAAAAAGCTAAACCTCATGAGTTGAGATAAAAACAGTTTAATAATTGAGGCAAAATAAAATGTCATGATGATGATAATAACAGTACTAGTCATGAAAAGGAGATAAAAAGGGGAATAAAACCCAGAAAAACAAGTGATACACAATGCAACTACTCCCCATGCTGACCAATGCACAGCCTATCCTCCAGCAGTGACTGGCCCCTCCTGGCCAACTCCCCCAGTTTATAATGAACACAAGTGCATGGTTTGGACTCTCCCTGTGGCCAGTTCAGCTCAGCTGTCCTGGCCACGCTCCCTCACAGCTCCTCTTGCACCTCCTCGCTGGCACGAGACACTGAGAAGTCCTTGACTTAGAGAAAGCACTACTGAGCAACAACTAAAACACCAGTGTGTCATCAACAGTGCTCTCACACTGAATCCAAAACAAAACACTGTACCAGCTACCAGGAAGAAAATTCACTCTATCCCACCTGAAACTAGTGCATAAAGAAAGTAAAAAGGTCATTCTTATCATGGTATTCCTCTAACTGCATCCCAGCAATAGATATTTAGATACACTGAATTCACATAGCCTTCCTTTGGATGCTTTACATATCACACGGCAACTGTGTCTCCTCAGCAGTTCTGGATGCACGTACTTCTATCATCTTTTCCTTTGCAATTCAGTTCCCTTCATTTAATTTAAAGTAAACCAGAATAATTAATCTATGCTTGGTAACTGTGAAAACTACATAAAGCAGTAATATGAAATCTAATTCATTTTTTAAATGACTGTTCAAGTACTTACAAGGCCAAGTTTTCCAGCTTCATTTAAAATCTTATTCAAGTATCGCTTAAAAATATAAAAGCTACGGCTTTCAAGTGATTTGGCATTCCTCTTCTCACATTCTGCAATCTGCAATTGTGCAAAAGACACTTTTATTCATTTTTCTCAAACCAGCTTGTTCATAGCAGAGAAAAAAACCCCAAATATACCAACACATTAAACTCAGGATTAACAGGGGCCCATTTCTTTAATTTAGCAGTGACCCCATGATTAGTATG
Source organism: Amblyornis subalaris (assembly GCA_018881555.1). Lineage (NCBI taxonomy): Eukaryota > Metazoa > Chordata > Aves > Passeriformes > Ptilonorhynchidae > Amblyornis > Amblyornis subalaris. Next base: position 18,324,850 of record JACAXG010000004.1, read on the forward strand.
CCAGATAAAAAGCATATGCAGTTACTGAACATACTACTTGCCATGGGACTGGCCAGTACTGGAGATTTCAGATCTGCTAATAATATTCAAATACTAACCTCAGTAAGGCTAGAAAAAATGTGAAGATCTGGATCTCCTTACATTTTAAGTTTGCATCGAGGGGGGGAAAAAAAAAAGAGAACTGTCAAAACTCCTAAGTAACTGAAACAACATTAAAATGACATATATCCTATTTGGTATCCAAATGGCCGACAGGAGCGAGTGCCCCGGCAGCTACACAAGCATCTCGAGTCTTACAGCAGCTCCTGAGAGCTGCAGCACTGCACATTGCCCTGTTCCCTATGCCCACAGCCCACCCCTTAAAATCAAACAGGACTGACCAGCTTGAGAACAGGCCAAGTTTCTTAGCTTTTGGCAGCATGGTGTAACACCAGCACCACACATTTAAACTGCTATTTTTGTTTAAACTGGACAGAAACACCTAGCTCCTATCGATTTTGTTACTATAAAACATTTCAGGAAAAAGACCATTGTAGGCAGAACAACAATTTGAAATTAAATTCAAACCACTTCCAGTCTCTCCTCTGAATAGAGGTTCCCCCCACTTAAAGCATAAATTATGCCAGCAATGCACCTGTTTGATACTATCCAGAAAAGTATCATCAGAAAGCACAAACTATAAACCACTGGAAATTATTCTGAAGAACAAACCTTTTGTTGCAAGGAATCTATTGCCCTGGAACAACTTTGTGAGATTTCAGTACTGGCTGTATCCACAGCCTTATCCTCAGAGTCATGATAATTTCCCTAAAATTACAGAAGAAAAAAGACCACATATCTTTAGAATCCAAGAATTTGATTAACATGCCCTGTTACACTTCTACAGTCACAACATTTTAAAAGGAGCAAAGGAGCTAAAAACTGAGTGTTAACCTTTACTGCTAATGCTCTCCCAATAACACTCCAGCTGCCTCTCTGCTGTTACTTTAGACTCCAGATGGAAAACTGCTTTAAGTTTATCTAAATGCATGCTGCTTTCAAAAGGTGAGGTCTCCCCTGTCCTCCCCCACCTGCCCTTTCCCCTCCTTCGAGCGCTAGTGATCCACAGAGTGCATCAGATTAGATAATGGCACTGGCTAAAAACTGACTCAGCAGGCAAAGGGGCAGTTTTCAGCCAGACAAATTCCCAGTCCAGCTGGCCACACAGCCAGCCAGACTGCAGGTAAACACAAAACCCCATTCTGGGTTGCCTGCCTTTCTTTGCTGCAGAACATTGTCTGTTTTCTGTTCATTACTCAGACCTAGTTTTAGCAGTGCGCTTCTACACAGCCAGGTGTGCACGTTGAGGGAGGTCTCCAAAAGGAAGCACAACAGCGCATCCATCAGTGAACTCGTGCTGAAACGAAGCTTGGTTTTGAGGCCTTGGGCAGCCCACACAGTCTGCCTACCTGAAAACTCACTGCAGAGCAGAAAAGAAATCCTGAAAAGATGGAATAACCCAAACTAGTAATTTTTCTCCTTTAGCATGTAGTCCTATTTTTGTGGGAGACAATAATAAATACTGTTTTTTAATAAAAGCTGAAGCAGTTGGGCTCCAAGCTTGAAGACTTCAAAGCCTGCTGCTGGATCTTAGGGATGCTAATGACTATCAGGTGGACTTGGAGCAGCTGGAGTCTGCTGAAGAAAGCTGTGGAGAGCAATAATGCACTTTTGCCTATTTTAAGCTTCAGAAAATTATGTTCTGAAGTGTTTAAGCAGTATTACTCAAGACTGTAAACCCAAAATTTGAAAGCTAAATAATGGCAAAAATCAAGGGTGGCCATACAACCACCCCCAGTTTACAGTGCCATGTGTGCACACAGGTACTAGATAAACAACCTACATGTCATGATATGTAGAGTCTGCTCCTCATACAAGACAACAGAAACAATTCACCTTTCTAAAACTTACTTTTTTTTCCTACTTCGTCTTCTCTTCGATGTTAATGCATCATTAAGAGTACAGCACTCAATCCCTATTCTGATCTTCCTTCTGAAAACTGAGGCCCCACATTACAAAACCACTGACTTTCACAGTAGTCCCACATGAGAAATGGGGGTTGTTACCCTATTGCTGAGAATACTGCTTAATTAAAATAAAATACAATAATTTAACTTTAACTCCCCCAACTTTTATCAGTTAGGAACCTGATTTTCAAGATATTTAACACTATACTTGAGAAACTAGCAAGAGTTGCTTAACCCAGTACTTCTCAGAGCAATAACTCACGGTGCCACAACCTGCATAAATCAAGCACTGCCTATGAAAATACAAAAGGCCTGATTGCTATGACTTGATCTGAGTGCAAGAGAAGCTCAGCAGGAAAAAATCCTGAGCTAATTACAATAATACAGATCACTATTTTTTTCCTTGCAATTTGAACCATGGACACCCAAGACTTTTCTGTGTATAGATTCAGATACAACATCATAAGACCTTAAAAACACCATACTGCTATCATTATCTACTGTCACCGTTTAAGAGCAATCTTTCAACAGCATGGCTGTTTGGAAGAGACATGCACCCTTTCTTTTTCTACCTTGTAAGGTCTTCTCATTGTTCCTGATGCTGCATCATAATTGAGCATATCCGTGGGGTCAATCCACTCATCTTCTTGAACTTTACAGCTCCCTATCAGCATCATGGCACACAACACCAAAGGAAACAGCATCCTGTATCACTGAATATAACAAGAAATTAATATATTTAGGTCAGAGTGTAACATGCTGTACGAAAAAAATGACACAATCTTACATGAAACAAGTGGTGGTGTTTAAAAACTCAGTTCTCCTTTAACCAGGTTTAACTTCCATATTTTTTCCCCAAGAAAATGTTGGCAATAATACACAAGAATGAAACTTTATTTTATGACTGGATCAATATCCCCGACTTTGTTATCAATAGATGTAGCACAGAGTTCAGCATTGCCAAATATGACAAAACTGTGCAGAACTCCTCCACGCTTCATGACAAGGGTATCGTTTTAGAGTAAGGCAAATTTTTCTGTCATATTAAGACGATTTGGCAGAAAATAAACTCCCTTTGCATTCCGGTTGCTCCTCAGATACCAGAGGAGGCGGTTGCAGCTGTGCTTGGATGCTGAGGGACAGCCAATTCAGCACTAAAAAGGGAAACACAGAGCCAGTACAGCACTGTAAGTCCAGCCACGTGCAATAAGAACTGCAACAGTCACAGATTCACAAACAGCGTGACAGACACACTCTAAGTCTGGTCATGCCCARACTCTCATGGCCAGACCACAAATCGGAAACACTCAATAACTGCCAGGTGCAAAATCGTGTAATTTGCTGAGCAACAGAAATGCCGCTTCTAGTTGGATTGTCAGTGATAAACACGCTGTTTGCCTGAGCACATGAACACAAAAAATATGAGCAATACAGCCGGCAACAAATACATTACAGTGGGACATAACTAGCTAGCGCTAAAAGCACAATCACAAACAAAAGCTGGCACTCTAAATTTCCTGAGGGACCACTCGGTGTTCGAGCCTTACCCAACAGGCATTCCTATGGCGGAGGACGTTGGCACAGGATACAAAGGTGGAGTCTACTCKGACCTCCGCCCCTCTTAACCTATATTTATAGTGTTTTCTTTGAGGGACGGAAAAAGGCAGTTGCACCTGAGGGCATTTCACGTTTAGGTGCAGTTTGAGTGACTTTAATCATACATGTAAAGCATGTACAGGTCTTACTTTATTAGCACACGTGGGGGCGTGAAAAGTGACGTGTTTTCGACTTAATGGAGCAATGTTCACGTTTTGGTCACCTTTGGCTTAGTTCCCGTTGGCTGCATTGTTTTAAAAAGAGCATGGCCACAACAGCTCTTGCCGCTCCACCATCCTTTGTTCCCTGCCTCTCTGAGAGCGATACACCGAGCTCTCTCAGTGATCCTGCTCCTGAAAGTGCAAACAGCTCGTCTCTGGTGAACTACTGCCAACGCGAACACACTCCTCCTTGACGAACTTTGTTTTTCAATGTTTTTCCACAAAGGGCCCAGGACAACCGTCACGGAGAAATCACCCTGGCTAGCCTGGCAGGGACATCCCTGCCCTGCGCCACGGCCTGGTCCCCTCGGTCCGGCTCTGCCAGGCCCCGGGCCCCACTCTGGCCCGGCATCAGCCGGCGCTGCCGCCCGGCCGAGCACTGCAGGTGCCCACAGGGTCACGGAGCGGAGCCCCACACGCTCCTCCCCTACCTTCGCCTCCTTTATGTCGGCAGTGCCAGCGAGCTCCGCCGAGACAAGGAGCCCTCACAGCCCCTCCCCGCTCCCCCTCACCCGGACACCGCGCAGGCCCCGGCCAGCGGCGCCCGCCCCGCCCGCAGCCCCCGCTTCCTGCCTGCGGTACCTGAAGTGCCGCGCGAGTCCCGGCGTGTTTTCGCGGTGCGTTTACCTGCCGGGGCCGCCCCGGCAGCCGCTCGGCCCGGCCCTCAGGCTCCTCGGCCCGGCCAGCGCCGCGGTGCAGCGGCCGCGGAGGCACCGCCCCGGCCCTGAGGCGCCGTCTCGCGCTGCGGCCTCGCCCCGGCCCCGCCCGCGAGAGAGCTCAAGCCCCGCCCCCGGCCGGCCCCGCCCGCACAGCGGGGCGCCTTTCATGGTCTAAAGCCCCACCCAGACACACAGGAAAGACGTACCTGCATCCATCAAGGGATGGGGATCTAAAATGATAGATGTAAAACCTGATCTGCTCTGTAAAGACAAAATTTGGAATAAAATTAATGCCAGGAAATCACTATTTAAATAGATACACTAGTTAAAATAGTCTGCCAGTTTTGACCACAAGACAGACAATTAGAGAAAGACTATTTTCCTCCCAAGCAGCGTTTTGTATCTAACAAAGAAAAAATAAACAAGATTTTCAGCCCTGTGCCACTGTATTATTACTTACAGCACTGCAAATTCCAATACTCAGAAACAGTATCAAAGCTCTGAAGTATTTTATAGTTCTGGCATACTTAAATCATATGTCAAACTGTTGTACCACAGTTGCAGTGAGGAATCATAAACCAAGAATCCAAAATAACAGATGAGACGGGTGCAGGTGTTGGAGGTCTTTATTGAGATTATAGCACAGATACACTTCTATAGTTACCTTTCCACTTTTATACGATAGTTAAAAATGCTTGCTACAGTGCACATATAATTTAGTAACCAAGAGAATCCAAAACTTAACTGCAGTTCAAATAAATAAATAACCTAAAGTTTAAGGTTTATATTTTAAAAAGTAAAAGGAACTGTACAATATGAAAATATAACAATACATAAACATTAGAATCTAAAGTTTCGTAGAAATAAAACTGCAATTTCCCATACATAAACAGTGCAAGAAATAAAATTCAGATAAGCTTCTGAACTGGGAATTTAAACAATTCTTAAATTATCATGCAGACATAGCATTTTAAGCCATGCTGGTTTCAATTATAGCATTAATGGTATCCTTTTTACTTGAAAAATTGATAGCCATTAAGCCCACTGTGACAACTGCTGCCAATCCACTCCTTTCTACAGTACATTATACACAGAGGTATTCTGTTGCATTCAAAAAGTAAAATATTACATGTTTCTACTGAAAGAAGTCAATATTTTACTTTTTCCCCCTCCAACATGTTAGCTTGTTCAAAGCAATGTCATGTTGTAAAAACAGCAACGTTTTTCACAGGTTAGATGAAAAGAAAGAAAAACCCCCACACTATATAATGGACCATCATCAAGATGTGGTTACTACCTAGTCAACCTTTAAAATTCAGATTTTTTACTAAAAACGTTGGAATTGTGGAGATGTTATAAAGTTTGATCTCTTGTTGAAAAGTGATGAATACAATAAACCTGAAAAAACAGTGGAAGTAGTTTCTCTTTTATGTGTGTGTGTAACTAGTTACATACAGACTCGATTAAAGTGTTCCTCAACTTAAGTTTCTATACAAAATTCTCATTGAGGCAAAGAACAAGGAATGCAATTAATACCAAACTGTAAACACGTCATTCATGTTACTTTGAGTGCACATCAACAACAGAAGAGTTCTCCTCATAGACTTTGGCAACAAGACTACAATAGGTCACAGCAGCATGAGTTCAACATGGAAGACTGGAAGCATTGCAAAAGAATATACTAAAAACACCAAGACCTCCTAGAAACCAGAAAAATCAGTGACAAGTGCCCCTCCTCTTGATAAGACACTCTCCTGCTCAACCGCTGCTCTCTCTCAATGCCTCATTATTATTACTTGTTTTGACAGTTCTGTAGTCTCAGGTCTCTGTGCTTTAGCTGCATAGGTTGCCTTTGTTTGCACTCTAACCATTGTAGGTCCAAAGGGTTACAGTTCTGTCTGCAGAAGATGACAAGAAGGAAAGATCTTGCGTGTGCCATCTGCACTGAATAACTTTGTCCTTGTGCTCCCCTACCACCATGAGAGGAAGCTGCTTCGTCAGGTCCCCTGTGGAAGAGGAACAGAAAGTATTAGTCATTTCATGAATTTATATCCCAGCTCTTGCGTGGCAAGCTTTTTTGGGTTTTTTTTAAGCAGTTTGCTTACTAAAGCTGTATTTCACCTTATGAAGCATATTTGACCCCCCTCTTTCTCACACACAAGGCCCCAGTGTCACAGTTTTTAGGCATTACTGGACACAGTAAGACTTAAAAATGCAGATCTCCACCATTTTTACACAAGGTGACTAAAATTTAATGGTCCAAGAAAATCAAATCAATTAGGTATAGCCAATAGCTTTTCTCTTCTTAACTCATCCCAATAAAAATGAGAGTTATACTTTTATAGGGTTTTTTTAAAGGGTCAATTTTATGAATGCCATCTGAAAGTAATGGCCATCTCACCAGGCAACTGTGTTAATCAGTGGTTTTACTGCAATGAGACCCTCACCCCAGAACAAGATTTAGTTCCCAGCCTACACTTTCAGCAACACAACTAGCCAATTTCCAACAGATACAACCATATATATACATGTCCAACCCTTCAAAGTTCTACAGTTTTTTCCCATTTTTAAGTAAAACCTGATTTTCAAACCAAGTTCTCAACTCCAATATTAAAAGCACCAAATGGAAAGTTAACCTGTGATCCTTAGCGTGTTACCTTGCAAGTCTGTCACCTTGATTTTCATGTCGTACGAGCCGGTGAGCAGGTAGTGCGCGCCCGGGGAGAAGCGCACGGAGCGGACGTCGCTGGCGTGAGGGTGGTAGCTCTGCACCATGCGCCCCCCGCGGATGTCGTACAGCATGCAGCTCGAGTCCTCCTGGCCTGTAGCCAGCAGTCTGCCGCTGGGATCCACAGCCACCGAGGCTACAGCACTTCCTGCAGGAGGGGAGAAACCCCGACGATCACACATCATAGTTAAGTATGTTTGTGCRAACAACCAAGAATATGCATTGTAAAAAACACTGACTGATGGTCTTAAATTTAAGGTGAACATACCTAAGCTACTCTTACCTTAGAAAATTTTTATGTTTGAGCACTAAAAACTCTGAAGTCATAGGTCACATTGGAATCATTGCAAAGACACTATTAAAGCTGCATGAGAAAGTATCTGTTCCATCACAGGAAAGAAAGTCACTCTTACAAAATTCACCCTGGCCCTAAAGTTTCAAGAATTTCAGTTAGGTTGTTGTATTTGAACACACTTGAAAGTGTCAGTTTGAAAGTCACAAGGCAAAAACACTACCCATCTTAAGAAAGGAAATATTACTTTAAAAACAAACCAATACCACAGGTATAGATATCCTCACAGCTTCTTTCTTTTAAAGCCAAGCCTCCCTTCTGTGCCACAACCCCCCCTTATATTCTCTCTGTACTACCTTAACATCTTCACAGTCTATTTTTATGCCAAGATGATTAGAAGCATGATAGCAAGTCTTGCCTGTTCCATGAAACGTTGTTCCCACAACACGAACACAGCTTGGCACTCTCAGATCCCAAAATCTTACAGTCTTGTCTTGGGATCCAGATGCAATCATCCAGCCACTCCATGTATAAAGTGCTAAAATATGTCCTGTGAACAATAAGACTTCTTAATTTGATTAAACATAATTAACCCAACACTGAAATATTACAGTTCAGATTATTTTTTTGCATTCAGAGATGTAACTGTGGAAAACCTGCAGGTTGCATGATCTGATGCACTAGTGTATGGCAGTACTCAGCTTTGCATCTTCTCTGGAATGAAGTGTGCACTCTGTCCATTAGATTAATAGCCAACATATTTAAAAACAAGCACTACCCATCCCCTTACCCCCAGAATACCTCAAGAGCAATCTGGAGAGGAAAAAATGTCTTTCCAGAAAGAAAAACACAATGACTTAAAAACAAAGCAAAACAACCCAACAACTTTATTAGAATATAATACAGACTTAGAAAGTGTGAGGGAAGTCACAATGTACATACCAGTGTGACCACTTAGAGCATGCAGGCCTTGTCCTCGCTGACAATCTGTTGTGTAAATATTACAGTCCCCTGCTCCAGCACTTATTAAAATAGCACCACCACTTTCTGGGCCTTCCATAAAAGCAAGGTCTCTGATTGTCCCATCATGCATGCTGAATTCCAAATCTGGTCCTAAAATAATTTAAAAATCAAGGAACAAAATAAGTCACACTTTGTTAGTGCTGTGCTCTTCAGAGCAGCTACAACCACAATGCAGAGTATTTTAGGCAAGGGTGAACCTGCTACCAAGTGCAAACACTGCTGTGCACTTTACCACAGAACACATTATTTCAGTTACTAGAGTTTAAATAAAATCTCCAAGAATCTTGGTTTTAAGTGTTGCTTGAGCTTCCTACTTCCTAAAGCTTTGCAAAATGTACATAGACATCACCACTGCCAATTRCAGCTGAAGTTTCTTACAGAGTATGTTTATTTCTTTTTGTAAACTCTGGTGAACTCAAAAGGCTTTCTCTGCCAGGAGGGAAAGATCATTGAGAGCACTGAACCACAAAGGACAAGACAACGTAAGTTCAAAATAGAGAAGAGCCATATTCAGTGTATTGATTAGGAGGGTTGGACATGGAAAGTAGTATTTGCTGGGAAAGAACCCCCTTTTTTAAGATGGGTGAGAAAATAGATGATAGAACTAGGCAGGAGAAAGGAGAACTTAGAGTGGAAATAAATTCTTAGTGACAACCAAGATCTAGAGGTGGATAAGAAAATCTGATAGTTTTACTCTATACGGGGGCAATCTGCCGGGGATAGCACAATACCGAAGTCTCACAAAATGAAACCAAAACACAACCAACCAACCCAAACAAAACCCAAAAGATAATTCCCAAACTTGCAGTGGTTCTTTGCTGCATAGAGACCACAGTGATGGTAAAAGGGAAAAGAGACAATTAAAATACTGGAATAAAAGTAACAAAACATAATCAATGTAATTTGAATGGTTTTGACAAATATTGGACAAGTAATTGAAAATAAATTCTTTGAACTAAATATATACACACAGTACCTGTTGCATTACAAGTTTCTGCATTAAAAGGCAGCACTTTCACATATTTATCATTAGAACCAGTAGCCAACAGCTGTCCACAGGGACTCCAGGCCACACAGTAGATTGATCCTTTATGATGCTTATTCCTTTTGAAGCGAACTACAGGCTGTTTAGGAGTATTATAAGCACTGGTAAAAGAAAAAAAAATAAACCCATCAAATTTCCTTTTATTTCTAAGAAAAAGAAAGTATTCTAAAATGAAAATACTATTTTTCTATTATTTTGGGTAACATGAAATTCATATGACTATTTGCACTGAAACATGTATATGTGATCAAGACAAAAGGATCTTCTCCATCTCATTTTCTCAATTTTTCCTCATCTTCCCATTATATCTGTGATTGAACACGCAAAAAGAACTTATGCAGCCCGTTCATCTGTAAAGGGCTGATACAGATAAAATACAGTAATTCCTAGCTATAGTACAATAAAACCTTATCCCCAGAGTCTTAAACTGGTGTGATTTTTCTCTATGTCCTTCATACTTCAACATCTTAATTCTGTGGCTACTTCTGAACATGCAAGAGTGCAACTAAGCAACAGCAGGCCAAGAGTACACACTGTCTATGGTAGTACCCAGTGCAGCTGGTATGGCTAAAGGCTGGCTCTGGGACTAAACTATCAGGCTGCAGACTGGAAAAAATAGATTCCTGAGAGCAGAAGAAAGCGGGAGCCTGTGTAACCTCTGTATATGTGTGCAGGAAGGTGTTTCTCTTCCATTTTCCCATCCACCAGATATAACCTCTAACTGGGGGTTGAGTATGGTATGACAGCATTATTGTGTGACTGGGCTCTATATACTTGTTTTTGGGGCTGTTGCTATGCTTAGTAGTACTGCAACAATAAAAATGGAGTCCTCCTGTTTTATCCAAAAAGTTGTTGTCTATGACATTCTTGTTGTCAAAATAAGTAGGACTCATCAGGCACTTAAAGTGATTAAAGGATAACAAGAAATGCTTCTGTGTTATCCCCAGGGACGACACAGAAAAATGCTGCCTTAAGTCAAGTACTGTCTCCTCTTTGCCCATTAACTAAAAAAAGCCAGAAAGCATACAACAAAAGAAAAAAACCTCATTTATGTTCATCATTATGAGCTGTACATTGGATATTATTTGTTGTATGAAGTGACTCTCAAAGCTTCACTCATTTACTAGAAAACTGAACACAGCAGCCTAGGCAAGAAAGACAGATTCAGCATTCTATGTTAATGCAAGAATCCTGACAGCATCTAAATACACTATACATTATTATTTGTAAAACCACATCAGCTTTGCACATGGCTGAAATAGAAGCAACAGTCCCAGTAATGTACACATCCTTGATTTCAATCAACTACCTTCCTACAATGTTCTTTCTCTGCTCTCACAGCAGGAAGAAATCAAGTACTTAGGATAAAGTATTGCAGTATCCACCTCCATCAACGTTTACTTCAGTAACATCAACAAGAGAAATTCAGCAAATTCAATTGGTATTGAAAAAATTCATAAACCTTACTATAAACACTTGAACGAAAGRGGCAGAGAGAAAAGACAGAAGATAATCATCCAAGTCTGCTGAAAAACTTTGGAGATTAGCACGGCTTTAGTAAAGAATACTCAAATAAATCTGCATCGAAGCTAATTTTATTTTGTTGCCAGAGAGGAAATCCATGACAGATTAGCCTAAATCAGGATCATTCAACACACTACAGAGCTTCCTAAATGGCCTAATGCCATATCTCACACTCCGAGTTTGGATTCACCGCATGTTAAGAGCTGAGGATCACTAACTCTCTCTCAGGACATGGGAGCACCTACCCAGCTCAGAGACCACATGGTGCCAATCCACTGCATGGAAGCACTGTGATTAATTGAGCAACATTTGCAGAACTGTAACATGTATCTGTTGGTGTTTAATCTTAAAGGGGTGGAAAAAAAACCCCCACACTACTATTACTCCTTTAGAGAAAGGGGAAAAAAAAAAAACCAGCTCCAAACCAACCCATCCTGAACCACACATAAGTTTGAAGGACAATTAAAAAAAACTTTAAAAAGGCCCAATAAAGCTCCAAAGAACAGTTATTCTACACAACTGTATCTCTTTGAAAAACACAAATAATTTTCAATGCATGTCTAGACTCATGTTGTTACAAAGATTAGAGTATCTTTAAGATAATGTAATCTCTCCGCTGACTTGTAAATCCCATGATAAAATGTTTTAGGCAAACTGTAARCATAGTTAAAAACAACAGAAAGAGGAAGAATTACAAGTTCAGAATTAAGGAAATCTCAGTATTCCTTCCATGTCCAGATGCACTATGTCACTTGCCACATCAGATCATGCACTCCAAGTAGGAACTACGGCTCAGAGTTGCTCTAACTTCTATCAATGATCAGAATAACCAGCTGTGCAGGAGCAAACATGTTTTGCACTGTTTACCAGTCAAGAGGCTGTTTGGGCTTCAAGCCCAGTAAGCTGGGTTGCACTGGGTAACAGAGAAATCAATTCCTTTTTTTATTGTGTCAGACATAGCTTATGAACATTCTGGAACTAAACTTCAAAGGCTAGCTTACTGATGATATTTGAGGAGGGAAAAACCCCACAGATCTGAACACTTCAGAAGCCTGAACAGTCCTAAACTGGGAAGATGTCCCAGATGAAATCACTGTGCACACTTGTAGCTCCTTCTAAAATAGTGAAGTTTTAGATGCTTGCACTTCTCCTCTACTCCAAGAAGATAATGTAACTGGAGCAGAGGTAAGAAGATTGTTACTGATGTGGTAATAGTTATTTTCAGGTGTATTTTCCCCCTCCTATTAAAAAATGGGTGAAAAGAAAACTCAAAATACAGGTGTACAGTAAACCACAACTACTGATTTTCATGTCAAGGAACCAATATACCTAAAAAACAATGTTTAGAGTAAAACCAGCTCAACAGACATGCTCTGGCAAGTTTTCCTGTAAAAGTTCAAGGAGATAGGGCGTTCTCTACTATTAAGTCTGTCCTCCTGCCAGAAACTGAATCCGGTGAAGCCCAACTTGTGCTGGTTTGGAAACCGACACATGCTTTCACCCACTTTTACAGCTGAACATCAAAACCACAGGCCAACCAGTAAACTCTGAAAAGCCAAACTGCTGGGACAAAAAAATAACACTTTTATAAGGAAAAGTATGGTCTTGTGGCAATATATCTTGCAAGTAAGAAAAGAGAGTAAAGACGTAGCCCACAAACATACAAATACTTCAACACATCATCTTATTTTTGTTTGGTAGTTCTTGTTTCCAAGGAGAACACTGCTCTATTTATGACAAAAAAATAAAGGTATGAAATGTAAGACACCAGTAGGTACAGGAGAAAGAAGTGCTATGATATAGAAAAAGAAATTACTATATCAGCTTTCTTACCTTGGGTCAATTACTTCTGGATAGGCACAAACTCTCAAAGTTTTAGAGTTGGAGCCAACAGCATATAAACTGCCACTGGGATGAAAGGCTACAGCTCTGACAGCTTGTGTGTCTTCTAGAGTATTAATGCAAATAAACTGTTTTTTTGATTTGTCATCCTGTGGAGAAGGATAAGAGTCAAATTAGGTTCTTCTGCGTAAAACAGGACATTTAAAAGTAGATGTGACTGCTTTGTGTAAAGCTACTGTACCAAAGTATTAATAAGTAGAAGCACAGCAGGCTGGATTACTCAAAGTACAGTTTTGTAAAACAATGTCTGCTCCAAGTCCAAGAATACCATACTCGAATATTTTTCTTCAACTCACTTTTACAGATATCATTAGACTAGCATTTCTCATTCTCCCTCGAGACTTCCACCTGTTTTTGTTCTTCTAAACAGCCCATCTCAGATGCACCATACTACAGTTTATTTCTGCGTAAACACATTTGATCTGTGTGAAACTTGCAAGCGGAACAAAGCTGCACTTTTACTCATTACAGTCCAAGTCATAAACACAGTTTCTAAAACAAATGTAATATTAAACACAGAATCAGATTTTTACCCTGTAGGTAACACAAAATTATCATTAAATTATGCTAAGATTTATTACATCATCCTCTTGGTGACTTCATGACCACCTCTGTAAGATTACGATTTTTATTTATCTGATGCAGAAACCTTGGAATGTACTTATTGCTATTATTTCCCTACTAGCTATTTCCCTGGGTTTTCAGACCATACTGACTGGAGTCCAACAATCAAAGTTTCAACCTGGAAAACACAAAACAGTGGTTGTAAAAGACATCCCATTGGAATGTCTGCTGTACAAGGAGAAGCTGGAAGAGCTGGTACTGTTTGGCCTTAAGATCAGAAGGGCTTTTCAGGGTGTGCATGTGTATATCTCAATACAAACATAGGAAAGGAGGAGTAAAGAAGATGGATCAAAACTCTTCTCAGCGGTACCCAGTCAAAGGACAAGAAGCAATGAACACTAAAAAATAATGCAAATTCCACTTCAACATTTTTGGTGTTTTAAAAACACTATGAGGGTGGTCAGGCATGGGATGAGCTAGCCCACAAAGGTTAGGGAACATCCTCCATCCTTGGAGAGACTCAAAACCCAACTGGACCCAGCCACAAGCAACCTGCTCTTTTGAGCAGTGGTTTTGGATTCAGTCTCCAGATGTCCCTTCCATCTCAATGGTTGTGTGATTCTGTAGGCACTGCATCAACCCAAATTCATTCTAAATATTTATTAACAGTAAGAAGATGTCACATACTTAGGATTAAATACTGAATCTTCTGACAACACACATGGTAAAAGACAACAATAAAACTCACCTCATCCCCTCTTGTCCTAGATAAATTCCCTGAAGAGTCTTCCAACTGTGGCTGAGTAACAGCATGTTCTGATACACTGTTTTGATTTGATGAAGTGTTTAAATTCCCAAGACAAAGAAATAAGAGCAGAGACAGATTTGTTTGTAAGTATTTTTTTGGACTAACGTTACAGTTTCAGTCATTCTCAGAACTGACTAACTTGTGTGAAGTGTTATACATGTCTGAATCATTACCATTAAGCTATTATTTTTACAAGGGGCAGCCCTTTTTGCAGCAACTCCAAGCCCTGAACAAGCGAATGCAAGTTAAAAATACTTTTCATTCCCTAACATACATATGTATAGATACAATATATATACACACACAGAGGTGGAAAAATTAGTTTCTTTCAGGTCAGCACTACCTTTAGTTAACAGAAAAAATTCAGATCCCATTCTGCCCTGCTTCTCCCTTCATCTGGTTTGTATTTCATAAAAAAAGCTTCCAGAAATTTCATGTAACACAAAAACCCCCAAGAACTATACATACCAGATGGAATAAAAAGTCCAAAATTAAAAAGAAGCATAAAATGTAAACCTTAACAAATAACCACTATTCCTTATGCATGCTATCAAAAAAAAAAAAAAAGACATTATAATATCTACATAAATATATAGAAAACATTGATCATGAGCTAAATGCCCCTATTTGACGGCAAATTAATTTGGTAACTAAAGATACATACAAACAACTACTCCCACAGTGCTAACAGAAGGATATTTCCAGTCCTGAATGCTCTGGAATAACTTACGTTTGACTCCCCAGCACAGGTGACTCTTCAGGAAAGGGTATCTGATTAGCTGATCCACACTTCCGAGGAGTGCTTGTATTAAGATTTTGGCTATCAGTTGTTATCCTCTGACTACCATCTGAAGGTGCTGATGTGAAGCTACTTGCTGGATTGGTAGATGCAATCCCTTTGCTCCCATTACATTGCTGGCTAAGTGTTTGTACATCATTTCCAAGATTGTCCATACCCATATTTAATTCTCCTAGTTTCTGGATCGATCTAATAACAAATGACAAGGAAAAAAAAAAGAGCATCAAACCAGGTTATTATGAGTACTTAAGGAGGGATATGGGTGGAGAATCAAACTCCCCCAACCTGTTCAGAAACTGTTCAGTTAGGTTCTGTTGCTGGTCAGCTCCATCTTCTTGATTGACTCCTCCTTCTAACAACATTTGCTGATACAACTGTCGTTGCTGTTCTTTCTGTTCTAAGTGCTGCTGGTAACGTAGTCTTTGTCTGTAGTATTCCTGAAACTGCTCTGTGGAATCACGAAGCTAAAAAGAAATGAGAATCACAGAGGGAATTAAAAAAGTTAATTGTGGTATTTAACCTAAATATTTACTTTCTGGTTCATTATTTCAACACAGGCATCAAAACGTCAGGAGATTCACCTCTGAGGAGTGATGATTTCATTCTTCCTTAAAAGCAGACACAATTTACTTATTAAAAAGAGAAAGCACAGCCAGCCTATGCCATTCACTGTTGAAGCAGTCCTGCCATAATTCTGAAGGAGACTGCTTTTTCCTACAGAACTTCCGAAGTATTACTTATGATCAAAACAAACTATTGAAAATTGAAAATAAAAATCAGAAAACTATTTAAGTTACATTCCAAATTTCAAGCCATACTTTCATTACAAATTTAGTATTTTCTACCATGTTGACACCTCCCTTCCATCAGTCTGCAGACCCAATTTACCTCTCCCAGTAGCCAACTCTGCAGTGGTCTATCCAAGTCTTACATCTTACTTTTGAAATTGGTGCCCTGTTCTAACTTTAAAATTCCTTCTTTTCTGGACCAAACAAACACTTGAACTTCCTTTCTCACAGTCTTTTCTCCTTTACATAATGTCTTTAGCTTCCCACACTGCCAGCTGCCCGGGACTTGCTGCCTTCTGCATTCCCCAAACCTCACTTTTCTGCTAACAGTCAAGAACAAGATAAAAATGAACAAACAGAAAACCAAAAGCACTTTAGTCCAAGGCCAGATTATCCACACTGAACTGCCCTACATTTTCTGAAGAAAAAAAAAAAAAAATCACACTGCATATTTAGCACTAATAGAAAAAACTAGTAAAATTTAAAAAAAAAACCAACACTCTTGGGTGGGTTTTTTGTTTGTTTTCTGGAGTGACAGCTTTTTCATCTATGATTTTAAGTAGTATAAGGACATCGTCATAACTTTGCATTAGTTCAGACAATTCATGCACAATCTGTCTTTGTAACAGAGCCTTTGTATTTCCTCTAATTAACAATACTTGCATTTTGATTTTCTGTTCTCTGACACATGAATTTTTTTAATTTATAATGGATTTCCTACTGCCATTGCATTTGGAAAATATTTACCCCCTTAGGTTTCCCATGGTGAATACTTGCAAGTCAGAAACTCCAGAGTTATTGTCAGAAGTCAAAAGTATTTATTTTCTGTATTTGAAATTAATGAACTATTCCCCAGTCACTGGGTTATAATCCTTCTAAACAGGTATATTCTTGTCTATAACAATTTCATTCAATCTTCTGATTTTTTTGATTCTGTGCCACTATTACCCAAACTAACACGCAAGCCTAAAATATGTTGCCCGGAAGCTCTATTCTACAAACTCTGGCTTCTAAATCAGCCACTATAGGAACACAGCAAAAATAAAGCTAAGAAATTAATTTAAGGGTTTTTTCACACTCATACAGGTATAGACATGCACCACTATGATGGGGGAAACAAAGCAAGGTGAAATTGCACCAGGTACTACACTGTTTTCTACTTGTGTGTAATAGCCTGCCCAACATCTTTACCACAGCATCTCCTGTCCTCATTCTCTCCTACAAATTCTGCATGTTTGTTTTTTTTTTCCCTTTTGAAGCTTGCCCTGTCCTATGCCTAGCTAAGCTCTTCCCTTCCTCCCAACATGCATACGAAACACCACTGCAACAGAGAAGTGACTCAAAGTCCGTGAGGGGAGTGAAGTCCTGAAGTTTGGAGGACTTTGTTAATCCTACAGTACACTCCACTGCCTCACTAAAGTAGCCAGGGTCTACTACAATACAGCCCTGTCAAGACTAGACTGGCTTTCAGACCCATACAGATGTCATAAGACAAGACAAAGTTTACTTAAGAAAAATCAAACCCAAGTCTGCAAACAGAACAGACAAAATACTCAATGTTATTCATCCCTACCAAATTTAGAGACAGATATTTAACTGTGGAAAAAGAATAGAATAGGTAACTGTTTTCACTGTTTCCTTCGGAACTCTTTTTTCACTTTCCCCGTATTGCCGTTAAGGAGAAAAAGAAAAAAGATAGCCAAGGCACAGGTCTTCAAAGACAAATCCAAAAAAGGTTATGCTATTGGATTCTGAATAGCCAAGATACATTTACTAGGAAATTATCCAATTTTCATTTTTCTGTGTTCTAGACAAAAAGTGATGTAAGATGACCYATGAAACCTAGGGTTAACACCAAAAATTACAAGCTACATGCCAGATTTCTCACTAAACATCAACAGGATGCTTAAGCACTGTTTAATCTAACATTGCTGGCTGTTTTTTCTCTTTTARAGATATACACAACAGTTTAGCTAACAGCTGATGTAACAAGGCACTCTAATCAGCTGCATTACAGACCGAAATTATAGCAGAACTTTATACAATGGGGGAAAAAAAGTAGTACTTTCTTATTCAAGATGCAATATGGCATTTTTGCTATAGTAAAAACAAGATTCAAAGCAACCCATTGTCATGCATCAAGTTCTCCACACAAAGGCAAATCATTATGAAGTGATCAGAACGCAGCTCAAAGGGCCTCATTATTTTTAAACAAACAACCACTACCTCATTTTTCTCTTGTTTGGCTGATCCCTGACTCTGTGCTGCACTGAGTGGTTCATTTTCTGGAACTGAGCTCTGGCACGAAGTCTCACTGCTGATGGGATGCTGTGGCTCCACAGGAGTATCACTTCTCGCAGCAACATGGAAAAGAAGACATGCTTAACTGAGAAAAATTAAGAATAGAAAATCACATAGAGAAAAATAACATTCTAGAGTAAGATCTGGTAACACAAGCATGCAAACTACTTAAGTCACATCAAATTGAAGATATTGCTTGGAAAAAATTGCCCTTGCGATGTGTTACACTAAACAAAATAAACTTCCTTAGGAAAAAATGCCACTTGCAATGTGTTACACAAAACAAAATAAACTCCCTGACAAACAAAGATCACAGCCAGTTTCCAAAAAGCCTTACTACCATGGCATACCCAAATTTTGTGTTTTCTATCCCTACACTTGAATTCTATACCCTTTAACTAACGAGTGATTTGAGATCTCCCCTTCTCAAAGCACTTATGTGCACAAAATGTATCTGATATAGCATGTGACTAAAATCTTCCCTAAGATACCAGTTTAATTACCACTACCAATCTAAATTTAAACTATGTTTAACATGTGTCCACTTGAACATTCCTGACAAGTGCAAGATAGAAAAATGTTTATATCAGTTTTCCTCTTCTTGTAGTATTTCTGCATGGCACTCTTTCCAAAATGGTTTGGCAATCAATCAGTAAACGTGCAGAACACATTACAAACCTTGGATGCCCATCTTCAGTTTAATCAACTTAAAAGTCTTTTTTACTCTGGTGACTTTGAGCAAAGTTCTTAAAGAAGTTATTTTAAACTTTTTGGGTACCTCTGTACAATAACAAAAGTAACTCAGCTGACTGAAAAACAATTGCTTCATGAACACAACTTATAAAAGAAATACAGTATTTCTGTCATGTGCAAGAGGAAGCAAGGGCCAGATTTACATAAAGCTCAGCTTCCACCCTTGCAAATATTGCCACTTAAGCTGCAGACTCGATCTGAAATTCTGGATTTTCTTCTGAAAAATGTAATGCCTTCTTGAAAACTAGGGGTCTGGCCTTACAGTTCCAACCCAATAATTCTGACCCTGTAATTCTAACCTTCAAGAAATATATTATTATGAAAGAAACATGTTACAAACTATAAACTTCACTTAACATCACATGAAAAGGCCTACATAAAGAACTTCAGCGATTTACTATGTTATTTAGCCCACACCATGAGCTTATTTGTGTAGAATTAATCTAGTACTCCAATATTGAAAAGGGAAGCAAAACCATTTCAAGAATGAGTTTTAACACTGGACCCTGGTCTACTCACACAAATAACAAGGTTTGATACAGATCAGTAAAATTAGAGTTGGCTAGTTACCCACCCAGTCCTCCCTCTAAGAGCCAAAAAAGCTGGCAGCTGCTTTCTAAGGAAGCGTGGCTACAACCATTAGAAAGGGGCAGAACTGCTGATCAGAATAAAGGCCAGGCAGAAACATTATCATAAACTCTCAACTAAGTACCATTTCTCCCAGTTGGCAGCATACTTCTGTCAGAAGGCAAAAAAGTGCAAAATTTTGATACAGGCTTTAGTTTCTAAGGAAGGAGAGAACTCAGTTTGGCAGTCTACATTTCATTAAAGAACTTATTAATAGCGTAACCCAACTATCTCAAAGTCCAAGACAAAAACCAGAATACATTCAGCTGCCTTACTCATCTTTTGCTTGGAAAATATGAAATAAATATTTAAGCTGAGCTACTATTGTAACAATTTAAGTGATACAGGAATGCTACAACAATGGCCTATTGTCATTTCCACCGACTTCACTGGGATATGCAAAGTTTTCAAGTATACTTAAGCATTTACAGTGTCAGGACCAACATTTATAGAGACTTGAGGACAGAATGCAAGGGAGAAAGAACATGGGAGTTACACCTATTTCACTGTCTCCATTTATCTGGAATGGAACAATTCAGTAATACTGAACACAAATCCTAGCTAGATCATATTACATACTCAGAGCATATTTGTGCTCTGTGCTAGGAAACTTTAAGAAAGCCCATACTGAATCCATAAGACTCAAAAACCAAACAGGAAAATCTACTTAAATCATAAAAGGATAAGGAAGAAAACACCTTCTACACAGCGTTTTAATCACAACTGAATTTAAACAACCCAACTATGTTTCAATGTTACAATTGAATGTTACAATTCTGTTCAGAGTTACAGTGCGGGTGAGAACACAGAAACAGTGCAACATAAGCTAAGGTAAAAACAGAGCTCTAGTTGCACTTACCGCTCAGGTGACTCTTCAAAGATGCTGTGACATTCAGTATTCTCAAGCATGAGGCTCCTGCTGAGATTCTGTACTCCAGGGTAATGGAAATTAGCGAAGGAGTGGGACATGGGAGAAGTTTTGGTCCCGAGGTCTGTGACCCGCTTATCATGGTTTGTCAATCCACAGGACAGCCCATCTAAGGCAGGGTTTAAGGAGCGGGTCATGTAAGCATCTGCTGACTGAGGCCGTCGCATTGGGGATGATGGATAAGGAGAAAGTTTGCTGATAAGAGGTGTCAAAAGATCAGCATAGGCAGCTTTTGTAGGCTTGAGGAGTTTATCAACATGAATATTGAGCATCTTTTGTTCAAAAGCACAAGAAAACACAGTAGCTGGCAGATTCTGCAGCCACGATAATAAGCTAAGGTCCAAGTCATCACACCCATTACCACACAAGAGATCAATGCCCAGCAATACTTCACTTTCTGTTATTTCTTCTCCTGTTGCTTTACTCTGACAGAATTCCACACAACATTCATAAAGCAATCCCTTCATTACAAGCTGAAATAAACGATTGTTACTTGCTTTGAAGCCAGCCTCACTTAGCTTCCTGTCTGCTGGAATAAACTCTGCCACCATGACACAGGCTTCTTCAAAGCAGTGAACCCGAGCAGTGCTGGGATTCCAGTCCTTGAACTCGGCGTGGTTGGTCAGGCGAGGCAGCGTCAGCAGCAAGCAGAGTTTACTGTAGTCTTCCTTAGAGGGGCAATATTCCTCCAGCGCATGCAGGCACTGCACAGCCTCTCGCATTGTAAATTCCAGCTAAGGAAATATTAATATCAACAGAGTACTTTGTAGTACATGTGTTTCTACAATAAAACACTTCAAGAACAAGCAGGAATAGAATTTGTCTGCTATCATTCATTTATTACTATTGCTGTTTATATTTTAATTATAAGAAGCAAATAGAGTCTGAAATTGCTGATACAAGTGTAGTTACAACAGAGCCAAATTCCTAGATGCTTTGACTTCCTAAAATCCCCCATCCAGTCCCATTTTTTACAGATTCATGGAATATTTTCATGTCACTGCAGGTTTGATAGGCTTAAAATTTTAAATATGTAGCTGAACAGCTACAATTCTATTGTAACACAGAAGGTTACTTCCATTCTCAAAGACAGCTGACTTATTTTCCCCTTTTTTATTTCTGTGAAAAGCTATTGGAACAGGTTATAAAAGGGTTGTAGATTGTTCTAGTTTCCAGTGATTAGCAGCTTTTATACTGAGATTTTCTGTTCTTCAATCAAAAATGTTGCAAGTTCAAAGAGTTCTCAGAAGATAAGACCTCCAAATGAATACAGGGCTTTATTACAAAGTSTGTTGATAGCTAAGAGCCAAGAACCATGTTAAATAAACAAAACTTGGCATTTTTAGTTACAAAGATTTAAAAAGCAATAAAACTCCCCACTTACTCATGTTACCTCGATACTTCAATACAGCAGCCTTTGACCCACAACATGCCAACACATTTGGTAACACTCAAAGCAAAATAAGGAACATTCATCTGATTTTTCCCCCTCTAGTGCTATCTAGTAACAGTATACAGATTGAGTGATCAAAGGACTAGTACACCTCGCATTTACACTGTAAGTATAGACTTACTTTTAACTTTCTCTACTGTCAAGAGAAAACCCTGAAGTACAATTTAAGTGTAATGGGACAGAGAATTAAAATCAATTAAGTTTGGAAAACAAAATTACTTGTCTTAAAAGTACTGGCATTCTTAATTTTTAATTTCATAACATTTTGTCTTAGAAATTTCATATTACTGTACTGTCAACATAAATGAAAATTGTAACTAATTTCACAATCTGCACACCTTCCTTGGCAGTTTGAATTAATGCCTCTTTCCATATTAAAAACTTAAGTCCACAACTCCTGCTGCTTGCATATTTAACTGAAAGAGTCCTTTGTGAACACATCTGTTCCCTCAAAAAAACAATTCTGACCTTTCTCCCTGAAAGCAACAGAAGTTAAATTTAAGATTCATTCAAATTGGAATCTTTCACACCAAATTATGACAATAAATTTGTGTGATTCTGAGGCTTGTGTAAGAATTCTTCTGGGGAAAAAAAGTAATAACTAAAAGGAAGAGCCCTGCACTTTACCACAATGGCATAAAGCAAATCTGAGGGTCAGGACCACAAACACAGCATATGGTCACTGATCTATCTGCAAAGTTTAAAGGAGGCCTTTTATGTACAATTGTATTTGAGACCTGGGTGCCACACTCATTTCCAAAGAATAGTAATTACTTTTTCCAGTGTTTATGAAACCATTTAGTAATAGCTAAAATTTGTGTATTTAATGCTGGGAGCTTCCACTCTGCCTTTAATCAGACCTTCTGACAACAAAAAACTTCCCAAACCAGAGACAATTCTTACATGCTGAGGCTCATCTTCTGCTGACATCGCATTGTTTACACATAAGGCTTCCAAGAACTTCTGCTTCATTATAATGTAACGAAATCTGCAGGTGAGAAGTGAAATACTATACATCTTGCTCCAGTAGTTAAACATTATTCTAGACACAGGCTATTTTTACATCAAATTTTTGAGTTAGTCATAGAAATTGCCAGGACAAGGAACTCTGATATGAAATTTTAACAAATTGGTAACCACAACATTTTTTTCCACAGGAAATGTCTTTTTTCATAATTGCTTTCAGAAATATTCTATTAAAAATATCAGAAGGCTAATTAGAAAAAACCCTCAAGTATAGCAATCATACTTATTTCTTGAATAGAAGTATGACAGGGCAGCCATCTATTAGAAGACAGTACAACAACGTGCATCATATTCCTAAAGTGTATGGCACATGACAACTCATCACAGATTGTGTGCACGTATTTTAAGTACAAGTTTAAAAACACAGGCGCACACTTGAGGAACAGAACACAGGCTAGGAAAAAAGCCCCAAAAACTTAAGGTGAAAAACTCAGAACTACTATTTTTATAGACAATACTTAGAAATCCATGTATTTTCCAGAACTCAAGAAACTGAACTCTGACATACATTCTATTTTACCTTTTCTTGTCGAATTTTTCCATACATTCAAGAGGCTGAATAAACTGAAGAACCTCATCCCACTGACCATCAAGAATTAATTGCCTAGTAAAAGAAAGGATCATTCCTTGAATGTCACTGGACAAGAACATTCTTTTTCTAAGTAAGCAGCTCATTTAAATATAAAACAATAATTTAAATAGACAACAGGTGATCAATCCGCTATAAAAAGTTAATGTTTTGCACAAATGCCCAGATGACTGCCTAATATGACTAATAGTAAGAGCAAAATCCAAGACCTTTCTCAATATTTTGTAAAAATAACTCCATACTAGACAGACAAATATTAAGTACTTTTAAAGGCACATCAAAAAGAACAAAATGGTCCTGCATCTCCTGCTTTACCTGTAATTCTTATTTAAAAAAAAAACAAGGCCCAGGCCTACAAGGGAAGGACTAGTTTCTCCAATTAAGTTAACAACGAAACAAAAAAACCCCAGGATTAGTAACTTGAATCTTTCTGCAATTCTTCTTTCATCTCATTTTAGTCCAATATACATGATTTTAATCAAAAGGGAATCCAGGTGAGAAGATCTGCTCAGTGATAAAATGTATTTTTAAATGTTTTAAAAACAGCGGGATAAATTACCTTCTCATCCTTCAACAACATTATTAAGTACCTTTGGCATGAACAGAAAACAGCAATGCTGAAAAACTAGTGTGGAGCTACACTGATTCTTTTTAATAATATTGAGGGCAATATCCCAAATGGTAAATTGCACCAACTCTCATGCCTTGATGATAAAAGATACTCCTTTCATGTTGATAAATTTAAGATAAATCTAAGTATTATTTTGAAATGCACTTAATATTTTTGGGGAAAAGCTCTGCAAATCACCCATCCTTCATCTTAGCACTAGAATACTGTAAAAACATTTTAGAAGTCAATAAACTACGTATTCATGGTAAGCAGATAATAACATATCACAGATGCCAACAGGCCTTGCTTTCCCATCCTAGTCATGCTCAAGGTTTTCCCCCAACCTAGTCTGCACTGACACTGGCATTTGTTAAGGCTCCTTCCCACTTAAATGCATTGGTGTCCCAGAAAAATCACAAAGTTAAAATTAACAAGCAAACAAACAAACAAAATCTATCTCAACCTATGCTGCTGTTGCCTAGTCAGTGACTCGAAGTGGCTCACAGAAGGATGTCAGTAACTTCAGAGCTGGAACACACTGCAGGGCTGCATCACAGAATGGGATCAGGAAGAAGCAGAGTAAGATGAGGGCACAAGTTAAGATCTCCTGTTTAGTGGCACAGGGCTGCCAACAGCCCAACTCCTGTGCTTTCATTTATGTGGTATTTAAGCATCAGAAAAAGAAGTCCTACCTTAGAAAGAGCATGTCATCTGAAAACAAGCCATTAATGACCCCACTTTCTTTCTCAAGTGCCAGCATACTGATATGAAGCCTCCTTGAGTTCAGAAAATCTAGTATTAGCTTAATTATTTCAGCTTCTTTAACATTCACTGTTTCTTCAGCCGTCATGATGGCAGCCTAAAAGGAAAGAAAGAATTTTAGCTATGATCAATATCTTATTTTCTGCTTGGTTAGCAAATGCTGACTACCAACAAAAATAAAAATGCAGTTTTACAAGACAGAACATAGTAGCATCACAAAATTTAAACAAGATTAAGTAATTGATTTTGAGGTTGACTATGAAGCCATAATTAAGATCTAACAGTGCAGTTGCAACTTYTCCATTTCTATCCTATACATATATAGGGGCCCAGATAAACAAATCTACCAAGAAATCAATCCTCTAGCAGTGTGAAAATATCGTGCTTACCAAGTCTGCAATATGTAAAATTTTCCTTTCTGAAATGCAAACAGTGAAGTTCAAAGAGCATAAAAGAGTCACTTGCTATGTCATTATCTAGAGATCTCACATATGAACTTCAACATTCCTGATGCATATAAAAAGCACAGTACACTAAAAATGCCATCTCTCCCTACCTTAACTTTCAAGTAGCATATGACAACTAAGCCRGGGGTTTCATTCTTCCTTCGTAAGGATGTCTATTTCTGTCTATTCCCTTCATGAGGGATGTATAGCTGCAAACCTAAGGTGGCCTAAGACAGTGCCCGCTGTGCTGGCTGCCAGACTCCCATGCACTCACTCGCCTCCAAGGGCATGTTCCTGGCCCTTCCTTGCACTCTTCACTTCTGTCATTGCATGAGCTTTTCCACCAACTCATGTCAAGTGCCTCAGTCTTCTAACGAGCTGTCCAGCCAGCAGAAAGAAGTGGGCAGATGTAGCTGGGGCCCTGGTGACCAGCAATCTGCTTGTTTAAAGCTTCCACGGATACAAGGTCCAAGCTCCTTTGCAACATAATTGCTCCAAGGATATGAGAATTGCAGCATGTACTTCTCTTAGGAAACCTAAATTAAATTCTGCTTTTGGCTAAGTCTTGCCTGGTTCCTTAAGTATGACTTAAAGTAGAAGCTGTTGAACTTTCTTTTCAAAATGGTAAAAAGACTTTACAAGTAAGTCCTAAGCTAATTTACTGAAAAAGAAGTAGGGATGTGGGGAGAAACAGCCAAGCTGCAGAGCACTGCCTCATCAGGAGCTCCGGAAAAAACCCCCGAAGTCCCCCACACCTAGCAGCACTCTTGTAGCTAAAAGAGTATGATTTCACATCAGGAAAATTTCAATTTAATCCCACTTTACTACTGCAAAAAGGGGCAGTCCCTCTTCTCACCTCTGCACTCAGCCACTCATCCCAGCCAGCTCCCGGCCGCAGAACSGGGCTGCGTGGCAAGCCAGGCCACTCCTCTGAGCCAGGTGCAACTTAAGCATTTATTCACTCCTTGGACACAAGGGCACTAATGCTGACAAGGAACTAACAGAGCTTTGCTTTCTAGCACTAGCAAAGTCTTAACCTCACTTCAGTGCACTCTCATAATCAGTTTAAGACCAGAGGAGAACCAACATCAGTGATGGACCCTCAGCAGSAGGTAACATCCCGAGGAAGAAGGAGAGACACTGGAGTAACAATGACCCAAAAAATGAATAAAGGGAGGGGAGATGACCACACAGAGCAAGATGTCCACAGCAATAGGTTCCCAGCATCTCTCCCTTATGATTCAAAAGGGGACATAAAAATTGTTCTCAATTCCCCCATTAAATCATTCACTTATGCAGATCTAGCAACTGAAAAACAACCAGCTGTGGGCAACCCATCTCACAAGACAACTGAAAACATGATGCAGCCTTCAGATACCTCAGCCTTGGAAAACTAGAGTTAATAAGCTAGTTATCTATCTCATATTAGGGAAAGGTGCTCAGAAACGGAATAAGTTTGAATAAAATAAATAAAACACTCAGAGTATTAACAAGAAATGATTTATCAGAAAGGAAACAAAGAGAAATATTCCAGTGAAACTTCTCACTGACCATCATACACCAATGCTAGTGAACTTGCAGGGATACAAAAACTTAGGCCTCAATAACATGGGTTTTTTTGCATTGTTGTCTAAACCCCAAACTTTTTTGTCTTCCTCACAATTGTATGTCAATTTTTTTCCATGGAAGTTTCTGCCAGAACATTTGAGTAGCAAAGCATTTGATTATAGCAGCACAGTTTATTTTGGAACAACAGAGACCTAGTTGTGCCAGATGAAATGGCCTAACTTCTTAAAACGGCTGGGTCTCATTCTCATTTTAGTCACAGAGGACTCCAATCACCAAGTATTTTGATGGGTTTCACGAAAGACACACCCAGAGACCATAAGCACGCTCTCGGCTAGTAAAGTCAAAAACAAAAATTAAACTCGGGCTTGCAGAAAGCTTTGCTGCAAGAAAGACCTACAAATCAAAATCCAGAACTTGTAGAAAGATGCTTTTTCCTTATGTTTAGCCCTGTTTCAACTTCCCTTTTAGCAACAGGATATGGATTTTTGGTCCCAGAGAAAAAATTCAACCCTACCTATACACTGAAAGGAAAAAAAAATCAACACAAATAGAAGCAGTATTAACATCTTAATTCACAACCTCATCTAGAGCATTTGCAGTTCTTTTTTACCATGCTTTATAGCACTGGTGGTTTTTATATAAACTAATTAACATTCTTGTCAAAAGACAAAGCAAAGCTTAGGCAAAGCTATACTGAGATTCCCTCTTGGAAAACTACTAGAAAAAAAAAATCTAACTAAGAATCCCTTTGAAGAAAGGAACACCAAGTCCAACCTTCTTTTCAAATGGATCTACTGGACTCAAGTGTAAACAGAAAGCCACCCTACATAGCTTCAAAGCTTGTCTTAATTATTTATATATTATACTGATGACAAAATTCAGTGCTTTGCTTAAGAGTACCTCTACATTAAGTAAAATCCAGCATCTGCGACCTGTCTTCCATTTTCCATTGTTTTTTAAAATAAGAGGTTTGTCCTGAACATAAAGCCTCTGACAATTCTAACACTTAACTTCATTTACTTTATTTTTATAGATCAGGGTAAAGAATGCTTGCACTCTCCATATTTGATACAGGACTAGTAAGAGCTTTTGGGGTATGGTAAAGAAAAATTACAAAGAAAATTATAATATCCAAACTTAGTTTGTATACTGAACTTCCGAAAAGGAGTTGAAGTACACTGATAAGCTCATACATTAACAGTATTACGAAAATGTTTAATGTGCATTCTCTGTCAGAGCAACACAAATAGCTAGAAAAGAACAGTAAACCGACTAGAGAAGATATTCACGTAATTGATGGTTTTTAGTCTGATGAGCTCAGGCCTCTCTTATAAGTATTATGCTGTCAAAGTAATAAGCAGCATTCTATAATGAAATTATAAATATACATAGGCTTACACATCAGCCTCTATGAAATCTATGAGGTTTTCTGACATTAAGTGGTATGTCAGTATGYGCACAAATAAAAATAATAATAATTAAAAAGCAAAGAACAGCACGGAAACTCAATATTAGAACTCAAGCTACATCTTTGGTCCATCACACTGTATTGCTTTCTGCCAGCACATATGGCACATAACGTCACAATCTGATCAGCTCAAGCTCTAATACTCAAGAATGATTGAAGCACAGCATTAGCCTGAGGTATAAATGAAAGCAAACAAGAATTAGAGCTTAATATTTCAGGTGTCTTGTATCAACCACACTTCTGATACAACTTTTATCTCACCCAGTCTTTTCAGAATGGCACTTCTCCACACCTTCCTTCCTTCTCCTGTCCACTCCCTCTTATCTTCTGCTAGTTCGGTATTTCAATTTGTTTTTCTATATCAAGAAAACCAAAAAACTTCTTGCCACAAACCTGACACAACTTTTCTCTTTAACTTCAACAGACAAGATGTCCTTTAAACAAGCTCTTTGGAACAAATTACCTCCTGCTAAATCTCCCAGAGAGAGGCTTCACTCTTGTTCTGTTCTTACTCATGTTCCAAGAAAATGCCCAGAGCAAGAATCCTCTCATGGTGTTATAAGCATAGAAAATAATTCTTAAGAAAATTAAAACACACTTATTTTCATTTATGCATATAAATATACTATTTCAGGAAAATGTTTATAAACTAGAAGCATCTAAAAATAGCACTAAACAATCTTTCTCTTAAAGTTACCTTTCTTAGAAGAAATAAAAAATGCATACGCATTCAAATGATAAAAAATTAAAAGTTTAATATTGAAAAACAATTAAAAACTGAAATTCTACCGTGTTATTTATCCACTGAAACAGATCACTTGCCAAAAATATACAACACACATTTGGAAAACCAGGCAAGGAATATAAAATCCCTAACTACTCTGAAATACAAAAAAAAAAATATTATAGTTCAAATCTTAAGTGTCATGCTGTGAGAGCAGTGACACATTTAAAGGGAGACACAATGCCAAATTAGGAGTCTTGGTTCACTGACAGCTGCGATGCAGACCCATAACCTCAGCATCCTGGTGAGCTGTCAAAGACAACCTCAATGTGAACAAGTCATACATATTTAAAAAGCTGGCTATTTTGCATTAAGTTATTTCACTTCTTAATTCACCCCACAGTCACTTACATTTGACTCTCGTGCCTTCCCAGAGGCCACTCCAGAGTTCTGGCTACACAGAGCCCACAGGGCGCTCGGGGCCTGGTCAGTCCCTAGTGGCTCCATTTCTGAAGTGCCCTCAATCATCTTCCAGTTATTCTATATCAAAAGAGTTTACCAAAAAAAAAAAAAAAAAAAAGCTATAGCCAAATTTTTATCACAACTGATTCCCACAGCAGTCAGTGGAGCTCGCTGGCATCCATTTCAGCTTAAGAAATCACCCAATTCATTATCTCAAATGAAATGCATTGAGCATATTAAGCCCTTAATAAAAAACCTTCAGCAAACTTTGCGCAGCTGAACTCTGAAGCCTTTTCTACTCCAACACACAGCAAATCGGTGTCCTCTTACACACCGGCCTCTCCTGCCTCACACAGATTTTTCACTGGCTTGCCATGTAGTAATCCATTTTGTTCCCCTGCTTAGATCAGCTGTTGCTCTAGAGCCACCCCGGTAATCCTTGTCTCACCACGCTTGGGAGGTGACCGCAGAGCTCTCAGCATTCATCAGTCCCTGCTACAACACGCACACGCCTTGCCCAGCGCATTCCGCACCGCGAATGGCAAAAAGGTGACATTAAATTATGCAATGCTTCACATCAGAGTGAAAACAGAAAGCAAAAAATAAGAAAAGCCAAACAACTTCCAAAGATTAGAAATTAGCGCATTTTGACAGTAATACCCCGCGTTGTTCCAATATTTTTCTCCTCTTCACCCGCGATTCCACACGAACCCGGCTCTGCCGGGTTCACAGCAGCCGCCCCGGTTAATTGCGCCGCGCTGAGCCCGCATCAGTATATCGGGAACGTGAGCTCAGTACCGGCGGCGGGCAGGGCCGCACGGCCCGGCATGGCTCCCACGGGACCGCCCCGGGCACAGGGCGCTCCCACCGGCCCTCACCGCGCCGGGCACCGCGCCCGGGCTACCCCGGCCCGGGCCAAAACAAAGGGGCGGCGGCGCTCGGGCGTCGCCGGCAGCCGGGGCGATGCGCCCCTCGCGGGGGAAGCCACGGACGGGGCCCGGGGCCGGCGAGAGCGCCGGGCAGCGCCCACCTGGCGCCGCTGCAGCCGCAGCCCCCGCCCGCAGCCCCGCCGGGCCGCTCCGGCGCCCGCCCTCCGTCCCGCCCGCTCACCTGCGGGGCCCCGCGGCCCGTTCGCGCCGGCACCGGCGGGGCGGGAGGGGAAGATGGCGACGGGCCCGGCTGCGCGGCGGGCGGGCCCGGCCCGGTGCCACGGTTTCGTCTGGTGCCGCTGTCGCTCCGCTCGGTACCCGCCCGCACCTCTACCCGCCCGGCGGCGCCCCGGGGCCCTCCCGGCGCGGCTGCCGAAGTGGAAAGCGAAAGGGGCGGGTCGGAGCCGCCCCGCCGCGGGGGCGGGAGGGAGGGAGGGAGGGAGGGAGGGAGGGAGGGAGGGACAGACAGACAGACAGATGGCGGCGGCGGCCGCGCTGGGCGGGGCCGCTTTGTTCGCGGAGGGGTGAACGCGCCCGCCCGCCGGGCACGGCCGCACCCCGCGCTGAGGGAACGCGGGGCGGGAGCCGGGTGGGGCAGGGCCGCAGCTGCCGCCTGGCAAGCGCCGAATCACCCTCGTCCTCTTTCTCGTCCCGGCGCGGCGCGGCCCGGCCCGACCGCCCCCAGGTGCTCCTGGAGGTGCGAACACTCGCCCATAGTCCGGTGCCCTACAGAGGGCGGTCAGGCCGTGTGCCCCGGGCTCCCCGAGCTGTCACCTCACCCCCGGGTACCCAGCGCTCATAGCACACGAGCAGAGTAGGAGCGGCACTGCCCGTCTGCCACCACCCGGCTTTTTGCTCGTGCGGCGCAGGCTTATGGCTTGTTGGCAGCACCTTTAACTGCTGCATGAGGTGCTGCCGCGTTCCAGGTCAGCCAGGGATTTTTTTAGTGTGCTTATGCTGTCATCTGCTTCTTGAGGCTGTTGAGCAAAGCACACATTGTTTATAGAGCTCTTACGTATGCATGTGTGATACCTGTGTTTTATGAAGATGTATTCATATCTAATTTGACTTTCAGTTACATTTTTGTAATTGTCAAAAGATTATGGCACATCAGAATCATTATGGTGAACAGTCAATAAGCTTTCTCAGTGTTTCTATGTAGTGCTGGGATGAGATACAGAAAATCATGTTAAAATGTGACTACAGCACTTGGACGGAGTGCTCGTGAGCACACTGCATTGCACTGGCAGGCCCTGCCAAAACGGAGGTGGTGGCAATTTTCTGACAAGCAGAGACACGAATTTTTAATTTATTATTTTTTTTAATTATGCATGTGTGCCATGCATCAGAGATCTGGGGAAGGTTGTCAGGGATTCGACTGAAGCTGAACCGGATTTTCTGTTACTTTCACAAAATGTCAGTGAGGCCAAGTCTGCTTGCAAACTGTTTTGCTGAGGATCTGCTGAAGGGCAGAGGGGAATTCTGTTATTTTTTCTCTCTTCTTTCTGAACAGTAATACAAACAAATGACCCAAAGGCTGTCCAGCAAGGAGTGCACCTGGCTGCACAGCAGTGACTCTGCCAGAGATGTGCAAGGAATGTGGAACTCGATGGTTCCTTTTGTTCAAGTCCCAGCTTCACTTCCCACAAAGATCGATTTGCTGGTAAAACATTGAGTGCTTCTATTTACTTCCAAAGGTATCGCTTGTTGCTTAGTTGCCTGTGGAGGCACTTCTTAAGAGACCATGTAATTATAGAAATGAAACTGTTTTCCAATGCATATGATACAACAGAGCTGATAAATCAGAGGGAATGTGGAAAAACAAGATGACTTTATTTGTCTAAACTGAGCTGTATGTATAAGCATAGATCAGAAAAGTCCATTTCAAACTTTGTTTAACCTACAAAAGCCTACACACAGGCTTTTAGGTTTAATCTTGTTTTCAGAATGGTTTTACTCATCTTTTGTGCAAGAGCTTTGTTTTCAGTGGAGGTCCTGAGACCAGATCTGTGAGACTGTATCTCTGGAGGGCAAGAAAGGTAAAGCTTCTTCCCAGTTATGGACCTGAAAGGAAGAGAAAATTAAGAATTTAAAATTGTGTTGCCTGCTCAGAATGTTGGACCTATCACAGGTAACCGGCAATTTCCTATACTCTGGAAAGAGATTTCAAGAACCAACCTCTCAGGAAGAGGTATGGAAGATCAGGTAGCCATAGTTGGTGGACCTGCTTTGGGGGCAATTATACTATTACTAAGTTTTGGTGAGGACACACATAGAGGCATCCTATCGGAAGAGAGGCAATGGTAGATCTTGTTCTCTGGTTGTTTGCAGCTCTTTACTCAAGCATAGAAGTGTGTTTGGGATGGTCTCAGCTTGCTTTGAACTCCTTTCTCATTACTGCGAAGAAGGTAACTCCCACGAACAGCAGAGCTGCTGGGTGTGGGCTTTAGAGAGCTTGAAAATCAGGATTAGCGGAGGAGGAGATCTGCATTGCCTAGTGACAAAACAGGGCGCTGCAGACTGTGCTTGGAGCACTTCAGAAAAGAAARTAGTAATTTATGACTGTTTTACAAATGTTGCAGGCGGGGAATGAGATGCTGGAGAGTAGCACCGTGGAAAGAGACCTGGGGGTCCTGGTCGGTGGAACATTGGATGTGAGCAGTGCCCTGGTAGCCAGGAGGGCCAACCCTGTCCTGGGGGGCATCAGGCCCTGCATCGCCAGCCGGGCAAGGGAAGGGATTGTCCCACTCTGCTCTGCGTTGAGGTGGCCTTACCTCGAGTGCTGGGGCAGTTTTGGGCGTCACAACATAAAAAAGACATTGAGCTGTTCGAGAGTGTCCAAAGGAGGGCAACGAAGATGGTGAAGGGCTTTAAGGGGAAGCTGTATGAGGAGCAGCTGAGGTCACTTGGTCTGTTCAGCCTGGAGGAGACTGAGGGGAGACCTCATTGCAGTTACAACTTCCCTGTGAGGGGAGGAGCAGGCACTGATCTCTTCTCTGTGGTGACCAATGACAGAACCTGAGGAAATGGGTTAAAGTTGTGTCAGGGAAGGTTTAGTTTGGATATTAGAAAAAGGTTCTTCACCCAGAGGGTGGTTGGGCACTGGAACAGCTCCCCAGGGAAGTGCTCACAGCACCAAGCCTAACAGAGCTCAAGGAGTATTTGGCCAATTCTCTCAGGCACGTGGTGTGATTCTTGGGGATGGTGCTGTGCAGGGCCAGGAGTTGGACTCGATGATCCTTCTGAGTCCCTTCGAACTCAGCTTATTCTGTGATTGTTGTCACCCTAAAAATGGGCCAATCCTGGTTTTCTGTACTTGTAATAGAGCCATTCAACTATTTTCATTTTATATTGTATTTACATGTTATTGTAAAAATTTAGAAAAAAATTCTGTTCAAAACTTTATTCTGAAACAGTTTTTACTCATTTCAAGACAGCATTTCCAGAACTTTGGGGTGACAATTCAGCAGAATTCTTGCATAATCTATAGAATTCTTGACGTCAGCATCATAGCTCCAGTTTCAGTAGCTTAAACAGGAAAAATACTGAGCCAAAGTATAATCTGGCTTCAAGTAATTTAAATAATTGCAGGCTTGTGGGGCCTTGCCAGGTCTTGTACTGCAGACATTTAGATCAGTGATGATGAAGAAATGATAAGACAGAGCTGCTGTGATGGAAAGCTCCATATTAGCTTTTAGTTTTTCTGCAAAGCTCCATTAACAGATTAGCTGTGACATAAAATTGCATATAGATATTATTTAGTATGTCTTGATAAAGTTCACATACCATTAACTGCAAAGTTAAACATGTGAAAAAAATTCTTTCAGTATCTTGCTTAAACAAATTGGTTAATGGATAATGAAATATACTCCTAAGCATTTTATACATCAAGTTGTTTGTAATGTTGAATAACAGTCTGAAGAAAGTTTTAAATAACTTCTTTTCAGTGATTGCTTAAGTTGTTTGTACTGTTTTCTGTCCTTTCTTGAATCGTGGTGGTTATTAGTTCTTCTGATCAGAGGCAGTTCTGTCTAGCATCCATCTGCATTATCCTTGAATTCAGAAATCTCATTAAAATCTGATGTAAAGAACTCCATCTCCCAAAGAGTTTGTACTGAAATGTGTGTTGTATATTGCTTCCCTGCCTCTTACAGGAGCAATAGTTTTGAGTGTAAAAGACTGTAGCTGCTTTTCTTTCTTGCTAGAGGAAATAAACTGGAGTAACTTCCCTACCATGTTTGACTCATTGCTGTGGTTGTCTAAATAAAATGTATTTTTTTTATTCTGTACCTAAGCAAGTTAGTCTGAATGTATACGTGCATTCGTATGTATGCATACACAAACACACTTCATGTATTTTTTTCCTAAATGGAACATTTTGCTTTTAAAAACAAATTGCTTACAAATGAACAAAGGTGCTGTACATGTTAAATATACTTTCTTTTTTCCTGCTATCTGTACCTGGAGTAAGAGTGTTTGTGGTGGATTTTTTTTCCTTTTGTTGTTTTTCATTTATTGAACTAGAAAATCTAAAAGCAGCTGTGCAGGTCTGTGGCTGTCAAGATACATCTTTATAGCCACCATTCTTCAAGCTGCTTATTCAGCTCATTAAATTAGTAACAAGGCAGCAAAGAAATGCTAATTTGCTATTTGAAAAGATTTAGTTATAGGTTTAGCCCTGTGTCTTTTTTTATTAAGTTTTTGGAAAAACGACATCTGCCATCAATCTGATCAGTACAGCTGGATTTGAAAAACAAAGCTATTTTTTTGCATCACGTTTGTGTGGGGATCAATCCGAACCCTTTGTTTCCAAGCGTAACTCTCTGCACTGGATCCCACAGCAGTACAAATTTTGATTCAGAAATTCTTTACAAATTCAGACACACAGTGCAGTTGTATTATGTCAAATTAACCAGGGCATGAGCTGAAATTTCTCAGGGGTGGTGTTACTTGCCAAAGGATAGAAAAAACAAAGTCTGTACAGAGGCTGTTTTTAGATGA
The DNA here is from genome assembly GCA_018881555.1 of Amblyornis subalaris. Taxonomy (NCBI): domain Eukaryota; kingdom Metazoa; phylum Chordata; class Aves; order Passeriformes; family Ptilonorhynchidae; genus Amblyornis; species Amblyornis subalaris. The sequence continues at coordinate 18,360,453 of JACAXG010000004.1, forward strand.
AAATTTTGAGCTGGGCTCACCACTGAAAAAATAGCTTTACTGGGTGCAACTGGGTGTTTGTGTTCCAACATAATTCCTTGCTTGTGTCAGCCTGTTTGTGATGCTGTACAGGGAGCTGACTGAGCTGGCTGAAAAATAACCAGTGTTCAGGGAGAAGAGGGAAAGCTATTAATTTTCTTCCACAGTAGTTTTCAATTCAGCATTAAAAGCTCTACTATCAGATTTCCTGTATTTTTGAAGTTACCCTTCAAATAGCTCTGCAATTCTGAGATTCTTCATCTGAGTTATCCCAGCAAATGAGTCTGGCTGTTGACAGTACAGTGATGTCACGTCCACTTGCAATAAGTCCCTGCTCTTACTCTGCAACCCAGCAGGACAACACAAAATTCCAACAAAGGCATGATTTGGACTGGAAGAATTGCTAATTTACAAATCTGGAAGAGACCTCTTAATTTTTTTGGTAGCATTTCTGTTTAAGATACCACCGCTAGCAAGTACAAGTTATTTCACTAAAAGTCACGCACATGCTTCATTCAGTATCTTGACAAAGATAAGACTTCAGTTCACCTTGACAACCTTTCAGTCTGAAGCAAACCTGTTCCCCTGACCAGTAAGTTTCTGTGGCTTTGGAACAGTGGAAGCTAACCAGAAGTTTGTCAGATGACTTGGAATTGTTAAGCTCCGTTCTGAAGAGAATAGGGTAACACCTTGTTGTCCTCAAGAATGAAATATGAAGTCCAATTATTCAATAGCCTTCTTCTGATAAAATCAGAAATCTAGATTATACATGGAAGTATGACAAAAGATGGGAAAAAAAAGAAGAAATTATAATGGTGCATATTTCCTACAATTTCCATATTGCTGAAATATGAGAAGAAACAAGATTAATGTGAGCATTTTATAATTTTAGTTTATATTTAGAGGTAAGCAAGAAAACAAAAAAAATGTTCTTTTGGTGCCATGCTTTTATTTAAATGAACGGAAAAAACTACACTGTACCACATAAGTAGCAATGACAATATTTTACAGCACAGCATTTGAAAAAATATGGAAGCTATGCTCCATAGAAGTGGACAAGTAAGCACACAATACACTGTACATTTTTCAACAGTGCCCATTAAATCATAATTAAATAGCTGAATTTGGCTTTAAACAGCCAAATAATAAAAACTAACAGTCATACTAACATTAAAAAAAAAACAAAACAGTAGCTATTATGACTGTTAGAATATGAAATTTTGCTCCAAAAACTAAGACGAGAGTTTGGCAATTCAGTCGTAGCAACAATAATAATACCCCTGATGAAAGCACCAGTGTGTTCTGGAAAGGTCAGTGATAAATACTGGCCTTTATGGAAAGCTTTCTTTTTCTTCTTTTTTTTTTTTTCTTTTTCTTCTTTTTTTTAAACATGATCCCAACCAAAGATCCACTGTAATTAGAAAATTTGCAGGCTTAAAAAGGAAAAGCGTCTCTAGCTTTACTTTTCCTGTGTTAAGTAAAACCTTATGCTGCGAGCAATGAAATTTTCAACTGCATTATTCACATTCTGCTTTTAGACATTGCACAAATCTTTAACCTGTTGACAAATGCAAATTTCATAATACATTCAGATATATCTAAAATTACTCAAAGAATTCCTGTCATGTATTTAAGCTCACTTTGATTAGATTGATGCATGTGTCTTTATGGTGTTGCAAATCTTCAGTTAAATCATAGAACAGATTTTAGAAATAAAAAGCCTCCCATGATAAAACTTCTTTTGAAGTTATTCACCATATGTGTGTCAGTTAATTCCAACCTCCTGATTTTCTTGAATCACTGTATATTATACACAGTTTCATATTGTTATTCAAGATGTTCCTACAATGGTATTTGTAGGAACTGTCTAACAGGCAGAATGTGCAAACCCTCTTTCCCCCCTTTTTAATATTATTTATATCCTATATACACAATATGTATACACTTGAAATATAAGAGTTACATATCCTGGTGATATACATGCAAACAGTAGGAATCAGCTAACCACAAATAGTTTTGAGCCACATACATATTAAACATGTATTTTAAAGTGTTTTTTCTTCTTTTTTTACAGTTTTAACAAATATACATAAATATAAGAACATAAATTACAGTAAACTGACAGCATTTTTGAGAAAATGTTTATAATTCAGATGCACTGATGCCTAAGGCCTTATAATAATTTAAAAAAGTACTGTTCTAAACTGCTTAATGACATCTCACTCCTGTGCATCTTTTCTCTAAGTAAATGAGTACATCGTAGTAGTGAGGCAGTTTCTCTCAAAGCAGTTTCACGAGAGAAATACGAACATAGTTTTAGTGTCCCCATGAAACTGAATGGACTACATACTTATAGCACAATACTGTCTTATGTTAATGGAGTTGTCACAACACTGAAACAGAACAGAATCACAAATCATTCAAGTCTTTTCCTGAGAATGAGATTTCCCTCCCCCCCCACAAATTCTCTGGTGTACGTTGTTATCAAAAGAGCCATAGATTTAGGGGAGGCTTCAAGTTTGTATTTTCTTTTTTTTTTTCCCAGAACAGTGCTATGTTAAAAGCAAATTATAGGAGAAACAAACACTGAAATGGGATAGTGATTTATAAAATAATCAAACACTGTTTTGAAATAAAATGCAGCCCTTTATAAATAATACTGAAATATGCCTAGCGTTTGGTTTTACAAATGGTCATGTTATAAATTTACTGAAATGTCATTTAGGCTTTTTTGCCATACGTACTTAAAAATTGCTGTGTCACAAAACATCACCTGTTAGATAGTGTCAAGAAAACAATTTCCTAAGACACACTGAAAATTCTTATCAGGTCCCTAGAAAATTGATTCAAGTCTGATGTACAGATCTGGAGGCAGGAAGCGGCCTGGATCTTAAAATCAATGGGAATTAGATACACAACTTCTCAAAGATCTGTGACTTAGTGAATTCTGTGATTCTTCTGAATATTTAGTGTTCTGTTAGGCAAACATCAGGGATCTAGTTCTGAACATTTCACAAGTTCCTATTCCTTCCTTGAAGCAGCAGTACCTGTGTGCTCTCTCTCCAGTTGGCACAGTGCAAAGCAACAAATGCACACTTGCTTAAACTGTTTCAGAGATCTACCAAGTCTTTTTACTTTGTGTTCTAACAGGGTTATGAACATGCACGTGATCAGTCATTACATCTCAGATGGCAACTTACTGAAACAGGAATAATTGCATCAACTAACTATACCCTGAGTTGTTAAATAATTGATTTGAAGGAAACTTCAAGCAGTTCAAAGGTTTTTCCTTTACTGTTTAGTTTATAAGCAAATCAGTACTATTTAATTGAAAAAGAATTATAAATACACAGGGGAATAAATCTTGATTTTGTTACAACACAAAGTAAGGATCTTGCAGAACAGACCCATTCAGCTGTTATTCAGTGACATACAATTTATCATTTAGTCTTCACTGTAAGTCAGTATGCAAAATTTGATGGTATTGAGAATATTAAGAAGTCTTTCTTTAGTGAAAGAAAAATATTTCAAGACAAGCACAAATACAAACATATAAGGCAACAGATGTAAAAAATGTAGTTTGAGTCACTAAAGAGGAACATTCAGTGCTTCAGTGTATCTAATCAAAATACAGAGCAAATATACTCTATATGTTGTATTAGCACATACAAATCTCCACACAAGTCAAACATTTCCGTAATCACTCATAATTATTCACTTAAGAGATAATCTTCTGCACTCCTAAACACTGTGTTTACATTCCAGTTGGACATGATAATAGAACTCGGTGTCCAGTTTTAAGTTCTAAGAGTCTTGTTGGCAACTAGAAATCTATTTCCTATAGGCAGTAAAGATGAAGTGCAAGTTTATCTTAATTGTCTCAAGCAAATTTTTTCCCATCTACTATGCCTTGGTGGGTAAAAGTTTCTTAGGAGTTACTGGTCTCTTGGTTTGCCACAAATGGCTGTGAATGGTAATTGCATCAACACTGGCAGACAAAGTTTTGGCAGGTATGTGGCTAAATTGCTTCCTGTCAGAGTTGTATTTATACAGTCCCTCTATCATTTTCTTTGTGATAGATTTGGGACCTATTCCCGTTAATTTATTGATCTCTTCAGTATCAGGGCAGTACGTGTACAGAGATCTGAACTGGCAGCCTGAATCCCGGAACAAGATTAAGAAATTATTGGCATCAGATTTTTCCATTTCCTTTAAAAGAAAGAAAGAAAGAAAAACATTCAGAATATGAATTTTGCATTGCAATTAGAAAACATTCCAAATCATTAGATTGTAATTTTGAATTAGTTTTCTACCAGAGCTGAAAGTTATGTCTAACTCTGTCCACTAAAAGATCTTCTTTGCAATAACTGGAATTTGCTAAGCTTCACCTATTTGAATTTTGAGATGGCAGATATCCATCTCAAGCAAAGCCTAATTTATTTAGACAACGTCAGCTATACTTGTTTAGTTGTACCTCAAGAACAGACATTCTAAAAGTCTTCTTGTAGACCAAATAAAAATCCTTTTCATCATCCATTTCATCAAGTTGGTCTAATAGTTGCAAGTTTGGGAACAGGAAACTTTAGATGTCTCAATGTGCCTGAATTATCCTCTGGTGCTAAAATGGAATTTCAGTCATGCCTAAATCCATTCAGGTTTGGTCAAACCACAAAGTCAGTTGAAGTATATTGAACGGAAGTTCTTTATTAGCTGAAATCTTCACATTCCTATTCCACCTAACACAACTTCTATGGGACATGTGCCCTGAACACATACAGCTTCTGTCAAGTGATGTATGCTTCATCCTAGAGTTAAGCATGACATTTTTGCAGCTATTTTTTTCTGGGATTTCTGAGGGTCATTTTGCTCCCAGTTACTTGAACTGCAAGAGCCTGTCCTAATTTCTCATTTGATATTTCCAAAAAGTATCTGTAAAGACAGAGAAAGCAGCATCTAGATATGAATGCAGAAGGATTACAAAAAGAAGAAAGGGCAAGAAATATGTCTGTGAAATTTATTGCAGAAAAAAAGTAAATCTGGATTCCAAGTATCTGTGTTGTTTGATCTAGTTAATCTGTCATGTTTGTCATAGTTGGTAAAAGGAACAGTCCCATTACTCTCAAGGCTCAAACTCCGTGTTATTCCTTTTGCATGGAAACACACTCGTCCCTTGAGTTTTCACCCTTACAATATTTGTGCATCTTCAGAAAATTTTATACCAGTGTAAGAGAAAAGACTGGAAGGCACCTTCCTGTAATAGAAAGTCCTGAATTTGCCCTACTGCTTGGAAACTGGAGAAGAGCCTAGAAGGGATGCATTTAAATTCCTTCTGTTTATGAGGGCACTGTTCTTTAGTTCTAAAGTTCCCAATCTGAGGATCTCTGTGTATAAGGGAAAACAAGTTCGTGAGCAAATTATGAAAGCGTAGATATGAAGTTCCCCCATAAAACAAGCAATAATTATCAATTGACAGGTGAATTAATTCAGCTTCCTGTGCTGCATGTATAAAGCAATAGCTGTAGTTTCTACAGCACTGGAGGACCTTTCTGCCTACACAGGAAGGAAGTCACAGAATTTACTCAATCCCTTCACTAATTGCTGCCATAACCTCTGAAGATTCCTTTCAATCATTGCATTTATACTTAAGTGTCTCCACAATGCCTGACTTTGGTTTGACTTACAGGAAAAATACTCTTACCTCCAGTATCTTTTTCTTTTGACCTTCATTTACTTTTCCAGCCAGGCAGCAATGTGCCAGCGCATTCTGAATTATATACTTATTGGATTTAGCACTGGGTTCTTTGAAGAGCTTTGGTCCTATGGAAAAGGAATGACAAATCAGCTAAGTTAATCAATAAACCAACAAAGAGTTACTTTCAATGCTGTGAAGCACTTCTGGTGTGGGACTTTTGCATGCAAAATCCAGCAATAATACAGAATGAGGTTAGAGACCACAAATTTCACAAACAAGTAAAATGTCATTCAGCTGTCACCGAATTTACTTACAAATGTGTCTTTCATTATTATTATTATTGGCAGCCTTGGTAAATATTTTTTCTCTCAGAGGACCTTTTCTATGAACAACAAAACATTTTGCTTTTTCTAACTAAAGTTTCAGTTGTCCAGGAGAGTCTTTACCTATACCTGTGATTTCAAGGGCAAGAGGTATAACAATGAGGCAGATGCAGTGCTTAGAGTAACTGTTACCTGTCCAATTTGAAATTCCAGGAATGTTTTACCCAAAGCCAGGGATAAAAGATTTGGCCTTACACTTGTCAGGTTATTCTGTCTGTAAAATGACTCGATTCATCTGGTTGAAGAAGAAATCTCCTCTGTTTTAATTTCTGAAATATCTGTGTCCTTGTATCAAGACCATTTGACAAAACCGACATATGAGTACCGATTCCAAGTCTTGGAAAGGAAAATAATATACAAGCAAGTATCAATTTAATTTAAGATCAAATCTCAGTTTGTCTATGCTCTCAGGAAAAAAGCCTAGAAAATACCTAATGTTCTGCTACTCTTTTCACAAAGAAAGCAATATTAGGTCGGCGAAAGTGGAACTTTTATAATCCTGACGATGCAAGGTCTTGGCAATATCACAGTGTATAGTTAGAGAAAAGGGAGGAAAATACCATTATTATTTGATTCRTAATATAATAAAGAATTAGTAGTCAGATTATAAAGTTCTTAATAAACAACAAAGGATTCGTTAGGAAACAAACAGTACAGAATATTTACATTTGCATTGCTAAGCAGATTTTTTGCTGTTGCAATTTGTTTTTTGATTTTTGTAACTCTTTTCTAAATTAAGCTGAAATTTCAACTCTTTGTGCCTTGCTAGAGACACTACTGAAGTACAGAATGATATGCGAGCCCATTGCTGTTCTGACCCTAACTGCAATTTATTCTGGTTATCACAAATGCAAATCACAAAGCTCTGCTTAAAAGAAAGATTGGATTTTATTTTGGATTTAAAAGGTTAACATTGTATTATTGCCCTCTGCTTTAAAGGGTAAAAGTCCATCAGGTTTTAGGAAGCCAAATCAAGATAACTGAAAACTCTTCATGCATAGAACCACTAATAAGCAGGTACTTTCCTGAATATTGTCACTGACCTGTGTACTCTGTAGCAGAAGCGACTGAAGAAGTTGTAGATGCATTTTCCCAATCTTTTTCTCCGTTACGACTACCACAGCGACTTGGAGATAAAAAGCCTTCCACGGATTCAGACCTAAACATTAGTTTTAAAATCTATTATAAAAATTGACAATGCTCAGCTGAGAAGCCTTCTGATATGAAAAGAAGGCAAACTGTATTAAGGCAGAACACAGTGATTTGAATGATAGACTATAGACCTAAATGCACAATATTTAGTGTGTTTTGAGTGATGCAAGAAGTTGGTATTTAGGTGAGGTATATGTTAGTCAAATTTTGGGCTACATCTGAGGGACAGAAACCTAATAGATGTTCTTGGTTGTGAAATATAATTACTAAGTGAGAATTCAGGTTACTTTCAACATGTACTGGCAAACCAATGTTATCTCATGTAGTGAACAAACCAGTTCTTGATAGAATGATGAATATGAAGTAAAAATTTAGTTCATTTATACTTATGACTCTAACAACTGGCAGTGAGAACTGCTGTATTTAAGACAGCAAAACAATTTCCYGTCTAATTTTTGTTTCCACAAGCAATAACTTCTGGTGCGGTAATTCTTCAGGCTGCACTCAAATGTTGATAATTTTACATTTAAAGGTCTAAGCAAGGTGGTCAGGTTTCTTAAGTTATTACAAGATATTTAGAATCTTTTTGATTGTGACTACTGCAAAATCCAGTCAAATTTTCAGCTTGGAATGAAAGTTTTCTACGTGAGAAAAAGGCACAGAATACGGAAAAAAGTGGTATCATATCAACGTTTGTGTGCATGCTCATTTTCAGTAAAATCAGCAATAGATGAAAATTCAATTTATAATATATCCTACACCTTTTGTAATTAGCACCTGCATGAAGAAAGTGTCAAATATATCACTGAAATTCTCTCCGTGGGATCAGCAAAAGACAATTGTGATGCGATGACAAGGTGACAAGGTGTCTGGAAAGACACTAGAAATTCTTTCAACTCTGTTCCTTTTATAATGTGTTAGAAGTCTCAATCCCCTAAATCAAATCCAAAGCCAGAGGAAGATATACTGCTCATTACAAGCATAGTACAGCACAGTACAACTCCAGCTCCACACATTGGGGTCATCTCCTGTAAAATCTGTGTAGATGAGCAACAGCAAGCCCTTTGTAACAGCTGGAGGAAATCCCCCTCCCAATTAAAACTGATAATTTTTAAGAGATGACAAGAGATGTTGGGCTAATTGGATCATTTATGAAAGTTTCTTAGGTAATAACTGGAAAGTCAGTTCTTGAGACATCAAGGTAATTGAAAAGTCAACTGAAACCAGCTGCAGGCTTGTCAGAGCTGATGAGTAATGTGTAGTGGCCATGAAAATATGAAATGCAATATCACAGTACTCCTTAGCAACCCCCTTTTCCTAGTTTGCCTTTCTTCCCTATTTCTTTTCTATAAAAAAAAGTATTTGTCTGAATATAATTAAGTAGTTACACAGAAATAATATTTTCTTCTGAATGATAATATAGATTTTGCATAAAAAAATTTAAATTTTTTCCATTCTTTTCAGGTGATTCTTAATGCAAAAAGCTTCTGGTGTTTGGAAAAGGCTGAAGTCCTAGTGAGCATTCAATAATTTCCTGTACAGCTGCTAAAGAAAAAAACCCATAAAAATAAAAAGAAAAGAAACTTATATGTCAAAAAAAGAAGCTATGTAGTTGCACTTAGCATACAGATTTAGCAAAATATCCACAAGCTGAAACTTAGATACAAGCAGGTGAATTAAAGAGGCTGTGTGAACGGCATTCTGGTTTGACCTCATTTATACCTGTCCAACTGGTTTACTTGGTAAAATTTGCAAAACAAATGATCATGGCTTGGTTCCCTAATGCCTGACAGTGGAAACTATCCATGTCTCAAATCAGGAAAACATACCTGTTCTCAGAGTACACAATATATACATGTCCTCTTAAAAATTCATGCTAGTTTTACATAGCTGATTACCAAATTTTATTAAATGAAATAGTTATTTTAGCTTTACCTTGGTGTTCTCTTGCCTGACTGCACACTCTCATTGTCCCCTGTATTCAGCGATGCCAATGAAAGACTAGATACTGAAAAAACACGATAAAGCTGTGAACCTGGATAAAAACAAAGTTAAAGCTTATAAACCTATGCAAGTAGTAGAGTCTGTTCATTAGACCAACACCAGCATCTGAAGGTCAGTAGGAGCTTTTCTACATGGGACTAATATCCATACATGCTATACCTGCATGCATATGTGCTGCACTTCATGTAAACACTTGTTGACACCCAGCCATTGGCAGCCACTGGGGATGGTCTCAGACTAAGCACTAATGGGAAGTATGGACATGGGAATATTGGCACTATGCAAATCAAAGAATGCAATTAAAGTTAATAAGTCCTCTTGAAAGAGACCTTAAGAGACTTAATTTAAAGCTTGGATGGATTCTTGGAAGGTGTTAAGGAACGACTTTAAATTACACTGGAAGATGGAGGGAAGCAGCCAGAGAAAATGCAGTAGAACAACAAGGCTAGAAGAGGCTGTAACAAAAAGTATCACTGAGCAATCTGGTAGATTTTCTAATTGTAAATTGGCATTGCTTCTTCAAGTCATTACTGCAAGTCCTTTTGTATCTAAAAGAATGCTAGACTGTTCCACATGATTAGTGTTGCGTTGTTTTGAACTATACATGCAGTTGGTGAGCAAAATAGAAAAAACCCATGAAATATAAAATTAACTTTCGTATTTTAATTTTGTGTTTAGTGTGAGTTTAAGTGCTCTTACCTTATAATCACCATTTCATTTATCGATCTCCTATCTCCCAACTTTTATTCATTCTTAGCTCTAAAGGTGCAAGAAGAGATTAGTGAAGAAAACATGGGAGTGTGTGCAACTTGCAACACACCTTTGTCCTTCCACTGGGTTTTCAGAGCTGAAGTTTTTGTTGAAATATGCATGCATGCATAGCAGGTAAGTGACATTCATCTTTCCATTTCTATGCCAAATTTTGCTTTCCAGTTTGGTCATGTGCAGCTTCAATTTAGCACAAGACACTCATAAATGCACATGCTTGTTAGGACCAAAAACCAAGCTGGTGTTTTAGCATGAACAGACTCTTTTTCCACACAAACATTTGTTACCTGGTGGACCTTTGATTGGTGTCTTAGGTGATTCAATATGATCTCTATGAATGGATTTTGGACGTGGCTTTTTTTGTTTGATTGAAAGGGAACGTGGCTTTATGACAGTATCCATGTCTTCCATGAGCTTTAGTTGTTTCCTTCTCATGTATTCCTGCTTAATAAATTCTCGCCGTGCTCGTTCATCCTCCTTCTTCTGACGTTCTTCTTCTGTTTTGCGTCTAAAAAGTCATCCAAAAAATTCAGCAGTAGAAACTTTCCAAATAAAGGATTTCAGCTAGCACAGTGAGGACAACACAGGCATCAGATTTTTGAAACTTCAGAGTTCTCAAACACCAGTAAGAGACAATTGCTTTTTTTTTTCTTTTGCAATTTCAGACAGTTTAAACTTTTTGGGATATTGCTAGTAAGAAAATCAAATCCAGGTTTTTCAGCTTCACCGCTGTAACTGAGTGAACATTGTGCATTTGTGCAGAAAGAACCCTCGAGGGATACAGACTCCCTCAGCACCGTGCTCTGAGGAGCTGTGCTCAGGCTAGCACAGCTCACGGCTTGAGTGAGCTGCAGACTGATGCCACCTGCTGACTTGCAGGGCCAGCTGGGCTCCTCAGCGCATCTGCTTCTGGCAGTAAATATCTTGGATATCAAAATGCAATTTTTTGACATGCAAGTTACATTTTTAACTAAAGCAGACATTTTTATGTTTACCATTACTGATCATGTGGATCAGGACATGTAGTTTTACCTTGTCTCTTCCTTCTTATGTTCTAGTTCTGCTTCCAGCTGCTGCTTTCGAAGCAAAGTCTCTCTTTCCCGTCTCAAACGCTTCTCCAACAATGCTGCTCGTTTCATTGCCATATCATTTTCTGCCTTTTGATCATCCTGGCAACCRTTTTTCCAGGAAAAGGACCAAAAATATTAAGATCTCTAAATTCAGCAACTGGTTCTGCCAAGCCATTAGATACTTAATTCTGTACACTGGGTATCCTAACATACTCTTGCAGTATTTGGAATAAGTTTATTTTTAAACATTTTTCTCAAGACTGTTAAAAACTTCATAATGGAATTTTTCCTTCCTGAGTCAAACAAAATTCAATACTATAGGAGAAAACTTGCTAAGTGAGATATTTTAGTTTATAGTTAGGTTGCACACAGCACAAACTTCTGCCTTCAAGCTTTGGAAGATTCTACATGTATGAAGATGAAGGTAATTTATTACAAACCCCAATAACTATGCAACATATAGAAGTAACTTCTGAGCAAGCCAGGCGTTTTGTTCAAACTGAGGAATGCTTCCAGACAAGCTAGGTGAATCTAGATACATGATACAAAATTTTTTGGGTATTCCAAGATGGAAATAAGTCTAGACCACTGTCTTAAAATATGATTATAGTTAAAAGCCTGTCTGAATACAGCTCCTTAATAAAAAGTCACCAAGGAGTGCTCCCAAATACCAACTTCAAAAGGGCGTCTCAGAAGACTATACTTCCTTAGCCAGTTGAGAGAGGGAAAAAGGCTCTCCAAAGTGCAATTCAAAAGTGTGAATAATTTTTAAAAATGCAGGCTGTTTTGCACTTCAAAACSTTTTAGTTAACTTTGGGGGTGAGGTGGGGAAGTGAGGGTGAGGTGTGAGCATGTTTAATCAAGGTGACCAAAACATATGTTAAAAATAAATCTACATTCAGCACGCATCTTCCTCACCAAAACCTCCAAGCACTCTTCCATAACTATGAATGGAAAGGGATACTCGGGCATGCTCAGAACTACCATATAGTAGAATCTCACAACTCTTATGATGCCAAATTAATCAAGTCCAAAAGATAAGCTTGCACGTTTAGAGTTGCAGTACCATCTGCTTTGACTTCAATCATCAGTGACATCCACATCTCAATTAAGAAGTTCCTTTTCAAACAAAGCTTAATAGCCGACAGACACATCCACTAGTTCTCTTACCTTAAAAAAAAATCCACAACACACTTTCTGGTCGTCTTCAAACTGTTCTCTATCACTCTCACCTTCATATTTCTCAACAGACACCTCACTTTTTTCTGGTGGCTTCAAATCTGATAGGGAAACTTCAATTAAGTTAGCTGTTTTGGGAGCTGGAGGTGGTACAATCGGTTGGTTTAGCTGATCTTCATTTGGGGTGAGGCAGACTGTTTCTGTGATAGGCTGAGATAATACTTCAGAAACATTAGACTCAATAGGCTTAATCTCCTTTTCCTGCAACTTCTGCTCACACTGTTTTGGCAATTTTGGTCCTTCTTCTTTTGCTGCCTCTTCTGTAGACTTGACTTCCTTCAGAAGATTTCCCTTTAACTGAGGTTCGCTTACACGTTCACCATCATCTCCAAAGCAAACAAATGATCTAGTCTGAATGGGAACCTGACTTGGAGAAAATCTCCTCAAACGGGGAAGACTGTCCACAGACCGTGGGGCAGTCAAGGTACGATTTAGAGGTGTTATTTTCAGTTCATTTGGCCTAGGAGTCCTTTGCATTTTAATGTGAAAAGAGGCATTCTTCCTGTTGGAAGACTGTGGAGATTGATGTGTAGAACGAGGAGATTCTTGTGAGAAAGGTGCAACAGGAGATGGAGTTCCCACTTGCCTTGAAGACTTAAAGTCCCGAATCTGCTTCTGAGGGGAAGGCTGAGGAGGAGAAATAACCCAAGCCTGTTGCTCTCTCATCTGCATCAACATCTCCTGTTGAAGGGATAGACGTTGCATTTCTTGTTGTAGAAAGTGTAGAGAAGAGTTTAGTTTTTCAATAGATTTTGTATATTCTAAGAGATCTCCGTCATTAATATTTTCTTCTGAGGGGCTTGCTAAATTCCATTGCTTTTCAGCATCCACAGAAGTAGCAGGAGATTTTAACCATTTGCTATGAGAATTTTCTGGGTGTTCTTTTATTAATTCTGAAGTCTTACTAGTTTGGTCATCTGATTTTTGAGTTTCTTTTTCTTTCAACCGATTACTGTCAGTGAATACCTTCTCATCTTCAGCTCCTGCTGCTTCTTCTCGGAGAGGTGATACTCCATCACCTTTCTTTTTCACGACATTGAGAAATGCTGTTCTTCCCATTTTCTGCCGCTGCTTTGTGAATGCAGCTTCTACCTTCTTCTTCTGTGCTTCAATGGCTCGCCTCTTTTCCTCTAGCTTCATCCTAAGCTGTACCATTTCAGAAGCCAGTAATTGTGTAGTGTCTCTTCCTTGAGGAACAGATGTCTCCTCGGGAATATGAGCCCAAGCGACCATATGAGGGATGTTCAGCTCAGAACCTTCTGGTGTTGTTTTCTGAGAACTACTTCCACTGCTTTTACTATCTGTGTGATTCAACTTCTTGAATTTCTGCTCTGCAAAGCTGGTCATTTTAACCCCCGAGCTCGAAGAAGCACTGCTGCCTGCCTGTGATTTAGTACTTACTGAGCTGGGACAGGGACTTAATTGATCTCTGTGATTACTAGCCCGCATATCATAATCCTGGAGAAATTTGGATGGTTCTTCCATGTCAGAGTCCATGCTTACAGTATAATCTCTCAAAGAAGAATCCTCATCCATTGTCTCTGGAATATCTTCTGACGGAACATGTATTCCAGTATCTACTTCTGTGTTGTCAGTCACAGGACTAAGAGCACCTTTAGTGTCTGTGATTATATCGGGGGTAGTCTGATTTGGTTTAATGTTTGAATTCAAGATGCTCATTTCCCGATTGTGAAGAAAGAACCCATTTGTAATTTGGTCTGTTTGGAGAAGTCTGGGAGATTTTTCAGTGTCGTGAATTATCTGCAAAGCCTCTTCAATGCTTGGCGTCTCAATCTGATTGCCAAAATCATCCAGAACTGTCCTGTTTTGCAGAGCTCCATTTGGAAACCTGTAGTGGCTGCTCTCATTGGCATTTCTTTGATTTGCATTAAGAGCCTGATTGGCCTTCGTGTCTGTAACAGGTATCATGTCCCTTTCCTCTTCAATATCTTGATTTTCCTCTTCTCCATTTATTGGTTTGAAGGACAGATTTTTTCTAGAATGCTTCGGCATGCGGTTGATGTTTCCTGTAAGGCCTTCGTTGCTCACAGATCTAGGAATTCCTCTGTTTGGAGTAGATACTGGAATGCTTTTTTCTTTGTCAAAAGGAATGTCAAATGAAACTCCATGTAATGATGACCTAATAGAGATCAGAATAAAGAAAGTAACTGAGCAACTAATGGTTATTAATAAGAATAATGAAATATTCAGATTTGGTTCTAGAATTATTTTAAGCTGGTAGTATTAAAGGCACTGTTAGGTGTAGTGTATTTTGCTTAGCTTCAAATATAAAAAATATACATATATTTTTAGATAGATATTTTTGGACAGATAAATAGATATAAAGATAATAATTTTTTTAAAAGCACAATAAAATAGAATGTAACATCTTCTTCAGAGTCAGCCAATGCTTTTTACTACTCTGGAATAAATTCTGGGAATTTTAGGAATGTAGGAATTGCCATCACAGATCAGAAGGAAAGTGTGAAAAGAGACACAATTTACACATCACCATGATTCTTATCATTTTAACTTTGGTTTATACCCTACAGATAAAGAGTTTATGACTGGTCTAACCAAAAACCAAAATATTGAGACTGATTGTTCTTAGGATCTACAAAATAATACAAGCTTAAATGCTACTGAGCTCTTCAGCCATGTTACTCTCTAGCCCTTTGAGTTCATTGTGATGAGTAAATGTGAACATATTTAATGCCAACAATTCAAATATCTGAAATATTCCTCTTTCAATGTAAAAAAGAAATTATTTATTTCTGAAGATTGTTTCCTATTACCCAGTTTGTAGTTCATGATACCGTTTCTTTCTTTTTCTACTTTTGCAAGTAGCTTACAAGAATTCTTATTACAGGACTAAAAATCCAAATTACAATGGAGCATTTACTTACTATTCATTACCAAAACCCAGTAATTTTTTGATCAATTTGTACAGTAAGACTACTTACCTTTTTTCTTTGGGCCATGTCCCTACATACCCATCTACATAAGACATTGATGTGGACCTTCTGATGACTCCTAAGTGAAATAAGAATAAGGCCCAATGTAACTGCTATGAAAAATTATTTTAGCATTATCTTCTGTTGCTTTAACAAATTGGTTTGCTTCACTACTTAGAGCACTGCAATGGCAATGAAGTGTTTATATATTGAAAATACAAGTAAAGCAACAGAGCTAATTTCATCCTGAATATATATTACACCCCCTCATCCCTCAAAGAATTTACTATTGAGTAAAATATT
Source organism: Amblyornis subalaris (assembly GCA_018881555.1). Lineage (NCBI taxonomy): Eukaryota > Metazoa > Chordata > Aves > Passeriformes > Ptilonorhynchidae > Amblyornis > Amblyornis subalaris. The sequence goes on from JACAXG010000004.1 coordinate 18,376,036, forward strand.
CTACAAATATTACTAAAATATACTACAAATACCTGTAAGCAATCGTCTCCCTAATCAAAACAGAAGTCAAATTTTAAAAATGCACAATGTATTTGGTACAAACACAAGCTTGCCACTTGTACATTTTATAAATTACAGAACTCATTCATGTAAATTAATTAATTTTTCATGTAAAGGTCTCTCAGTATTTCTGCATAAATAATGCTTGAATAAATATAAGCAAGATAGCAATTTTCTCAGAGGACAACACCTTGTCTGATTGCCTCTCCCAACCACTTGTAAATTGTTACCTGGAACAGATGAATAAGGCTGCTGGGGTGTATGCAGTTGGTGAGGTGGCGTGTAAGATGGACTTTCCAATCTATAAACAAGAGACATTAACTTAGCAGTAATACATCAAAATCCACATTACAAAAGGGCAACCAATTGTCATGTCCTGGGCCAAAACAAAAACAGATTTATTTTTTGTGATGGGAAAGAAAGTCATGTCTAATTCTCTTCTCAAATTATTAATCTATCAGCTAAAAACAGAACTCCRTAATAACCTCTGACTGGGAACTAATGCAGGTAGACAAAAAGCCAAAAAGGTATATTTCTCATACACAAACAGCTACAGAGCTGCATTAGTTTTGTTAACATACTTGTTGCCTGATTTATTTCATGTAAATGTCACTATTAGAAGGGTCTCATTTTTTAGGTTTGAATTTAGTAAAAGGTCCAAACAAACATGAGCAAAATGAGGCAGCTCCTACTGGCCTCAAAACTGAGTGACTGCAGCCAATATCACCTACTTTTCATGTATTTCTGTTTCCAGTTGCTTAGCTTGAGACTTCTGCTTTGTGTCTGGACTACAACATGCACTAGAAGTGGATAAAGAAGATTTTTGTGATAGACATGACTTTATAAATTAAAAAATATATTCACTACTGAAAGAGTAATTATAGAGATTTCCTCTGTCTGTTACACAGACACTTGATTTTGGTTCCTAGAGAAGGTCTGTATTTGAGTAGCTGTGTTAATCCAGGATTGGATTAACATAATTCAGTGTTTTGATCAAGGTGCTTCTTTATGATCAGAACAAAGACACATACATAAAGGTGCATGGATTTGTATGTAAAACACTTCTAAAGAAGGCAGACTTCAAACTCAGGCTGGATTAAATCCTTTCATGTTTTGAATTTTGTCCACTGAATTGAAGAACACTCTCTCAAACTCACATTTTTAAACCAGGATATTTGTTTAGTGTTATTATATATGCTGTATGGTGTAGAAATGTCTCTAAATAATATTTGCAAGAAGGATATTTACATCAATTTAAGACAAATACAATCTACAAAGCATCTTTCATAACTATATATTAAATTATTCAAAATAGGTTCCTATAAATTCCTGACTTTTTGTGTAAATAACACTACACACTAGCTACATGACGTATCTGTTTTAAAAGGCATTTGAGATTTCTGTGAAAATGTTAAAATCATAATGTCTATAAGTTATCTTTAAAGAAAAGCATGCTTTCCAAATTTAATCCAGCAGCCTGTGAAAATTTGCTATCATGAAGAAAATCTATACACTTAATTTTCCTTAGGGAAAGACTGATTCTGGCACCAAGACTGTGGTTCCATGGCAACCTCAGACACCGTAACTGCTCACTGCCACAGTCCCACTCCCTCCTGTGTGCTGGATCTGACTCTCCATCCGATCCTCTGAGTCATTTCAACGAGCTAAGGCGACAGAAGAACATTTGCTTTTTCCAACTGGGTTAGCTTTTTCTGTCTTTGTGCACAGAAATGGCAATTCAAACACTCAAGGGAGCACGAATGCACAGTTGGGACAAGGAGGAAAGCCAGGACCACAACATCCTGCAGTCTGGTCTATTGTCCAGGGAACCTGCAGCTTGTGGATTTGATTCTCACCATCTGAAATTACTTCTTGGGCCCCTCCTTAGTCCTGTCATGCAGTGACATCTCATCAAGCTGGATGAAGTACCCTGGTTTATGAGGAAAGATACAGCAAATGGCCTTGGGAACCCCTGCTTCAAAGGATGTGTGCAAAACTACTGTTTCTTGTTCTCCTGACTTATATTCTGAGTTTACATGAAAATAAAATCATTGTCTACAAGGCAAACACTTCAGATACATACAGGAAAAGGATTTGGAATCACAGCATTTAATGGCAGTAGGAAATATTGCTCCCTTATTAAAGTCAGCATGGATTTCTAAATACTAAAAATGTACTCAGGAACCTTAAACCTCAAACCCAACCAAACACTCACCCCTCTCTCCAAAAACCCCATCCAAAACCAACAGAAAAGGCTAAACAGGATTATCTGGGTTGGCAATCAACAATTTTCTGAATATCCAATTAAAACACTAATTTTATTTGTCTCCTCTGTGCCAGTTTAGAGACAGGCAATAAAACCTTGCCCCAAAATTTTAAGTATATTGTGATGTTATCCCGAATTCACTACGTCCAGATCAGATTACCGGAAGGCTTTCTTTACCTTGACAAAAGATAGATTTAAAAGAAGGCCTAATGTACAATTTATGTCTCTTATCATAGAAAGTATAGAAAAGGTTAGAAAAGACCTTTAAGATCATGAAGTCCAGCCACTAACCCAGCACTACCAAGGCCACCACTAAACCATGTCCCTAAGTGCCACATCTACATGTCTTAAATACTTCCAGGGATGAGCACTCCACTACTTCCTGGGCAGCCTGTTCCAATGCTTGACAATTCTTTTGGTGAAGAAATTTTTGCTAATATCCAATCTAAACCTTCCCTAGTGCAAATGGAAGCTGTTTCCTCTTATCCTATCACTCCTTCCTTGGGAGAAGAGACCAATCCCCACCTGTCTACAACCTCCTTTCAGACAGTTGTGGAGAGTGATTAGGTCTCCCTTAAAAAATTCATCAAATGTATGATCAGCTCCAGAACACGAAGGAAACAGAATGTTTTTACATTGCTTCCAAATCTGTAACAGTAATACTAAACACTGTCTTGGTTTTGGCTGAGAAAGAGTGAATTTTCTTCCTGGTGGCTGGTGCAGTGCTTTGTTTTGGATTCAGTGTGAGAGCACTGTTGATAACACACTGGTGTTTTAGTTGTTGCTCAGTAGTGCTTTCTCTAAGTCAAGGACTTCTCAGTGTCTTGTGCCAGCGAGGAGGTGCAGGAGGAGCTGTGAGGGAGCGTGGCCAGGACAGCTGAGCTGAACTGGCCACAGGGAGAGTCCAAACCATGCACTTGTGCTCAGTATAAACTGGGGGAATTGGCCATGAGGGGCTGATTGCTGCTGGAGGGAGCAATTGTACTGTGCATCACTTGTTCTCCTGGGGCTTATTACCCTCTTTCTCTCCTTTTCACTACAATTATTATCATAATACTTCTTTTCAATTATTAATCTGTTCTTACCTCATGAAGTTTACTTGTTCTTTCTGATTCTCCTCCCCCCCAGGAGGCAGGTGGGGTGGGGAAATTCATCACAGCATAAGTATTTATTTTCACCTATTTGACTTTCATGATACTTTAGTAACATAACCAGACTAGACTAAAACCATCATTCAGGGTTTTTCTTGCTGCTATCTTAGTTTACTCTCATTATAACTTTAGGAAAATTTGCTGTGAATTCCAGAAAAACAGCTCCTTCAGAGCAAACCTGGTCAGCAGCCCCACTTGAAATTGAAGAGGTCAAGGCCATGGGACACTTTTCTGCTGAATGCTAAGGGTTGGTTTGGAAACTGGTATGACAACAGCACACTGTCCAAGTGTACAAACATGAACAAACAGCCTGCCATGCAACAGCGAGTGAGGGCTGAACTATGGGATCTTCTGCAAAATTCCACACATTGTATTTGGTAACTCAATCACTGAGCTTTGCAAAAAGGCAAAAAAACTAAATAAAAAACCTGTGCTTGATTTTGAACAGAAAGGAGGAGATTGTGAAACAGTACTAGTGATTCTCTGACATTACCTGGCTACGAAGTCAGAACCAGATGGACCATCCACATAATTTCTTCTGTTAGCATTCAAGCTGTGAGCAGAAGCTGCATCTTTTGCAGATTCAGCTGCCAGGAAGAATAAAACTCAAGTTATTATAGTTTAGTATTCAGTTAAATTACATAGTAGAAAAGCTGACCAAAATAATCTGAAATAATAATTTTCAAAGATTTAAAGAATTTTCATTGACTACATTACTTAGATTAAAACTGTCACTTCCTTTCATCTTTACCTCCTCCTAAGATCCCATATTGGCACTAATTAAAGAAATACAGACTGACAAAATGGACTAGAAAAAGCAAAGGAAGAACTAATAAAGAAAAAAAGAACTAAAAAAAGCCACAAAATTAATAGCAAGCAAACTGTTTTAGCAAAAATTATTCTTCTGGAAGAAACGTTTCTGATAAAAGTTTTTCTCCCCAAACCCTTAAACTGACTAGAAAGTAGGTTTTTTTGTCACATCCTAAATTATTTAGCAATATTTAAAGATTTGTATCAGATTTGTATATGCTATAAAGCATATAAATGAAAGAAAGGTATAAAAGCCACACAATGAAAATCTCTTCCTAGTGCATGGAAAGCCAATCAAAGCACTGCTGGGTGAACATTTCAATTACCATGACTCTGGGGCTCATTACCAGATCTCAAGATCTACCTGAGAGGTGGATTTTTAAATTTGAGAGTTTGCTGATGGAAGATGGTGCCTTTGCACCCGGGTACAAAATGCAATTTTACAATTAGCTCTCTATTCACTTTCCCCAGACTTATGATTTTCTCTCTTGGTATCTTCTCAGCAACACAAGTTCTTCAGGCTAAATTCTGTTGTTGGTTCCTTATTATGTTTGTAATCCTTGCATGGGCATAAATGGATTCTAGGCTTGTTTAGGTCAGGAAAATTTGCAAGTGATTATACCACAACAATTTAAATGAGTTTTGGTAACAGACAACAAAATCTAATTATGATTTATGAGATGAGATGAAGATTAACAATGAAAAAAGAGTACTTTGCTCCTTCTTTAAGGGGGTTATACACTGCCAAATCCTGTTAACTAAAATATTCACTGCATCTGTGAACACAATGGCAATCTGTACACATACATATCAAAACATGCATATTAAGGCCAATCCATAACGTAATTACCTTGGGGATGCACAACAACACGAGGTTGTACAAATGATGGCTTCACCACTTCAAACCACCAGAACAATTCTGCCATGAACACCATGTAATTGCTCTACATGAAAAAAAAGATGGAGAGAAATTTATGTTAAAAGACAAGCCTGCAAATAAACAGATTAAGCAGCATTTGGGAGATGCCTCTGTGTTTCAGCCAGTTTACAATCTCCACTTTTTTTACAATCTCCACTGCTGTTTTAGAAATATAGACCAGTACAACCGATCTGTAGCACCAACTATCTAACACACATAACTTGACCAGACTGCAACTGATTAGGTTGAAAAGTTTCATAATAAGCATATGCTCAAGCCTGATGTCTTGCAGGGAGGGCAGAGAACTGCATTGGATGGATGGCAAAAGATGCCTGCCAAACAGATCAGCCACTTCCACAAAAAAATAGCAGTGAAAAGCCCATTTCAAGGCTAGGCAATGCTTTTTTCAGAGATTTTTATAATGAAAAAGTATGGTAGCCCTTAGTGTTAGTGCAGGAAGTTGGAATCTGATTTAAGCTTTTGTGTTAAGTATGTGCGTTTGGTCACATTTGTAAGATCTACCCAAATTTACAAGTCTTTAGTGCAAAACAAAAAAACAGCAGCAGAGTTTCTTGACTACAGGCTAGAACAAGATTTTAGCTCCAAAGATTTATGCACACTTAATACACTGCTGATACATCTTCTTACTGTACGTTCCCCTTATACAGCCATGAAAGACACAGTGTGGGAGCCACCACATTTAACACAAGGGGAAAAACGAATGAAAAGGAAAACACAACTGCATCAACAACAACAAAAATCAATAGAGGAAAACCAGGCAGTAGAAGTAGTTTCTGCTGCAAGAGCATACGAGGAGTGCAATAAGACCAGAAGGTTGTTGACTGTGGAGGCTGAAGAGTTCAGAGATCAAAGCTCCTACATCTTCAGTGCTACTTCATATTTAGAAATATCAACTGAATGAGATCAGCAAATACCCAGGTTTGAGCTGGCTCAAGCAGGTGCACAGACCTGTGCCACCAGTCTTACAAAGTCTGAAAATGTAAACAATGCAAACCTCTGCTTATACATTACACTGGGAAACATAATTAAACAACTTTTTCAAAGAGTTTGTTTAAAAAATTCTAAACAAAATGTCATTCTATTTCAAAGACAAACCACAGGCATTAAGGATAAGAGCACAATTTTAAAATAAACAAAAAAATTACTGAAAAAAGTTCAATAATAAATGAGATAACCTCAATTCTGTATCAGTAAATTTGAAAATACAATTTTGAATATCTATTTGACACTTTTGCTTCAGATTTATTTTTCCTGAAGGTTTCTAATGTAGATAAGCCTTTACTTGAGCAAAGGGATACTCTTAGGCCAAAAGCTGCTCCCACACTCTAGTATATGGCGAAGCGATCAGGCAGACGTTGCCATAGTTATTACACAGAAGCTATAAATAGAATAGGAAAAACCCCATCGCTGCTTATTCAGCTTGAGAGAACTGAATGAGGAAAAGTGCATACCAAAATCTTTTCCATTCAAAGAAAATGTCAAGCATAGCATTTTGGTATCACACACTGATTTCCTTAGGAAGCATAGGCAAAGAAAAAATCAGATGTACTTCTCAGACAAAGTATCATTTTTAATACAAAAGTTTCTAAATAGTACAATTTCTCTCTTAATATTTCTTCTCTTCCCTTACCTCTCCTTAAACTTTTACATTTAACTTCATTTTTTAGCACAAAAATTAATTATAAAATGTTATAATCATAGCTTTGTCCCCATCTGAAATAATATTGCGTTTAAATACTCCAATGTCTTACATTTATGTTGAAATGCTGCATTTCAACAAAAATTAGACACACCATAGTGTGAGTATTTCATGAAGGACTCAGATATTCCTTCTGAGAATATCTTTTATGCAGTCCTGAGCTGCTGCAGGACAGTTTGTTTCTCCAAAGCAGTATTTACTGAACTAAAAATGAAAGTGCTGCACAGCCCACTGAGAACAGAGGCTACTTTAGATGTCTCATGGTGAGCCATCATGATGGAAATCTCATTTTCTCACAAGCTGAGTCAGAAAAGAATGTTAAGAATGATCAAAGGGAAAGGCTGATGATCAGTAACAAATTTTTTGGAAAAACTAGAAGTGGGTCTGTAGTAATGTTACTATGCAGGACTTAAAAGAATGTAGATATTATTTCCACAGATTTTGCCTTGATTATGGTGACAAAAGTTCTAACAGCTTGTCACATGATTGTCACATATGCTTACACACAATATTCAGAAAAATAACAGCATTTTAATAGTAATAAAAACTAAGGAAGCTCTGAGAAGTCCAGGCTGGCTCAAGCCCCCTGAACAGCAGATGGCAGACTTGCAGCTTCAGAGATCCTGTTATTTGCTAAACATTCTCATTAAATTTTTTTCAATTTGATATTTGCAGACTGTTCGTCAGTTGTACGTAGTCAGCTGTACTCCTGGTGCTGCATCTTCCAGTGCTGTACCATAAAAATCCTTCTGTTGAACAGATTTTGTAATGTTATCTTTTGGGGGGAAAAAAATTTCACATATTCTGAGTATAAAATCTAAAGTCATCACTTGCTTCTGTACAAGCTAGCTTGCTATTTAAAATTTTATACGAAAAAAGATAAATTATTTTCTTTAATATCTCTATTCTCCCTCTACAGTATTAAAATCACTATTAATTTTTAAATCAAATTAGCTCATGAAAGTAGTATATCCAACCTTCCCACTTAAACTATATCACTCTAATACCTATAGGTTTTAGGTCTGCATATTTATAGAATAATAACTATCAGATCATATACACAAATGATACATATAATTTGTCATGAGACTTGAATCCACTAAAATTGGGTGTGAAAGCAGCCATAGAAGTTTTTAGAATTTTTTTCAAAATGAACATAAAAATACACTGTAAAATTTTTATCACAATGCACATTAAAATCTCTGTTCAGTGGGCCAGGAAAGGTCATCTTCAGTGCAAATCCACAGTTTTTTGGTTATAAAGATGCCAACATAAATGCTTCAAGACAGCAGAAAACTAAAGTGTCACAAACTGTCTAGAGAAGGCCAAAATACAGTTCTGTGTATGATCCAAGCACTACCAGTTTGTCCTTTCTCCTGCCACAGGCTAATAAATGCCACAACAACTCAATTTTAAAACGCCACTATGTCTTGTTTTAGACCAGAACACAGGGAAAACTGGCTGATTAATACCAGTGAAAGCAAACCATGCTGCTTCCCTTTAAATAATGAGTCAGGAACATTTGGTCCCTCTCAGGGAGAAACTGTCTCAAAAAACTGTTCCCTGGTTGAATCTTACTTTTAATTCCTGATCCCGAATGCTTTTAACCCAGCCAGATGGGAAACAAATCGCTGAGCTGACTCCCACCACACATACAAATTGCTCAACTGCCTCACCAAGCATTGCCAGCTGCTCTCCCATGTCCTTAAGGAATCCACATGCACCCTTACAGGGGTTTCAGGTGCCAATTCAGGCCTAGGTGAGCAGCCTGGCTGGCAGTGGGTTTTTCACTGAGATTGAAGGGAAAGCTGTATAGCATGTGTGGACATCATGCAGCCCTGAATTTCTAGGGTTTATCTATGCAATATATTTGAACGCTATTTTTCACATCTCTAATGCTGATTATAGCTTGTGCTTATGTTGTTTACAAGCTCACCATCACTATTACATCAGAAAGTGCAAGTACTCAAAACTGCTCAAGTGCAATAAATATTTTTTAATATAAATTAACCCCTTAGATATCATATATTCCTGTTCAATTCAGCCATGAAAAGAAAAAAAAGAAATTCTGGATCTGAATCAAAACAGATTTGACAGTGCAAATGTTTTTTCTGCCACTCTGGTTAGTAATCAAGTGCAAAAATAAGGTACTTATTCCATATGCTCAGTCCTGATTCTGCACAGGTTAGAGTCTGGCTCACATTTAGGTCAGAGGAATGCCCCTTGCAGTCAAAACACAGCAATCATCTCTCAGATGTGCGTCATTTCACATTCTGAAAGCTTTCATTCTGAAAAAAAATATGCCTTCTGCATGAGCTTGGGTGAACAGACTCTACAGATATCAGCACACAGCAGCCAAAGAGAAGAAGCATCCGTGCTGAGGGACAGCACATAAACACCCCCCAAGAACTGAGAGCTGCAGGGCCTCGTGGGCCTGTTGAACGCCCAGGAACCCACACGCTCAGAAGAGCAGGACTCAGCCAGATCCGTACAGGACCAGCAGCACAAGCTCGTGTCAACAGCAGGCTGTACAACCCTAACTGCACCCACAAGGGCAGCAGTTAACTCTATGCAGACAAAGATTATATGTATATGCACACCCCAAGAGACAAAGGAACCCCTTGAGAAACTTTCTGGATACGTTCCCCAAAGCCACTGGTGGGCCACTATAAGCCCTGCTTCTTTCTGGGAGACCACAGGGTTGGCCTCCAACCCAGGAAAAATGACTGAGTGTGTGTATGTGCGTGAACTCTGTGAGCAGATGAATGCAGTGTGTGAATAGTTATCTCTTAGTAATAACTGATTCATTCTACTAATAACAGCTGTTGAATCAACAAAAATTGTTCTCATATTGATTGTGATCTGTCTCACCCTTAATCCTCTATCAGTGAAAAGAGAATGTACAAGATGTAGATTAAATGAGTAGCACAAGTTTAGGATCACTATTTAAACAAACAAAACACGAAAGCCACACATTTTTAAAGGCTCAGGTAAAGGAACACTTACAAAAGACAGTAATTAACTGCCTGTCAATTGATGCAATGCCAAGTTCCCATGTAAGCTTTCAAATCGTGGCAAACATCAAATGATTCAAGTTGTCAGTCAGTCCCCTCTTTGCCAGTTAACCTCCTAAATGACTTGTTCTTAGATTTGAAACCTATGGCCCTACTAGAAAACACTAGCAGAAAATGATCTAAAATTATCAAGAATAAAATCAGTTACAACTAAAGATGTGTTTTTTCCTCTTTTAGAAATGCTTTCAACATGTATCTCATAAGACAAATTGAACATGTCAGATGCTTTTAATTCTTTCTATTCAGGGGCCATACATGTTCCTTACAACATCATTTTAGGAATTATACATTCCATTAGACAACCAAACCACAAATGCTACATACTTCCTATTACATCACAGTGCTAATCAACTGTTGGGACAAAGCAATAAACAAGTCTTTACATTCTGCAAGGTGGTTCATACTTCTTGTGATGGCACTTTATGCAAGGTTTTCTATTTCTACAAACTTGTTCTTTGAAAAGGCAAAATAAGTGCATGTCAAGACACAATAGAACAGTTCCTTCAGCTCTATCTATGTACTTTCCCAAATACAGGTGAAGAACAATATACTTAAAAAATAAATCCTGTCTGAGGATAAAACTGCTTACCCAAGAAGGGCAAAAAAGCCATCTGCACAACTACAGAGAGATTCAAGATTTTCTATTATTTCCTCTTGTTAAATTCAGAAATTCAGGATTCAGAAAACATTGTGATTATTTTTATGTAATCTCTTTTTACTTGTGTTTGTCTGTCTCAAAGGAAAACAACCAGGAACCAGTATGGTCCCTTGTTGGTGCCTCAAGCATCCATGGAATGTATTAAAATATTTTTTTTCTTTAATATCAGTAGCCCTGCCTTAGTAAACATCTTAGGAAGAACTTCACAAATGTATTTTTCTTAGAGGAAGAGAAATAGGCAATGAGGAGCAACAAAACTTACTTTCTGCTCCCTTTGATTATGACACATTAAAGCTGTCTAGAAATTCAGACAAAGCATATTTCTTCTCTGCTAAAACAGAACTAAGCCAACAGTTTCATCTGCTGCAAAATCTGAGAGCCTCTATCAAAGACTTTGGATACTTGTTAAGTCAAGTGACTGTGTTTCTGTGCATTTTGATGGGAAAGCCAAAAGCAGGCACAGTCACCTTGGTCAAGTGCCACACTAAATTTCTGCATCCTACACTGTCTCTACCCTACCTTGATTTAATGTAACAGGACAGTGCAGTGTGACCTGTGAAGAATGTAAGGTACATTCTGCTTGATCACTTAAGAAGAGGTTCTGCTCCCTTCCTTCTCAAGAACTAGCAGGAAGTCAGGATACCTTGTGTAATTTCTAGGACCACACAAGCCATAACATTGTAATTCCAAAAACTCTGCTGTGATTTTTTTTTCTTGAGGCTTTTTCCAGTAACATACCAGCAGTTGGTTCTTTTTACTTTTTCTGTCACAATTATGAATGTAAGAGCCTTTTACCCAAAAGCAGAGTGGCACCTACTTTGCAGTATGAGCCACGCTGAAAACAGACAGGAGTTTCTGCTGACTAACAAAGACATACTTCTATAAATCCTAAAATTTCATACTATGTAAATTTTGTAGGCTGACATAAAAGTAATGTCTACAAACCGGTGTTATTCAACATGCAATAATTAAAATATCTATTTACAATACAAGTTTTTTCAAAGTGACAATAAAATTCTTTGGAAAATCAATGCATTTATTAAAACTTACTCTAATCAGATGCGCTGGAAAACTAAGAAAGAGCTCCTTTAACAATGAATTTATTTTTAAAGCAAGTTAATTCTTAACACTGGAAAAACAGAGTTTGCAGCACTAGCTAAAGTTTCCATGCCAAGTTTTAGAAGAAAAACTTGGCAGCCTTGCTTTGTAGCATTTACATCTAAATAAGCATCCACACCACAGCAGCTTGTAAAAACATGATCACAAAAGGGTTTTCTCAGATCTAGAAATACTCTAACTCTTTGAAAGAACTCTAAATCCTATCTGAAAACAGTGTTCAGAAAGAGCAAAATCACTGAGTCTGCAGCACTTTAGAAGTGCGAAGTCTGATGCATTGGGATATGGACAAAATATTTACTATAGCTATTTTTTTTTAATTGAAGCTTCATAGTGCATACTGGCTTGAGAAATAATGCAAGCCATTACTATAAAAATGGTATGACTAATTGCCATGAATCAAAACAAGAATAATCAATTCCATGTATCTGTAAGCAGACAGAAACAATCAAAATGCAGTGAAGGAGTGCTACTCGAGATCACTGAGTGTGGTTATAGGACTATAAACTACAGACAAGACAGTCTGCAATGCAGCAGACTTCACAAGTATGCAGGTAGATTGCTGTATCTGAAATTTCAGAACACCAAAAGCTGACTGAAAGCAGTCACTATGCAACTTTGCATACACAAAATAAACCAGCAACAGTTAAGTAGTCTAGACTTAAGTCCTACTGCCCTTACTCACCCTGGCAGCTCATTACTTATTTGAAAAGGATTGGGTTCAGCCCTACAGGAGACAACAAAGCTGTATTCAAGCTCTGGCCTCTGTGACTCTGCTTGTGAGATTGCTGTAAAATCATAAAAGCAGTGAAATGACCCAGATATTTAGAAACCAATTACATCCCATCTGCAATGGATATGCTGACTTTGGAAAAATAATATTTCATTCCCTAAAGGCTAGCCAACAAGAATATTAAGCAAATGAAGTGTGTTCTATATAGAAGAAAGTCTTGGTGAAACATAATAATGAAAAATTAAAATTACAATTACGCAAGAAATCATTCAGTTGCTCCTTTTCTTTTTGCACAAAGAATTACAGAATAATGCTTTTTTTTCCTTCTTTCTGAAAGGGCAAAATCTTACAATGATTGAAAATACTTAACTGCTGATTCAAACAACTGTATTTGTTGAAATGGTATTCCTGCTTGTATTTGGGGCATCAAATCTTTGGATTTTACAACAAAATTAACTCAGAAGTTTACGCTTTCACAAAAGTGAAAGAGATTCAAGACGACAACCTATGAAATTATTGTGTGCACAGAAATGAGTAAGAACAGTAAGTAAAACTTCCATACACAACTCTTGAATATTTCCTTCTTTTGTTAAGACCTTAATACATTTAAACTCATGCAGATAACTATTACATTTTAACAGAAATATTGCAGATTACGGACTTTAACTAATAATTAATTAAAAAGAAAGATAGTGGAAATAGTTTTATATGAAATCAAAGTTTTTACAAATCTTTTCACAAGTGCTTTTTTAAAAATACTTTGAAATTACTAGGAAAATATAATGGTCAAAAGAAGGTGTTTTTTCATGCTGCTAAAATTTGTGTGTTCCATGCTACATCACAAGAGATGCCATACAGCAGCAGACCAAAAAAAAGACTAAACATATCATTAGCAAAATGGTCCTGTGGTCGTTGCTCGCATTTTTATTTAATTATTACATTTTTACCTTTATTGAAGAAGCTGCATAGAGCATATCCTCAAGACTGAAGTGGCAACACTGGTTGAGGTATTCCTGACAAAATTCTTGAATCAATTGTAGATTATATAGGCTGTCAGCCAAAGACATTGTCTCCTTCAAACAAATATCTAAAAAGGAAGAAAAGAAGCAAAGATTAGATATATCTATACATTTGCAAATAAGTGCTTTTTGGCTTTTCTGGATTTAGGAGCATTTACTGAATAAATTCAGACTTGATTTCTGTCCCCCACCAGCGACTTTTATTTTTCTATTTCAGAAACTTAAGAAATTACGAATCTACATTTAATTTTTGCATTTCTATATATTTAGATATTTTTGTAAAAATTAGTTTTGTTTTTCACTATTGACAAGTTAATTTGTTTCTGTTTTGCCTTTTGTGAAAATGGAAGTTATACTCTCACCCCTACTACTTATGTGAAATGAAAAAAGGCACTTAATCACTAATAAATTTTTTTTTGTAATTATATTTTCTACAGAGCAATGGYAATAGGAAATTACACATTTTCATATACATTTCTCTGTACATATTAGTTCTTTGTCTTTACATAGGGACCCAAGAGTACACTTTAATGCCATTAAGCCTGAATCTTCACAAAAAACCAGACTGGTCTTACATATTTGTGTATGTGGATTGAGATGTCTGAAATGAGATTTTCAAAGGAGCTGAAGCCTGTTATACAAATTATCACACTCTGTTTGAAAGTGCTATTTAAAGACAAAGAAGTGGTTGCAGTGCACAGACTCGTGTAGTTATACCGTATTCTCTGAGTACTATTTATGCCCAGATTACCTCCTGCTCCCTTTTTATGACTGCTTCTTGGAAAATTAAGTAGCAATAATAACTTCCTAGAAAAAAAGACAGTCCTTTTAAAAGAAGGACTAAAGAAAAAATAAAATTAAATATATTTTCAGAGCATGCATCAGACTTCATTCCTAAAGCAACAGTGTATGACAGAGCTCCACATAAGTTTTGCATTGTTAAGGATAAAAGGCTTCTTCATAAAAGGAATCTACTTTGATAACAGCAGGATAAGGATTCCCCTACCAAAGAAAATCAGACATAGTCCATCATTCCAATCCCATAGATGATGATCAATAGAAAAAAAGTTTGACTAAACTGACTGAAATGAGATTAAATTTAGAAATGCAAAATGTGAAGTCATACATTTGAATCTAATAAAATTCTAATGTGATTCACCGACTGAAAGTGATATAGAACAGGAAGTTATCATGTATTAGCCAGAGTAAACATATGTGCCTTTGGCATCATGTAGCTATGAAAGAAGCAAATTCGATGCTAAAACTTATCAGAAAATTTATTTCCAATAGTGACAGAGAAGCGCTGTAGAAAGCAGTAATCATATGTCAGTCTGAATTTCTATGTACAATAACAACCATCCGTATTCAAGAAAGATAAACCCAAAGTGAACTAGTTGCAGAGGAAGACTATTGAGGATAATAATGAGAATGGAAATCCACTTCAGCAGGGGAGACTGAAAAGGCTTGGTTCAGTAGCCTGGGCTAAAACAAGAGGAAGACAATATATCAAAGTGTAAACAACCGATTAGAAGCTATTCAAAGCAAATGGTACTGCTGCAAGAACAACAAAGGCATTTAAGACAGGCTATAGGCACACTTAGGTAAAAATCAAGAATGAGATTTAAAATCATGTAAAAAAATGGAACTCTACAATAGTGGGTAAGAAGAGCACAGATTTCAAGAGCTTGACAGTTTTAAGATAGAACAAGATAAATTCATGAAAGGGATTATATAATTTTGTACAATAGCCAATTGCTTGACTCGCTGAGAGTCCTTTCTAGTTCTGTATTCCTTCAAGGAAACCTAGATTTGAAAGTTAAATGAAGTCTTAATGAGAAGAACTGATCTATTTCAGACTACAGAGAACTCTAGAATATTTTTTTCTTTTTTGTTAATGCATTTTTAAGCATTTTTGCTTTGTATTTTTATTACCTGCCTTCTTCACTTTCAATACAGAACCAAATCTCAGTAAAATTCAACATGCATCAAGAATTATATTACCTAAATACAGGGAAGATGAGCAAAATCTTATTAAAATGTTTCTAGTTACTTTGAAGCACCTTTGAATTTACTTCTGAGACAAYGACATGCACATTTATGTCTTTAGGGAAGATGATGTCAGGACACCTAATAAGAAGATTAAAACTCAAGTCCCAAAGATGACATGTGCCTTGTCCTGTTTAAAGTCAGATGTTGGAGGAATCTGCTGATCACACAAGGTACACAAGATTTCAGACTGTCTGTTTTCAGCCATGCTGGAACAGTATGGAGGAACCAGGTGTTACCCCATTCAATACCACCCAAGTTTTAACTCTTCCCTAATCACACACAATAGTATGTATTTGGCTGCAATATTTATGTAAATCGAAAGTTCTATTTATCAAAATTCACAAGCCGAAGAAGAAAGGCGAATGAATGCATCTTAGTGTCTTTCATCTTCATTGCCTACTGTGCTGGAAGCTCCCTATAAAGTGGTTGTGTATATGAATTCCAGATTTTAGTCCTTAGCAAGCTCTAAACCCTTCTTCATATTCCTGGATTTCTCAGGATGTTTCTGTGTAAGTGTTCCCACGACATCAAAGGTATAATAGAACACAGGCAGAAAATGATGGGTGTTAGCTGCCAAGACATAGCTCTTAGTTGCTTTACAGCTCTTAGTTGCCAAGAGGAAGATATAACTTTAATCAGGCTGCTGAGCAAAAGACTGAGATGAAGCTGCTCATCATCACAGACAATTGCTATTACAGAACAACATGACACCAATACATTTTAGACTATATATTTTTGGTTACTCTATAGATGATACAGGTAGGTCTTGGGTGAACTAAAAATCCAGAATACAGAGCAACTGTTTGCCATGCAGTGCAGCTATGCAGAGCCTAACTCTACACTCTTCCAAGTTTTATATCTGTAACCGCTCAGATTCACAAAAAGCACTTACGCAGTTTCAAAAATAAGAGTTTTGCAGGTAGTTTCAAGCATGTTTATTTTAGTGTGACAACATAAAAGCCAGCACACCAGGGAAGGAAATCTTGGCTCCTTTTATTTAAATGTAAAAAGAAATAGGAACAAAGTTTATATTAAACCCACCACATTCAAATTATGCCTCTTGTATATCACATTTAAGTACCTTCCTTCACACAGTTCTCAAACACAGACAGTTAAAACTTTTATGGACATGTTTACGGGCCAAGAGACATGTCAGACATACCCTCCAGTTTAATGATATCTGGACAGTAGAAGTGGATCAGGGCTGCTAGAGCACACCCATCTGTACCATCCTTCAGCAGATTCTCTACCAATGGAATGCAGGGCAGCTGTTTAAGCAGTGTTTGCTCCTTCCGGTAACGAGCCTACAACATGAAATGAAGAAATTTAGAGAAACAAAGGCTCTGAAACATATGAAGAAACATATTCACACTGTAGGTTTTACACTGTTAGTGAAAAACAGTATTCAAGAAATAGCTGAATATTCTCAGTACTACGTTTCTTAAAACTATTCATGTTATGCCACATTTTGAATGGCATAAATAATATCTAAGAGGAAAGGAACAATGCTAATACTGAGCTTTTCCTTCAAAATAACCAAGTTTTGATGATCTCTGTATAGCACACTGAACTAAATAACATTATATACCAGAATTAAAATTTAACAGTTGTTATTATACATTCAAAAATTATCTGTGTGCAAAAACAGCGAGACAAATCCTCAGCTAGTGCAACTTCAGTTTACTGGCAAGTCACATGACTCAGAAGTTAACACACCTAAGCATCTTGCTCAAAATCTCCTTCATGTAACTGATTTAATGACAAATTCAGAAACAAGGAAATCTGAATTTGATCAACTCCATTTTTATAACTAGCATTTATTGCTATAAGCATTCATAAACATAGAGAAATATTAATGGTCAAGTGTTATGTCTATGCAGTGACCCAGTTACAACTGGAAATATTTTGAAAAACAAGCCAGCATATAAAGAGATCGTTAGTTCAGAATACTGAGATAGCATTTATCTGCAGTAAGTTTTACACTATTTAAATCCATCTATACACACTAAATGCAAGTCTCCCTGTAGGGACTCTGAGAAATCTTAGTGGAAGTCACTCTTCCCAGCAAAGCTAAAACTGACAGTTCCTATCTTCTACTCTTCATCTTTTGGCTGTGCTGGAGCAATTTCTGATGGGAGTGCATGGCAAAGCCATTGGTCCAGCTTCAACAACTCTCTCCACCTTTGTTTCTGCAGTGAACGAGTGCATGAGCAGGGAAGGAGGTTTTATGGGTGTGGTAGGAATTGTTTAAGCCATCTTTGCACGCAAAAAGTCTGTGGAACCACAGCCTAACCCCGAGGACTGTATTTACTGTCACTGGGTTTCTGTCAAGRATCACGTGGGATTATCTCAGTGAATGCCAGTGTCCCCTAACTGGCCTAAGAAGTACAAGCCTAATCTGGCAACAGCAGCCACATCAGTTCTAGAAAAATGAGGGCTGGCACTTGACGCAGAGAATTTACACTTTAACCAATTAATATTTAAAATAACTCCTGAGAGTTAGTTGTTACTTCATGCTTTTAGTGTAGTGGTATGTGTGTCAAATATGCTGTATAAAAATGAAAATCCCATTTCTGTGTGCTGCAGAAAATATTAACTAACACCAAACAAAAATCATGTTACTGTTATGCATTATTAATATGCTTTTCTCCATGTTCTTAACACTCCCTAATATTTCTAATGAAATATGCCAATTATATTTGCAGTGAAAGTTTATTCTTTTTCACTCTATGGCAATCACTGACCCATTATGATGAAAATCCTGTAAGTAGTTTTAAATACCATGCTCTTATGTCCATGTATGTCCTCCTTTAAATGACTGAAATTCAGTCTATGAAATACTACAATTTAATGATGATTAAACATGAATGACGGTAACAGATAAGGATACAAATGGACTCAACATCATGGTCGAACAAGTTCTGTGTAATTTATATATTCTTTTGAATAGCATCTTTTAACAGGGTATTCAAAAATATTTGAAACTGGTAGTACAGTGGTTTTGCACAGTAAATCCTGTGAAAAAGTATACTGCACTTTCATGATGCCCTTACTGGCCTTATGAACACATGCTAAAAACCGTGTCATATCTTTGAAGTGGATATAGAAAGAGGAATTAATTCATTGTAGAGTATGCCAGGCACATCACTTCAGAAAAAATAAACTCATACAACCTGATCTGCTAGGTTCATTAGTGTACAGCAGGCATCATGTTTCAATTTGGTTGAAAAGATAAAAGAAATTATACTGAAAAAATGAAAGACACTGGTAATTGCACTGCATTTTAAATAAACTTCCATTTGAAGAAACTCTTCTCATCACTTATAGTGTTTGCTACTAAACATATATGCAATAAGGCAAAAGATGAACTTCTACATTTATTATAAAGCTCTAGTGCTAATTGAAACATAAATGCTAATACAGGCATCTTGTCTCTGAGATCCTGGACCATCCCGATTTACCATGTTTGAGCTTATTCCACTTAAACTAGTCTAGTATAGTCAAGACACTTGCCTACAAACAAGGTCAGCTAAAGATGAACCAACACACCAGCAACTCTGTCTTAAGTGCTTGTGTGTATTCAGCATTAATCATTAATAATGAATGCTCTTACACATTTACCATATAGTACATAACATGCTATAAATTTACTTATCAGAGTTTTTAGCTGCCTGTATGCTCAGGAATATCTCTCTCACTATGAAACCTGCTCTATGAAAAGGGAAGAGGCAGAAGACTGGCTGAACTGATAGAGAAGCCTGAGTATTGTCAGTAGCACTTGGGTTTTAACTGCATCTCTACTGAACTAACAAGACAAAGTAACATAAATACCTCTAGTTCAAGTTGTTTACAGATAACTGGCAGGCAAACTGGAGTTAGCTTCTCAACAGATGGAGTATTTGTACAGCTGAATATAATTTTTACGCAAAGGATGAGAATCATTATTAAACTAACACCCTAGACAAACATATTCTGAAACTGAGCCAAAAAATTTGTGATATCCATCTTAATTTTTTTCTTTTTTGCTTTACTCCCTCCATTTAGTTACACTACCTTAATTCCAAAACAAAATTAAAGGACTATACTGTGAAGAGCAGTGTATCTGTGTGTGTCACAACTGTAACAGACAGCTTTACGGAGAAATTCCCCACAGAGACTGTCAGGACTTTGAACACTGAATACAATACTTTTAAACTGGTTTTCCAGACACTGAGTAATTTCTGTCGTCGCCTACATGCAACTGCCTTGTTATTTTCAATTTTTTTGGCCATGTAAGAAGTCTTTTATTATTAATGACAAAAAATATTTGAGGGACTGTTAGATCAATTATTTGGTAATCCCCAGAGCAATGACAGATGAGAATTAGTTCTTTGGAATTCAGACCAGAAGTATGCAATTCTGCATATACCTAAACAGCTGACTATTTTGTTCCCAGCCAAAACTTGCAGAATAAACAATCTGAATGCATTTCAAGTGTGAATTCCTAAATGACAGGGGAAAGTAGTGATAATCCCAAGGTGACACAGCACAGAGAAAACAAACTTTATTATTATTGCAGACATGAAAAGTTAATTTTTTATTGCTTTTAGTGAAGTTACAGTCTCACTAAAAGTAGGCTGCTTTGGGTCACTTTGTGCGGGGAGAGATGGACAGTAGTGTTAAATCAGCTGAAAAAATAGGGAATTCTGGACAAATGGTATAATGATTACATACTCTTAAAATAAGACTTTGTATTTCATGTAGCATCAGCAATCAAAAACTACTTCTGCAAGTCTCTTTTTAAAAGACAATTGGTATCAAATAGCATGTGCTTACTGAAAGCTTATGAAAAAGTAGTTTGCAAATACTCTGATCATTTGACGTGAGTTAATAACAGGTAGCACTGCCTTGTACAAACCCACTGACTGCTTGAAAAATAATTTCTTATCCAGCATCTTATCTTACATTTCTTTTGCACAGATTACCTTGTAAAATAGGCTTCTGCAGTATGCATGCCTTTACAGGGTAATCTCTTATAAAATTATCTCATACAGATAAATGAAATGAATGATTAGACCAGCATGACATGGACAAAGCCATTCCCAAAATACAAAGTGAAGCAGTTGGGCAAACTTACAGGAACCAGTTTCCAAAACCATTTGGTAGGAGACTTCAGAGGAAGCAGTAGGAAAAAAGGATAAAAGCAAAAAGCAAAGGAAAAAAAAAAAAAGGAACATTTTATCAGATTTCATAAATTACTTTTATAAAGCAATTTTCTTTAACAGTCTCAGTTTTGTATAACAGTGAGTTGTAATTTAATGGCAAGCATTAGTGCACTGTAACCTCTGCGTATTGAGCTAATTAGCAGCAATAACACTGGAGAAATATGTCTGCACTCTTTGTAGATCAACATTATAATTTTCCCACATGAACAGATAAGATTGTCAGATCAATGCAGTTTTATGAAATGCTTTCACACATCTAATTGTACTCTACATATGCAATCCGACTGAAGAATTCATTTGAGACTTGAAGTCATGATATCACAAGTATCAAAATGAACTCCAGCAGCACACGTGGGGAAGCAGGGAAGCTAAAGCAATGAAAAAAGGGATAAACACACAGTAGAACAGTACACCCAACTGCAGTGAAGCTTGCATTAGTTACTTCAAGCCAAACAGTAACATTCAACAATATTTTTAAACAATCATATGACAGTTTTCAGGA
The DNA here is from genome assembly GCA_018881555.1 of Amblyornis subalaris. NCBI lineage: Eukaryota > Metazoa > Chordata > Aves > Passeriformes > Ptilonorhynchidae > Amblyornis > Amblyornis subalaris. The sequence goes on from JACAXG010000004.1 coordinate 18,397,317, forward strand.
CAACAAGAGGTACAGGCAGTTATATTTTTACAATGACAAATCACATTAGCATCAGCTGCATGATGTGCAATGACCTGAAATGTAGATGGAGTTTTGACTGCTGGCAGAGAAATGATCAGAACTGATAAATACATCTCTAAATTCATACATGATTGAAAAGCACTAATCTGAAGCGTACTGAAGTCAGTGATTTTTTCTGTAACTCTATGCACTAGTCTGGCATAATACTTCTACTATTAAGAATAAAAATATTATGTACCAGTACTATAAATACACACAGAAAACTTCACCACTCTATTGATTTCATTGTAGGAAAAATAAAACAAAAACCAAACCTATTATGGAAGTGCAGGAGTTTTTTTTTTTTTTTAATGAAGATAAATATTTTCTGAAAATGGTAAAAATGTAGTTTTAAAACTATCATGGAAAAAACTGCTATGGAACCTTATTATTTTATGTAGTTGTTAAAATACTGTCCTTCCATAAGACCTTGAAAACAACTGTAGTAATGATACAGAGCTTTTATGCATAAAAGCTATTGTGCACTAAAGGGTGGCCATTAGTAACACAGCTATTGTCAACATCCTTCCCCTCCATTTAACTAGATTGTTGCAGTGGAGAATCCCAAAGGCACTTAGAAGAAATCAACTACGAGATGCATGTTCATGTGTGGCTCTGGTCATTTCTGTCACACCCAACTAAAGCACTTTCCATAGGGTTCAGCTTCTTTTCCTCTCACTGAAATAGTCAATGTATGGAAAAACATGCAAATTTGAAAACAAATTACCTTAATTTTCAACTGCAGTCAGGAATTCTAAACCAGATCATAAAGCAAGGGTTTAGGAAAATTGACTGAGATCAAACCTAGGTTGCCTGTTTTTCCATTTTACACTGATAGGAACATTCTTCTTGCATTTATCAGGGTGCAATGTATTTCAGACGTGGACTCAAAAAGTCCACGAATGTCTATTTAATGACAGGCTGAAGAACTACTCCTTGAAAAAAGCACACATTGTTTCAATTCTGAAGACTAGCTCTCCGTAAGAGTAACTGAACTCAAAACTGGTTTTAAACACAAAGTTTTAAACATGGCTATGATAAATTCATTTCCATATAAACTGATCTTACGGTGCCAAAACATGATAGTCATGCCTTTCATTAAATGCTTATTTGTGCTGTTTTCCTTGCACCATCATTTGTGTTCACGCAGCTGTGCATTAATTGGATCAAGAAGCTAATTCTACTGCATAACTTTTCTTCTTGACATGTTAGCTTTTGCTAGCCCTGTGGATATATGGAACATTAAATTGAAAGTGGAACTACAGCATTAGTGTTTTACCTTCGCACTAAAGGTTGCCCTGTTTGAACTGATCTTAAAAAAAGAGTTTGAAGAATTCAGGTACTTGAATGAAGTTACATCTGTTTCTCTCATAGGATTTGCATTTGTCTTAAATCCGTTAGGACTGATTCAGACTAAACTACAGACGCAGACAGAAGAATAACATGTTTTTGAGAAAGCTCCAACTACATTGAAAATCAGTAGTTTAACCAGTGCAACTGTACATTCACTACATATTATTCAATGGAAGCCTGAAAAGAAGAGCTATTTACTAAAAAATGTGAAATCCTAATTCTGAAAAGAGATGCAGAGACTCTGCCAGAAAAAGATGAGGTTACCACAAATCACCAGCTGATCAAGATCTACAGAGGACTACCTGGAACTAAAAATCATGCCTACTCCTTCCTCTCCTATCTTCTACAAACATCTAGTAGAGAAGACAGGGAAAGAAAACAAAAGCAACCTCATAATCTGTTAATACTGGTTTTATCTATTCAGAAATAGGAAATAGGTATATCTTATCATTTGTATTATCTAATAATCTATTTGATTTGATGCTTAACACTTTTAGAAATGTAGAAATTTAGTATTAATTGCAAAAAAGGTTCACAGATTTGTAACGACAGAAAGGCATTAATTTGGCAGGCTGGAGGGTTACACTGAAATTATTTTTCACAGCTGATTAATTTACAAATTTATCACAGTGGGAAATTATGAAATTATTTTAAAAGTTACTTGTTACCTTTTCTTCATTTTTTAGGTACCTAATTTTATTGCTTCTTGGCCACAAATTAAAATTAAAGAAAAGCTTTCCCTATTCACTAAAAATGATGTATTCTTCCCATGTTTGCTTGGCCATCGCTTTGATCAGCAGAACGGGCACTCATAATTTAAATTTAGTTCAGGTTCAAAACCTGACCATACCTTGGAAACTCTGAAACTTAAACACAAAGGCATTTGTCTAGAAGAAGGGAAATAGCAAAGCTTCTTAAATTTTAGAATGAAGTCATCACCTTTCAAACTGCTAATTGTCTTGGTAACAATGGAGAACCTAAATTACAAAAAAAAGCCCTAGCCTGAAAATGATGGTGGAAGACAGAAAAGCTGCACAATGGAACATTCCAGTTCCACTTCATGCTAAGTTTTAAAAAACAAATGAAGCAGCACTCAGGAATTTTAAAACATTAAAGAAAGAAAATAAAACAATTTAATTCAGATACTGAGAATTAAGCACCAACTGTAATATGAGCATAGAAAATGCTAAATAAATATACAGAGGCATAGTTTAATTTTTCCCAAAAAAGGAAAACCAGGTAGTAAGGCTTTAGTTAATACAAAGGCAGAATTTAATTCCCTCCCCACCTTTTTTTAATCTAAGAATATCTAGTAAWTGCTAAAATCAAGCACAACATGATGAAAAGTTATATACATATTTCAGCAATACCCAAACCTGTTACAGGAATTTAGGTACAGTTATTTCATTATTTCACAGCTTTGCTGAGGTGCAGAGGTAAGGCCAATACCATCCTTGATTCTGTGCTCTTAAAAGAAGAATACATGGACTGGACTGCTGCAATATGGAGAGAGATTATCAGTGTAATACCTGAGTATCTGGGAATGAATACTGGGAGATGCTTGACAGAAGCCACATGATAATTTAACAGAAACTCCTGTCAGAAACTCTGGCCAACTTGATTTGATGCAATTGACCCATCCAATGCATCTGCATTAGTTTTCCTTGTAAAGCCAGCATTCAGTATAATCCTTAGTTAAGAAATACAGGGATTAGTTATGATGTTTAATGTGTTTCTAAACTTCAGATGTTTGTATGCATGCAATGACCATTACCTTTAGGAAAAGTAAGTGGAAATTTGGGAAATACTGTGAGACATATGACTAAAAGAAAAGCTAAGATTTCAGAGTAGTAAATTAACCATCAGTTGAACAGAACAATGTTTCTCAAAGAAAATCTGGAGTTAAACAATCTGAATGCTAATACAACCCCCTAGCACAGAATACCTTACTTGACAATGTAATTTACGCAGCTGAATCAATCCCAAGTGAGGCAAAAAACATAACACGTACCTGATATAATAGTATCAGAAATTCAGTGTACAGAAGACGTGGCCTTAAATACACATTTATTCCATGATATGGCAACTGTTGCACGATTTTGCTATTTTGCAAATGCATTTGCACCTTGGCCAACAAAACTGGGCTCTTGTGTTGTGTTACAGCTTCACAATTCATATGAAACACCAAAAAAGTATTACCATTTTATGTAAATGTGTTATTCCACTGAGTCCCATCTATGGAATCAGAGTTACTGACTATGCAAGTCTTTCAAAAATTGATTCAAAAATGCTGACACTGAAGATAATTTATACGCTGAGAATGTTATCTTTTTACTCCTAATATAAAATGCAAACTATAATATAAATGAAAAAAATATTACTGAATTTTTACAAATACAGATAATTTTATGGAATTGCTCTGACAATAATTTTCACTTTGATACATATTTGTTTACCATATTAAGACTCTCATGCACTTTCAATTTTAAAAATTATTCTTATCTTTCCAAGTGACCTAAAAACCACATAAAACTTCCTACTATTATTTTCAGAAAAAAGAAAAACCACTAGAGGACACAGGAACACAGGTTATCTCCCCAGCCTCTGTTTACTTTGTTTTATCTAAATTTGAGAAATGATCTCACCAGGACATCTTATTCTCCAGATTTCTATGCTACTATCATTATTGAACACAGCCTAAATTTTCCATAGCAGGGTATAGACATCAGGGTCACGCTATTATTGTAAGAACCACCATTTTCTTTTGCTGAGTCACATCCTAATTAGCCCTCATTGGCATTCCTTACATTTAAAAAAACCCTATGAATGCAAAGATGTTCACTACATTCATGTTTTTTGAGGCTGAACATCTAATCTAGGCTGGTAACCTGCAACTCCTTCAGAGCAGCTTTGAAAAGGAGACAGCAGCTTACGTGAGAACAGAGCAGGACTGGAAGCAGGATTACAGCCTTGCAGTACCTAGGAAATCTGTTCCGCATGCAAGTGCAGGGATAATACCAAAACGTGTTCAAAACTGACACCAATTCCTCAATAATAGTTACATCACAAAAGGGTAAATGATCTTTCTGAAGCAAGTAATTTTACATACTCTGGAACTGCCTGCTGTCTCTATGTATTTTGATGGGTATATAATGCTACTTAATTAACTGGGCTCTGGAAACAAAAGAAAAAAAACCTGTTAGGAAAGGGAATCAAATATAATCTGCTTTTATTGTATATATAATAAAACCTGTAATCAACCAGTATTTTGGATCATAGCCAGAGCAATGCTCCCCATGATGTCACATACAGATCTCTCTTTAGAGATTCATGCAATACACAAGGAAAAAATCATTAAAAACCATTAAAAAAAAGTGCTGGTCTTTTTCATATCAGATCTGACTGTGGTGTTAATTTACCAAAAGTATTCATTAATCTTAACAAATTTCTTAGCACTAATGTAACAGATGTTTCCCTGCTATTAAAGATTTATTTGTCAGAAAGGACAAATGGCAATAAAAAGTGCAACTCTGTTTTACTTTTAAATGGGTATTTTCATGGAAATGATAAAACTAGTAACAAAATGAATACCACAAGTTTGCTTTCTTTAACAAGCAGCTAAAAGTTCAATGTCTGCAAATGTATATTTACATACTATATGCAAGTAGCTTTTGTTTACAGACAAATGCTTATTTTTGTTTAAAATATTTTAACTCCTACACCTACCTTTTGACCTCCTGCAGATTCTGCACTGTGATGCTCTTTTAGTTTTTGTTCCTGTTCCATGATGTCTTTCAAATGTTCATTTACCTAGAGACAAAATAGTTCACTCAATTTTCTGTTTTAAGAAACAAACCATAGAAACAAGTTTTTCAAAAGGTTTATAAATCACGATCACAGAGCTGCTTAAAAAGATAAAACAAACATTTCAGACTATAGCCCTGAAGCAACACCAGCAAATGTCAGTCTCAGATGCAGTCTAAGGTCACTACTTGTTAGCTTTACATTGTACAAATGAACCTGTCCCTTATTATGCTCAATCACATTTGATTAACAGTGTATCCTTATTACTTGATTTGATTTTGCAGTGAAGGTCGATCACTTCAAGCAAGATGTGTTCAAACAAACAGAGCACCTTTGGGTTTAAATCATGACAAAGTACACAATGAGATGATAAGTTATAAAGAGCCAAAAAGAGACCCTCGAGCAGCCACCATGGCATCTCAACATGACAGTGACACCTAACATGCCATATGTAATATATATTTCAGTATTAATTTAGACTTCTAATTTATTTGGTTCACACAGCATGTTTGACTTACTTCTGCAAACTTTGCTTTTTATTATCCATAAACAACAGACAAAGGAACGGTCTGTATCAAACAGTCCTGATACACCTACATACATAAATACATATCCTACCCTCTCATCTCTAATCCAATCATATAGATGACAAAGAAAGTCCCAGCTTGCTTTTCCAGCCCTCATACCTTGTTTATCCAGTACATGACAGCATCCTCAATGTCATAGGGTACATCTGTAGCTTGGAAGAAGGTTGAATACTGCTGCGTGCATGCGATGACTTTCTCCACGCTGACCATCTCCACAGTATAGGCCATCATGAGAGTATCGATCATGGCCAAGTGAGCACTCTACGGGGGGAAGCAGCAATACCTAATTAGTTCACAAATCAAAAGATCACTTCCTTACGCATTGCTTCTGAACATAGCCACATACATGAAAAGACCAAAACTGTAAATGCTGCAAGTTTTCTCTCTGGTTGTCAGCTTTTAAATGAAAATCAAATGAAAACAAACATAACAGACTTGAGAACACAGATTAAATTGCAAATTAAAATAACTTCTTTAAAAGAATAAACACCAAAATTAAAGAACTGAAAGCGAGCAGAATAAAGCAAATTTAATGATTCAAACATCATGTCACTTTTAACAGAGCTAAAGAGAGCTTTTAAATTTGTCACCATAGCAAAACCAAAATCCCCTGCCTGATCAATCCTATTTGTACTGGAAATAAAAGCTGAGATGCCCTGCTACACAACCTTCATCATCATGAAAATGATGCATTAATACATGCAAGTTTATCTATATTTAAAGTCATAATCCAGGAAGAAGACATGATTATACTAATCTTTAGTAAAAACCCAACATGATAGAAAAAATATATTTTTCTTCTAGAAAACCAATTGTGTTATGCAGATACATCTACATACACTTAACTAGGTTTAAGATAAGCATATCCTGATAAATAAAATATACCTTCTGTTAAAAGAGGAGGTATATTTCTCCTGGTGTTAGATATTAAAAGGCTATTTCACAGTTTGTAATAATTAAAAATAAACAACTCCCCCTACCTCCCCCACAAAAAAAACCAAAAACAAGACCAAACCCCAACACAACAATTAAAAAAGAGAGGATGACAACCAGGATTTACATTAGATTCTTGTGACTGAATAACAAAATGATGGTGGTTTGTAGAGGCAGTGCCTACAGCTAAACAGATTTCCTTCTGCTTCATGATGAGAAAAACAGAAGCAGCTTTCTAAGTATCAACCACCCCTGGATCAGAACAATTTCCAAAGAGAGTATTTTTTAAAACACTGCCTTTAAACACAGCTCACAATACAACACTGGCTAACACCATCACTTCAATACTATAAAAAAATATTCATATAAACATCTCACAAGTAGCTGTAACAGCCATGGTAACAGCAATGAACAGCATGAGTCACACAGCAATATGCTCTCTAATCATCACAGCTAAGGTAGTTCATGCACATCATTTATTCCAGAAGTCCCAGCAGGAAAGAGAAGAAGAGATCCAGACTTTGTGCTGCTCTTAGTGCTTTTAGCACCAATGAAAGTGATGATGCTGACCTCAGAAGTAGGCAGCGGCACACATCCATTTCTTTAATGCACTTAAGTTGCTTTGTTTGACAAAGAAAGGCAAACTACACTTAGAAGACATTCACAAAACTGAAGCTGACAGCCAACTTTCCTGGGACAACCTTATTCTCCTTGGGCCCTGGATGTGACCTGAGAGCCCTGTCTGCCAGAGACTCCATCCATCCATGCTCCTAGCAGGAGCAGTGCAGCTGGGCTAGGAATCAGCACTTCCTCACTCCTGCCACCATTGATGGACTCAGTCCAAATAAATTCCTTCCACCTCCATTATTATGCGCCTTGGGAACTTATTTACAGACCTTTAGGGACAAATACTGATGCAAGTTCTTAGGTGAATGAAGGAAAATGCTGGAGAGCTGAATTCTTGCCACTCAACATATTTAAGAAGGAAAAGAGTATTGCCTTTATCCAGCCTCCTGAGGAGCCTGCACTCCAGTGTGCAGTGCAGCAATGCTATACAGGGATGCACAAGCCACTCATCTGCTGGCCCAGCAATGCAGTGCAGAGGAAGGTTCAAATAGAGTGCCGAATTAACTACTGGTACAGTCCCCCAAAACCCTGTGAGGGATTGCACTGGGTCAGCCATACAAATCCATGCAGTTCTAGCAGGAGTTCCCAGCTCAGATTACAGAAAGGTAGTTGAGCATGTGTAACACACAGGAAAGAAGGGAAGATTTGGATCATCTCTGACATCCAGGGGTCATTGCTCTAATAATCTTTCCTTGCAACATCTTGCCTAGTCTGAATAAAACCTTGTGCTATTTTCAGAACCTCCCCCAAMAATGAAAAGGATATATTAAAACAGCAAGAAAATGCTGGATTTGCCTTTTAAGAGAAGGTAGTGCACAAAAACATGTTTTCCAGCCAGACATAAGTGTGGCCTCATACAGAGCGCTACTGCTAGAAGAGTTCTAGGAATCCTCTGTGCTACTCCAGAACTGCCCCACTGCCTGCTGCACAAGGGAATTGTTTCCTGTTTCCATCCTTCATTCCCTGCCTGCAGGGAGGACATTGCCTTCCATGTGAGGTTTCACAACCAAGGAAACTCCAAGCAGGTGTGAAAGTAGCATCATCTTCCCAACTGTTGATCCATGACTACTTCACTGGCTACTACACCTGAGACTGGCCTGCAAGTAAAGCAACCACTGGAACTCTCCCAGCAGGAGTTTAGTAGCCTTCACATCCCATGCTGGATCATCAGCTTCTCTGGAAAACTTGATCATGCCTATAAAATGGATTGCCAATGGAGAGAGAAAGCCACTGAAGTGTTGCTAGAACTGCCAATATGCTCAATACATTATAAATACATTAGGAAAATTAAGTTATCTAAAATTAGTTAACTGAGTCTCATTTTCAATGTTTCTAGCAAATCATTAATGAAGTGCAAACTACTTAAGCAAACAGAGRGAAGAATGAAGGGAATGACCTTAGATAATACTCTGTATTATCAAAACCAAGCGTAATAAACTTTTACCAACACTGGCTAGATCCATGTCACAATCTCTGTTTTATATAAGCAATCAAATACGGGCATCTTCAGTCTCAAAAGCGTCCCCAAGTTATTTTCTTTATAATCCAGGCAGGACACTCAGAAGATTTTTAAAAAACATTAAACAATAAAAAGAAGAATGAGTATTACCCTGAGAAAGGAACAACAAATGGCCACTTTTTTCAGTTAGCAAAAATCAAACTTCTGTTTTTATAAATAGTTTCTTTACTAACAAAAATATTTAAAAGAAGTAACGCTTATGGATTTATTCCCCTAGAAAATGGCAAGCAACCAAATAAACATTTATGATAACTTATACATAAAATAGTTGTTTGTTTAGTTTGGTTTGTTTGTTTGTAAAAAGGAGTTTCAGAAATAATGAGAAAACTATTTAATTCTACATACAGTCCTACTGTTTTTTTTCTACTTATTCTGGAAAGAGTCAGACAAGCTGCATTCTTTTACATATCTTGATTTACTATGCTCAATGAGAAAGAGTAAATTAAAAACTGCACTATAAAAATACTGTCCTACTGTTCCAAACACAGGCTTTGTCAGCGTAATTGCTGAAATTCTCTAAAAAAGCCAATTTTTAAGAAATTCTGTTGATAGTAAAATTCCAAATTTTTTTTGCCTCTCTCACTGAAGTATTATGCTCTCTCACTGAGCATATTTTAGGTACAGCTAAAAAAATCAAGAGGAAGAATTCACTTTTACTAGTCTGATATGCAATTATGAGTGAATTATGTAAGGAAGCAAATTTTCATATCTGAGGGAGAAACAGAAACCAATCTGAGCCGGGCAGAAGCCAGGATCAGCCGCTCAGCAATGTCTTCTTTCTGTGGACAAGCCTGGAATACAATGCCTGAGGGAAGTCCCCAGGAGCTGCCGACGACTGGTATGAAGACAGTGCCTTAAATGTTGGTACTTCCTCTGATATGGCAGCATTCTCATACACAGGCTAAAAAACTCAGGCAGGATTTCATGCTGTCACATACCTCCCACATCCAAAATTGCAGCAGGGCATACAAAAAGATGCACGATCCAAAAAAAAGAAATTTAGAAAAATAATTTTAAAAAATCGATAGCATTAAATTACACTGAGTAGAATACAAAACCATTAGAGAAATAGCTTAAAAAAATTAAGAACAACACAGCAGCAGTGAACAACACAGGAAGTAATACACTTTTCACAGAAGTGTTATACAGAGATTTGGTTTAAACCAATTCAAAAAAATCTTTTCATTCTTTGATCACCAGAACGGTGTAAAGTAATAAAGTCTTAAATAGAACACAACAATATATTAAACAATACAAAATGCTGGATTCTTAGATGTATTTTATTTTCTAAAACACAAACGTGGTTTTGTCTTTCCCAGCTATAGCCTGCACAGAACACAAGAGGTTTAACTTACTAATCTTAACAATCTCATGTAATTACTGGTTAGTTTCTGCCCTGTAATGTAGGTTCCACGGCTTTTCTTTCTATTGCTGAATAGTTCAATAAGAAGCTTACTGAACTGTAGAAGAAAAATTATTCTGAGCATAACTGCTAATGCTTTCCTGTCTGCCTAACATTTGATTACAGAGCTTTCTTCACCTCCCTTGAAGAACTGAAAACAACTTCATTAGAAAGTGTACTAAGCAAAAGGTGTATATGATACTGTACACACAGATACTTATGGATAAATATCATAGATTACAGACAGCTGCTATATTGTTACCTACTACTAAGGATACTTCTCTTATTCCATTAAATGATATTCAGGTCAGGAGTTCTCTTTCGAAGTCCCTCTCTAGGAAAAACATAGACAAGTTCATTTCCCACTACAGTACTTGGGGAAAGGGGCAGAAAGAAAACAGAGTATATAATTGTTACCCTCATGCTAAAAATAAATAAATAATTAATTCACTCTTTCCTGGGGTTTTTTTTTCTTTTAGTAAGGCCCCTAAACTCACTATGCTTTGGASAAGAGATTTGATCTTTGACAGACTGGCTTTTGTAAACAGAAATACGTATTTCTCTTTTAACTCAAGTTGGCTGTGCTTCAAGATTTTTTTTTTTTGGCAAGAACTTTGTGAAGATATTTGGTAATTAAGAAAAAAAAAATCTTTACACTATAGTTCTCACTTGCACAACAAACACATATATTTCTAGCTAAATTCACTAAAGATTTTGCTTTGACTGGACCAAGCACTTGATTAAAGAACAGATGAGATCAGCTCTCTACATTTAGCTGGGAGAATTTTTATATCTCACTTGCATCAGTAGTTATGCTTGCAACCGACTTTCTGCCTTTTGAAGACAGAGGTTTGGATCCAGGTACTTTTCACACTACAGTAAAAAACAGTAATTCCAAGGGCTTGATGAAAATTATTCTGATGATCAAGAATATATATTTGGAATAATCAGTATAGGACACATCCTTGAGGAGAAAAGACAGGTAAAAGCAGAGCTGCTGATATCCAGAGTAAAAGAAAGACAGTACCAGTAGGTGAGTATGGGATTAAACACACAGGAAAGGCGTGCCAAGGGCACTGCGGGAATCTCCTTCCGTACCGCTCTAACCCATATCCACAACTCTGGTTTCCCCTGCAGATTCTGTGAACAACAGTTTGAGGAGGCTAAGTAGCTTAAGCCCCCCAGGCCTCTCTCCCAGAGACCCTCCCCCAGATAATCCAAGTCTCAAATGAATATGCTAGCATAATGAGATATCATCTAAATTCCAAGGCTCAGCTAAGAGTGTAAAATTGTAGAATTCCAGCTCAGGGAAAGTATAGGCCAAGACTTGAATACTGAAGGAGGTGAGGAAGGAATTCATGAAYAGAGCAACAGGTGATAACTCTTACAAATTTCAAAGCTATTGCTTCATTTCACCATCATTTCTACAGCAAAATGAAGACAATTTTGATACTACAAAGGAAGCAAGTTCTAAAATATTTCAATCAACAAAACAGAGCAGTCTGAAGTACTTCTGCACTGTTTGATGATTTTTGGATGCAATTCTTCTGTAGCCTCACACGGTACTTATGTTTAGCACAATCCTAAAATAACCCCAGCTGTCTAGTTAGTCTTGTCCTGAAAGGGAATGATCGTGTTGAATTACCCCCCTGCTGCATTGTCATGAAGAACAAGTGCTAGATGCTGATAAGATGCTTACTCAGCAAAACTAGGCATTACTGAGTCATGCTAAGCACATCGGGACCGGTTCTGCAATGTAGAAGGAATGGTTTTTACTTTCAGTATTTTTATAATCTTCTCCATTTGGTTAGCCTCTTAAACCTGGCAATCTATTACATGAATATATATATTAAAAAATCATTGTTGGGCTAACTATACACATCTGACACAGGAAATGTAATTCACTTCTATAAAAAGGATTTATTAGGTAGAGATATTTGCCGTGTTAAGCATTTTGATGGCACTTTTAAGTTTTACCTTAGGTTTCCTCCTTAGGCTTGTTAGGGAACTTCATAATTTGATCTACTAACTCAATCCTAACTAAATACCTAACAGAGATTCCCAGATTCTTTCTGGATGTGACATAACCAAGTGAGACCTTGACCTACTCCAGGTCATAGTGAAACAAAATACCTGCACAACACACACTGGAATCAAGAACCAGCAAATGGTGTTCATCACGTTATTTTAATTTTGACATATTTTAAAGTTTCACACGACCTACTTTGAATTTTTCTAATATACTTAACAATTGCAAGTTGCCTGGATCTTATTTACTGGAAGAATCAAGTGCCTAATGGTAAAAACCACTAAGGCACTTCAGTGTCTTTATGCTAAGTACTCCTTGTTTCAAAAATAAATACTGGTAGTTGGATAGTTTAAACTAAACCAAGAAAGTAACACAGGAAAGCTGATAAGACAGTTATACACATTTAGAGAAGTAAATAGCTGGAGCTTTGAATTTCCCAGAAGAGACCTTGCTTTTGCAGATAATTCAGGATCTTCCTAGAACATACTGTCAAATCCTGTCCAGACAAATCAAACCCAAAAATCTCTTACAAAAATTACTTATGTGCATTGTCTCCTTGCTCTTATGCTACCAATTAAAACTAAGAACAAGCAGTAATTGTATTAAATACTATCTGAATTCCTTTTTTTCGCAGCAAGCTCCACCACTCTTTGAAGAACACAGGAGTGGGAATAAGAAAAACAAGGCTTTGTCTTATCCACATTAAAAAAAAAAGTATTTCCCTCTTCCTGACTCAGTCATATCTGCATAGGAATGACATTAAAAGCACTGGTTTAACTTCTCTGGCAGCTCAGCTAAACACCTGCAGAGGCAGTTATCACCAGGAAGTATCAAAGCATACTCGTCTCAGAACATGTGCTGAAGGAACACAGCCTTAGGAGTGCTGGAGAAGCACTTCCTCATGGAGAAGCAGGAGCAGTGGCAAGACAAGCCAGATTTCTACAGACTTTGGGGTGAAGAGTTCAGGGTTGGGTGATGTGATAAAAGTATGCAAGAGGGGAAGTTAGGCAAAGGGAAAAAGAGGCAGAGATCCCAAAATAAAATATACGTGTAGGGCTGAGGGTATTAATTCATGCAGATAAGACTGGAAAAGGAAACAGAGGAATGTCTTCTCCAGGGCATGACAGCCTGGCCCCGTGCCTCAGCATGCTCCAAGTCCACTGACAAAGCCTCCAGAAGCCACTGCTCAGTCTGTTATCAGAGCAGCCTAGTTTTGAACCTGTACAACCCAGACTTTCCCGTTAACCTGTTTGACAGTTAAATACTGATAGCCATTTTTGAATGGCAGCTTTTTTAGCTCAGGTAACTGATATCACATGCTTTCTGACTAATCTGCATTTCAGTTTTGCATTTTTTTTGGATCAAACTAGTTAGTTACTCTCACCCTTTATCTCACAATCCTTATAAGGTTCAAAGACTTGAATGAATGTAAAATATCTGTCTGATGCAAGGCATGCAACCAACTTGATATTACAATAATAGTTTACTAAGAATTCACCTAAAGTAATACAGAGCATGATATTTTACACAATTCTCAACATTTACCACATCTATTGCCCAGTGGCAGTTCTGATGAACTAAATTGTAATAATGAGCTCTTCTGCACATAGTACTAATGATGCTTTAATTGTAGTGATGAATAGTACAACATACTGGTTTGTTCAATTACTCTGTTTCAATGAGCTCTCTATATCAATATGTTTGTATCAAGCTTTTTTTTTTTTAAAAAAAAGTAAATATAGAATACTGCTTTCCTACAAGAAAAGAGAAATTCTCTGTAGTTCTTTCCCTCATTTCTCAAACCAAAAGAGGATCAAAGTAGGGCCAAATTATCAATGGAAATCTCCAACTGAATTCCACAGTTCTGCGACTGGCCTTTCAGGGTATGTTTTTAACTCCTACATTCTACTCAGTTTCCTCAGGAAATGTGTCTCCCAGCTAGAACTTGTGTGAGACGCTTGCCAAAATACAAAACTGGAAATACAGACTTAAATTTTCAGGGAAGGCATTTTAAGAACAACTTTTATTTATAAGAAAGATATTTGGGTTGTTTTGTTGAAAAAACCATCTTTGTTTTTGAGAGTTACCATCCTTCTTGGTCCAAATGCATATTTTTATCATATGTGGAGGAAATGGGTATCATTCAGCATCTTAGATAAAGCAAAAAAAAATTAGCATTGAAGCTAATGCCTCTGACAGGTAAGCATTCAAGACCTAGAGACAAAATCTGTCAAATACCACCATATTTTTACAAAATTGCTGCTGAAGAACCTGTGGAAATCTTCTGTGGTTTTTGTTAAACTGCTGATGCACAAAAATCTATTTTTAGGAAAGAAACATGAGAATCTTTCTTAGGCTTAGCTTTCTTTGTTGATCTAGCAAAATATTAGCTAAGAAATCAAAACACGTATGGTCATTTCAACATGCTATCCTCAAAAAGAGGAAAACTAGTTTCCATTTTTATATGAAAACATAATATGAAATCTTGCTGCATTTGCATACGAACAGGCTCCTGATAATTTCCTTGCTGTTCCTTTATTAACCATAGAAGGGCAGAGAAATAAGGTCATCACACTCATTACTGTAATGGCAATTACATTAAGAATAGGAGTTATTTGACCTTTCCTTCAAAGGTTTTTAGGAATATCACATTTATAGACCATAACGCAGCGCAAAAAGACATGAGAGGAAAATTGACCTGGACAAAAATTTTCTACTAAAATAACAGCCAAGGTCAAAAGAAATTTCCTAGTCTCCTACTGTAAATGAATGCTATCAGCAGTGTTAAATAATTAAAACAGACACAGAAAATTATACTGATCACAAGAAATCTGTTTCTCTATGGCTGTTAATGCAGTAAAACCTTGTAAGTGACAAGCTGCTGACTAATAGCATTACTAAATCAGACAGCTGACCAACATTTTTTTCATCTACTTATTAAAGGATTAGGACAGGCCAGCCATAAGAGTGGCTGCTAAACAAGGATATGGCCCACAGTGATGTTATAGCAGAAGTGGGAAAGGTGCTTTATGGTTGTTTMAGTAAACATTCAAAAGTGTTTCCACCAGTTTGGTTAATCTGGACTAAACACCAAACTTTGAAGACAGATCTTGAACCTCTGAAATAAAGTATGGGTTCTTCAGAGAAACTCTCACATATGCACACACAGGCATAAAAAAAATACTGTGAACTTTAAGATCAATTCCTTTGTTGTGCAAATCAACTCTAGTCAGGAATATACTTTATACTTGAGAAAGAGCAATCTGCGTGCCTTCATAGAGATCGTGCTGTACCAGTAATCCTTTTTAATAGATTACTTGTACCCGAGGATGTCCACTTCATCTACTGCTGCAGATTTTTGCAGGACATCTGGCAGTAGTCTCCATCACCATAAGCTTCTGCTAAGCACAGGGTCACACACAGGCTCCGTCTCTGTCAGGAACTGCTGCAGACCAGCAGGACCAGATTGTTACACAGAAAAGGGTTGTGCTGAGGACAGGACACCTACAATATGGACTGCCATTGTCAACAATCACTCTACTTAAAAAAAAAATCTGGAATTCAAGCAGTGTACTGGTCAGGCAGTGGATCGTCTTTCTATCAGCTTTTCACAAAAATGGGAAGGTCAATGACATAGTAACTCTTCTTAAAAGTTACTTTGCTAAAGACATGAAAAATAGTTATCGATATGATACCATCCTTCAGGAGATACATTTTCTTCAAGAAAACTTTTTTTTTGAAAAATGAACTGACTTGACTAACTAGATTGCAGCCTACCCATAGAAAAGATTAAAATGTTTTATCCAAAGAATTAAGATAGAACAGGAGACCACTGTGAACTAGAGACTACGTAGTAAACTGTAAGCAAGGTAAAACAATGCCCATTCTCATCCTTCACAAATATCTGTTTGTAAACTGTCACTTTTCAGGGTCTGAAAATGAATTGGAAAGTCTCCTTCCTCGACCTCTCTTTGCTAATGAAATAACTGCCAGTTCATAAGTCTGTTTAAAGATTAAAACAATAAACCACACAATCGTGTTCTCATTCCTCACGCATTTTTGGTTTATAATGTTATTATTCCAGGACGTGTTGCATAATTAGCAGCTCTCGAAACAGTGAAGTCAGCTGCAGCAGTAACCTATTCACATTGTAGTAAACAGCTATTTTCTTAGGCAAAATATCCCTCCTCCTTTTCTCCCCAACTAAGGCAAGCTGAGTAAGAGGGCATGGTGATAAATGAAACAAACAGAAATCAGCTGAAGAAAAAAATCACAAGGGAGAAACAGGAAACCTGGTGACTCCTATCCTTTTGTTTTCAAAATAATTACTTAAGATGGCAATAACTAGATTGTAAGTATTTTCTGTGCTTCCAAGAATAGCAATAAATACCAATAGTATTATTTGAAACCTTTGCTACAAGCACAAGATAAGACAGTGCCTGCCGTCCAGAAACCTTCACATGATGAAATCTTTCCTTTGGCAAAAGCAGTGACCCCCATACATGAGCCTCAGCTATTAGATTACCTTGTTAATTGGGAAGAGGAGGGGAAATGAAGGGAGGGAAGGAGCCAGAAAGTATTTTATAGCTTTCCTTAAACAATGGATTCAGAGACCACCAGCTGTAAACATGAAGTCCCATCAGCCACGGAAGGATCAGTGCAGGTCCTGTGCAAGAGTCAGGCAGTTTGATCAATTCTCAACATTTTTTCATCGGCCAGAAGTGTAAAACCACAGAACAAAAATCTTTGCTGGGCAGTTTGGCTGTCGAACATTCGGAGGAACTGAAAACAGGTTTTTTTGGATAAAGTGGAAAAGAAGCTGGTGTAAGCACTGAGGAATGACATCAAGCCAGGCCAAAATCCCTGGGGAGGTACTGCTGCAAGAACTTAATTGATGGGTTTTCTGATTGGACTAAGTAAAGCAAAGAAAAGTAGAAATTGCTGTTTCCCTTTTTTTTTTTCCTTAATTTCTGAATGCCTTGTTTTGCTCTGTGTTTCATGTCTGTGGTTTGTTTGGGTTTTTTCCAAACCTTCTTCTCATTAAAATTAGAAATTGCCTGACATCTGTTCTTTCTTTTCAAGCATCCAAACTCTAAAATCCCATAATCCGTAAATGGGAAAGGACAATTATTGAGGAACTTGGCTGAACTACATGTGAGACACATTATTGGACGTTTCAGCAATCAATTTAAAATCATTGGCTTCAAGTGTGTTATTTCAGATTTGCAGGCAGTATCTGTAACTTATGTTGCCTAAAATACCCAAAGGAAAATTTTATCAAACCTAAAAAGCTGGCTGTCTGCATAGGCAAGTCAATCTGTAGTATTGCAAAAACAAAAAAAATCTATATTGTGATAGAACAAGATGGAATGGGCACTATTAGAAAAGCTGGCGTGCAGTTCTCACTGAAGAAATATCACAGCACATGTATTGGTCACAGGTGACAGGCAGTATATATTTCAGCATCTACCTGATCATCCAGATATATGATAAACCCAAATCAGGAAGAAATTTTGCCAAAGAAAATTCTTACAATACACGTTATAGATATGAAAGACTGTGCAGAGCTTTATATTAAAAATGAAAACCTGTCAATATTTTTAAATGTACTTTAAAACACAGTTTAGAAAATTTAGGGGTTGCTTAGTAATGTTAATTATTCATCCTTAGAACAGCTGCTATTTTAAGACATATTACTGAAGAATTATGACAAGTTTTTTTCAAGTTCTGTGTTGGATACATGGGGACACATATCAAGCAAGGCAAGAGGTACTAAGTGGCCCAAGAATGAACCCAGACCAGATGAATGCCAAGCCTACAAAAGAAAGTACACATGGTTTCTCCCTGAACAGAGGGCTCTGTGGTATTTTAGCTTCCAGTAAGTAATGTGTACCTAGTGTATATAATGCAGCTACAGTCTATCCCATAACAGATGGAAGGTACAGGCACAGACCCGATGTATCTCATGAGTGAAGAAGTATTTCACAATCTTATAATTATTGATGGAGAACAATCACACATGCACCTGTAATAATCACTTTTAAAAAATTAAATCTCATATCATAAAGACAATTTTATATATTCATATTGCTGCAAGGAAAAATGGCAAAAGTATAAAAAATATTAGGATAACCTGATAGGAACATTCACATGTTCAGCAGTGCACATGCTTTCTGTTGTGTTTGGAACTCTTCCCATTCATCCTCTTTGCACTTGGATGCAAAACAAACACTAGCCATCAAAAGGCATATGGTGTAACACTCGCTACATTGTTTTGGTAGTTCAAAATGTATTATCACATCCAAACCAAAGTAAATGTTTAACACAAGTTACCCATACMGAAGAAAAAACAAGACAAAACAAAATCAGTTTTGCATGTCCAATGAACAAGCACAGAGAAGTTCAACCAGAACAGCTACCCCAGACAAGAGAACATTAACACCCTTTCCTTTCTGTGCTTTATAGCCTGCAACTTCCTTGTACCATCCCAGGATGTGCAGTCACTCAACAGGAAACGTGCTTCCAGCTCCATCCTTCACCCAGGCAGGAGAGCAGCGGCCCGGGCTGTGCGCCGGGACATTACAGCTGGAGCAGGAAGCACTTGGAACTGGGTTGGCTGTTCAGACACCCATTTCCATATCCACTCCACAAAGGCTGCAGGCTGGCTGGCAGCCAACTGGACAAGACTGATCTACCAGAAAGCTACAACTATGAAATGGTTCAAAATAAAGAAAAGGCAAGGTAATAGTGATTCTTCAAACATTTTACTTGGATATTGTTTAAAATACTTCTATCATTGATCAAGATGACTTTTACAATGACTTTTGAATTAATCCCTAACTGACTATACTGGGGTTCCCCTTAMCTAAACTACAAATTCTTTTGGCAATTCGAGCTTTATCAATAACTGACTATAAAAGTTATTTTGAATGCTGTCTTCATCTTTACATTCTTAATGTCTTATTTCCCTACTTGTAGATTTGGCTCAGTAAGTCTCATGTTTGTTTATATATACACATTTACACACCAATATGTCTATAGGAATAAGATGTCAGAGTAGCTTTGAATACACATAGCAAATGATGTTTACAACAGGCCTTAATGAGAATGAATCAGTCATTCAAACAGTATTATCCCTTTGAGATATGAACAAGACAGGTTGTCACATTTAGAGACTAATGTCATGCTTTTGCCAGAGTTCCAAGACTGCAAATGAAAATCTCACTTTGGCTTTTCCCAGCTTTCCAGTATTTGGCACTACCACTAATTTTTGTAACTTTTTTTTGTGCACAGTAGAATATAAAAGTAATACCCYCAATTTAGTTTCTACAGATACTAATGTCTGTATTAAAAAAACTGGAGTTTTTAAACAAATCAGTTTTATAGAACAATCAGCCATTACAAACATCAGACATTTGCTTAACAAGTCCTTTATATTTTAACAACTTTTTATATTTCATGTATATATATTATGACCTTTTCATTCCTCTGTTGCCCTGATCCAACATGAAAACTTGGTATTACAYCCTGGTACTTCACCAAGACGCTGGGTGAACAATTTAAATTCTATTCTAATTTCTGATAAAGAATGTACTGTCTAGTAGTGAATGCATTCATCTTTGCAGATATACTGCTATATAATTATGATAAAACATGCTGCTTGGTGAGATAAAGACAAACAATTCTTTCACATAAATAATTAATAGATATATAGAGATCTGATTTTATAGTCTTCTCACTCAGCGTCCAAATTTTACTCTTCAATAAACATTTCACTGAAATAGTAAGTAGCCCTACATTAAGCACTATCTACTGCATACTGACATTTACAACAATCTAATACAGGGGAAAAAGTGACCTACCAAGCTTTCCAATTTCACCTCAAAACCTCATTAAGCTTTCAATATCTAATCATGTTCAAACTGCTTATGCAAATGCAATTAATTGCATCCTCTAAAAAGGCATCTGAAGTATGTAAAAGACTGCAAAAACAGTTTCTGTAAATATAAGACTACTGTGACATGCTTTTACACAGCAGCAAGTACAGAAGTTAAATAATACTATTTTTAAAGTTCAGTTATTATATCGGTTTTAATCTCAATCCATTATTTTGCCCCCAGAAATTCTGACAATAAAGTAAGAGATAATGGCATGTCTAGTTGCCAACAGATTACAGTGTATTATTTTAATCTGTAAAGCACCACGTATACTGATGCTGTTGCAAGAGGCAGAGGAGGAGTGGTGGGAGTTATGCTGTGGGGGAAAAAAAATTATCACCATCCTGGAAAAAGATATTCCCGGCAATAAGGCTTTATCACATCATGCCTACACAGAGATCTGGAAGTCTCTGCTTTACTGGGATTGTCACAGATTGATGTTACCCTTTCGACAGAATAACTGAAGCACATTGGGGAAGCACCTCCACGCACTTGGCTGTGATTATCTTTTAGTAACAAAAAGGTTAGCAAAGTCGAAAGAAGTTAAGTTGCTCCTTGTCAGCGAACCTTTGTGAATTGATGAACTGAGCTCCAGTCTCTGGAGTAACTTCACTTCTTCCACCCAGCCATCACTCTAAGGCTTCTCAAAGACGCAGTTCCCATCCTAAACCCTCTAATCACTCACATTTTTTTCTCAGACCTACATCCTGAAGGCCTTCTTGAACTATTCTCAGTATGTGCTGGCTCAGGAAGGAAGCTCATCAGAGTCCACAGCTATTTGGTCTGCACTTCAGCCTTCCCTTTGGCACAGGAGGGAATTTGGCTCACTCTCCTCTAGTCCAGCAGTTATCTCCAATATGCTTGTAAGAACTTGTACAAGAAAGAATTTGTAAAATAAATAACCAGCATTAGATAGATATGGGCCATCCCTAAGTAGAACAAAAGACAAAACCAAAACATCATTGGACTGGGATTAAACTTGCAAATTCAGATCATATTTTACATTCTTTTCAAAGAAGATTTGGGAACGGTAGAGAAGCAATACAAGGAATRAAAAATCAGCAGTGTATGCCTTCAGGAAAATTTAAAGGAAAATTTACTCAGTGGTTATATTGGAAGAATGGTAGGTATTTTCCCAGATAAAATAACTGCCAGGAAAAAAACCCACAATCCACCATTTAGAAGACTACAACTTGGATAAGACAACAAAAGTGACAATACAGTCAAAATGTAATATATTTTAGAATAATATGAAAGCGGTCTTGCATGATTTTATCTTTAACTTAGTCATCAAGATGGTAGCTAAGATGCACATTGTCCAAAAGTAAATATGAACCAAGAGCTTCATACAGGGAAAAAGGGATGTAAGTGGCAGGAGAGATATGTAGTTATTCCACCAGTAAACCCACTATCTTTTTAAACCACCTAAGTGCTGACAGTCTTTTGTGTTGCTGTCCAAGGTTTCAGCCTTAAAAAGCTGGCTTGTAGCTCATTTCTTTGATGACTGAGGACAGTCATTGTGTTTAAGGCTAAGAAATACTGGCCTACAAAGAAACATCTCAATTCTGAGTAAACATACTGACCTGCAAGCTGACACTAGTAATATCTTTCCCTTTTTTAAAGAGTTCTAATTCAGTCTTCTAGAAAATATATTAATTTTTGATATTCTTTGGATTACTTGCAAGTCTGCCAATTTTATGCGTAACCTAAATCTTCATCTCACTCTGGAGCAAACAGGGAAAGCAAAAAATACTCTATTTTTAAAACTACAAAAGGATTTAAAGAGGAATAATCTGTACACATTGAGCTATTCTTCCAATAAGTCTAAGAACACTGGGGACATTCCAAAAGGTTAGAAGAAATGAAACAATGGATTTTTTTTGAGAGTCAATAGACAATACAGATAATTTTAATGCCCCCTATCCTTCTTCTGATCTCATGCACAATAATTTAAGACTCAAGAAGCAGCTTGATTTATATATGAAAAATAAAAACATGCCAATTAAAACATGAACTAACAAAACAAAAGCCACTTTCTAAATTCACTTATAAGTGAAAAGTGCAAAACTTGTTATGAGTGTAAGGCATCTAACTTGATACTAATACATTCTGATTAAAGAGACTTTTTAATGCTGGATACATTAAACGGATTTGTAGTGCAGCCCTGAGCATAGAATCAGCAATGAATTGGTGCATTTTTCAAGAAACACCACATGAATGAGTCATTACTTCACCATCTCTTACTATTTTTACCAGTGGCCTGGAAGGAAAACTCATCACTGATCAGGTTTGAAGAGAAGGCAAAATTTGTGGGAAGATGATGAATTACAAGAGTAGAGCAATCTGTCTCCCTCTAAATTTGGTAGGGTAAGGAGAGAATCAAATAAGTCACATAGAAATGGAAGGTCCCACCTTGGCTGAAAAAAGGCATGCCATAGTAATGAAAAAGGTACTGCCTTCTCTAGTAAAGGAAAGTTTAAAGTTGTTTAAAAAAAGGAACCTAAAATAATTGACACTACAGCCATACATATGATAAGAGCATAATTAAGTCACTAAGACATTAGATCTTGTTAGAACAAGCAAGGCTCTATTATCCTTCTTCCCTCATAAGCAGTACAAGCCAATAATACCACAGTATATGTAGCCTGTTACATAAGTTCTCAGTTTCCCTGTGTTCTGGGAAAACCAGATAATTGACCCCTCAGTGCTTAGAGGCATATGAGTATTTTTGCTGTTGTTGTTGAAAGTAAATAGTACTTTAGGAGGGGTGTTTTTTATTCTCCAAAGCTTCGACCTGGAAAAATAAGAATTTTCATACATATGAATCATACTTCCAGAATCAGGATTGGTTTCTCTCTAGCAGTTCTTTTGTAGCATGTACACATATTTCTTCATTAACTCCATTATTACCATGCTATTTTACTTCCCAACTGCATAAATTAAGTTTTCTTTGTATTTCTTCCTGTTGCTGAAGAAAAGCTAAAAGCAAGAGTTGGAGTAAGTTCACCCTTTGCAGGTATCTACCTATAAGATACATCTTACCATAAAGAATTTAGCAACACAGCAGTGATGTGACTTTCCTGACAAACTGATATACTGAACTATATTAATTTACAATCTTTCTATGGGCAGTCACAATGTTATTATTTTTTTTTAATCTCACATACACACAGCTGTCTTTACAGTAAACTTCTAAGTATCATTAGATAGGTTTGGTTTTGCTTTTGAGAGCAGGAAAGTTAAGAAGACGGGTAAGGAAAAGAAACAAACACAAAAGTAAAACGTTCATAATTGTGAACTGAATTTTCTTTCCATCAACATTCTGTTCATTCCGTTGTTTCCCTTTTAGGTATTAGGATGTAACCTGGCATAGTCCTGTATTTCACTCTACAGTCCATGCTTCAAAGTGAATTGGCTGCCTCGGCAAAACAATGCCCCAGAAACATACCAGTTGCATTTACACAATTCTTTCTGTGTAATAGACCAGGAAGCTTTTACAAATGTTTATTACCTCACAGAATGCCCTTAAGAAAGGAAATCAAGTGCAGGGTATTTTCCACCAAAGCATGTTTCAGCAATATATAGTATAATCAGGTCCAAATTAATCTCAGTGTGATGGCAAAAAGAGTCAGAAAAAAGTCTGTATTGACCTTTTGCATCAGAGTAGAGAACACATAAGTAAATCGCTGGTCAGTAGGCATGACCTGAAGTTAGAGATTGTCACCACCTGAATGGGAGCATACAATGAATGTTGTGCTGCCACAAGAGAGGCAGCTGACATCCACACGTGTCACCTGCAGGCTCTAGTTCACAAAAAACACACCAGGAGCCGTGGGCCCTACAAGCCTTGACAAGGTCAGTTGGAATCTTGGGTCCAGTTTCCAGCACAACTTGTATAGAAAGCCACCAAATGGAGGACATTTGGAATGAAGAAAAGGTTCGGGAAGTGCATGAGAGACATTACCTGTCCACACATAAAAGAGCTCCCACTAAAAGGAAGGGGATAAACTGTTCATGTTCACATCAGAGACAGGAGAAATTAAGGAGTTGATGCTACAGAATAGATTTTAGAAAGAAATTTAAGGAAACGGAGATTTTCTGATGGTAGGGTTCTTCTGACAGCTGATATGGCAAAATAAAGCCCCCATTACCCCAGACGTTAATTTATAATTTGCAGGTCAGCAGGCCAGCATCACTAAAAAGAGTGTAAGGTGGTGCAACTTCTGCAACTACACCTTTGAACAAATGCTGTTGACAAACAGGGAGAAAATGCCATCTGTCTTTCAACAGCACCTAATTGGTACCTACTGCAGTGGTTTGTCGCCTAAATACCACTGTGCAATTTACTTCAATATATGTGTATCCTCTAATAATGTAACAGATGCATCAATTTCATATTTAAGAAACATGTTCCTATCTAATGAGATTTCATATTACGTGCTATATACATTTAATAATTGCATCATGTAAAATTAATCTGATGACCCATTACATGCTTATCCAACATCTACATATTCTCTCTGCTTTTCTTGTAATTTTCTTCTTTTAAAAGCCCTAATATTTTTAACCTGCCACTTCTTGATGAAACAAAACAGTTATAAGAATTTCAATACACATTTCACATGGTATATACTTATAAGTACTGACTGCTGCATCTTCTAAATTGTATTCCAAACATCCAACTTATATCTTATAAAAGCTCTTGCCATTTCGGCTTAAGACGGATGTCATCAGTCTTGACAACTGACTGATTTGGATCTCTGGCTATTGCTAGATGATTATATAAATGGTGCTAAAGATAACTTTTTCCATTATTCTAAAATTATTAAGCTGTAGACTTTCTTTCTGATATACACTTCACTAATTTTTCCACTGGTCTTAGATTCATGGATTGGGAAGGCAAAGAAATGTACTGGGAGATATCCTTCCTCATGATCTTCTGATACATGAGGGAAAACTGCAAATCTACACTTATACTAGATAGTCAATTTATAACTTCAATTATTCAACAAGTTACCAGATAATCTTTCAATACAAGTCTTGTTTTGTTTACAAAGGACAAATTCTATTGGTTTTTGCTTTGGGTGATTTGGAGATACATTTCTGCAAGGTAATAAAATTTCTTACTAATTCATATAAACCTAGTATTTCAGAGAAAACCTACGAGTTCCTATAAACAATGGATGTACTCTGCTATTTACAGCATTTCCTTAAGTGTCACACAAAAAGAACAGGTATACTATGGAGACCTTATGATATTTTGTTCATTTGACTTCAGGAAAAAAAACCTCACAATGTTAAATTCCATAGAGTTTGTAAGAACAAAGATTTTGTTATGATACATCTACTGTGATGACAGAGTGTGTTCTCTGCTGATAAAGGTGGGCAGATTGCCAGGATTATGTGTGCAGATTAACAAATGCAGATTCAAAATGTTCTTTTGTACTAGATTGGAGCAGCTGCTGCATTTTGGGGAGTACAAACTGTATTCCTTCAACAGTCAGTGTGGTTTTGTCCCCTTGTTGCTGTGTGTATGTACTACACAGAGCTGGTAGTGAAGCTCTCCTTATGTTTACATGACAGACCCACACCTCCTGCTAAAAGCTGCTCACTATTTTCCATAATAGGAAGAAAGCAGTGCTCTTCAAGTAACTGCCTGCTACAACCATGTAAGATTTTTAGTTTTGCACTATCCAGTACAAGGGTATTAAGAAAGATTTCTCTTCCTTACCATAATTCAAACAAACTGATGAAGAAATTCCTTCTAGGTAGTCTTTAAAACAATTCACAGATGCATCTTTTCCTAATAGCTCAGTTACTGTACTCCAAAATATACTTAACCCAGCAGAAGTAAGACCATTCCTAAACATTCGTTTAAATAACCTTTTCACATATTTACAGAGATACAAAGAAAGTTCACAGCAGCAAACCAACAGCCAAAAGCTGAACCACACTACTTAACAGTGCTATTGAAACAGGAAGAAAATGTTCTTAATCTGTGTTTAGCAAAATAGCCTTTCTTTCAAGGTTAATGAAAATACATCCTGACCTGTCTAGAAAGCATTTTCTACATGGTATCTGGCATGCTTTACAGGCTTTTATTCATGACATATTTCTTTCGTGCTTTATTCCTCCTTTTAACTGGTTTTCTTTTTGTGCTTCAGGAGTGGATTTTGGTCTGGTTTTCGGGTGGTTGTTTTGTGGTTTTTTTTAATTAAATCACTACCATCACCCCCTTTTTCTCCACCTCTCCCTCTGCCCCCCCCAGGTTAACAGCAGCACAAGATGGAATAATAACTAAGGATACAATCAGAAGCTCTTTGGTTCAAAACTTCAGTGTGTTCAAGGCAGAAGAATACCAACTATTTTGCAAAGAGGTGAACAAGACAGACAGCAGTCACTAATAACACATTGCTTTATTTTCTCATGAAAAGCATGACACTTGACTTTGGGAGCTACTACCTTCTCTCGAGGTTCATTTCATCTCCCATCATTATTCCAAAAGCAGCAGTTTGATTTAGTAGATCATGTACCTTGATTGGAACATGTATTGCAATATTCCCTCCTCATTTTAGTAAAAGATTAAATGTAGTTACCACAATTTAACATTAGAATAAGCATGAGAAAATGTGCTGCTATTCCTAAACATTTCCTACTACATTCAACTGGCAAAGGCAAATGTAAGGTCAGCTCTGTATGCATCTGTATCCATTAGGGATTTTATGGTGGTTCTGAGAAGCCACTTTCAATGCAATACAAGCAGCACAGTTTAGCTCTGCACAACTGAAATCAACCCTACAAGACCTGTTAAAAAGAACAATCAGATTTACTTATCTTCTGTGCAAGGATTTTTAGTAATACAAGTTTGAAATGCCAGCTATGGTGCTGAAACCCTAAGACCAAAACACTACATAGATTTTTGTCCTGAAATTAAGGATGCTGGGTTAAAAAAAAACCAACAAAACACTAAAGCTAGAGAAATCATAGCAGGCCTTGGGGATTTTAGCATTAGAGTTGCTGCAAAGGACCAGGAAAGCATCCCTCCTTTGTATTCTTTATAGACACAACTTTGGTGTCAGTAGCTCTGCTACCTTCCACGTTAGTTGCCATACTTGGTGCACAAGTTGAGCAGACAGCATTCCATGAAAACCCAAAGGATGTTGCAGAGGCCTTTGTAGTTATCTGTGTCTTCCACAAATTTCTGATATGGATATACGGAAGTACAACAAACCCTAGTATAACTCACACTGATAACCTGTATGTTTTGCACACACTAAATTCTAGATAAACATACTGTAGAACACATCCCAAGACACGTGACACGGAAAAAAAGCATTTTCTACATACAAGACAAACATAATTAAACACAAGCAGCAAGCAAAACAAAATACCCAGGCTATGAGTCAACAAAACTTGCATTAAAAAAGCTAATAGGACGCTAAGGTCTAAGTTAAAATGGTAAGAGCAGAGTGAACTTTATGGAGTTACAGCAGTTACTGTGACACAAGTGCAAACTGGCACCTTGTGCTTGAGGGAGCCTGGTATTCACATGACTATCACGAACAGATGTCAGTGCAAGGCTGACTGAAGTGAGATGGTATATTTGACACAGTAAGTCCAACAGAAATACTGGATCCCTGTTTTCAAGCAAATGAGAACATTACAAGGAATGCATGTGAAGAGATGAGACTAGAAATCGAACAAAAGATACGGAATATCTAAAGATTACATTATCCCAGCCCAAAACCACAGCAGACTGGTTCTACACAGCATATAAGACTTATTAAACTCAGGTTCTGTTTCACCACTCTATTTGCTTAATATTTTAATTTTCTGTGAAACATACTACTATCAAAGATGTTTATATATCACAAGGCACTTAATATTAGAATCTGGTGTTCTAACTAACAAATTATGGTATCTATGGGCTCAAGTCAACTAACTGCAAATTCTTTTTATGTGTCTTCATCTAACAACTAATTTACAATAACATGGAATGGAAACTTGTTGCATCATGCCCAAAACCAGAAAAAAAAAAATTCTTCAGGGCAGAAGCCACATCTTACTTCTTTGTTCTATGAAGTGCTTAGTACATGTTGTGTTGCTTTACAGAGTTAAAGGAATTCTACAGCCTGGAAGTGCAGAGGCTGCAGCATGTAGCTGCAAGTAACCTGGGGAGCTGCTGCAGCCCTTCCTCAAGGAGAAACACACCTGGTGAAAGGCACTGTCATTTCCAATGAATGCAGTCTGCCAGAGAGACCAAAAGTCTGGATCGCAGGATGACTTAATCACTTAATGTCTGTTATCTTATCCAGAAGGAGATCCAGATTCTGGCTACGGGTACATACACAACCAGCACTATCAATCCCCCAATCCTCCTGCCTTCCACAGAAGTTTCGCTGGCTGTGATTAAGTTCGCAATTAATTCTGCACAACAGAAAAGCAAAACTGGTGCAAAGGTCCCCGGACTTGCCTCTGCTCCCTCCTCAGGGGATACACTTCAGTCAGCTCTACTCTAGTCCTATGAAATGAGTACTCCTTAGCAAGTAGGCTACCGCAAGCACTACCGTAGGTGTCATCCTAGAGCCCATCTTCCAGGTTACTTGCTCAAAGAAACTGTGTTTTTGCTTCCTGAGATGTCCCCATGTTGCAAACCACAAGTGCAGTAACTGGGAGAAATACAGATATTTGCCTCAAATGTGCACTCYTGATGACTACTAAATAGCTAATACAGGCATACCTAGTTATACCTCAGTTACAGTCCAGATTCACAAACTGCTACAGAGAAATTATTGCCAGGCTTCCTCACAACAGACATCTTCCAGCAAGAATGCAATGGATAAACAATTTGGATGACAGCACACTACGTTTTATAGTTAAACCCCATACACAGAAATTATGTCTCAGAATTAGAGAAGTAGCAATTTTTATTCCTACCAGCTATTTTGGACTTACTGCTGGGGTTTTGCAGGAGCCTCTCATTCCCTTCCCATCTTGGCTGAAAAATGTAGAATTTCATGAAGGATTTACGTGTTACTTGATTAAGCATAGTAGTTCACAAAAGTAATTATACATGGGTGTAAGTTTAAAGTAGCTACTCAGCTGGTTGACTTTCTTGCAACACTCTTTTTCTGAATTGAGAGTTCAACTTTTAATAAAAGTTATGCTTTTCGATCACATTAGGTTTAGCATGGCTTTTACACTTTCCCACACTGAAAATATAAAGAAATATTTGTATGACATAGTTTCTTGGATATAGAATTTATACACAGGGCATTCACTAACCTTTTTCTAGTTACTAAATTTTATTTAAGAACTAAATATCTTAAAATGCCTTGCAAGTTGGTAACTTTTTTTGTAGTCAGTTGAGAATGTTCTATCAATATACAACAATAAGCTAAGCAAAATAGATTTTTCTGGTGCAAATTTGGTAGAAGTCTGTAACATTACTGTATCTCTACATCCCCTAACAGAACACTGGTTTTAAACAGGTATTCAAGAGTTGACATCATTACCCCTTAAGCTGGAAATTCAGATAGTTTTGGCCCTGACACATTAGGGACAGAAAAGAAGTCCACTGCTGGGGTAATTATGCAACTTCAGTTTTCCTGCAGAGTGAACTAAGATGATGATTTTTTATTCCTTTCCCCATGTGGCAGAATTGCATTGCAGGGACTTGAAGGAAGGAAAGCATTTCTTCATTCCTCTCTGAATGTGTTTATTCTTCCCTCCACTTGAGGCAAATTGAAAGAGACCATATGAATACCAAGTGACCTGCCTGATTAAATATCAGAATTCTCGTAAAATAATTTAGCATGGAAAATACATTATTCAGTTAACATAAAATTCTTGTCATAATGCAGAGACTTGTATAAAAGTCTCCTCTGACTCATCCTATAAGAAGAGATATATATGTTTTTAAAACTAATAGATCCAATACTTAGATAAGAAAAAATACAAAAAAATCCAAATCGCCTTCCTCTTGTGTATCTGACATTTGAAGGTTTAAGTCAGTTTGGGTCATAAAGGAAATATGAAATTTAAAAAAGATAAATCAGCAGGGAAAAATAAAGTTAAGCTTGACTTGAACAGTGATCTATGCATATTATAGCTGAAAGCATTAGAACAAAATTATTGCATCATTATCAGAACTGTGCTGAATTCTGAAGCTATTTCTGATTTCTATAGCTGGTCAAAATCTCACATTTCCATATGGCAATGCCTGCTGAACACAGATTTACTTTTTTTAAATGCAATTGGAACTTGTCAACTGAAATAAATATCTTTGCAAATTTTTTTGCAACTTAGCTTCCATAAACTTCTTAAAAATCAGGTAATTCCTTTTGTACTGAAGTATAATATCCAGGAGAAAAATACTCTGGTTCTTGGTTCAACAGTTTCAATTCCCAGCTCTAGACTATTTCTTCACTGTTTGAAGTCTAGCATAGCAGAGCCAAGACCATATAAATTTCAACCAGAAGAATAATAACATGGTATTTGGTTCTTTTGCTCCCCTACGAAAATTAAAGACAACAGGATGATCCTTTCAAACACAGAGTTAACAAAAATAAACGCAGAATTAAGTTTTAATACCTTGCAATAGATGGAGAACAGAAATTGATGTACCACTGAATAACCTAGCTTTTGGTTTCACCAGAAAAGAAATAGGAGATATAAACAAACCAAACATGAGAAAGACTAAAAGAACTAATGAGACCTCACACGGACTTCCCTACCCCGACACAGGGGAGGCTTTAACAGAAGCCTTTGCTGCCATGTGTTTACTTCACAAGTGCCTCTTTCCTAGCCCCATTCCACCAGGGCAAACTGATTTTATATATGAATACACGTATGTATTCACACACAGAAACACACACCAACACAATGATTTGCGGCCTCTCAAATTAGTATCTAATGCAGCCAAGTCAGTCATGACTAACAAGGAAACTGCCATCTCTTCTGACCCCAGTGCAAAGCAGTACATCCGTTTGCTAGGCTTTTTGAAGACTTGAACATGTAAGGTGCTTCCTAGAAAATAGTTCAACCTAAGAAAGAGAAAAGACCAAAATTTGACATGCCTGCTTTACTAAATAGTCGCACGTGAAGTAAATCGACAATTAATCCCCATGGACATCACTATACAAACATCCAGTACAAGGAATTCCAAGTCTGTTGGCCACAGCTACATACATTATAATGCATGTGTAAAATTAAAATATTCCATACTCAAATCTCTTTCCATAGTTACATTTTATAATATAGCTCACCCTTTTTCAGCTAGAGAAAGTACAGTACATCTGAGAAGATAACAAGAAATATCCTCTAACAAACACCGACGTCTTCTCCCTATTCCTGATGAAGACAGGCTAGCAAAGGGAAAGACACAACCATACTATTTTCAATTAAATTACTCAAAATTACATTTAACATGGGTTTAACGCAATCTGGTCTACTAGAGGAACGTATGTGCTAATTACATATGAAAACTTTCTGTTCTACATAATTGAAAAAAAAATTATTCCATGCTTTAAAACAGGCTATACATTTAAATTTGTAAGACTTGTAGAAACTGTCACATATGGAACAACAGCAAAAGGTACTGGAAGACATCAAGGGAAAAGACTGTCAATACTGCAACAGCCAGACTGGAAGTTCTCTGCCAACTTTACTAATGGTATAATAAGGAAAAAGGTTGAGGCTTTCCAATTAAAATATAATGTTGCTGCTAGGAACTTGCATAGGAATATGAGCATGGTTTGACAAAGTAAAACTCTTGGGCTCAGGATATTATTATTGAGACTACATTTTCACAGCCATTTCTTTGGGAGCAGTCATTTTGGACAAGGCTGTATTTCTGCCCAAGCCAGTTGTGTTCCCTCTCATTGTCACAGCCCAGCTGCCTGTGAACTGACAACTGCACCAGTGCACCCATCTGTTACTGGGCCTGGCGTGGGGACCAGTGCCCTGGGCAGAGCAGGAACCTGAGGATCTCATCTGTTAGGACATTCATGAGTGAATAACTACCGGCTGGACTACAGCTAAACAACACAGGAAACAAAGACACAAACAGCCACACAAGCACAGGGGAAATCAAAAATGGCTATTGAAATACATTTTAAGTAACACGAATTACTAAGATCAGCAAACCAAACTAGATAATATTGACTTTTTTTTCAACAAACAACTCTGGGAAGAGATGACTCTTAGAACTACTCTACACAGGGATCAAGTTAAAAGAATCAAATGGGAAAACCAGAAGCTCATAAATGCAAGTCAGTAACCTTATTTTCCTACAGAGGCAAGAACAGAATTAAGTTCTGTAAAAAACATAACAGTCAGGAAGTTTATTTCTTAAATGCTTTGACTTCTGTGAACATTAAGAACAGTCCTAAACCACCCACATATAATGCAAGTGTCCTGCAATTTTTGCATCACTTAGAATCATAGAATTATTTAGACCGGAAAAGACCTCTAAGATCACCATAGCTGTATTTCCACACATCTTCATTCTAGCAGCAGCTACAGGTCACTGACCACAAATACTTTGTTTATTTAATTTATTCTTTATATTAAATATAAATAGGTGACCATTTTAAATATTTCACTTTAAATATATTAGCATCTTATTCTGTCATACTGCCATTTGCTAAACAAACATATGTAGACATCCTTTTTATAGACAATTTTTTATAACTCAGCTCCAAACAAAGAGGAAAACTCATGACTTAAGAGCTTACTAATACAATCAGTCATCAGCTGAACTAATGTTTTAATTAGCAGTTGTATAAAGATGTATTATTAAAAGCCTGCATGAAAAAATACCATTGTTGTGTGTCTTACATTGACTTAATGTACAACAGGTGATTACTGAATGTTATTAGCTTGAATTGCCTGTCATCAAAACCTTTTTTTTTTAAGCTTTTAACCAAAGATTTCCATAAGGAGGAAAAAAAAAGTTTTCAAACTTTTCCAACACAGAAATATTCACTGACAGTCAGTGCTGTAGAACTGAAATCAAAGTGATCATATTGTCACTCCTATATTTAAAAATGTAACACTTGAATTAAGTAGAATGATAGGTATATTCTAGCATTAATACAGAAGAAATACACCTGCACTGACAGCTGATGAGATGAAAAAAAAAAACCAAACCAAAACAATTATAAAGTTCCCAGTAATTAGTTCCGTTTAACTCTTGAGAAAATTACCTCAACATAATGATGCATATTAAGAGACATATGTAGGCATTGGGAGTACACAGACAGAGAGAACAAATGTAACACACAAGCTTTGAAAACTCACCATCTGAATTGGTTTTTTGTGAAGATCTCGTTCAGTCACCAACTTTTCTTGGTCAGTGACATAAAGGCCTTTTTGTGCCAGGGCTTGTATAACAGCATCATGACCTAGAAGTGGTTTTGCAGCATCACTCTTGAGGATAAGGCTCCCAGCACGACAGTAGAGCTCGGCAGACAGCAGCAGGTTAACAACAGGTGGTTTAATGTGCTCCTGGTCATACTGGTCTGTGTAAAATGGTTCTCGTAGTTCTTCTGGAACATTTTCTACAAAATAAAAAACAAGCACTAGTCAGTATCAGAAAGGACAGATAGAGTATTAGGGGATTTTCTTAAACTGTATATGGACTCAAAAGTTATGTTAAAGAAAGCATAATCAAGGGGAGGCCAAAGTCTCTACCAGCAATTATGTTATAAAATACTCGGAAAAATTTCATACAGAAGTAATATTTGAACTATAAATAGAAACTTCAGAAAAATTCAAAGAGTTTCACATGGCAAAGGCCACAACAGAAGACCAACCTGTGGTTTACAGCATCATTACTTTAAAATTTCTTGGCTTCTCCAAATACATGCCCAAACATTCTCATTTCCTTTGGCATAACATTATATAGGTCAGACATATAAAGGCAGAACAACACCCACTTAAACACAAACCCTGGACTCTTACAATAACAAAATGGAACTGAAACATTATGTTTCGGCAGAGAATAATTCAAGACAAAAAGCAGCCTTCTAGTTTTCATATATGCAGGAGAATTTTGATTACTATACTATTTCAGAGGTCATCACAGAATGATGACAATCCAGCAGTTAAGCATAAATATATGGGCTTTTTACTTAAATTAGTAGAGAAAGAAGAAAAAAATATTATCAGTTTCCTTCTGACAAAATATTGAGTTCTTATTTGTCTAGTTGTGTTACTGACTTCCCTTAAAATTGTGGGTTTCCACCTTTTTCAGTGAGCTGGCTTGGCACCCACAGAAAGCTATGCAAGATTCTGTCAAGTTTATGCTAAGATTTTAACTCCAAAATTAGCATTCCAAGACAATCCAATAGTTTTTTCAAATACTGTACATAACACAATACAGACTATATTTATAATTGTCTACCACAAAAGTAATAATTATAAATTAATTAAATATTGCACTAGATAAAATTAAATTAAATCATGAGTCAGGTGGAAAATAACTTTCAGATTTTCAGGCATACACACTGCAAGACGCTCCATATTTTCCTCCTGGAAGAATTTCATTCTCTATTGTTGTAAAATTACTTAAGCCAACAACATTTATGGGATAAAGAGCATGTGATTCTTTTCCTGAGTCCAAATGGAAGAAGCCTATTTAATTGCTAGAAGAAAAAATAAGAAAAGCAGTGATGCAACTCTAAGTTCCCATCCCCTTTGCCTTCAGCTGGATAAATGGCTAAACAGACAAGGTTTGAAGCAGAGGCTGGAGTAAACAGCCCAGTAAGGGTGGAGCAAGAGAAGGGAGAGAAAAAACAGAACATGCCATCACAAGATAATGACAGATTATCTTCTTCCTCATACATATTCTATTGCAGTTCATGTGCTTCCATTATGGGCTTTGGAAGGTGCCAGCTGCCTTCTAATTGTGAAAGAAGATATGCTTCATAGAGTGCAAAAAGTGAAAGAAATATTAACGCGCACTTTAAATGCCGTAAGGATGGTAGGAAAAGGGTAAGCAATTGCTGCTTCTTTGGCCAATTTAGAGTATCAAGAGAGAGGTATAGTTCATAATTCGCTTAAATCATGAGCCTAAATTTGGCAAGAAAATTTGACAGCTCTGCTTAAGAATACAGATCAAAATATACTGTTAGCACAACTACTCTGCCCTTTAAAACACAGATCTAATGCCTAACAGCCTTACTTTTTTGCGAGATGATTATAAAATTGCTAAGAAAAACATCTACCAGTGTCACGAGATGATATTGCCATCCTCTCTTCCACTTCCCAACTTCATTTACTGACTGTAGGACCTAGAGCAACCCAGTCCCACAAAAAGCATTTCTAATTGAGGATCTCAGAGCCGCTAGATACCTGCTTCCCCAGCTATTGTTTTTATCTATCTCAATTCTACCTGACCTTCTTTCTTTTCCCTGTTTGTCCACACACCATCTATTTAAATATTAAGCTTATTATTGCTGAAGTCCCCAATGATCCAGTATCAGGAGCTCAATTCTCATCAGGACTTTATCCTCTACAATTCTAAATGCCAACTTTTAAAGCATCTTTATGCTATTTCTTCAAGCTAGAGAGGATTACAAAACATTTTTTGTAAATATCTCACAATGCACAGGCAGCAGATTTCACTTTTGAAAGAACAGAAAAAAACCCACAACAAAAACCCAAACCAACCAAACAAATAAAAACCCAAGACAAAAACCACACACCCCCATTTTGAAGTAGATAAGAATTTTGATGAGTGGATTTGTAATTTCTTAGATGATCTAAAAAGCCTCATTCCCATATGAAAAAAATACCACTTGACTTGAGGTAGGAGTACTTAGCTACACACAAACAGAAGTTACATACTCTGTGGTTCAGATTCACTGAAGACAGTGACAGATTTCAAGTCTGAAAATTTGAGCCAGAAGAGATCTCTCGAGACATGAAATAACAAACCCAATGCCTGTTAATTCTCATCTTCTGTACCACTGAAGCAGATCCTAAAGTAGCAAGATGCAATAAATGCATTTATCATGAATGACATCCACTACTGGGATTTAGTAATTAAAAACTCAATCCAGTTTAAAAAAAAAAAAAAAATCAACATTACAACTGGCAAAGGCAAATAGAAATATTTATAAAGCTTAGTTCCACTTCTGAAAAATACAGAAAAAGACAAAACAACATGTACGCCTTTCTTTTACTTCGTTGGTGTTCATAAAAATAAAACCAGAAAAGAAATTTATTAGAAAAATAGAATACAGAAACAAGGGGAAGAGAAACTGTGGCTACAGACATATTCTGAATGTAAGACATGTGAAAGCATACAAACAAGGAATCTCTGATGCAACGAGATCAGAATTCTTTACAAAAATTCCTGTCAGATTTCCCTCCACACAGACAGAGACATGGCACTTTGCCCCACTTCGTAACATATATTGAACTGTTTGATATCAGAATAGCTCTTGATAGAAGATTCAAACTGTGTTCTCACATTAGTGTTTAAAAAGAAACAAAACAAAAACACCCCATAGCAGATAGACAGAGGAAACTCTGTCTCAGAAGTCCTTCCAGAACTGGCATATGCTGCCTCTGAAGTCCTGTGGCAGGAATTTCAAGACTACATCCAGTTCTCAGTAGATTACCAGAAAGATCAGCAGGGTCAAAAGCCTTTATTAACAATTCTGKCAGGACTAGATTGTTAAACAGGCTCTGTTAGGCAGAGAAGAATCTTAACACTAATCCACAATATGTGCATTTTACCGGTCCCTTTCTTTTGCCCAGCTGACAAGAGAAATCTTTTAAGATTAAGCTCTGAGGCAAATGATGGGTTTTAAAAGAAATACCTTGTTGCACATACTGCCATAAAGTACCATCTGACCTTGAAATCTTGGCAATTATGTTAGCACGGCATATTGGAGACACCGAGTCCAGTGAGTTGAACACATGAAACACAGCTGAGGCCAAGGTACTGGGGGTATTGCTGCAGAGAAGGTGAAGGATCTACCTGCACTCTTCCAGCACCCAAAAGACAGGTTTTGGAAACATGGACTTGGATAAAAGGCAGTGATCATGGGCTGATGCAAGGAAAAAGCTCTTCAAAGAGAGACCACCATAGGCACAAGTTGCCTGGGGACCCAGCTCTGAAACTACCAATCACAGGGACTTTGAAAACTGTGGACAAGGCCCTGAGAAACCTCTTCTAACTTTGAGGCTGGCTCTTCCTGGAGAAGGAAGCTAAACTAGATGATCACCCACTTTTTTTCCTAGGATTGTGAACAGGACCGCAGATTTTAATTTTGGAAATAATTTTGACATTTTGAATTTTGAAAATATTGTACTATGAAGAGAATAAATGAAGCTAATGGAAAAGTTCAACACTCAGAGAAAAGAACAAAAAAGAAATATCACATTAGCCCAAAAGAGTAACTCAAATTCAACAATCAGGCTAACGTCAAAAAAGTCTTCAACATATCTTCAGGTAATTTTTCATATATTAACAAGGAATCCAAAGTACTGCAATTGCAAAAGAAATAAAAAAAATTAAAAGGCTTATTCAAAGCTTTAAAGCAAATGAGGGATTATTATTGCTCCCTGTTGAGGGTTAACCCCAGGAGCAACTAAGTGGCCCAGCTGCTTGCTCTTTACCCCCCTCTCCCACCTGGGATGGGAGGACAGGGAGGAGAATCGGAAAAAGGCAAATCCTGTGGGCTGAGCTAAAAGCAGTTTAATAATTGAAACAAAGTAATATATTATAACAATAGTAATAATGAAAGGGAAAAAGAGAGAAAGCCCATTCCCAAGCAGCAATCAGCCCCTCCCGGCCAACTCCCCCAGTTTATACTGAGCACAAGTGCATGGTTTGGACTCTCCCTGTGGCCAGTTCAGCTCAGCTGTCCTGGCCACGCTCCCTCACAGCTCCTCCTGCACCTCCTCGCTGGCACRAGACACTGAGAAGTCCTTGACTTAGAGAAAGCACTACTGAGCAACAACTAAAACACCAGTGTGTCATCAACAGTGCTCTCACACTGAATCCAAAACAAAGCACTGCACCAGCCACCAGGAAGAGAATTCACTCTATTCCAGACAAAACTAGAACACTCCCCAYTGTGAGACAGAAATGCAACTTAATTTTCCAAACAGACCATTTTAAAGGGAAGGAATGGTCTAAAAATAATTGATGCATACCACTACTGAATTTACCCTTAAAAGTTGCTTTATAAAAAAACCTCTCTGCTCAGATAAGCATGAATTCCTCCTTTGGAAAAAATTACTTGTATTAATGTGAAAAGTCTATGCTTTCTTTACAAACAAATTGCTTTTTTTCTGTAAAGTTTCCATGCTTCCACACAAATGATACAATCCTTTATGCAACTACTGAGTTGTTCAAGTTTATACCAGTGAACAATTTCAGATTTATGAATATTTGCATTAAGAATGTCCAAAAGCTTAAAAGTCTTTGTCAACAAGGTCTCTGTGGTTTGTTGTTGTTGTTTTGTTTTTTTCTTTTAAATTCCTGAGGATAATATAAACAACTTAAAATATTTTACCATGGGCTTTCTAATTAAAAGATGCCATCATTCTTGGGAGCCACAAGGCCACATTAAGCCTCACCCTAGAAAACTTCCATCTCTACAAGTTACTGACGTCAATGCATGAAGACATTCAGAAGAAAAAAATATTTGTAGAAGACTGAGATTTAATACAGAATTATTTAATGAAAACTCTAATACCTTTAACCACTTCCTAATGCAAACCAGTAGATGAATGTATGCCAAATCTTAATGGACTTGACAGTTTTGTGCCAGTCAGCAAAGGTATGCTTTAGCCATGAAGTAACAGTGTTAAGTTACATTCAGACTTCCACTTGCCAACAAGGATTCTAGTGCCACATTTACAATTTGGGCATAAGACAGCAAAGCTTGCACAGAAGTCAAGAGTCCAAGAACCGAAAACAGGTCAAAGAAGACAGAATTATAATATTCAACTTCGGATGAATTTTTGTAGTGGCCACAATAGAAGATGGAGGCATTTCAATTTACTATTTTATTGTGGAGATACCATCAAGAAACAAGACTTTTAATCAGGAAGTGGAAAACAAAATGAGAGAGTACATATTACAAAATAAGTTTTACTTTTTGGTTTGTTGAATCGGTCTGCCACTTACATTGTCCTTGGCTAGCAGGCAGTAGGTATGCTTCTGTCTAGAGACAGGTACCTGAAAAGTCAACATCTATAAATTTATGGCAGACTCAATTTCAGTATAACCATTCTTAACTTTGTCCACCTTACTAAGCTGAACTTCAGAGATTCTTGGATTTACCATCACAGAAGTACTATCAATAAACAAATCCTACCCTTCCGCCTCTAGATGCCACAAAATAGACCACTATCCACTGCTTCAACAGCTGTTCTACACTTAAAAGGGACACCTTATTCAAAGAAAGAAAGCAAACAAACAACCAACAACAAAAAAACCCAAACCAAAAGAAAAAAAACACAACAAAAAACCAAAACAAAAACCCAAAACAAAAACAAACAAAAAACCCCCAACAAACCCAAAACATTTAAGGAAAGAACATGCACAGGCTCTACTTTCATAGCCTAACCAGACTTCAGTTGTTCTTTGAACACTGAAAATCATGTAATAAATGCTCTACTAATTGTCACACTAATTGTCTATCCCATCTACTACACGCTCACACTAATTGTCTGTTGCATCCAATATTCTGTCTTCAGTAGCATAGCAGGAAGCGCTCCTCACAACACCTACAGAATATGTCTGCTTCTGGCATTTCTTATTAAAATGGGCAGGTTAGCATCTAATTTACTAAAACCTGTGTATTGATTCAGACTTTAATAAACAAAAGAATGATTTAGAATTAACCCCGGCAATAAGGGGATCAATTTTTATTAACATAAATGCCTTCAGAACTTCTTTTTGGGAGAGCCAAGTTATGAGAAATGTAAAGGTAATAGCATAATTATAATCCTATCTCACCCAGCTAGCACCTTGATGACTATTAAAAACAAGTTATGATTTAAATAGCCTACGGAATATGGAAAAAACTGTTTCAGAAATTTAGAGATAAATGCTTATTTCTTTAACTATTACTAGACTTTATCATGCCAAAGAAAACTTTTTTCCAGCCATAACTAAATAGATGTGAAGGGACACATCTTCTTCGGTGTCTGGCTTACAGGTTCTCTTAGTAAGACTGCTTTTAATTAAATAAAACACATAGGAAACAGCTAGAACTATACAAATCTTACATTTGGCAAATAGATTTCAAACACTACATTTCAACTCTAGCAGAAATGTTTATTACTACCACCTGATCCAGTAATAATGTATTGTCCAATTGGACAAAATAAAAAGGAAGGGGAGGGGAGGAAAGACTCACTCTACTTTTCTTATGAAGTCTTGAGAGTTTTTCACTTCTACCTCAATTTTCCAGAATGATCAGCAATATCGATCATTCAGAGCTCTTGGTTTAGCAGGGCAAGTAGTTAAAAGTTACTAATTTCAGGAGTGGAATTGTATCCAGTTAAATCATTAAAAGCCACCATCTAGCTGTAAAACAGAAATTACATAACATGTCTTATTGAAACAGTGATACATTTCTGATTAACAGCATAAAATGGTCTTCAAGCTTGAATGAGAAACACCTTTACACACGGAGTCACTAAAGTAACCCAACAGATTACCCTAAATCATAGGGTGAAGAGAAAAATTTAAACTATATCTGCAGTAATAACTGCAATGCTGGTCAAAAAATATAAAGAGAAACCAGGTATAAGTAGAAGAAATTTATTTCATCTCATCACCCAAAACCGGTGAGCATTTGGTTACAGTCTCTTTGTCAGATCTACTACATTCTGCAGACAAGCACTTACAACTGCAAAGGTAAACAGGCTCAAAACAGGCTCAATGGCATGAAGTCACTGAAAGAACAGATTCTATACCCCAAAAAGGTCAATCGTGTGGTGTGAAACCTGCAACTGTTACCTTACTAATGACCTCCCTCCACGTTTGTACACACAGTCAACAGCTTCTTCTAATAGATCCAGAAGCTCCTACAATATTATGAATTTACTTCCAAAAAAGTGATCTACAGTCAAACTGTGTTTCAAGTGTGTTCTACAGAGAGGAGTGATACAACCACCTTCCTAGCAGAACATCTCAGTAGATGATTAGTCTAATCCACTGACTTTAGTAGGACTGACAGAAGCATCAATTTGTCAGCAACTATTTTAGAGAGGTGATGAAATCTATCAAAAAAATTCTCACAAGAATCTCAAACATTTGTTTTTGTACTGCAAACTCTTCTACAAGGTTTTGCTAGCTGCCAGACTGAATAAAAGTAAAGAAATTAGGTCTGCTAGAAAAAGATTAAAATGTGTTCTGGCTTGCAACACCCAACATAACAGATGAGTGTATTTAGCTATAACTTGTTTTTGTCAGATACACAGTGTTCATTTCCTCCCTTCATGGTTCTACTGGTAACATGTGCAAAGAGCAGTTAAGCAGCCACATACGAATTCTGAAAACATTAATCATGGGGAGAAAGCTATTTTTAAGTTTCTTGGGTACTATTTAGTTTCAGATGATGCAATTTGTAATCTATTGCTTCAAACACCAATAAAGGATAAATTTAATGTTAAAAGGTAGATGGACTATTTTATTTTGACTGCAGAAAACACAACATTTAGGACAATCGTTGAGACTGTGCAGCTTTTATTTAGCTTTCAGTTTATTTCTGTCAAAAAAAACCACCCGTCATGCTAACCAGTAAAATTTATTACTGTAGCAGAATAATATGTTGTATGGATAGTAAAGCAGCAACAGATTTAACTTGACCTTAAAACTGTTCCCATAATTTTCTGAGAATCATACACAGTGACATTCTTAACTAGTAACATTCATAACTTAGTAACTAAAAATTGGATGAAAAGCTGTCTGAAAAGCCATTTTCCAAGAGTATTCAGAAGTCCCCTACCAAATGGGAAGAACATGTACTTCCAGGTTCAAGAATTCATTTCTTTCTTCACACTAGACGAGGTTGTAGAGAAGTGATTCCAAGCTACAAACGGATTGAAAGCCCTTTGGAGGACAAATTATAATTCAAGATAATTTTGATAAGTGGAAGAAGTGGTTTGAAAATAGGATGCAGTTATGTAAGTATAGCTGCAAAGCAGGAACCTACAACAGTACAATTACAAGATGGGAACAACTGAGTAGGCAGCAGTTCTGCAGAGAAAGATACAGAGCTACAGTGAATCACAGACTGCATGAGTCAACAATTCTAGGCTGATGCAGAAATGGCAAACATCATACTTTAGTGAATAAATGAGAGTATTATAGGGTGGAAATATGAAGTAATTTTTCAAATTTACCTTGTACTGGCAATGGTTTAGCTAGACCATTAGATCTAGATTTAAGTACAGAACTCATGCAAACCAACCACAGGAAAAAATTACATGATAAACCAACCAAACAAGAAAAACACCAACCCCTAACAAAATGCAGAGAGCAAAAAAGTTTGACTTACAAAAAAAGATGAAAAGTCTGTTTTGTCTAAACAACATATCAGGCATTGCTTTTATTATATGGAAGGTGTTATAAAGAGGTAACGTGCCCACCATTCTCATACACACCAGGAAGAGGGTAAGTAATCAGTCAACAAAGTAGAAAAGGACATCAAGATTCTGTTCAAATATCTAGAAATAAATAAGGTCCAAACTGACTAACAGACATACTGTGGAATCTCTATAATTAGAGATTTTCAAAAAACAGGCTAAACAAACATCTGTCAGGAATGATGTATATTTAGCTCAGTTTGTTCTTAGGATGGCGGAGGGATAACAAATTTTTCAGTCACATTTTCTATTACTATAGCAGATTGAGCAGGCAAAGACTTCACATTCCAAAATAATGAAATCCACTTCTGTTGATTTAGAAATAAAAAGGGCACAGACTAACACAACACCAAGACATTTTTCAACTTATTCTTATGAAGTTCCCTTATACTTTTAAGTTGAAGGCTATAGTGTCTGCACAGTTCAACCAGTTCTTTGGGAAGAAATGTTTCTATCCTGAACTGGTTAATTGCCAGCATAGGGAGACAAGACTGAAATTAAGCATTTGCAAATTTAATTTCTAAGGTCAAACATTCCCCCTTTTACACTTCACACCTTTTTTAAAATTTTTCCYCTTTCAGTTACTGCAAGTTCTGCCACTTAAACAACTTGGTTATTACAAAACATTCAATCTGGCATGTGCTAACACTAATATATTGTCTTGCAGCAAAACATCAAGGCACAAAACCCTACACTCCCTCAACACCTTCTTCAATCAGTATTTCTTAAACAGTTCTTTGTACAATATGCCTTCAACATGACTGCTAGTACATTCTTACTTTCATAAGACACCTCACTAAAAAGACAATTTCTTTCCAGCTGCCTGTGTTGTGGGCCAAACTCTATACTTGTAGCTTCACCAAGGACAAGAGCAATATACAATTTGTCTCTTAGGTTTTTGACATAGGTGTCAATCAAGCACCAAAAGTCATTATTAATGTTAATGAACAGTACCTATTTCAAAGCCTTTTTGCATGAGCAAATTCTCTTCACAACATATAGTCAAGCTGTATCCACAACTTCGATTGTATTGAAATATGCTTTTAAGAATGTGAAAGCCATTCCCTGAAAGATGTATCCCTTTGATACATAAAGATTTAGATTTCTTTAATGGATACATGGTTGTAACAACTTATGCTTTTCATTAATCATAGTGAACCGCATTACTTTGTTTCAGAGACGGTAGGGGAAAAGACTTTCCCTTCTCCTGCACCCTTACAGAACTTCAAGACTTTAAGTACAAAAAAAGAAATAAAATGTGGCATCCATAAACACACTAATCATCCTTTGTATTTCCTCTGTACACATGTATATAGCAATAGTTAGAAGACGTGACTGAGGTTGTGATCTACTCCCAAGAACTAAAATAATTTAACAAATGCAAACTTCCTTCCTTCTTGGAAAAGGTGAAGGTCAGTTCTCCTGTTTCATTCCAAGTATAAAGGAAGCATTTGTACTGAAGACATGCAAGTCCTGTATACTGTTTTTCCCTACTTCAGCCACAAACTCTTCTTTGAAGTTTCTAATTATATTAATCTAGTGGAAAAACTGGGACCCGAAACACTACAAATGTGTATGCTTACCTCTCTTCCTACTGTTACATTACTGCAGTACTTAGAGTAGAAGGAGCAAGTATCTCCTCTAATCATGTTTCATTCAAGCATCTCAGAACAACCCCAGTAACGAAGAGAAAGAGTAAAGTAATTTATTTTGGATCACACTTTCTACATAAAGTGGCAGAAAAGTACCCTGCAAGGGGCTTTACACA
Organism: Amblyornis subalaris; assembly: GCA_018881555.1. Classification (NCBI taxonomy): domain Eukaryota; kingdom Metazoa; phylum Chordata; class Aves; order Passeriformes; family Ptilonorhynchidae; genus Amblyornis; species Amblyornis subalaris. The sequence continues at coordinate 18,441,962 of JACAXG010000004.1, forward strand.
TCCAACAGAAACTCAACCAGTATAAACCACGACATTGCAGCTATGGGTTGAGAATCTGTCAAACTCCAGTAGAAAAAAGTTTTCAGGTTAGAAGGCTGGGTTATATAATTGCACAAGCATTGTACACTTAGAATCCCATGAGTAGAGCCTACAGAACCAAGCCAGATGAAAATATAATGATCGCTGAAAATGCTGAATTAAGTACTTCCAATAATTTTCTCTACTATTTTATCTCTCATACATGCATAGCTAATAATGTCACACATAAAAATATTATTTACTTGCCCAGATTTCCCAAAGAAAAGTAAGTAGAGTTTATCAACAAATCTTTATATGGAAACAAGATTTTGGTTTTTTTTTTCTTTTTAAAGCGATATACTTACTGAAATTTCACTAGAATCAAGCACTTTAAAAGTGGCTTTTTGGAAGCATCATGTCAAATATCATCAGTTCCCAGAAGCATCATAAAGATATGCCTTTAACCATGTCCAAATACATAACRGCACCGTGGCCCTAAACGTAAAAGGTGGAACATTCCATAAAGAGGAACCTTTTCTTGTCATTTTACAAAAAAAAGGGGCAAAAATATTGATTGTTGATATCTAGTTCACCTTTCAAAAAAACCCATTAGTTTTAATCCACAGAAATTTAAATTATTACTATACTACAGCTATAATAAAACCAAAAAACACAAACAAGAAAACAAGCCCCCCCCAAAAAACAAAACCAAACAAAAAAACCCCAGCTTGGAAAATTTTCAAAATGCTTCCCTCAGAAGACCTCTGCAAGTATGGTATTCCTCAAGGCCCAATAATATTTCAGGCCCAGAATAATAGGTCTGGTATTCCTCAAGGTCCAGGTTTTCAACGACAGAGCACTGATGCCTTTTGGAGGCATTACAATCAATTCCATTTACACTTACAGACAAGGAGAGCCTTCCGTATTGTGCAGGCCAAACCCTGGCATTAAATGCTCTTTTTCCTGAAACCCTTCTTATTGCTTAACAACTCAAATGGCTACAGGCTACTGTCACACATGTCAAAACTAAGAGCACGCACCCATTTCCATTGCTAGCCCCCAATTCAGCTCCTAAGCAATACTAGGAAAAATTTCAAGACGACAGATAAACGTGGATTGCCGGGGTTTTTTCGCATTGTAGAAGTGTGACCCGGGTAATAAATAAAACACCGTTTACAGAGATCGATTTACTCAAATAAAATTATAACAGCGCCAAGACACAAAATTTACTTGCTAAAGTAAACAGTGGGACTACTCCAAAAGGACTAAGTGTAATAAAGGAAAAACAAAAGAAAAACAAAAAACCCCACAAGGTGTAAGGGATCTTAAGGATAAGGGAACAGACCAAAAGCATTTCCCACACACCTCCTACCCTCCTCTTCTCAGCTCCTCAGGGAAGAGCTCGCACGTCCTCAGTAGCGAAGCAACCAAGCAGGAACCAGCATCAAAGAAAGGGAAGAAGGAGACGCCACCTACCTGTCCCAAAGGCTTTGGCCACCAGCCAGGCCAGATTACAGGCGATTTTCGCTCGGGAGAAATCATAATGGTCAAAGGGTTTGATGGCAGGAACAATGAAAGTCTTCCTCATCTCCTTGGCGTCTGCGGCATCCCCCATCTTCTCACAGGACCCCCGGCAATTCGGAACTTACATGGTTGTTCGTCCTCCTCCTCCCGCGCCCAGGAGAGCCGGCTGTAAATACGCCGACAGCAGCTGATGGCAGCGCCGGACCCAGCTGTCCGTAAAGGGCTAACACCGCCTCCCGCCTTTCTCTGCACAGGAATGTAGTCGAGCCCGAGTGTCCTCTTCTTCYTCYTCCTCCTCCTCCTCCTCCTCCTCCTCGCTCTTTGTCTCAATTCACTCAAGCCGCCGTCCCTCCGCCTCCGAAGAAATGCCCCCGGCGGCCCCGGCCCCACGTCCCCTGGGGAGACCTTGCGGCCAGGGCTGGGCGCCCCAGGCGGCCGCCAGCCCCCCGGTCCAGGGCGGGAGCCGCCGGCAGGGCCCCCGCAGCCGCTGCAGGCCGGGATGCGGCCCTTCCCTGCGCCGGGGTGTCAAAACGCCGGGATCCAGCCCCAAAATACCACACAGCTCCGCACCGCCCCAGCGGCGGCCTGTGCGGGCCGGGAGCAGTGCCGGCTCCCCGCCTCTGCCCGGCGGCCCCGGCGCCCCCCGGCCGGCGCCCCGCTSCCCGCGCCGCTCGGCGATACCGCTGCGGTTCTCCACCCGCGGCTGCCGCACTGGACGGGCGAAGGCGGCTGCGCATGTGCCGCCAGCGCCTCCCCGCCCGGGCGGGGCGGGAGCCCGAGGAGCAGCGCCGGGGCGGGCCCGGGCCGCCCCCTCCCCACGGGGGCTCTGGGCGCCGCGTCAGGCGGGGTCGCTCGAGGTGGGTCTGGCCTCGGGTGGGGCGGCCGAGGGAGCGCGGGCAGGCTCGGCCCGGCCCGGCCCAGCCCAGCCAAGCCCAGCCCAGCCTTACCGCGGCGGCAGCAGGAACGGGGGGAGTGTTTCCCGCGGTCAGGGGGCCCCGGCGGTGCTGGGAAAGGGCGGTGTCCCTCGGCCGCGGGTCCACCCGCTCCGGCGTCGCCGCTCTCCACAGCGTGGCCGGGCGGGCCCTCTGCAGTGCCGTCGGGGAAGGTCGGGATCAGCCCCGCGTGTCTCGTGTGGAAGGGGGACTGAGGAACCACCTGGTTGCAGGGGAGCACGGCGGGCCGGGGTCGCAGTGTCCGAAGCACGGAGCGCTGCGGAGGAGGCGGGCTGAGCATCCCACCCCCGTGCATTTGTCCCTCCTATTTTAAATCGCGGCTATATATAACTTTGCGAATATTCGGGTAGAAAAATGACAAAGTCTTAAAATGGTTTAGGGCCTGGTCACGTAATCACTGTAATAGCAGGCAGGAGTAGCGATTTGCCCTGGAGACCATCTCCTGTCTTGCCCACAAGTACCTGGGCTGTTTTTGGAAACCTACAGAGTCACTTTAACAATGAGCTGCGTGGAGGGAAGTATTAGTCACGGTAGGAACCAGCAACTGGGTGATTAATGACTCAAACAGAACTGGATGGGTTGGCTTCGAAGTGCGGGTCTGAGGGTGGGGCCGTGTTGGTGAGGGGAGGCTGGCGGGAGGCAGTGCCTCCCTCGGCACGGGCGCTGTGTCGTCGGGTGACCCGCAGCGCCAGCGGGTGTAAATCTCCACGTTTTGGCAACAAAGAGTTTTTGTAAGTTATTGTGCATATATAGTTATTGTATATATGTACGTATGTATATGTATATATACATACGTACGTGTGTATATATATGTATATATGTTTGGGGTAATGTCTAAGTCTGCCCTTCTTCTCTGCCAACCTGGGTGCTGTGGCAGCTGTGCAGTGAACCAGTTAAAGAAGCTAATCTTAGCTAACTTGCCACCGCCTTGTCATAATTTATTGAGTGTTTTCCCAAACTCTTGTAGTGCAAGGCAGCAGCCTGACGTGGATTGGCTTGGGGGGTCTTCTTTAGCTCCACTGAGTCTGGAAAAGAATATTTAGACAAAGTCTTAGCATGACACTGTAAGATTTCAAATAATCTCCTGGCCAGACTATTATTTCTTTGTGTTTCAAGTGGAATGTGAATTGATCTGGATGGAAATTTTTCCACTGTGGCTATGTGTGCTTCTAGCACTTCACGTGCACAATGAGACAAACATCATTATTATGAGGCAAGAGTACTTTTTAGTTTTACTGACATATTTATTAGTAATGAGTAAAAGAAAGGGTTGTGGAGGTCAGCATTTGAAGAAATTGTTGCTGAGTATCTCCCCATACACTCTGGGATGGGATTCCCAAACTGTCATGCATACCAGGCATAAGCGGTGCATAGCTAGCTACAAAACTAGGAGCTGCTGTGGGCAGTACTCAGCAGAATGGAAGGGAGGAGGAAAGTTGAGAAATACTTGCTTTAGCAGGCTTATGGCTGAAATTCCCAGATCTTCTGCAGCAGAAATAGTAATAATAAAACCAAATTAACATACAGGTGTACTTGGGAAAATGTTCTCTATTAAGAAAGACTATATGCTTCGTTTTCAACAATTAAAATAAGACCTATATTTGCACATTTTACTGATTTTTTTTTTTTATATATACTTTGGAAATAAGTTATATTAGCCACTTAACATTGTTTTAAGTATTTTGTTTATATTGCCACTAGAAAATTATTTTAATTCTTTCTGCATATTTAACAACAAACACTTGGAATTCATAAGCTTTAAAACCTCAAATGATTAGAGCTAAAGAAAAAGTATGTTCCAGATCTCAATTCATTTGTTTCTTGTATGACTAAGAAAATACCTCAAAATTAGATTAGCCTATAGGAAAACATGTTTAGAAAAACTATAAGGCCATTATTTAGCTATGATGGAGTTTTTTGTGGGTGCAGCATTCGTGCCAATGAAACCTGTTCAGAGTCACTGAACAAAATCTAAAAAAGCTGTCTTGTGGTAACTGCAATCAAAGTGGATTTTCATTTGCTTAGTGCTCTTAAAAGTGAATGCTGCATGAATATAAAATCTAATATAAGTGAAAAAGAAGACATCACCACCGGTTGCTGGAATTCTTGTGCCAGTTCTTCTATTTTTGCAAACATGCCAAAATGCCATCTTGTTTATTGCATTGTCAAAGATATCAACAGCCAACATGGAAAATGATTAAAATTTGCTCTAATTGCTGAGAATAAATAAACAGGAAAGCTGTATGAGGACTCATCCATTTCTGCTCTGCTTCTGTTTATACATCTTAAAATATTTTAAATAGTGATAATCTTTTCTGTACACAATCTTTCTGCTGCAGAGTATTTTATACTTTAAAGTTAATTCCAAGCAGAAAGACGAAGTATTAAAACAAGCATCTCGCAGATTTTTTTTTTTAACTCTCTTTCTCCCTTTCTTTCCCCTCCCTCTATCCCAGGTTAGAAACCCATTTGAGTAGTTTTATCCTATGATTACATCATAAGCCTGATTGTTCACTATCATGTGTCTGGCCATTTTCACAGTGGGTGTACCATGCTGGTAGTCAGCATCAGACAACAGGAACAAGTATGACCATCAAGTTGTAAATAATGGTGTAGATGGCAGTTGTTGCTAATAGTTCTAACCCTGGGAGATAGTGGAGTGAGTCCTACTAACAATTTCATACTTTTTTTTTCACTTGTTTTAAGATTCACTTAGCTTTTGAAGAGGCTTTGTGTAGAGTAGAAGCCTATAGACTAAATTCAGGCTAGCACTAGATTACAGTGTGTTCGTCCGGAATAACATTTCACTCATAGTTTCTTCCTTCACAACACTTGATGATAAAGTAAAATGTTTCAAATTAGCAATACCATTACTGTTTTTGCAGTGGCACTGTCTGTAACCAGACTCGGTGCTAGTGGACAGCCAGCTTATCAGGCTACCTATGAAGGGTAGTAAAAACATTCCCATTTCAGATTAGCTGGTTGTATTAGGGCAAATCCACAGACACAGCAGTTGACAGCAACTATTCTGCTGAGTAATGCTTCAGTCTCGTTGTTGGAAAGAGACTTGGAATAACACCGTAGGCATATTATCTTTAATTGCTGTTATCAAATTTGCCTAATTAAGATGATCCCATCTCTTTGCCTGAGCTCAGAGGATATCAGTCATGATAGAAATGGTTTTGGCTGAGGGGAGGGGTGCACCCTGTGGTCTGTAGCCTCTGGCGAAGAGGCAGTATGCACGACTTGATGTGGTGCTGTCAGACAGTCAACATACAAACCAAGAACCAGTCATGTCCAAATGTGATCCTGAAGGAACGCGCTTATTGACTTCAGCAGGTTTTGTATTGCGTATGTGAGGTTGAACAAGTAATCTAGAAATCATTGTATGAGGTTATTACAGCCTAAGGATGACTTGTGAAATGGAATTATTGATATTCCAGCCTCTTAAACTTATGACATTTTATTAAATATATTTCTTTATGGGTAGTGGTAAAACTGTAAGAGTTAAGAAATTATGTTTTTAARTAGCAATCCAGCTGGCTAAAAGCAACCCAGGAGACTCCTGGAGTGTGTAGAGGACATTTTCCTGGTCCAGGTATTAGATGAACCAACCAGAAGAGGAGGATTATGGAACCTGGTGCTCACCAATGCAGATGAGCTCGTTAGAGAGGTTAAGATTGGTGGCAGCCTGGGCTGTAGTGACCAGTCCTTGGTGGAGTTTGTGATCTCAAGGATCGTGAGCCTGGCGAGGAGCTAAGTCAGGACCCTGAACTTTGAAAGAACAAACTTGCAGTTGTTTAAGGAGTTGGTGAATGAGATCCTATGGGAAACTGTCCTTAGGGACAAAGAAGTTGACCAGAGCTGGCAGCTCTTTAAAGCCACTTTTCTTAGAACTAGGTGATCTTTAATGTCCCACCCAACCCAGGCCATTCTATGATAATCAAGTGAGTGATTGTCTGAATTATTGAAGTTCTTTGGCATTATTACTAACGTGCATGTATGTAGTTTCTGCAAACTAGGAGTTTTCTCAGAGCATGATTTTGGAAGGGAATGTGTTCTTCCTGTTTCAGGATGATACAAAAGTACAAGAACAGTTACGTGATTACTGTCTTTCAAATTCTTCTATTAATTTGTAATCAGAAAGTGCTGAGGGAAGAAAACAGTTTACCAACTTTATAGATTCTAGCGGAGTCATGAGCCAAAGGGAAAATAAATGTTTGTATGACATTTTTCTTGAATTGTCTGTGATTTTTGATAGAGATAAAATTAAAAGAAGAAGGTGGAGTAATAGCTACTTTAGCTCATTACTGCTACTGAAATCTGCACAACCAAAAAGCTGCCCACTGAGAATCAAGTGTGGTACCCCACAGTCACTTCTCTTAATACTTGGATGCTACTGGTTTCATTTCCTCAGTTTGGCTTTGACCTAATGTAGCTCTGCAAAGGGAAAAAAACCATCTACATCTTCCCTCCACAATTCCACTGGTCAGCAACCAGGCAACAGATCTGTGGCAAAACCTCTCATCCCCCTGACACTCAGGACTGGTTGGTTTGTTTTGCCTTTTTCTCTGGTTACTTTGGTGTCTTCTTTTCTGAGATTTTTAAATTTACTTCTAATTTTTAAAATCTGATTTCCACACTGGCTACTTTTGTGTTCTTCCCATTCTCCTGGAATTCCTCTTGTTCTAGGGAGTTTCAGATGAGCTGTCTTCCCATGTATGCTGTGCAATACTCCCTAATTCCAGGGCTTTCTCCTTCTTGACATTCCACTGTTGCCAGATTATCTGTGAAGAAAACAAATAACCTACTATAACTTGTATTTTTTGTTATAAACTTTAAAACATATGGAGTAGATCCTACTCTCATTAAGTGAAATATGTGTACTATATCTTTTATGACCACCTGACATGTTTTCTAAGGAAAATTCTAAGGGTGATTTTTAATGAATATAATCTTTAAATGCTACCGCCAGCTTAGCTGTGCCATAAAATAGATGTATGGTGGGAAACTTGCATTCAGAAAAATACTTTGTACAAAAATAAAATGTTATTATCATTATGGTAGTTGTTAAATAATGCTTTATTTGCATCCCAGTTCAAAGGAAAATGGACGTGACTCTAGTTTTCAAATTGTGCATTCAGGTAAAAGAAGTTTAAATCAGTTAGTAAGACTTTTTCACTAAGTCCGAATGAGAGTGAATACAAAATTGTGCACTTTTTCATGCTCTGACTGGCTTTTTTTGTGCTGCTTCTACATGTGAAGAAAGATCTGAACATTCATAAAAGCTCATTTGTTTTGAGCATATACATGATTTATTAGAARAGCATGAATAGATTTCAGTTTCCCATGTTTTGGCCCTGCTTCCAGTTTTCACTGAAGCTCATGTGTGTCTGAACGAGACTAGCAGTAAAGAGCAGAGAATGCTATGCTTGAACAGTAAATTTCTGGTATAATTTCATTGCAGTGAAGTTCTTTTTTTTGGAAGGGGGGGTGGTAGTGAAGATAAATGAGGAAGGCAAAGCAAGGGAATAGGATAGGAGACTATGCAATGAAGTTTTTTAATGTCTTCTTTGAAACATCATAATTTAAATTTTCATTGATACTTTTAGGCAGTTTCCATTTCCCTTGAATTACTGAGAAAATGCATGTTATTGAGGAATTTTTTATTATGTTAGGGAGCAGGTGTACATAGCTGGTAACTGTTAAAAAATTAGCTGTGGAAAGTGTCTGTCAAAGATTTTTATTGTAACCATTTATACACAGTGACCCTTGATGGTGTTGGAGGTTTTGATTATGCATGCATGGTAAGGTCATCACAACCTGAGTGGGTAGAACTCTGTTACATTTAATTCTCTTTTGGCATAACTTAATTTGTTTATAATATTTTTTGAGTGGCTTTACAGGGTGTTTGCCTTATGATTCATTTGAAAACATGTTCAATGTATGGGATGTTTAAGCCATGTACAGAACAATTTTACTTAAATACTCCCCAATTTTAATATATATTAGAAACATGGAAAGAACAACAATTATTTTAATAGCTGCCTTAAACTAAATATGTATTTGTATATATATTTAGCAATAAAAACTTGGCTCCAACAAGGCTTTTTTAAAATTTTAGGTTAATCCTTTGTTTGTTCCCATTTGAAATCACTGGTGCTACAGACATGATTAAATTTAAGTGTATATATAATTGGGTTTCTGGATTAAAGGTGTCATGCAGTTTATTTGTACTTGAAGAAAAAAAAAAACTGGGTGATTTCTTTCTTGTAGAAAGTTTCAAAGAGAAATTAAGTACAAAAGGTTTATCCATCTCTCTGGTTATTCTGCCCTCATATGGCATTCTCGCTCTATAATATACATGGCTCCGTTAAAGCACGGAGTGTTATCTCTGCTATCTCACCTGGGTAGGGAATAGTCATGGTTCCACTTGTTGGCACAAAGAATAGAAGTGTCCATCATCTTCATGGGTGTTGGAAACAGGGCTCTCTCTTTGTATTCACCAGTGCAGTTGAATATGGATGAAGGAAGGAGGCCCTGAACTTGCTGTTCAGGGCTCGTGTGAGCCCCAGTTGTGATGGCCAATGCCGTGGAAGCAGCCTGAGACAGAAAAAGTATCTCTGGGACTCCCACTTCAGCACAGTCATGAAAGCCCCCCATAGTCCAGGGTTTGTTTTGACAGGCACAGTTCAGTCCTTACAGATGATAATTTACTAAAGGAGTGAAGAATCAGCCTGGGGGAGAGGGTGCGTGTAGGCGCTGTGTTGAATCAAGGGGATCACTCCATGAAACAACAAAAGTAACACCTGGAGATTTTATACAAGGAGGGGAACTTGCTGGGGTATATACCTATCAGTTTCCCTTTGATCTGGCAAGTTTTCTGTGTTTGTGTCAAACTCTTTCCTCCTTTTCTATTTGTTCTTAACAGAAGTGAAGCAATTGCCAGATTGGAGAATGTAGGGTAACAGAACAGATGTCACTGCAATGTGCCAGTGTGTGATACAGATCCAGCTTGTTCAGATGAGTGAGTATTTTGCTATGCATTGGGTAACTGTTGAAATGGGGTACTTGAGAGTCTCTGTTGCAGCTGGCAGTCTGCACTTTAAAAAGTGGGAAAAGCAGGAAGTCATGGTCACCAAAAGTGCTGGGGAAGCAAAAATGGTCTCAGTAAGAAAGCATGTTCAAGGTAGAGGGCACACAGCCATGTTTTATTCTATTTTACCACCAAGGTCTTAAGTGGTATTGTACTGGTAATTATACCAGTATTCCTAATTGTATGAATACTATTTGACTTTTTTGGGTAAAGAGATGAACTGAAGGTGGAATAGTTCAGTAGAAATAGAAAAAAAAAACAAAACAGGCTATTTATGTTGTAGCATGTCATAGAAGTTCTAGTCAAAGACCAGGATACCATGGTGGAAATGCTGAACAAACTGATGAACCATTTTAGTTTAGAGTCAGAATGATATAAGGTTTAGATATTGTAAGACTAGGCAAAGAGTAACAAAAAAAGGCTTTGGTATTACTACATTGGTCTGACTTCGTTATTTAAGAGGGCCCAGTCCCACAGAAATATCCTCACTGCTGCTGGAGAGCAGGTTTCCTGTGTATCAACAGAAGATTAAGAGCCATCTGAATGGAGATGCTTTGTGTCTGTGCTTCTGCTGGCTCTTTAATCACTAAAGGATGACATGTCATGCTTCCCAGGGCCAACACCCTGTTGCAACCACTAACTCCCTTTGTGGCTCCTTGCAGAGCAGACAGTGTCAGTAGTTCAGAAGCCTTTTGGCAACCTTGCCTTTTTGCTCCAAGTTTCAGTTCATACAAACTCTTCAAGAATGGTAATGTCCTTACACACCCAGCATGTTAGCTGAATTGCAAATAATCGCAGAGGAACTGTGGTTTCACAGAATTATTTAGTTTTGATTTGTCTTGAACTGTAAGGTAGGTAGAGAGATTTTGGGGGATAGTGTGATCTAGGAGAGAAAACCCAAGTTAGTCAAGAAAATTAGCAGAAATATTTTTAAGATACTCTGTCTCATGTTTTTTTCTGGCCCTGTTCCTTCTAGTGTTTCCTTTGAACAGTGTATAATTTATTGATATTGATATTATTTATTGATATTGATAATATAAATCTCCTTTAGTTTTGAATTCCTGGGAGGTTTATTTCTCATAGGTGTAAGCCTAAGCCGCTGCTTTTTCCCACTTAGGCAACTCTCTTAGCCTTCTTGCTTCTTGGCACCTGGCTATTACCTGGTAGAGAGATTCCTTAGCTTRGGCTGCAATCTGCTTTGTGCCTGAAATCTAATTTCTATGTATCTTGCTAGTTGCCACAGGAAAGAATATTGCTTTGGCCAGGAACCGTACAAAATTGTTGTAATGGGTCAAGAGCCAAAAAAGAAACGGGTACACTGAAATTGGACTTTTGTGTGGCTCAAAGCTTTGAATCATTTGTTTAAAAACAAACCAAAACAACCTGACATAATTTCACATGGAAATTCTAGGCTCATATTTTGTGAGAATTATGTTTTAAACAGCCAGTTTTTTCACAACCTGGCATTATACCCAGGTCAGCTGAGTTGTATTAAGAATTAGTACAGATTTATTCCACTGAATTGTTTGGCAGATAGAATAAAGAGTGCTTCATATGCATTTCATACAGTCTTCCTTAAAAAGAAAATGCACATCAGTGGAATCTTGACCATACAGCACAAAGTCTCCTTTCACACTGCAATACTTCAGCCTTATTTAATACCCAAGGGTTAGAAAATGCATAAAATGATCCAAGGTGCAAACTTGATAACCACAAGTTTTCTTTCAATAAAGCAACTAAAAAATACATGAAGTGCTAAACTGTTTACCTTACTTGGCGTAAATTTAATTTATTCCAAAACTTGAAAATATATTTTAAAACCTGTAATCTGAATTCTTTTGAACTGGGTATCATGCTGGAATTTTTTGCAGCCAAGTTACAGATCCCAGAAAAATAAGGTTTGTATGAAAAGTTCTTGGCAGATCTCTCTTGGAACAGCACAAACAACACTGCTTAACAAGGAGGCATTCATTATTTCTGTCTTGTTACCCTCTGTTATTACAGTAACCAGCTGTAAGGTTACTGGTATCTTTGAATCTTCCTAATAAAAAGCATAGTGAGCAGTCATTCAAGGATGGTAGTGAGAAATATGTTGCATTTTTGAGGCTTGCTTTTGTTTTTTAATAGCTATTCTCTTTTATTAAGCTGAGCTAATGCATCGTCTGCATGTTCTCACAGCAAACAAAGTTTAGGAAAGTAACTACATTTCAGAAGGACAAATCTGTTGCTTTAATGCTCTGTGATCCTCAAGCGTGCAATTAAAAAAGGTGACTTTTTTTGACTTTTGAAATTAAAGCCATCTGGTATTTAACTTTTCTGTTAAAAAAACTTATGGATTAGTGGCCTACTTGGTGACTATGTATTTATATTGCATTACAATCCTTTTGGAAAGACTTTTAGCCACAGGTGTAACTTTTTTTGGTAAACTAAGTCACAGTTCTTGTATCCTCTGTTTTGCTTAGCAGTCATTTACAATGCGTTTTTTAGCACCTGACAAAGTCCTGTGCTAGTGAAATTAGTGCCAAGTACACCACAGGCCTGTAAAATTAATATCTGAGACCTGCAGTATGAGTTGGTAGAAAAAAAATAGCCAGAAGGTGTATTTTTTAATTACACTATTAAGAATGCATTTAATACTCTGTACAGAAAGAGTGATGTTTGAGAACTTCAAAAATGTGTAGGCTAGAGCCCAACAGAGCAGTCACTTGGAGCAGTGGTAAAGGCTGACATCAAGAAAACTTCTGAGACCTGAATCCGGAGCTGTCCTGGTAGACAATACAGGAGCTGCAGGGATCCTCTGCTGGCTAAAGGCTGCCAATGGCTTCCAAAGGCAGTGGTCACAGCTGGCAGTCACTTAGTGGCAGGGACACCCTGAATTTGGCTTCTACTCTTGCAGCAGTGAGTTGACATTTTGTAGGTGTAGTTACAGCCTTTCCAGCCCTTTAGTAATTTTTGGTGATGGATTCAACTAGGACAATTTAAGACTTTGTGGAGAGACAGACAGAGGACCAAGTGTAATATAGGGAAGCATGAAGGTTAAGCTCAATGGTTAATACTGGCATAGATTTTAACAAGACAACTGATAAAAAGTCAAGTTTGTAGCAGCTCTTGCACATTTTCCAGGCCTTTCTTGCAGCCTTTCTGCTGTCAAAACTAGCAATGCTGGTAGGAGCTTTAGTGGTGGGAAAAAAAATGTATTAGCCATTTGCTCGAAAGGCTTATGATATAAATTTTTGTTTCAGTCTGTCACACTATTGGATTATAACTCTATGCTTCTTTCACCTGTCTTCTTATGAATGCAATGTACCTGTCATGTTTATCATACTTGCTGATTAATTAGAAAGGTCTTMATCTCTCAAGAAGTTATATGATTGGAAAGAGAGTTTATTGGGGGGCAGGTGGCAATACACATTGGACACAGGTCATCTGGCAAGCTGGAACTTAATGATTCTCATTGTCTCTTGTGGAATTTCTTTTCTTCTCTCCCATCCTTTTGTCTGAGGCCCCAAAGGAGGGAGGAAAAAAGGGTTTGCTTTCAGTAAGTTCCATGTTCTGTGAATGTTATSTTACTGTTAGAATAGATGCCAATCTCTTTTGCCTCCAAACAGACTTATTAACTGGAACACAAATCTAAATGGCAAACTGGTAAGCAGCTTTCAAATACAATGTTTTATATCCTCTCAGAAAGAAAAAGAGAATGAGAGGAGAGAATTTTTAAATCTTAATTTTTAATTCTTAATTCTAATTACGTTGTATTTCAAGATTTATTTAATCCTGTTAATTTCCACCTGAATTCTCTAACAATCTGGGTTATAGTTTGCTGCTTACTGAAGTCCCTGGAGTTGGGCAATTGTCTTTGCAATCTTTTGATCAAATCCTTGTTCTCTAAGTCTCAGAGACCTAACAGACGTTTGTAAATTGGTTCAAATGATTCTTGTATCCTATTCCTTTTAATTGCAAAAGGCCAGCCTGTATCTTGTACACAAAGGTCGGTAATTGTGTTCACTGTAGTTTTTATAGTTGTGCTGACAGTATGATGACACTGAATTAGGGACTCCATAAGTTTTCAAAGTAAATATTATACGCAGTATTTGAGCATATAATCACATACATTAATTATGTTCATAATTTTTTCATGAATTGCCCTATACAGTCATTTCTCTATAGACTAGTGGCATTTAATGCTGGAGCTTCAGGGCAGGACTGCTGTTGTTCGGGGTTTTTTTCCTTTTTCTTTTTTAAACTTTATTTTATACCACCTCAGTAATATGCTTTAAGAATTCAGATTTAATTAGATTATTTTTTTAAATTCCAATTTTACCTTGGATTTCTGCAGACTAATATCAGCCAATGTTTCCTTAGAATGTGGCTCTTCAAACAGAGTGCTCAGGAAGCCTGAAGATATTAGTTTAAGTATTTTTACTGATGATTTACTTTGAAAACCTTAGGATTTGCCTGTTTAGATTAAACAAAATTAGAAAAACTAGGCCTCAGAATAAGTATACTGTGTGCAATATCTGTACAAAATCGGGACATTTTGTATGACTATTAGCAGAATTGTCTAGTTAATGGTTAGCCACCATTATTTGTTTTTAGATTATCTGGATTTTTCCTGTGTGGTTCCTTTAAAGCTGTAATTCAGAAAGCACTGGAGTCATTGACTCACTGGTTCCTTCAATCAAAGAACTATTCATTAAATACACTTTGGCTTAGAGCTGCAGTTGACTACCTACCTAAAAACCTGCTGAGTGGCTTCAAAATTCCCAAACATTAAAGAAACAGGAAAATATTTAGTTTTATGACATCAGGTGGAGCAGACACAGGCACCAATCCCCAAGTAAATATACTTTAACTTCCATGCCTCCTGAATGGAAAGACATTCTCCCTCCTTTTCACCCAAGCAGTGGATGTTTTAATTCCAATTATATGTATGGTAGCACACTTTAAAAAAGCACACTCAGAGAATATTTTTTTTATTCTTTAATTGACATCTTCATAAACTTAATGCTCTTCATCCATTATAATGTTATAAAACAACATTAAGGCTCTGGAATTCCCTAGTTTAGAATAATGTTACATAGGCTACATATTGAGATATTTAAAATAATTAATAGCTTAAAGAGAACCCAAAGCTATCCCCCTTGATGTGATTTTAGACACGTTTTATTGTCAGATCTGTCAGTCCTGGCACTTGCCACTTGAGGGAGTGATGCACGAGGTGCTGCTTGGACTCCAGTTTGAGTCCATTTTCAGTACTTCTGCATACGCTGGGAGTTCACTTGAAGTGGAAAATTCAGACATAATCTGAGGATATTTTGGCTACAAAGGAAACTCAAAATGTTTTGGACAGTTACCCTTTGGGATGTTTTTATCTGTTACTCGAATCCCTGTGTGGAACTCGAGAAAACCTTTCCTGCCAGAGGTGTGGAGACGTGCCCAGAGGTTTGGTTCTGGGACAGGTCTGAGTTAATGGGGTCACTCTGGGCAGTATCACTGTGGAGAGCCGAGGTGGATGGTACAGACCTTGAAATGCTTGTGATGCTGTCTCTGAATTAGTATGTGGAATGCCTGTTTCTTATGGATTTACTGTGCCTGGGATAGAGGGATTTCAATCTCCTGCGTTAATCCAATCCTGTTTTACAGAATTATTTATTATTTGCAAGTGATGAGAAAGGTCTGCTTCTAAAGAATGGCTGTGAGATGTTACAGGGCAAAGTGCCTGTTTTTAAACTGAGGGCAGGAATCCTTTCTGTATAGTTGATATAGAAACCATGAGTAAATATGAAAAAAATCATCTTGGTATAATTTAAAATAGGCCAGAAAGTGGGATACTCACTATTAATAATTTGTGCTTTAGTTATTGTTTTCATTATTGCCTTTGACTTTTAATCCATAGTTACTATCTTTGTTATTCTAACAGAAACTTGCATAAAGCTGAAATAATCTGTTGCTGTCTACTTATGTAGTAAATCTGTTGATATGTATTGGTCCTCTTGTACATATGGGGTTGTGTATGCATTGTCACATTTCTGTAGCTCCTAATATTTACTTTAAAAGTTACTCTGAAGAGGCGTTTTAATTGTATGAGGACCATATCTGTGCAGAGGTTATAACATAACATAACATACATATAACATAACAATACATGATACCCTCCTGGCAGCTATTGTACTAGAACATGTGCAGTATAGGCAAAATGAGAATATTGTAAAGTCTTGGTGTTTTACCAACTGAATTAAATAACAATGTGATCATACAAAATACCTCGCTGCCCTGGATTTTCCATTATTATACCTCTAAATAAATTGTCCAGAATGTGCGAAAGTTACTGTCCATAATTGCTCATGGTTTTCTAACAGGACTTAAACCCACCTTTATTCAGCCAGTGCCTGAACTAACTAGTTTTTAGAAGGAAAAATACCAAGACAAAACCCTTGTATCTTATCTAAGAGCATCTTGTCTGGGAAATTTTGTAAACTCTAAAGGTACAAAAATTGGAATTCAAAAATCTTATTAAAATGCCATTCACCTCAGATCTGATTAGCAGCATCAGGAGCTGAGAGGAAGGGAATTAAATTCAGCAAGGCACCTCTTACATATTTCATCATCCTGAAAAAAAAAAACTTAGGCAAGTGACTGAACTAAAATGTTTATGTTTTATGCCAGGAAAAAAAAMCACTTATTCAGTGAGCTCACAAAGTACAGTATCTGTTTCAGAAGAGGTTTTTTTAACATCTATACTGATTAGTTTCTCCATGTAAATAAAGAATTAACTACTACATTCTGTGGAAGCTTGCACTCCTTTTCAGTAGTGAGCGCTTTTTATAAAGCATGTTACAATTTTTGTTGGAAGAAAGAATGAACTATCAATAACTGTCCAGCCCTTATGAGCCACTCAAGGTACAGTAGATCTACTGTAACCTGTTCATTAGTCATCCCTTTTTCAGACTGTTAAGTTTACTTAGTTGTTTCTTGCATGGAAGCCCTTTCATGCCTCTGAATATCCATGGGAGTCCTTTTCTAAAACTTTTTCAATCTCTGTGGTAGTCTTTCTCACTCAAGGGGAGTGAGTATTTCCTACCAAGTAAATATGTTTTTTCTGACTGCTGTTATGTACTGAAAAAAATAGAAAAAGCTGATACATAGAGGATGTTTGCATTTTGGTGCATAGACTCTATAGGGTATGAAACATTTCGTATCATACTGAATATTGTTGAAATACTGGTCTTTGTTTAGCAAATGATGTTTTGAATTCCAGGAAATGACCTTGTAAAAATGGATGTAAGAAAAGAAAATTCACTTAGGGAGGGCAAATGAAGAAAAGAAAGTCAGTGAAAACAAAGGGGAATGACAGAGGCTGTATCAGAGAAAGGTGGAGATTTCCACAGGAATGTATGGAGTGTGGGTGGAAGGTGCCTGAAAGATTTTTGGTCTAGGGATGCCCACTTTCCAAAAGTTCAATTGTCTCTTCAATTCTACCAGTTAATTAAAAATCCTGAAGAGACCAAGCCCCCTGTTAGCACTTTGTATTGCTGTGGTAGCAAACTAATACAGAGCAATCCAGAATACTTTAAGATAAATCATGTGTGACTGGACTTGAATTTTGTAGAATGCTGTAGACAGCTGCTTGAAAGTCACCAGCTTTGTGTCTGTGTTTTTACCCTCCTCTCACTGGCTCCTCTGACTGGTTCTCTGGGCTGCCATTAAACTGTGCTTCCAAAGGGGCTGTTAGGATTTATGGATTTTCTCTTCAGCGGGAAATGGTGATGGTGGTAGTCAGCAACAAAAGTCATGAGGCAGATATGGAATTCCCCATCAATGGATGCTTTCAGGCTAATGGGATCAATGTTGGAGGAGAGAGAGGAGGTGAGGTTTAGGGCATCTGGAGTGTCTGGGACTAGATCAACCCATAGAGCTCCCAGCAGGATTATCTTTGCCATGCACCAAATCATTTATGGTCATAGGATGTGCTTTTATTTTGGGAATACTCTGGTTTTCCTGCATGTGCCCAAACCCGGGATCTGTACAGATGCAGTGACACCACCTTTGACAGATATTGTAAGGGAGTACCTGGAATAGGCTGATTGACCTCCTTCTGGTGACATGAGTCCTTGGAGAGTGAGGGAGTGGCAGTGACAACAGCTGAGCAGCTAAAACCATCAGCCTTCTCAGTGGACACACATCCAAACCTTAGTACTCTTCCATGAACTTGGGTTTGCCTGGGGCAGCAGTCGCACCTGGGCTGTCTTGCAAAGCACAGGTTGTCCATAAGTCTGAAATTGTTTTCTGCCCTGTAGTGAAGTGTGATAAATTCTGTGTTCTCATGCCTTGTGACGTAAAGATGCTTATTTATTATTGAAAGTAATAACTTACTCAGCTTGAAGTACATGAACAGCTGTCTTGCTGTGCCCATCCTAGCAGGTTGGGGCATGTACTGGACATTTCTCTGGCGTACCTTATGGCTCCACTGTGTGCTGCAGAAACCTTTATCTCATGTGCAAATGTGTGTGTCTGTAGCATCTGTGTCTGTAGCATCAACTCGGGCTGTAACTGAGGGAGTGTTGGACATGCCTGTCCGCAGAGCCACAGGGGCAGCACTGTGTTGCAAAACGTGGAATGTGTACAATTTCCCTAAGAAAGGTTGTTCTCTCTTTGATCTTTGTATACTTTCAAGCCTAATCATCAAGAAGGGAAATTTAATCCACGAAGTAAGAGAGCAGCTAACAAGCAAACTCTAAGTGATGTCCACGTGTTAGAAAAACAAAGTACTTCTTGGTAGAATCGCCTTGTCAAGGTTTAGGGCTTGACATGCTCCTCTGATCTCAGACTTGTGGGGAGGTTGGCAAAGCCTGGGAAGAAGGATGTCCACTGATAGTGGGCACAAAGAATGCAGGATTTACAGGCCACAAGGACATTCAGCAGAACTCCCAAGATAAGGAAGAAACTTATAAAGACAACTCAGCAACTGTGCTGAAATCAGCTCTGACTGAGTTAAAGGTAATTGTGGCACTGACCCAAAAAAMCACCGATCTAAAAGAGAAACACTGAGCATGAGGATTAATTAGCATGAGCAGTGAGGGAATCATTAACAATTGAAGATAGAATTCTAATTCATAAGAGAACTATGTAACTTGTAGCCAATGAACACTAATTTATTTGTCGGCTAAAATGTATAAATAGTAAAAAGTTTTGATAGTTGAAGTGCTTGGTTTGTGGAATACCACCGCTAACCCAGGCTTGCGCAACTCTGACATAAATAATCAATGTCTCTCTTGAGTGTGTAATTATTAGTTTGTTGCACACCGGGTAACGAATGCGATTTTTGTGGACAACAACCGCGCCTTCAGGCCCGAAACGCAGGCCAAGCTCGGCGATAGCACCGCCTGTACTCGCGCTCCGCGCCTGCCCGGCCGAGCGCGCAGGCCCGGCCGCCCCGGCCGCGGGACCCGCCCGCGCTGCTGCCCGGCTCGCCGGGGCTGTGGGCGGGAGCGGCCCCGTGCGGCCGCCGCCATTTTGTGCGGGTGGCGGYCCATCGGCAGCGGTGCGTGAGGCGAGGGGGGCCGGGGCCGGGCTCCGCCTGCAGGACCGGGGCGGCGGGCAGGGCTGGCCGGCAGAAAAGGCTCCGCATCTCCTCAGTCTCTCGTGGGGTGGGTGGCTGTTGCCGGAGAGCAGCGCTGGGACAGGCTGCCGTCCTGCTCGGGGTCCCCGCGAGTCCCGCCCGAGCAGTCCGTCCGTCAGACCGGCGCTCTGCGTGAGCGCTCCCCTCGCCTGAGAGGCTGCTGAGGTTGCAGAGAGGTTTGTTGTGGGAGATGCTCATTAGGCGCGAAAAATTAAATGGTGAGATTTGGCTTCGGGTCCGGTAGCGCGGGGGGCAGCGCCCCCCGCCCCCGCCGTCCGCCCGCGGAGCTCTCCGGGCCGGCGCTGCTGCCGCGTCCTCGGGATCGCTCCGGGTTACACAGAAACACAGCTGTCTGTACACACAGAGATAGCTTTGTGTAATTTTAAGAAACTAGTGTAAGAAGTTCGCAGAGACTGGTAGACACAGTGCAATTTATTCAGAATAAAATTGCAGTATTTTGTGTATTTACTGATGGTACGATAGCAAAGCACTGGTGAGAATATCTGATGCTTTCAGAGAAAAATACTGAAAGTTTCAGAATATATGAGTTACGGTTATTTATGAACACTTACCTTGTCTTCGTTGTGTTACGGTAGAGATTTGGCAAATTGATCATGTAGGTCTTTGCTTCTTTTTGAACACCTGGAACAAACAGAGCTGGGCTCTAAACAGATCTCAACAATTTGCAGCCTTTTAAATTTAGGTGGACTTGAAAAAGAAAAGGAATGATCATGGGTGGGTCCTGTACTGAATTTGACATCCTTTTCAAAATTGATTATTTTATTTGGGTTGGGTTGGGGTTTTTTTTCATAGCTTAGAAGAATGCTTGCTTCTGTGGTTTCACTTTAGAAATAGCTAAACTCTCCAAGGATTTAAATATGACTGATTCTCAAAATGAATAAATTTCCACACAGTGAAAAGCCAAGTTTTTACTCAACTGCAAAGGTCTAATACTAAAATTAACTGGAGATAGATCTCTATATTGTTCCATACTTCAACTGTTATTTTAAAGTACTTCTTGGCATTGCATCAACATTGTTAAAATCAAGATAATTTTTAAACAAGGCAGTTTCTAGATCTTTCCTGGGATTGAGCGTTTATTTCTGTGTTTACCAATATTTGCTAGACTTTTTCTTTTCTTTGTGGTAACAGTAAAATGTACCTTTTTCAATAGCAGTAGTTTCTAACAACTGTAACTATTTTCTTTCTAGCATACTGAAGCATGTTTTTACCAAGATCTGTTAAAGTCAAGAGGACTGCTGATGAGGACAAAAGTTGTACAGCTAAGAAAAATAAACTGTCTTCTGGAGGATCTTTGCTAGAGGAGAGCACTGAGTTCCAAGACTCTAAGTCAGGTAGAACAGAAGCTTCTGCTTCAACATGCAATTCAAGCGAAATTGTACGAGAACACACAAAACGTGCAGCTGGAAACCTTGGTGTTGCTAATACACTGTTGGGAAAGGACAGCCAAAATACTGATGAAGATAGCTCTTTGGAAGAACCCATAAAATCCTTCAGCAAGTCCCAGCGCTGGGCAGAACCTGGAGAGCCTGTGTGTGTTGTGTGTGGCCGCTATGGGGAGTATATCTGTGATAAAACAGATGAAGATGTGTGTAGTTTGGAGTGTAAGGCCAAACACCTTCTGCAGACTCAAGCAAAGGAAAAGCAGCTAACATCTGATCAACCCACAGATTATCAAGCAGAAGCTCACCTGCTTAATACACCTTATTTCTACAAAGATCATTCCTTTATTTTAGGTTTGCAAGATGAGCAAGTTGAGAACCTTAAACTGCAGCTGGGTATTGCTGTCCAGGGCCAGCAAGTTCCAAGACCTATTGTAGAGTTTGAACATTGTGGTTTTCCTGAAACTTTAAGCAATAATTTAAAGAATTCTGGCTATGAAGTCCCAACTCCCATCCAAATGCAAATGATCCCTCTTGGACTGTTAGGGAGGGATATTCTGGCTAGTGCTGACACGGGTTCCGGAAAAACAGCAGCCTTCCTACTTCCTGTTATTATGAAGGTTTTGAGAGAGGTAATGAAACTTCAGATAGTTAGAGAAAGCAGTTTGCAACTTTGTCTCTTGGATTCCCAATGTAATGGACAATGTGATTGCTGTGTTTTTTATGAACATTCAGTGATTTAATTTACTTTTGGTTCACAGAGCATTTGGTTCTTGGAGAGGACAAGGTGCTGATTATTTTTATGAAATCGAATGTTTTCTCAATTTGGTGATGAGATAAAGCAACTCTTATTAATATTACCTATTACACAGTTCCTCCTTGTTAAGAAGGTTAATTAAATTCTGTGGTAAACTTCTCAAATTACTTAAAAGAGAAAGGGAAAATAATTCCAGGCCCTCTGCAAGTTCTTCCTGTATCTTTGTATATCAAATAGCTGAAACAGATCTGTTGGCATTTGCATGATTTCACAGAGTTATTTCTCTTGGAATATGTTTGGTTGACCATCAAATAACTGCAGGAATTTGGGGTAATAAAATTTCGGAAATCCTCATACAGTGTCACCTTTGATACTGTGGGAAAAAGAATTGAGACAACTTTTGCTTTGTAAGGACATGAATGTATGTTCAGAAGTAATGGCAAATAGTATTCTGTACTGTGTGTGAATCACAATTGTTTTTTCCTTTACTTGTTTTATTAAAAAAGAGAGGCATAAGAATATATTAGGAAATTTGGGACCTGATTCTAGTTGATGCTTTGCACTGTTCAAATGCCTTTATAGGTGTATTTGTATACACACAAACTTGTAAATTTTTTCAGATAATTCAAAGATTATTTGAGTAACTCTTTTATTCTTCAAAGTACTCTAGCATTAGTTTTAAAAATGAAAGCATTATGTAGAAGCATGTAAGGAAAGGTGAATTACACTCCAGTAGTTCTTCTGTGTGATTGTCATTAAAATCTGCAGGACACATATGTGTTTATAATAACATACAAAGAATTGGAGCCTCAGTGAAAAATGCTGAACTTCTGTACATGATCTTTTCTACTCTTCATCTTCAGGGTACTCTATAAGTTAATGTATATGTCAAGAAGTAGTTTTATTTTACTGTTTAAAATAATTTTCATTTTTAATATAAAGGATTGCTTTGGGAAATTTGAAAGCTTTTTATCTAAATAATAGAGCCCTTCCATGTTAATCAGATTTTTCCTCTCCTTTCTAGACAGAAACTCCATCTGCCCTTATTTTGGCACCAACAAGGGAGTTGGCAATTCAGATAGAGAGACAAGCTAAGGAGCTGATGTCTGGGTTACCCAACATGAGAACAGTTCTCCTGGTAGGAGGTTTACCACTGCCGCCACAGCTGCACCGGCTCAGGCAGAGTGTGAAGGTGAGGACTAACTGAGTGTGGAGAGTTACGTTTTGACTTGTGATTAAATATATAGTAGCTTTTGTTTCTAAAAAGTTTCATTTGTGATATTGCTGCTTTCAAAGACTGAAATGCGCCATTGTTTTAGACAAGGAGTTGTAATTGACAGCAAAAAAGAGTTTGTTTTTTGTGCAGATTTTATTGCTTCTAATAAAAGGTCCATTTACTTTTCAGGCTTCATAATTTATTAAATTATCTGTAAAAGTTTTATGACTTACTTGAATGCAAGTAATTTCATTAGTAACTGCTGTTGTTACTTATGTGCTGTAATATTATAGTTTTTCTAGGACAGTCATCTGTCCTGTCATGGAATTTCTAACTCCTGGTTTGTTTTTTTTTAGGTGATAATAGCAACACCTGGAAGACTTATTGAGATTTTAAAGCAAAGTTCTGTTCAACTGCATGGCATAAAAATTGTAGTGGTGGATGAAGTAAGTTTTTATTGATCAGAGCTGTATTACCTGTACAGAGGTCCTTGAAGAGCAGTGTGAGTGGTTAGTCTAACTGTTTAAACATACAGAGTGTATGTTATAAAGATACAATATATTTCTTACAAGACAATTTTATTTTTTGACACAATTTGAAATGTGTTTGAACAACACATGTTCTCTTGCTATAAAAGACTTAGATACCTGAGAGGATAGTAGTGTTAAACCAGTGTGAACCATTTGTTGTTAATTTTCTCACTTAGCTTTTCTTCTGACTGTAAATCCTCCTGCATTTGGATTGTTACATGCCAGTCATACRCGTTATGGTTCTTCTGGCAATTCAATTTCAGGATTCTGCTTTTGATGAAAAAAATGTACAAATCTAATATTTTTCATTTAGGTGGATACCATGTTAAAAATGGGTTTCCAGCAACAAGTGTTGGATATTTTGGAAGACATCTCTCACGATCATCAAACCATACTGGTGTCAGCCACGATTCCAGTGGGCATTGAACACTTGGCAAATCAGCTTCTGCACAATTTTGTAAGAGTAACAATTGGAGAAAAGAATCTGCCGTGTTCCAATGTTCGGCAGATTATCTTGTGGGTGGAAGAGCCATCTAAAAAGAAAAAGCTGTTTGAAATACTTAATGTAAGTTTAATATTTTTCTCATAAGAGCAATTTATAAAATTATTTATGTCTTTCCGCACCTCTGTCAGGTTCTCATCTCATGTGCAGARGAACTTGAATCCATGCTGATGATGAACAGCCTTGTAATACCTTTTTAAATAAACTATTTAATTTTACAGGATGAGAAGCTCTTCAAGCCTCCAGTGTTGGTATTTGTAGACTGTAAACTAGGAGCAGATCTGTTGAGTGATGCTGTTCATAAGATTACAGGATTGCAGTGCACAGCTATGCATTCTGAAAAGTCTCAAGTGGAAAGAACAGACATATTACAGGTTTGTGACTCCTAAAGTTAATGGTGTTTTGGTGAATTTCAAATGGCCTTTTTTTTAAAATACAGCTTCATTTGAATGAATGAAGTCATAACTGAGTGCTTTTCTGCAGTAATACCTGGGGTATTGCTAGGGGAGATGAGAGACAGATGGGACCAAGCTAAACTGTAGATAATAATGCCATTTTAAATGTGGATAAATACAGATACTGTTTCCTAGATTATTTGAAATGGGAATTTAAATATGCATTTAAATTTAATTGATGATTTTTAGAATTAAGATTGTGGGTTTGATCTCTCTTTAATTATCTCTGTGAATTATACTCCTGTTTAAATCAAGAATACAGGGGAGCCATTCTCTCTTCTACAATAGAATAAACCCACCGAGTGTGTTCTTACACCAAATAACTAGCTGTTAACCTATGCTTGGAGAGGTTCAAAATACAAAAAAAAAAAGAAGAATTAATTTTTGTTTGTTCCTACCTTGCCAGGGGTTACTTCAAGAGAAGTATGAAGTTATAGTAAGTACTGGAGTCCTTGGACGAGGGCTTGACCTTGTCAATGTCAAACTCGTGGTAAATTTTGATATGCCTTCAAGTATGGATGAATATGTACATCAGGTAAACAAATAAATTGCTAAAGCTTTATTTGAAAAGTGTATTGAAATATGACATCCACCTGTGGAAATTTAAATGTAAACAGAAAGATTATTTTCCTCTTCAGAATATTGTTTTTATAGGAAAGGAAAAAAAGGTGCTGGATATTTCTTCCAGAAGTCTCTTATGTAAATGACTGGAATCTAGAACACTCTTCTTATCTCCTGTATAAGTTACTAAAACCTGGAGGAGTGTTTTTAACTGACTTATTTTTGTCAGTATTATTCTTCCTGTTTTGTACTCTCTTGTATCATTTTGTGTCTATAGGAAACAAAGTTTACCATTTTTTTACCGTGTGAAGAAAGGCCAAATACCCTTCTTTAAGCTGTAGCTCATCCACAGTGTAGGATATGCATATAATAGTTGGCAAACCAGTAATGAACTTTTTTTCCCTCTTTCTAGTCAAGCATCTCCTCTGATTTTTTTTTTCCTGAGGATTTCGTGCTTTAAAAAAGGGTGATCTGTGAGTTGCACGTGTGTGTGCCTTTATGTGCACACCCCCCAGCCTTAGTTTAGCTGGCAGACCAAGAGAACTCATTATTGCCCTCTTTCTGGCACGTAGGAAGGCACAGGACTACTGTGTGCAGCTCTGAGAACATCAGCTATGGGAAAGGCCAACAAACTGGAGGGAGTCCAGGTGAAGTCAGGGGGCTGGCACACGTGACACATAAAGGCAAGCTGAGGGAACTGGGCTGGTTTGAGCTGGACTAGGGACTTAATTGCTGTCTTCTTACAGGAGACAGAGCCAGGCTCTCCGTGAAGATACACAGTTAAAGGACAAGAGCCAACAGTCATAACTTGCTGCAAGGGAAATTGTGGCCTCATARCAGGGAGAAATGATTTTCGCAGCAAGGGTAGTCAGGCAGTGGAAGAGACCAGAGGGGTGATGGGACCTCTGTGCTTAGAGACACTTGAAACAAGGCCTTGAGGGAACTGATCAAACTCTGAAGTTAACCTTGTTCCAAATAGATGGGGAGGACCTCTCAAAGTTATTCACTATTATGAACTCCTCAAGTATTCTTTGTTATTAACTGCAGTACTCGGCTCTTGTTTTTAGTTATCTTTCTGCTAAAGTTTCAAGCATGTATTAAGTAATTAAAAATGATCTTTCCTAGCGTCAAAACGATACCAATATTAACATAGTAGCTGTTCCTAAATAGAGAGTCTTTGTAGATTCTTGTCTAATTTGTTCAAGCATTTTGGATAATACTGGTAAATAATTTTAAGTTACTGGAACATTGAAAGTAAAGGGCATTTTTATGGCCATGCTGGTACATATTGTGCTTGATATGAAATACAAGTGTGTGGCGTCTCTATAATAAAGATGTTTTTAAAACATTTTGTTTGGATCGGATCTACTGTAAGCTTTTGCCCATAGGCTGTATCACATATCTCAGTATCAATATGGGACTTCTGGTATGTCCCATAAACAAGTTATGACTTTAGATGCATTTAAGCTAGAGCTTCAGATCTACATATCCTCAATTCAGGAAGTTTATTCTAAGTAACTTTGTGCTTAGAGGATGAGAGAGAGATTTGGCCCTGTTGTTTAGTTTTACTTGCTGTTTTGTATTCTAAGACTATTTGAAGGACTTCCATTTAATATTGCTAACGTAAAATTAATTTATGCTTTTTCAGGTTGGAAGAGCAGGGAGATTGGGTCACAGTGGAACTGCAATTACTTTTATCAATAACAACAGCAAGAAGCTCTTCTGGGATGTTGTGAAGAGAGTAAAACCCACAGGCACCATTCTGCCCCCACAGCTGCTTAATTCCCCATATCTGCATGACCAAAAGAGAAGGGAACAACAGAGACTTAAACAATTACAGAATAGCCTTGTAACAGGAGATAATATTATGGACATTATTAAAAAACACAACAAAAATAATTCTCAGAGGTAATACAGACATATTTATAGTTATGTAATTACAATGAAAGTATGATTAAACATGAAGATGAAATGTTGCCTTGTATATTGCCTTTTTAAAAGAAATTCATGCAGTTTTTTAAGGAGTTTCATTTTTATCTCATCTTTATTTTGAATTACCGTAGTGCCTAGTAAAAATACTCTGTAACCCTTTTTCAAAACCAGTAGTCTTTGGTCTTGCTTGCAAGAAAAAAAGAATTAGTGACAGATTAGCCTCCGAAAATCTCTCCTGGTAGCGTAAATAAAGTAGTCCACTGGGAATATTTCTCCAAGTCCTCAGTATGCTCTCTTGGGGTTTCTTAGGAACATATATGGAAGTTTTGTTTGTAAACAGTACTGAAAATTTAGTTTCTCCTTTAGTGCCTATGGACCAGTTGGAAGTGCTGCTCAAGGACTTTGCAATAGCAGAAATACTCGCTTATTTGTATAACTTCATTGAAGAGGAATAAGATAAACACCGTAATTTGTGTTCTTATTTAATGAAACATAATTAATGTATAAAAGGTCATATTTACTTATTTAAGCATAACTTGCCATGCTCTGACACCAGATGTTCTTTCATTTTTGGGGGGAAATGAGGTCAAAACTGTATTAAGATAGTGTTGTATGATTTCCCATCTAAAGTCTGAGATAGGTCATAATCAAAACTACCTTTTTTTTATTCTACTTTTAGACTGAGGCTTGAGAAATTAGTTTCATCAGACCTTTCGTGCTGCTGTGATGCATCATCCCTTTTTGGCAGACTGAGATGTTGCAGGTAGTTAGATGTTAGCTCTGTGCATTGTATGTCTGCTCTTTGGCCAAAGGCCAGCAATAGGAAAAACTGACTCTGGTGGCAAAGAAATTGTTAAAACCTTAGTGTCTTCTTTTTTTTTCCTCCCAACAAGAAATAAAAAGAGCGGGTCTTGCATACAGCAGGACAGATGACATGAGTGTGGCACCGATGCCACCCACAGTATAGAGACCAAAGTTATAAATGTGAGGAGACAGTTTGGGGGGAGTTGTTGCATATGGCTGTTCAATATCAATCTTGAATTGGAGGCCCAAGCTTCAGCAAGAGTTGGGGTCTGTCCAAAGACTCATTATGGATGTTGAATTTCTTTGACATAGTTTACAACATTTTTTCCCTCAACATAATTCACAACAATGTGGAAAACTGTTACGCTTTTAGTGCTATTTTCAATTTGGCATCTTATCAGAATGGTGTCTGCATTAGAGATGGAATTTGTTGATTTTTCTCTCTCATTTGAAATAATCCACTCCTGCCTATAAAATGTTTTTGTGTAATGCTACTGCAGACAAATTTAGATCAGGCATTGGTATGTTTAAAAGTATGGACACCGCTACCTGTGGCCACCCTGCTGTACAAAAATTCCACAAATTTTGTTCAACAGTCATAAAACCAAACAACAGTTCTCCACCACGTTTGCCCCAGGAACAAAGTGCAAGTCCAGGTTCTGTGAAGGTAAAATTGTATCAGCAACCTCATTTTGTTATCTTGTAGCAAGATTTCTCATTGTTACTGTGTTTAGATGGTTTGGTATAATATGTTTTAATTTCACTGGGTGTTCCATGGGCATATCCATTGCTTGCTCAGTACCATGGTTTTTTTTTTCCCCCTGGTTTTCCTTGGAGTGCCAACATTGCATAAATATCACAGCCATCATGTGTTATTTTAATTCCTCTCCCTCCCGTTTTCTTCCGTTTTCACTCATGCTTTGAATATACATGGAAATGAGGTGTAAATGCAATACCAAGGCTTAGGCTGGCTTGAGGAATGGGTGGAAAGGGGTGGAATTCCAGCACTCCCAGTGTGCCATGACTGGCGATCCTCAGACTTCCCCATCCTCCCGCCGGAGCCGGCGCAGCGGCGCCCCCTGGCGGCGCGGGGCGCTCCCGCAGGGCCGGGCCTGGGCGGGGCCTCGCGGAGCCAATCGGGCGCGCCCGGCGCGTTCAAACGGGGCGGGGGCGGTGCGGCCGCGGGCGGCGGTTGAGGAGGGGCGCGCTCAGGTGAGAGCCGGCTCGGACGGACGGACGGACGGACGGACGGGCCCCTCCGTGTCCCGGCGGGGGTTTCCGCCCCCCGGGCCGTGGTTTGGGGGGCCGCGGGGCTCTGGGCTGTGTGGGGCGGCGGGTCCGAGTTGCCGCTGCTGCCTCCTCGCCCTCTCCCCGAGAGCGGGCCCGCGACACAGCCCCGGCCCCGTAACGGGGTCTGCCGGGGCTCGGCTGGGGAGGGAGGGGAGCTTTGCTGAGGGATAACAGCTGCCGGTTGCTCCTGCGCTTTCGCCCAGCTTTGAGCACTTGGGTTCCATCTCTAGTTAGTGGTTGTAATCTTTTAGAAATGAACGTACTTCTTATTCTGAGTTAAGTTCTCTCGAACTGAATCTCTTCCCTTGTTTTAGAACGAAGGAGCTTTTAATGGGGAGTTTCACTTTTCTCCAGAAAAACTTTGTGAATATTCAAGGCACAGCTATGGTAAGAGAAGGGGAGAACTTGCAGGAGTTATGTTATAGCTGCACGGAAAGGATGGACTTTTCAACTAAAATCATTCATGGCTTACATTCGTGTTTCTCTATTTCCTGACTCCTAGAGGGAACCGCAGAGTTCGTGTTTTACAACTCATGTAGCAGTTTCCTGTCTCAAACTGGGTTTAGCAATAAATACACTCTGCTCTGAAATTTTGATATTTTCCTCACAACTTGTGAACTACGAAAACTGTACAGTCATGACATGTGAAAGTGGATGTAATTGCATGAAGTCTGAGAGTACTCTGAAAGCTAAAACTTAAAAGCTGTAGCATTAAAGGAAACTTCTGTTGGAGCAGTGACTAAATGGTTTCTTCTACATCACTTGTTCTCATCTTGCTTTCCTTTTTTTTCCCCCTGACCACGTACTGCTGTTGTTAATAATATTGCAGCTTTTGAAGGATCTAAGGCAGGTGACTTCTTGTTGACTTTTAACAGTGAATTAATTGCAGCTGGCAAGTCTGCAGTGGGTACTGATATCAAACCCGTTAAAACCCAATAACTACGATGTGGGTGCAACAGGGAAAACATTGTTACACAGATTGCATATATAGAGCTTTCAAAATATTTACATGTAGGAAGGATGGGGAACATATTTTACAGTTTTCTTCTGTCCCTTAGGCTAGAGATCTTTTGTTTTGCTATGTGTCTCTGTACTAGAGTGAACTAAAATAACATCCAAAGGTACTATTAATAGTCACCTTTATTAACTGTCCTGTTCTGATACTGAGTTATATATTGCATATCAAAATCCTGAAAAAAAATCTGCTTTCAATGTTCACAGACTTCCTATTCAAAGTTAATTTTGCTGTTCTATTGGAGTCTGTTAGCTGTGAAACAGTAAGTGTAAATAGTTGTGAGTGAATGGAGGCATGATCTGGAATTTCCTTACATGAAGGATCATGATAGATCATTTGGAAAAAATATCCATGGTCATCTTTGTTGCTTAGTTAGATTGTTCATTTACCAACTGGTGCTTCTTCGTGATGTTTGGTTTACTTTCTGAAACAAATTATAGAGCTCAATAAATAAAGTCAAATAGCCTGTTGTTGGTAGAAGGATTAATTTAAATATAAAATAATGACTTTTTTTAAGTACTGGAGGTGAAACAGGATGCTAGTTGTTGTCAATGTTTGGGAACATGTACTGCAGAATATGTAAGGAGCTCCCCATGCACTAAAACATAACTCACACTGGATGTGAGCATAGTAAAAAAATTTTTGCTTTGTCTCCCCAGATTCCTCACGAAGCAGCAACTAGAAAYAATCCTTTAGGAAAGGTGCTGTACTTTTTAACATTTGGGTTTTAATTTGCTGGAAGACAAGATGCCTATTTACACAGTTCCTGTCAGAAGCCCTGCTGGGACACGATGCACTGCCACTTTGCGGAAGGCTTCCTCGCACAATGCCTTGGCCAGCAGCAAAGCATCTGGGCAGCAACTGAAGCCACAGGTGTTGGGAGAAGAAAAGGAGAGTCTGCTTTCACGTTCTCGGAATAAGACTGAGGAAGTAAATACGACCTATGTGATTTCAGCTTGTGAAAAAGTGAGTGATGTGTCAACTACTTTTAAACCTGAAGGCAGATTAACACTCCAGAGGAGAACTGGAGCAAGCAGAAAATTAGTGTCCAGTAGTGACACAACACAGGGCACAGAAGAGCTACAACCAGAGAAAAGACTTACTCTGCGAAGGCGTGTGAGGACTGGCTCCACAGAGAAGTGTAAAATTTATCAGAATACTGTTCCTAGAAAAGAAAATAATGACTTTGCACAAAGAAATGACAAGATTATGCTTCCACAGAATACTAAGGATACTGATGGTGTTAAACCAAACTTGAAGTTAACTGAGAGTCAGTCAAGTATCAAGTTGCAGGATAACCTGAACAGCAAGGATCCCTTTGGTTTAGCTGGTGGTGTCTGTGAAAATGCTATCTACTGGCGTTTAAAAGATAAGACAAGCACTGCTGACACAAAGTTTCAAAGTGAAGTTCCTAAATCAGAACGGTTAGTTACCTCAAAATGTATTAGTAGGCTATCAGGAGAACAACTGAATGAAAAAGGCAATATAAATAAGCTAGCTGGAAAGCAAAGGGTACAGCACTTGATGATAAAACATAGCAGCTTGGAAAGACCAAGGACACCAGCAAAAGTTTTAACAGAAAGATTTAACCTTACACCAAAGACCAGCACTTCTCAAGATCAACCAYCTCTCAAGCTGGCCTCAAATGAGCAAACGGCTCATCTTCAAATTTTAGCCAAAACACTCCCCAGTGTCTCCAGCTCTGTTCCTGTGAGTGGAAGTTCAGAAACAAAAGTGAACACAGAAACTTTAGCTGAGAGCAGTAGTACTAGGGAAGATGGTTTCAGAGTGAAAAACAGCAAAGTGATCGTAGCTGTGCGGGTGCGGCCCTTCAGTAACAGGTTTGTATCCTGGACTTCTGTGCTAACAGTGGATGTTGATTTCTRCTTTGTACTTTTTGAGTTGTTTAATCATTGACCTAATAAGAATATAATACATACTTAGAAATTAGCTGATACTTCGTGCAACACCAAGATAAAAATTTTATCTGTGTTTCGGTCTATTTTTTATGTACTCATTAACAGAAGTATTTTGAGCCTTAATACTTTTTATGTTCATCCAACAGGTATTTTTAACAATGATCACTGATCTTTTTATTTTCCATTAGGCAGTAGATTGCAATTGCTAACAAAGCATGTAGCTTATATTTTTTTTATTTCCCCTCCCTTTCTATTCAGAGAGGAAACTGAAAACTCAATCCCTGTAATCTCCGTGAGTGGTTCAGAGACAGTTGTACGAAATCCATCCACAAACCAAGTTTACAGCTTCAGTTATGACTTCTCCTTCTGGTCTTTTGACAAGTGTCATCCTAACTTTGCAAGCCAAGCCGTGATTTATAAAACTTTGGCAGTGCCACTCCTCGAAAGAGCTTTTGAGGGATACAATGCTTGTCTTTTTGCTTATGGGCAGACTGGTTCTGGAAAATCATACACGTAAGTTCCTAATAATAATTGCTAAAATTCTGTAGGAGCCAATTGTTGTGCAATGTTAAGTCATGAAAGAGATTGTATGGAATAGATTTCAGAGTGATTGAATCGTGTCTAGATGTTATTGTGTATTTTAAATATAATGAAACCAATATTTACAGTAATTAAGCAAAAATTAACCGTGGATTATTTTTATGTATCTGACCCTGACTTCTTTCTACTTTTAATGAAGAAAATAAAAACTCTCTTCAGAGATTTTAGTGAAGGAAAACCTTTATTAATTCTGAGAGCTTCTCAGAATCCAAGTGCTGTTTTTCACCACCGTTTGTTATTTTGTGCATGAAGTGACATACTAAAGTATAGCATGTTTTTTCGAGAAGACATTTAAGAGATCATTCTAGTTATGGTCCTGATGTGTYAGAACTTTAAATAAATCCAGATGTTTGTGACATTGCTTATTTGAAATCAAATCTTTGCACAAAATAATCCCAGACAAGTAACGTTTTTAGGGTTTATAGCCAATTGTATATACCTTATTTATATTTTGCAATAGAATGCTTAGTGAGCTGTTTGGTTTCCAAGCATGCATCTATTAAAATTAGTTCTATGAGTTTTATAATTCCTATTAGGTGGTATAGACTTTTAATAAAGGTAGTTGAGGACTAGAAATGTTTCTGTTTGATTTACAATGGATACAGAACTTACACAGAAGTAGGATTTTCCTTTTTAAGTGGCAACTCAGTTCTTACTTACATTTTTTTTTACCTTGGCCTAAGAGAAAGATACACTCAGGATTGCAACCGTTATCCTGTTTGTAGGGTTGTTGGGGTTTTGTTTGGATTTTTTTCTTTCACGTAAGCAATTACTTACCTTCACCCCTTTGTATTTTAAACAAGGCTGAAATTAGTATCAGTAGTAACTGGGTCCTCTGGTCAAGTTTACACAACAAATTTCTGCTGTGCAGCTGTGAGTATCCGTAGACTGTAGCTGAATTAGTCCAGTACACTGGTGTCCTGCAGTGGCAGAACTCAGTAGGAAAAAACTGCACCAGAGGTGAAGAGGGGCTTAGGTTATTAGGCAGAAAGTGTGCAGAGAGTATAAAATGCATGCATGTTAAGATATTAAACATCTGTAGGTTTACTGTTTATAGTACAACTTACTCTTCAGCTGCTGTAGAGTCTTTGTTTTACTTAGGTTTTCAACCATTTCTCAAGGGATTAAATAGAAAATACCTCTGGACATCATCTTGTCCAACTCCTCACTTAGACAAGCACCAGTTTAGATCAGGCTTATTTCTGTTGCTTATTGTTGCATAACTTAGAAGCATATGGCATGGCAACTTTCGAGCTGTACAGTTAACACTAAAACTACCTATAGAGAGTTACAAAACTAAACTAGCAGCTTTTTGTACCTGCAGGATGATGGGATTTAATGAAGACCAGGGAATAATTCCAAGACTTTGTGAAGATCTTTTCAATCAAATAGCACAAATGGACAAGGAACAGGTGATATGCTTATGCCGTTGACCTTACGTTGGAACATGAGGAAACGGGGATCTTAGTGCTGATCCATTTATTAATGTTCATATTCTTTTGCTGATTCAAATTTTATTTCTGCTAGGAGCTCTGATTAATGGGGTTCCCTAAACAGTCAAAATCAACACTGTTTTGCTTCCTTAGTGGCAGTAATGTGAAAAAGAAATACGGGCATGCTATTTTGATGATCACTAGACTAGGATTCTTTCCTCTATACTGCATGTCTTACAGTATAAGATTTATGTAAGGAAAGGTAAAACAAAATCCCAGTAGGCTCCATACTTCCAGTGGAGGCAGTAAAACAAAGCTCAGAAAAAAAGAATTTATCATTGGGCATCATGTATCAAAGCAAAATACACTGTAATAATACCCCAATTCTAGTATTCTAGCTCAGTATTCTAGCTGAAACAAAAAATAACTACCCCCCCTTTCTTTGTATTTTTTTCTCTGTATGGTTGTTCATGTCTGTAATGACTGACTTGCCATTCAGTTAAGCTTAAGCAGACTAACTT
The DNA here is from genome assembly GCA_018881555.1 of Amblyornis subalaris. NCBI lineage: Eukaryota > Metazoa > Chordata > Aves > Passeriformes > Ptilonorhynchidae > Amblyornis > Amblyornis subalaris. The sequence continues at coordinate 18,476,110 of JACAXG010000004.1, forward strand.
TTCCATTTTTAACTATTCCAAATTTTTTTGCTGCTTTATGTTTGAATTCTAGACTTTGAATCCTAATATCTGTGAACATGTAATATTCTGATCCTATAGTAGCTTTGGTAGACACTGAGGAATCTAAGGTTATTTATTGCTGAATTTGGCTATAGAGTATAACTTCTAAAGAATGCAGAGCTTTTGTTATTCCTTTGCTTATGCATTGTGAGCAAGGGATTCTGTTGCAGTGAATTGTCTTGAGTCTTGTGTTTCTGACTTCAGTGTTTTAGGGGTCTTGCTGCAATCTTCCTTATCTCTTAAAGAAAATTCCATTTTACTTGAAAAAAGAAAAAAGACCTAGATGCCTTCAGAGGAAAAATATGTGTTTTCATGGGTGTTGTGTTGTTGTGTTTTGTTTTTTTTTAATTGCTGTAGGTAGAATCAAGGTTTATGTTTTCATTAGGTCACTCTATTCCATATCAGGATGTTGACAGTATCAATCCATGCCTTCCCCGTGACAAATATCGTGCTGTAGAAGCACAAGTCCGTAAGGGAAAGAGATAAGTGCAGGTGCAAACAAAACTTTGTTATTGTGTACTAAAAACCCAATGCCAAAATTTCTGAAGTGGATGTATATACTTTTTTTTAGTGTTTTAAAGCTTCCATCTGGGAATGTCTGAGAATGGAATTCCAATAAATTGTATTCTTGGTCTTAGCAGAGGAGATAGAGTAAAAGACTTTTAAAGGTCCCTTCCAACCCAGACTGTTTTATGATATCATTTCTCTTGGAAAGTCGCCTCAGTACAAATGCTTATAACATTGAATATCAGGATCTGGCAGTCTAAGTTAATTTTTGAAACAAAGGATGATGAAAATGTTTTGTGAACTATATTAATATCTATTATTAATTTTATTAGATTTTGTATCATCTTGAAATGAGCTTCTTTGAAGTATACAATGAGAAAATTCATGATTTGCTTGTCTTTAAAGCTGAAAATGGACAGAAGAAACAACAAGTAAGTTGCTCACGGAATCAAGTATATGCATAACCTGCAAGTAGTGGCATCTATTCTGGAACAAAAATGCACAAATGACAAGTGATCATTGTTTTGTTATCTAAGTACCTTAGTTGTGAATAATGGGATTCAAGTAAAAATATCATCACATGACTTAAAGCAAAATTCTTGGCACTGGAGAAGTGCTAAGCAATGCTGAAATAGAAACAAAATGATTCAGTAGAGTCTCTCAAAATTGTTAAAATCTCCCCTTATCTGCAAAATGAAGATGATCTTATCAGCCTTTGTAAAAAGTCTCCTAGGATATTATTTATCTAACCCTCCAGATTACAGTAAGAATCTTCTGTACTATGTAATTTGAGTTGTAGGCTTGTAATTTAGATGGAGTTTTCTTTTTTTTGTTGGCTGGTTGTCTTTCAAGGAGCTGGAGGAGAGGGAAAAGAAACAAGATTGGCCTGATTAACTAGTCAAGGATCACTAGTTAAACTAGTTTAGCTAGTTTTTAGTGTTTGTGTATTAGAATATGTAAAACCATAAATTAAAGAAATTTGTCTTAAGTAGTGTATGTAGGGAAGGAATTTATTGTCTGATTTGTCAAAAAAAAAGTACTTTCTGTGCTTTGACATTGAACACTATCCTGGCCACTTGTGTGTAAACTGAATATTAGTTTATGATAAAGATGATATGCAACGTTCAACTTGCTGTTGAAATAAGTACTTTAGCCTAAGCTTGGGACTTATGTGGACTTGCTATAAAGAAGTTGAGACTATACTGTCTTGTCTAAAGCAGGAGTGCTTTCACTCTGTTTTGTCAGTGGTTTTGAGGTTAGCTACTTAATTTGGAAACATAATAGATTCGTGTTGCAGAATTTTTTTTTCTTTTAAGATATTCCTTAGTGCTAGATCTAACTAATGCACTACTAAGAATTTTTATTTTGAAATTATTCTCACCAGCTTCGTGTAAGAGAACATCCAGTGTTAGGACCATATGTGGAAGGCCTGACAGTGTAAGTCTTAACTGTACTTATTTTAATAGATGTATGGTGTAATCCTGAAAGAGTGTGATAATTGTTATCTTGAGGCTTTATGAAAGCTTGTGTACTCAGCAGTAAATTAAGCAGGATCTCAGTGTTATGTAGTTTTAGAAAAATGCATACCCATGACTAGCTTGATATATTTTCTTTAGTATATTGCCTTAGTGAAACAAGTGTGTGGAAGTCTCAAGACAACTTAAGCTTTCACTGTGTATTTGTGTTTGGTTTGTAACTGAGAAAATGTTTCAGAACCCGGGCAGCAGGGAAATCTGTAGAAAGAAAACTGTCTGAATCCAAACTTTGCTATTTTCCCCCCACTTTAGGAACGTTGTCCGTTCTTACTCTGATATTCAGGTAAGAGTTATTTGGTTACTAAAAGGGAATACAAATATTTCTGCTTGCTCCTTTTCTTCACTGCTGAAAAATAAATTCCATGGATGGGAAGAAAATGCTTAACAGACTGTCCAGTAGTTTATGATATTTCAGCTGATTTTGTAAAAGGGTGATGAAGACTAGTCCTGTGTAATGGAGCTGAGTAGAGTCATACAGTCAAGTGTCACTGTTCACATGCTTATTTCTTAAGTATAACTTAATTCCTTTGTTATAGTCATAATTTGTGTTGATAGCTGTATTTGCAAACATTTAAATCTTCAGCTAACCATCCAAAGTAGGGTCTTCACATCCTGACTTTTGTCTCTTACAGAGTTGGCTTGAACTAGGAAATAAGCAGAGAGCAACAGCTGCTACAGTAATGAATGACAAGAGCTCTAGATCTCATTCTGTCTTTACCCTTATCATGACACAAACCAAGGTATTGCTGGAGTTTTTATAGATATATATATATCTATATCTGTTTAAATCTGGTAGTAAAAAGTTCTTTTGTGTGCTGCCTAGAAAGTTGTGAGAATATACTTGAAGATCTTTGAGTAAAGCACAGGGCATTTTAACATAGCTTTCTACACAGCAAAACTTGTTTTATTTTCCATGCTTTGAGTAGATTCTGATGTCTTTGTGCTAGGTATATTTATAGCAACAGTGTAAATATGTCTGGGCTGACAGATCTAGGAGTAGTTCCAAGCCCCTCAGTGTGAGTTTTGAGATGTAACAGGAATCCTAATTGAGGCCAGATTGAATTTCACACTGCTGCCAACACATCTTAGCTTCTAAGAAGGTTAGGCTGTGCGAGGTGCAGAGCTGTGCTGAGTGCCTGCAGGCAAGGAACTGGGACAATGGTAGGAGATGCAATTTCTGCTCAGTTTCAACATGTTTCACTGAACAAATGTTTTCCTGCTTCAGGATGCCTCTATCTCCCATGTGTCTCCAGGATATAGGGACTACAACTCCTARTCTGATTTATAGATGCTTAAAAGACAAAACCTGACATAGTGACGTGAGCCTGGAGACAGAAGTGAAATAGGTAGAACTCCTCAGGAGTCTACAGACTGTCAATTTTCTCCATTGACAAATAACTTGTTGGTTTGTTTTCTTTTTTTTTGTTCTTGATTGGTTTAATTTTTTGTCCCAGTTTCTTGATCTTCTCCTTTCTTGTTTCCCCTTGCCATTCTCACCACTAGATTACTGATTTTCCTCTATCATAACTAGTCTTGAGCGTTTCCCACTGACTGCTTAACTGATCTTCATTGGTGTAAGGCAGTAACAGCTTTACTGATTTGCATGTTTATTGGATAACTGCACCTGGATTGACTGCAGTCATCAAACTTCATACCCAAACCCATAGTTTGGTAATCTGTTGTTTACAGTTTATGCTTATGCAGTTATTCAGCCACAACCAGCCGATACTATAGTTACAAGTCTGAGCTTAGTCTCCTTTAGGGGGGTGTACACGAGGGTATCCTGTCAAAAATTAAATGGAAACATTAATTTTTAATTATTTAATGTGAACAGCTTGTCACATTTTTGCTTGTCCTCAGGCTTTTTATTTYGGTTTGAATGCCAAGATCTCCCTTTTCTTCTAGGTAGAATTTGTGAATGAAGAACAGTGTGATCGTAGGCTTACCAGTCACATAAATCTAATTGATCTCGCTGGCAGTGAGTGCTGTACAAAAGCTCAGACCACTGGAGAAAGGCTGAAGGTAAATCAAGACTGGAAATCTGTGGAAAAGGGTTGACTCCTAAGAATACCCTGAAACTCCAAAGCATACTCACCTTAGGGGACTTTTGGGCAGGAACTGTAGCTATAAAAGGATATATATAGCCATTATGCTTATCAGTATTACATCACATTTTAGTAGGGAGGGTGGGTGGCCCAAAGAAGCTGTTTGGACTGTGCAATGTGGCAGATCTTGCTTAGAACAGCACTCCCTATGCTATCTAAGGTCCCAGGTCCCAGGGACCTAATTATCCCAGGTCTAATCATCCTGCAGGAGGAGTGAGGGAAAATTGTTTGTGTGACTTTGCAAATCATGAATCAAATATCACACGAAGTTGAGGCTTGCCCCTTTTTGGGGCCATCTAATTAAATAGAGAGACTGTATTTCAAGCTGCCTTCATAAGTCTGATGGTTTTTAACACTATGTATTTTAAAGGCAGCGTCTTTGTTCTTTCCAAGCAAGGTCTTTTAGATTGCTCTTGCATCTTATTGTTTTTTAATAGGTGGTGACATTTAATGTGGTACAACTGTACCATACATTGAACAATCATAATCAAGAGTACAGTTGATAACATCACACAAGAAGATGCAACTGTGTTATAAATATTTTTATTTTTGCTTTGTGTAGGAAGGTGTGAGTATCAATAAATCACTGTTAACCCTTGGAAGGGTTATTTCTGCTCTCTCTAAGCAATCTCAAAATGGAAAGAAAACTTTCATTCCGTACCGGGAATCTGTCCTTACTTGGTATGTACATTTCAGGATTTTTTATCTAGAAATAGAGGCTTTCTGAGATTGAGGTTTTCTCATCTATTCATGAGGCATCACTTCCTTTCTTCCCACTCTCTCTCAAATGACCTATGGAGGGAAGAAATTAGCCTGTTGGATCAGATAAAGAACAAACAAAGGACCTTGGTTTGTATTTTAAGTAGCTAATAGTCCCTCTCAAATAAGTGGCAAGTCCCTTGGTATTTTGTCTTTAATCTGTTCTGATTGAGAAGTTTTGAATTTTTCTCTCAGTGTGAGGGTCAGGGATTGACTTGTGTTCTCCTGTCCAATGAAGGCTGTTAAAGGAAAGTCTTGGTGGGAATTCACAAACAACCATGATTGCCACAGTGAGTCCAGCTGCCAGTAGTACAGAAGAGACGCTCAGTACCCTTCGCTATGCGAAACAGGCTTGTTCAATTATCAACATTGCTAAAGTAAATGAAGATGTAAATGTCAAGCTAATCAGAGGTGAGATTGACATCTGCAGTCTTTCAGGGTTTTTCATTTGCATGAGTGTTTAGCTTATTTCTTATAAGAGTTCTTACTACTAATAATCTGTTGTGTTGACTGACTGTCAACTATACTAATACAGCCTGGGATGTCTTCCTTTTAATTTTGTTCTTTGTGAGCTTTTTTTTTCCGAAAATTTAGGTGATGTCTTAGGCCACACTTGAGAAACTAGAATAGAGAAAGGTGTTTTGTTTTTAAGTAAATAACAGGATGAATTTTCTACTATTGTACTGAAGTGTATTTTGTCTTCATTTTTTATGTGTACTGTATGTCTGGTTTGTCTAATGTAGAATTGAAAGCTGAAATTGAAAAACTGAAGGCAGCTCAGAAAAGTGCTCTGAACACTGATCGTGATAAATACAGGCGTTACTTGCAGGAAATAACATCTTTGAGGGTAGAATTGCACCAGCAGGAGAGAAACATGGTGGAAATGCAAAGGTCAGGCAGTCATTAATGTCTTAATTTAAAATAGAAATGGTAAAACTTACATGCTGTAATTTTTCTCCTAATATATTATGTTATTTTCTCCTTAATGTACTAAGGGCCTGGAAAGAAAAACTTGAGCAAGCAGAAAAAAGGAAATTGGAAGATATAAAAGAATTGCAGGTACATTTKCTTTCTATAGGAGATATTTTCTGTACTATCTCACCAAACCTTGCAGAAGAATGAGACTAGCTGTAAGATTTGGTTTCCTTAATGCTATTCTTTTAATAGACTGCTGTGACTTCTTAGAAAAATTTAATGCAGACATTTGAATGCACAAAGTAAATTTTTTTTTAATGCAGAGCTCTCTTTTATCTAGAAAGCTGGAATTGCATTCAAAATGGACAATCATTTACCAAACCTTGTCAATCTCAATGAAGATCCTCAGCTTTCTGAGGTGCTGTTATATATGATCAAAGAAGGAGAAACTACAGTTGGAAGATGTACGCCAAATTCAAAACATGATATCCAGCTTTCTGGAGTGCTGATTGCTGATGACCATTGGTTTGTAGTGTTCTTTTTATGCTTTAAGTTTCTCCTCATCCTTCCCTTTCTTTTGGAGTCACTCTTCCTTCTGGCAATAACAAAATACCGTTTTCTAGCCAAGAAAATACTATGGAGGGATATTTTTTTGTMCTTCTCGATGATTAAGGCAACTACYTTCTGTTCCCTCTAGAAATCTGTTAACTGAGGTAGTTTAATTTCTTTGTTATTTTCATTCATGTAGCAAAGTTTTCTTCTGCAGCATTTCTGCATGAATAAGACCTGATCAAATGATGCTGTGTGATAGACAAATGTTACATTAAGTTCAGTGGAAAAGCGAAATGCCTTGACAGTTCTTACTTTAATAAAAATAGACAGCAACTTGGCTGTACTGCAGAAATATTGTTTAAAGTGCATTTCATGCAATTGATCCCAGAAAAAATGCTATAARAAACTTAAGTAATTGGTTACTAAAAAATGTGAGAGACACATTATCAAAGAACTGCTCGGATGACAGGGTATTGTAGTAATTTTCTAGCAGTGGATTCTTAGATATAAATATAGGTTCTCACAAAATACAGGTTGTCATTCATTAATTATGTGTTGTACCTAAATAGAATGAAGACMATATACAGGAAAATAATAACAGAACACTATCTAAAGCATGAATTTTAGTCTATTAAGAAACATCATTTGCAATTATCATGAGCTACTGATACCATAAATATTTCTTGTTTTCAGCATTATAAAAAATACCATTGGCAAAGTAAGTATTATTCCACTTAGGGAAGCCAAGACATACGTAAATGGGAAATGCATCTTGGACCCAACAGTTCTGCATCATGTAAGTAATTGATTTGGTAATAGTAATATGTGCATGTGTGGGTTTCTTTGCTTTGTTGATGTTTCAACTTCAGACTGCAGGTTTTCTTGGAAGGCTCTGTAACCTTAAATATTTGTCTCTTCCTCTTTGATTTCTAGCTCTACTTGCATGTTTCAAGCACTGAAAATTTGCTTATAAATCTTATAGTTTTTGAAGAATTTTTTTTCCTCAATAGGGTGATCGAGTGATCCTTGGGGGAGACCATTATTTCAGGTTTAATCATCCAGCAGAGGTTCAGAAAGTTAAAACACCTTCTTGTGGTACTATGTGTTTGCATGATGGTCCAAAAGATTTTGAATTTGCAAAGAATGAGCTGCTAATTGCACAGAGAACACAGTAAGTATTGATTTTTTTCTTGTTCTGAAAATAAGCTCGGTTGTTAATTCAACCTGTAATTTGTTCAAGAAATAACCGAAGATTGTTAATTATTTCACAATAACGGAAAGTTGGAAAATAGCAGCTCCATTTATAATGGAAATGGAAGTCACAGACTTAGCTGAAATGAATGTACACCTCTAAGATTCAATCACCACRAGCTAGTCCTATTATCAAGAATGTAGACCACTATTAAAGATACACTGAGCTCCGGGGGGGCCTCAGAGTAGTGTATCTCTTTAATTACGTTTCTCTCCAAGTATATGATGAGCCTGAAATTGACTTTTGATGTTTTAGAGAGATTTAAAGTCTGAAAAGTAAATGCCTTAGGAAAATGAGAAGAACCCAAAGTCATAACCCTAGTCTTCTGTGATGGTGCAGAATTCAAGACACAGTGAAGTGTTATTTGTACTTGCTTCATTATRGGGAGTTATTAAACCGCAAGACTCATTGCCTTAAAATTTAATATTGCATCTTGATGTGATTTAGTGAGTTTCCATTGCAGTTTTTAATTTTGTGAAAATGATGTAATAAAAATGGAAATTAAGTGGACTTCAAAATTCTGGAATGTCTTCCATATTTACCAGTGTCTATGTTTTCTCCATGAAATCAAAAACATGTAAAGTACGGAAGTTGTTTTGTTAAAAAAAAACCCCCTCATGACGGAAAAAAAGATTATAATCTCTATGCAGCAGATGAGAGATGAACAGCAGCATTCTAAATTTATGATACTTGCAGGCTTGAATCAGAAATAGAAGAGGCACGACTCAAAGCCAAGGAAGAAATGATGCAAAGTGTCCAAATAGCAAAAGAGATGGTTCAACAAGAACTCACCTCACAAAAAGAAGCTTATGAAAGCAAAATAAAATCGCTGGAAGCAGAGGTGGTAAGCTGCCATTACATCATTACATAAAACATGTCAATAAAGTAAACCAGAAACTGTAGTATGCAGTATCTGTTTATTTGGTGCTTGGTTAAGGTTGGTTTGTTTGTGTTTGTTTTTCTTTTTGTCTTGCATATTATAAAAGTGCCTCAGAGAATGCTAAGCCTCATTCTTCTTAAAAAAAGTCAGTCAGCCTTTTTAACACAAGAAGTTGTAAAGTAGATATTCTCTTCAGAGTTATTCCAAGCATTGTAACTTGTATGCAAAGAAAAATAACTACAGAATCTAACTTATTCCATGAGACTTTTAAATTACTATACTGGATTAATTAATACAACTTGCTTTCTTTCCAAGTTTGTATGCTACTTTGTTGTTAATCTTTTCAATACTTTTACAACATGCATAAGTTGGCATATATTAGTATATCATGGTAAAAAATAATGATGATGATGATGGATCTGCCTAAGGTGGATTGGTCAGAAATGCTGTAGAAGCAATATTCCTCCTCTCATCTCTCCTTTTTGATATTAGAGAGAAGAATCTCATAAGAAGCAAATCCAAGAACTGAATAACCAAAAAGCTACAACTAAAATACAGGAGCTAGAGAAGGCAAAGAAAAACCTTGAGCTAGAACTCCAATTCAGTAAGAAGCGTTTAGAAATGGAGACTTTAGCTACCAAGCAGGTAATTTAAAAAAAGCTTTTTAGGCAATAAACTGTGGTACGTTTGTGGGGCTTTTATTTGTTGTTTGTTTTTTAAAAATCAATTATTGTAAAGGAAATGCTTTGAAGTATTTCTATGTGATTTTATGCAGAAGAACTGATATTTTGGTTGCACCCTGAGTATGGTAATGTTTTAATGTTGGGGATTAACTGATGCTGGCCTTATTTCTTTAATAATGTGGATAGCTTTGTTCCTGCACCAAAATTTAGCGACTGTTGCCTGTGGCAAAAGTTCTTACTCCAGGCATTAATGTAAGTAATGACTGGTTCTTGGCTGGTGTTCATATATATCTGACTGCTGCAACAAATTTGACTTGGTTTTTTAAAAGCTGTTTCTTTTGAATTCTAGTTTAGTTTTTTTTAAGCATTGCAATATGTAAGCAAACCCTGAAAACTGAGAGTTTGAAAAGTCATTATTTTATATCAGTATAGCAGATGTCCGTCCAATATAAATTTAATTCTGGGAGTCTTTAAAATGGCAAGAACAAAAAATTTAGCTTCAATAAACAGCACTCAGAGTTTTGGATTTTTTTTTTTTTAACACTGCCCATTTTCTTCAAGGCTCTGGAGGATCATACTATTCGTCATGCAAAGATACTGGAAGCTCTGGAAGCTGAGAAGCAGAAGATTGCTGAGGAAATACACACCCTTCAGAAGAATCATGGAAGTGGGAAGAAAACAATTATGAGTACGCATGTGCATAATGTTGTAAAGGCAATGCTGGCTTCCCTTTTGCTCAAGGGGCATGGGAGATGGATATGGATACAGGAGCTTTTTCTGTTCCACTAGCACTTCTCTAGTGATCCTGAACAAGAAGAACCTTCTGGTTGTTACAAGGCTTTGTATTCAGAATTGTGTTAAAAAGCTCTCTTTTGTATTTGTATTGTGTTAAAAGCTCTGTTTTAATCCCACTCAGGGTGCTTAGGTGGATATACATGTAGTCTGTATTTATCTCAATTCTTAAAAGTCCTTCCCCCTCTGTCTCCACTGGTCAAGCGTTAACTCTTTGGGGAAAGTGGCATAACAATTCATTTTGTTCAGTTTCCTATCTCAGATTAATATATAATGTCTGGTCTTATGCCTCTGTTTCTGAAATACCCTTTAGCCAACCATTTAAAAGGGTTATCTTGCCTGGGAGGGTCATTTTTTCACAAAGTATTAGGAATTCATGGAACTATTGTTGGCTAAATTACATTTCTGCTTTTGGGTTGAGGTTTCTTTTCTACCCTTTATTTTTTAAACCCTAAAGTTGTTGCATCACATTGTATGGCTCACTTAACCGTTATGTTCTATATTCTTTATTAGTTCCACTTAACTGGAAGTCTCTGAAGCTGTCTGTGATGATTAAAGAGGCTAACACCATTAGTAATGAATTAGGGAAAAACACTGTTTTCTGCAGGTGAGTATCTGAGTTAGTTAATTATAAGGGGTTGTATATATAATATTATGTCTATAATTGGGAAGTGGATTCTGGATGTGCAGTGAGCTGTTGTTTTTTCTTTTAACAGTCTTGTGCAACTGAACATGATAAATGAATTTTCCAAACAAGCATTARTTAAGTGTGTAGTTGAGACTTGGTACTTAGAAATGCGAATTTCTACTTTGAATTTTAGATCAAAACTTTAAAGGTATACTATAGAAAATTATATTTGGATTGAATGTGCTTTGGAGGTGAATCATCTGATGCCCATGTCCATCCTGCTTTGGCCCACATATTAAAGTGGTCCTAAAGCATGAGAACTGTGAGATGTGTGRTGTGTCAAGAAATTTTTGTGTTTGTGTCGCATTTTTAGTCTCTGTGTAATCATATCAACAAGTACCTGGTTTATTTTTTCAATATGAATAATGTGTTTTGTCTTGATTTTTGTCATCTTTAACTTCCTCCAATTCTTAGGCATGAGAAAATTGATGATAAAACGGGAACAGTGTCTTCTATTCAGGTGCAGGTTCGTAACATCAAACTGGGAATAACAACTTTTTGGAGCCTGGAGAAATTTCAATGTAAACTAGCAGCAATGAAAGAACTCTATGAGGTCAGTAACCACTATGAATCAGTAATATTTTGTCCAAGATAAGATTATGATAATGCATAAAGGAGGAAAATCTTGGTGGTTTTTTGGGTTGTATGTGATCTTAAACACCAAGACACATGACTACTTTTTACTACAAACATGTATATGTACTTGTCCATCAAACAAAAAGAGTACAGTAGAAATCAATTACTTTATTCAAGTCATTTTGTGACATTGACTACTTTATCACTGCTGTTCAACGCTCTTCATCCTGCCCTATCTTTTCTTTATTTTTTCAGAGTAATGATAGAAATAAAGCTGTTGTTGACGTGTTTTATGATCCTGCTGATGAGTGGGAACCTGACCTTTCAGACAGCTCAGTTTCCTCACTTTCCAGAAGAAGGTAATACTAATTTGTAGCTCCTCTTCTACACTTAAAACAAAGCAAAAAATTGTGTAATTATCTAAATATGTTTTTGTTCCAATCCCATACACTGTGTCATCTGATGAGTCTTCTCTTCATGGGCGTTCACTCATTCCCTTGTATTTCCTCATGGACAAAAAATAGGAACAAAAGTTTCTCCAAACCCAGAAGTATATTTTGTCGAAATGTGTTTAGAGCTTTGCAAAGCGTGTATCTATGTATCATCAGTGAAGAGTGAAATGTGTGGTTTTCAATGTTTTCTTTCTASTTCTATAATATGAAAGCATTGTTTTTAAGGAGTAAATTGCGTATGGTCTGGGACCTTGTATTTGAAGGTTTAGCCTTATAACAATATTTATAACTGACTTGCACACTTGTGCAAGCTGKTGCTCATAAAGGAAATGCTTAACAAGGAGAGATTCTTTTCTTTTCAAGGTTTTTAATGTTTTTATTTTATCATCCTTTCTTAGAAGTAGAAGTTTCATGAAGAACAAGAGAATTTCTGGATGTTTGTCTGAGATAAAATTGCAACCTATTCAGGATAAACAATCTTCCTATATATCAGGTACTTGCTATATGGCAAAACACCTTTCATACTGAGAATTTGAACCTATTACATGCATAAAACATAGGTGCTTCTGATAGGTGTTTAAAAAACCCACTGTGGACTGGAAAGCAAAATGAAAAATGTCTTGTTTATGATTCCTTCAGATATTTAATGTTAAGCTGATAACAGTAGGGGGGGTTGTATTTTTGATTACGCTTTCTTAGGGCAAAAACTTCCTGACCAGCTCTTTATGAACCTAATTTAAGAAATTTACCTACAACATTACTCTGCTTAACTAAGTGGGTTAACTGGAGAAAGAGGCTGAATCCTGATACAATAATTTGGTGACTTCATTTGCTTGAGTTGTTGTTACTCATTCAATTACTGAGGTTTCCCCAAGCTTTTTGCCAGGTTTTACAAACTTTTTTTTTCTGAAATATAGGCTGCTTCAGTCTTCCAAATATTTTTATGCATTCAATTATTTTAGATTGGCTGTATTTTGTTATTTTCTATTTCTCTGTAGATTTGATTGTTGAAACAGATGTCTTCATGTTAAAGAATTTCACTATTGAATTTGTCTTTGTACTAATTGAATCTATAAACTATTTAGAACATTATATATATTTTTTTCTGAATTACTGTCTTGAGTAGACGAATGTCTATATAAAATAGTCATTACAAAGACACACTGACTGCTCACTCCTATGAAGAGTTTCTTGCACGTATGTTTTGCTTTTACATCATACAGGTTCACAGAACAAGGCCAGCATATGCCCAAGCTTTTCTGAATCATTTCTTCCTGGAATTTGCAAGGAATCTTTAAGTTCAGCTTTAGATTTACTGGAACAGAATCATGAAGGAGGAAAAAGCATGGCAGATAGTCTCCTAACTAATTTGTTTGTAATTTTTTCTGGAGTGTCTGCCATTTCAAAAGCCTATGAACAGCAAGATGAAGAATGTCAGGAAAACTGTAAGTCTCATTTTCATAGCCCTTTAAACATTACTAATGACTTGTCTTTCAGATGCACAAGCATTCGTGTGTTTATTGGTCACAAGAGTTAACATTCCTACATTCAGTTGCAAAGGAGATAGATCTGATAAATCTCTTTCTCTTGTAGTTTTCTCTTTTGATCGTGCTGCTCAGTCCTACAGCATCAGAATTATCTCTGCTTTTGACCAGATTGTGGTTATAAGTAAACTCTGGCTTAATAATGTCCAAAAGTGTCCTGGATCTATAAAAGTTGATGAAGAAATGAAACAGGAAATAAAGAACTTGGGAGGTTATTTACAGTTGCTGTTGCAGGTAAAGCATATTAAATAACTCATTTGTGTATAGAGAACTTCTGTGCATTAATGCAGTATTTACTACAGACTTGCTGAAAATGCTTAAATGTCCAATATGTGTAATGACAAATGGACACGCCTGAGGAAGATGAATGGCAAAGGCTGCTTTTTTTCTGGCTAAGCTTGTTACTGGGGAGTAATGCAGACCTTCCTGTGCCCAGGCCCTGATAGTAGCATTGGTTCTTACTCGTAAAATGGTAAAATAAAACACGCAATGACAAGAGCAAATGATAGTTAAAAAAAAAAAGCTTTACAAGGCTGTAACATGAACAAGAGTAATATTCACTGGCCACTGSTTTATAAATTTATAAACAGCAGCACTTCACAGTCTAAACTATGTAGTATAATGGTACCATTGTTCTCAGTGCAAGGCATGATTTTTAGCTGTGATAGATAAGCTATTGGAAGCAGGAGTATGTAAAACTGAAAGCACCTCAAAGTATTGTCTGCTATGAGCTCTTGCTCTATAGAAAGAACTTCTTTGACCAGAAGTTCTCTCTTTCATCAGTGAACGATGTGCCCTTGTTTCCCAGGGGTGTTCTTCAGATATATCCTCGATGGTAACAGAAGCACGGAGCAAAGTAAACCAAACAGTAAAACAAACAATGAGATACATAGGATACTTGGCGGTAGTCACAACAGCTGATATTTCATTTCCTGAAGAGAACAACATTCCTGCCTCTAGTCTACAGGTGAAAAAATGTTTATTGGAAATACTGATTATTAATAGTAACTTTAATGTTGAGGTATTGTTATCAGTAACTGTACTCAGAAACAAATTGTTACATGTAACATCATCATYAACTGATTTAAGTATATTTAGAGTTTATCTACTACTTCATATTTATGGTGAAGATGGATGTGTTAATACCCTTGACATCTTTTTTCCTTAAAAACCCTGCCCTTTAAATCTCTGTAATGTACACCTGTGAAGAGAGAGAAGTACTGTGCTTTTAGGATTGTTCCTGCACTGAGATTATAGAAGTCTGTTTCACTGAAATTCACTGCTTATATTTTAGTAATCTGTGTTTGAGTACCACATTGAATTTACAGAAATCTGAACTGAGCTCCTGTGGTCCAAGGCTGACATGTTACTGGATAGACTTGCACTGAATAAGTGGCACAAAACAAAATTGTTTCTAGCCCACTATGGAAAATCTGTTTTAATTCAAGCCCACATCAGTTTCTTTAATCATTGCATTTTGAACCTTTGTTTTAAAAGGAATTTGTACTTGCCATTTATGATGGAGTAGGCTCAGGACTGGAGTTTCTTATTGATGCTGTACAGGAGAAAGCAAGAATGGTACAGAAAGAACTTCTGAAACAATGTCCACAAAATGAGGTGAGATTAATATTAAAAACTGCTACTATATCTTGGAGACACTTGATTGTGTTTTGGTTTTTGTGCTTTTATTTTGCTTAGGTGTTAAATTGTGAAGAAGGTGATACTATAGGCARTTACACAAAATAGAAAATAAAGTATAAGGAATAAGCACCACAGTTAAAAATATTTTTGTGACTGTATGAAAATTCTAGTAGGCAAGTTAATGAGTTGAGATATGTAAAGTACCTATTTTTGAAAAATTTGTTACTATTTAAAAATCTGTAATACATGACCTGGGATAAAAGGTTCAAATCAGCTAGAGAGGAATGACAAATTGGTTGTCTCAAGGAAAGCAAAAATTTCTTCCTACTCTGGTTTTCACTGTTGTCATCCTTAGTCCTACAGGTAGTACTGAAACCATCCAAAATATTTTATTTCAATGTGCTTACTTAACTCCCAAATAATTCATGTTTCCAGCAAAGGGAATTGAGCACTCTGCTTTCCAAATAATGCTGTTCACTTGCAGCAGATTAAGTATCTGCAGGATTTCTGTATATGCTTGTTTCTGGTGCAACTAAGTGAAGTTGGAAAGAAACCACCAGAGCTACCCTTGCTACTTAGAATGACAGTGATGCAAAATTACAGGATAACCTTTCTTTAGTGAATACTTAAATATGTTCATTTGATCCTCCTGTAGTAAGGCTTTTAAAACCTTGCAAAGGTAGTTAACATTTTCTAGCAGTTAACATTTTTTTTTTAAAAAAAATTGCATGTTATGGTGCAGAAAACATTATTTCTGCTTTTAAGTATTTTTCTCTTTGGTATGTCAGTGTTTTTCTTATCCTTTTAATGTACTTTTACTTGAATGAAGTGTACAAATAATTAAAAGTTTCTTTGTAGATTCAAATTCGAATAAAGGAGAATGTGGTAGCATTAGCCAGATTCCTTGAAAATAACATGCCTTACTGCAGAAAGGTAAGAGAAATGTTTCACGAAATGTGTGCCTTGAATCTGGTATTTAAATTTAAGGATGCATTTATCAAACAAGAGGAGTGCGTGTGTGTGTATTTATATATACACTGTATATGTACAATTGCATGATAAAACTTCCTGTCACAGCAGCATTCCTGTGATTAGAATGCTAACTTTTCGTCTTACTGCATTTCCACTCAAAGCTCTTTTATTTTAATTTTACTTAAGAGAAACAAGTATCTTCAGAAATTCTATCTCCCTTTTTGTGCTCATCATGAGCAGCCTAACCACCTGTTGTGTTTTCTTCTAAGTTGAAAGTTCAGTAATGCTAGTGTAATTGTTTTGTAACTACTGCAATAGATGACGACCATAGTTATTGGTATTTTGAATTAAAAGCCAGGATAGATCAAATCATCTAAAAGCCAAGCATTTCCTGGATTTTCATGTCATTTGTTTTTTTTTTTTCTTCTTTTAACCCTGTCAACAACCTGCACTTCTTTTCAGTACTGTCTTACTTATGTGACTTGGCACTGATTTGATGTGTTTCAGCATTGGCGTGATCTATGTGACTGAATACATAATAGGCATATTTAGTAGGCATATTTAATATACTGTCATGTATTTGGTTCTCTTTAAATTGCTTTTTCTTAATACAGAAGGAAACAGAATCTCAATTACCACAAGAAGAATCTCTATATCGAGAAATAAAGAAAAGCACTAAGATTTCTGTGAAGTATTTGGAATTGGAGCAGTGCCTAACTGAAGTCTGTCAAATTGTTTCTTCTGTGTTACAAGGTATTTAACTGCATTATCACCTGTTTTGATAGTAACCTGTGTGTTGCAAGAGAGAGGGCTTTTTGGTGTCTCTTTGCAAAATGCTGCACTTGATTCTTCTTGTTTCTGTTTTTCATAGGGTTGTACAGAAACACGAGCCCTCTCAGGAGTTTTGCAGAAAATATTTCTGTCATAGCTGGATATTTTAAGAACTATTTTGGTTTATTTGCCTTGTCTTCTGTAAACAACCCTATCCAGAAAACGCATATGCCTTTTATGAACTTGGATGAATTGGACTCTCTGGTTGATTCCCTTATTATGAATTTTGAACTTGAACAAGGACAGCCATCACTGCAGTCTCAAACTATTTGTAATGAAACTACTGAAACTCGAAGAGGACAGGTTGAAACAAGTCAAGCTGAATTCGCTTGGAAATGGAATGGGATTCCAGAACACACACCAACTCCAGAGGTTTCACCTGGTAGGATAGAATGGGTATAAAMTGTTATTATCAAGAAATAAAGGGAACTCTTTCCTATTGCAACATACCACAAAAAGCTAAAATTTATTGCTAATATTGTTAGTGAGTGAGTGGTAKGAAAGTAAATGACATGTTTGTATGAGGATAAGTACCCTGTATTTCACCAAAGAAAAAATTACATTCCTTAAGAGGCTGTCAAACTTCAAAATATAATTTTTTTTGTTTTAATAGAAGTCTGTTACTATCTAAGTTTATAAGAAATAATTTAATTTTATTGAATTGTTGCTTCACCTCTTCTGCATTATGATCTAGCAAAGCTACTGCAACTTGAAAGTGTTTTTTATGCCTTTTTTTAAACAGAGCAAAAACTTTGTATTTATTTCTGCAGAGAAAAACCATGAGAGATAGTAAAAGAACTTTACAACCTTATTTGATGAATGCTTTTTTTTAAGTGATTTTTGGTTCATCGAAAAATCTGGGCTTAAAGTATCAATGATGCTGTTTTTCAACAACATTTGAAGTAAGTTTATGTTGGGTTTGTTGCTAGTGAGTTATCTTTTGATTGCTCAAATCAGTTTCAGTACTATGCATATTGGAATAGAAGCATATCTCTTCCTAAATAATATACAAATTATCCCATGAGGTTGTAGAGAACTTTCCTGACCAACTATTTCCTTGTGCTTTTTATTGTGTCATTGTTTAACATCTCACTTTTAGTCTGCTAGCTGAAGCCAGTGCTTAACAGGAAGGATGGACATTAATTYGAATGGATTTTAGGAGGCCTGGACTGAGCATGTGTTTTACTCACAACAGTGCTGAGAAATTCATGAGCTAAAACCTAAGGTTTTTTTCCTATACATCAAAGCTGTCGTGGTTTAAGCCCAGCTGGAAACTAAACACCACACAGCTGCTCCACCACTCCCCCACCAGTGGGGGAGAATCAAAAGGGGAAAGGTGAAAATTCCTGTGTTGAGATATGGACAGTTTCATAGGGAAAGCAAAAGCCACGCACACAAGCACAGCAAAACAAGGAATTAATTAATTTCTTCCCATGGTCTTCTCCATGGGCTGCAGGGTAATCTCTGGTCCCGTGCCTGGAGCACCTTCTCCTCTACTCCATCATGGGGTTGTGGGTCCTTCCCACAGACTGCAGTTCTTTATAAACTGCTCCAGTGTGGGTCCTTTCCACAGGGTGCAGTCCTTCAGAAACAGCCTGCTCCAGTTTGTCCCTCATGGAGTTACAAGTCCTGCCAGCAAACCTGTTCCAGCATGGTCTCTTTTCTCCATGAGTCCGCAGGTTCCTGCTGGGAGCCTGCTCCAGCATTGGCTTCCCCTGGGGTCACAGCCTCCTTCAGGCACCCACCTGTTCCAGTGTGGGCTCCTTCATGGGCTGCCGGTGGATATCTGCTTCCATATGGACCTGTCCACAGGTCCCAGTCCCTTTAACTCTAGTCCACACTGAAGTTCCAGCATGTCCAGTTCAGCAACACAGAACCAGCAGCGCTGCCCTGGCCACTGCCAGTCCCTTTGCATCACCACTGCTGTCCTCGAAATGTCCCCAGGCGCAGCAGAGTGAGGGGATCAGCAGAGCAACAGCAGCAAAAGCAAAAAGCAGCCACTAATGAGCACTACGCTAATGTACTGTAAGGTCTCAAGCACAGGAGTCTGTCCAAAGCAGTCAAACAGCAGTAACGGCTGTAAATTCCATCAAACGCATTCCAATCAAATCTGTTGTTATCTTGAACCTTCTGAGCCCCATATTGGGTGCCAAAAAGARCTGTTGTAGTTTAACCCCAGTTGGTAACTCAGCCCGGCACCAGCTGCGTGTTCACTTCTTCCCAGTGGGATGGGGGAGAGAATAGTAATGTTAAAAGTGAGAAAAATCATGGGCTGAGATAAAGACAGTTTGATAKGAAAAGCAAAAAGCTGCACACACAAGCCAAGCAAAACAAGAAATCAATTCACTGCTTCCCCTGGGCAGTCAGGTGTTCCACCATCTCCAGGAAAGTAGGGCTCCATCACATGTAATGGTTACTTGGGAAGACAAATGCCATTACTCCACGTGTCCTCCCTCCCATTTCCTTCATCTTCCCCTCTGTATGCTGAGCATGATGTTACGTGGTCTGGAATATTCCTTTGGTTACTTTGGGTCACCTGTTCCAGCTGTGTCCTCGCCAGCATGGCAGTACAAAAATCAGAAAAGGCCTTGGCTCTTCGTAAGTTCTGTGTGAATTTCTGTAAGATGAAAAACATCTCTTTCATCATCACTGTGTTCAGCATAAATCCAAACTATAGTCCCGTACTCACTGCCAGGAAGAAAATGAACTCTACCTCAGCCAAAACCAGCACAGCTCCCAAGCTGGATATTCATAGCTGTCATCTCTCCTTCTGAGGGAAGATGTTCCCCATCTTCAGAATTTTGGTCTTTGAGGACATGTCAGACTCTTAGAACTATTTTATGTGAAGAGAYTACAGTATAGTCAATAATAATTTTCTTTTGAAAACTTTCATACTGTAGTTATAATTGATGCTGTTATTCAGTGATTTTGTGCTTTTCTGATGTAAAGGAAATGGGCAAGGTAATTATGCTGATCCAGTAACCCACATAGGTATTTCCTAAAGACTAGGATACTGTAGTACTTTGTCAAAAAATGTCCAGCAGTGCACTCCTGCCACCAAAAATAGCAATTTTTCTTGCAGCTAATACTTTCTCACATGAGGTGTGATGCTTAATTGCTTTCTTACTGTAAAGGCCTTTGCAAGTTTGYTCAAGAGTTAAGTAAGTATATTCAGTGGTTCAGATTTTTATGCTTTAAAAATGAAGAGAAACSGGATATATTTCTACTTGTGTAAATGTATTATTTTGTGTTGGACTGAAGTTTTAAAAACGTAATTGGTTCTTCTGAATTGTGTATCTAAGCATGGGAAATGTAAAGAGTAAAACTACATCATGTAACTGATCATGATTTTTACAGCTTCAAGTGTAAATTTCTTGTTGATTTTCTACAGTTGATTTTGAGACCTTCTTTTGTCACTGAGAATATTGCTTTCTTGCTCAAAGTATTGTAGTGTCAAAATATGAAATATTAGTAAGAGGTGTTTTCCATAGCTCACAAATGAAACAAAACAAAACCTTCTTTACCTATATTTCTTTCTTCTATTAGGCCACATTAACTTTCCTCGATTAACAGCACACCTTTGTAGACTGAGTGCTCATGAACTAATTTATGCCTATTAATGTCAGAATACTCAATCCCTTCCAGCATCTGCTGTTCTATATTATGGTGTTATGACAAATGTTCATTGCAAAATTGCATTCAAGTGTTACTGATGTAACACTGCCCACATGATTAATCATGTTAGCTTTTGCTCTTGTATTTAATGAGAAGCATTGCTCAGAAAACATATTGGGTTTTGCAGTTCTGTGTATTGTTATGAGAAATATTTTTTGTCTTTTTTTTCTTTCTATAACTGAAAACCAAGTTTTCGAAGCTCAAACTGACTTTGAGCTTTTAGCCTTTTGGAAACTCAGGAAGTGACCATGCAAACAAATGGGTTTTGGATAGAGTTTTAACTGAAGTATTGGAAGGGCCATCTTAATAATGAAATTTAGCTTTTGTACGATGAGTGAAAATGTTGCCAATAGCTTCCTTCTGCTTGGTTGGTGTTTGCTGTTTTGGRATTTCTTTGTGTGTTTTTTTCTTTTTCTTCCTTGT
Source organism: Amblyornis subalaris (assembly GCA_018881555.1). Taxonomy (NCBI): domain Eukaryota; kingdom Metazoa; phylum Chordata; class Aves; order Passeriformes; family Ptilonorhynchidae; genus Amblyornis; species Amblyornis subalaris. The sequence continues at coordinate 18,496,952 of JACAXG010000004.1, forward strand.
GCTAACCAGTCATGTCCAATCAGTCAACTAATCAATCCTTCTCTTATTCCCATTTTTAGTACTACAATCACATTTTAGAGTACGATGTTGACAAAATCCCGTTGTGCTAGTGTTTTCTTCAGCTTGGTGCCCTTGGTACAGTTATACGTCATTGAAGTACTTGATTCTTACAACCTACATGGTGACCATACATCATCAGTGAGCCAGTGCTCTCACCATGTGCTGCATTAACACATCAACAAACCTAGCTGAGACCCCAGTAATGTATTGGTGAAATATACCATAAGGTAAGGTGTATTTATAACTATAGGCTAGTGTATCTATAAATTATCAGTGTCAAAGAATTGGGATCACAACCAATATTTATTAAAACACCTTTCATTAATTAACTGTTGTTAATGGAATTAAGATGTTTACTTCCAGCAGGTAACTGTTCACACAGTACTTGCACTTACTCCTTCACACTTCACTTGCACCCACACATAAAAATCACTCATGGTTACAAGGCTGGAGCAACAACTGTGAGCTGCTGACTCTGAAGTGGAGGCTCTTGTTGGCTCTAATGAGAATTTGGTGTGCTGCACACCTCAGCATGTACACTGCCTCTTTGGCTAATATTTTCTAGCTACTATTTCTTCATCCACAGCCACAGATACCAGTAGAACCATTCACACACACTTGTACAGACAGAACTTTTTATGATTTTGGCTGATGCTTAGTCACTATGCTAGCTAAAGTCGTGCTTCTGCTAAAAGCACTAAATTTGGTCTCGAAAGGTTTTGGGGTTCTCAAACCCACAGTCTTCAGCTCCATGGCACTGAAAAAAACTGTGAGTGAACAGGAACATGCACGGGGGGAGCGGGAAATGTTAGGAAGAAATGTTTAGACACCTGAACAGGATGTACTGTTTACTGGAATTATGATGGCTTTACTTTGTTATATGTATTGATGTAATCTGTGGTTTGTGTGTTGGTGTGAGGGGTTTGTTGGGGTTGCTTTTTAAATTATTTTTTTCTTCTTTTTGGTTGATTGGTTGTTTCCTTTAATGTCTTCTCGTCTTCCTTCAGGAAAATATTCTTCAGTCAGCTTTCAGGTAAAAAGTAATTAGATATTTGACCCATGGGCTTTAATGACTTATATAAAAGGAGAGGGCTTTGTTTTAATTTAAATGGGGAGGTGGGGTATTCAGACTGCTGTACCCTAGTTTGCAAATTGAAACTATGAAAAATCTAATCARTGGAATAAATTCTCTTTATAATAGAAGTCACTTTAAGAAATTAATAAGAGATAAGTATTTCTTCAGTTCCAGATTYTCTTTTAAAAACAGTATTATGTTTTTAAAAATTCATAATGATTCTGAGAGTACTGATCTGCAACTCTACTTTTTTTTACTTGGAATATAGATTTATTTGTTTAATAGTAGGATAATAAATTTGAAATTACACATTTTAACATCATTCATAATAAATACATGCAGCATTAAACACTACACAAAACCATAACAAATTGATTTTTGTTTTGGAAATTCATAAAGCTGTGGGAGTTCAACTAACTGTGATTGGGCACTACACCGTTCCCTTTTAGCCCTAATCAGCACGAAGAAACATTTTTATTTCAGGTAAAGATAACAGTCCTGGGATGAACTGTGAACACCTGATTAGGTGAGAATCCTTCAAACAAGGTTAGCCCATCTTTGAGACACATTGTCTATAAATGCACTTTTAGAAGAAAGTGCAGTCTAGCTATGCTTTTTAAAGAATGTGTATCAGTCTTAGAAACTAAGGATAAATAAGCTCTTTTAGTACTTGCTTGAAAACTCTAGATGAAAGAAAACAGCAAGCTGCAGTTTAGAGTTAATTTGATCCAGTAATGGCATCTGCAGGCAGAAGAGGAGACTACATCTGATTCACCTTTGCAAATACAGCCTACTATTTTTGGACAGGAAATTTCTTCTCATTGTTCATGTATGCTAAAATACTGTGATTTGATGAGTCCTGTTGCTTTTGTATGTTTTGCAGCTTTTCTGATTTTAAGGTGGGTTAGATTTGTTTGGTTTAGAGTTTTTTATATTACTATTTTAGGACAGCATTTYAATTTCCCTCCTAGCTTTTTTCCTGACCCCTTTTTGTTTGTTTGTTCTTCTTGTCTTAGTATGTTCATGAATAGTATTGGTTTCTAGAATAAGAGACAGTTTATATAATCTAATCAACATTCATATGATTGATTATTGCAGTGAAAATGGGACAAAATTGAGAGATCTTCTGAGCTAATGCTTCATCAACAGCAAACGCCATAGACAACATAAAAAAATATTGCTTCGGGTATCTTTCAYTCTGAGCTAGAGTACCTCACCTATATCCTGGTGGGAGTCTGTTCTAGACCACCCAGCCAGGATGGAGGCAGATGAAATATTCTCTAAGCAACTGGGAGAAGTCTCACAACTGCTAACCCTTGTACTTGTGGGGGACTTCAACTTACCAGGTGTCTGCTGGAAGTAAAATGCAGCAGAGAGGAAGCAGCCTAGGAGGTTCCTGAGTGTGTGGAATGTTACTTCCTAACACAGCTGGTGAGTGAGCCAGCCAGGGAAGGTATCCTGCTGGTGAACAGAGAACTGGTGGGGAATATGATGGTTGGAGGATGTCTTGGGCAAAGCAATCATGAAATGCTAAGAGTTTTCAGTTCTTGGGGAAGTAAGGAGGGGTGCCAGCAGAACTGCCACCTTGGGCTTCCGRAGGGCAGACTTTGGTCTGTTTAGGAGACTGGTTGAGAGAGTCCCTTGGGAGGAAGTCCTGAAGGGCAAAGTGGTCCAGGAGTCCTTGGACATTGTTGAAGAAGGAAATCTAAATGGTACAGGACTATGCTGTCCTCATTTTGTTTTGCATTTTCTATACAYGTAAAATGAAAATCTAATTGCTTAAAAAATGAACGCATAATGACAAATAAGTGTGGTTTTTATGAAGCATCAGCTATTGAAGATGATAACAAATGTGGGAGAGGGAAAGAAAATGTAAATCAACTTCTTAAGCAGCAAATTGAATCTGAAATTCTCTGTTGATAGTTTGTGTCATAACTTTACTATCCGTATATGGCCAGGTATACGAGAAGACAAGTAAGGTGAGTAAAAAAATGTGAAGTTAAAACATGTAAATTAAATGACATTTCATGTCAGATTTACTTTCAAAAGTAAATTGTCCTGTACTTTAATTCTGGAATATGCTGAAAGTAGTTGTCCTAAGTGTGCTTTAAAAGAACACTTGTCCACAAGGAATGTGGCAGTCAGACGGGTAAATGTGAAATAAAATGGGTTCTGGCTTTGAGCTCCTGAGCCATCTTCAAGRGTACATGGCAAAGTTGGTAAGTAGGACTCAATTTGTTGGTCTTGTTTTGCCCCTCCCATCTCCCCTTATAAGGAAATTCTTTCAGTTCTGCTTCTTACCCCAAAATTACCAAACTATATTCTTAAAAGTGTTTGTTTAAATATTTGGTTAATGAAGATAAAATCAGAAAAGCTTACACCAGTGTTAAGAACTGAAGGCCAGCTGAGTTGTTTATGACAGTAACATGCAAATTTCATCTCTTAAACTTGAATTTTTCTACAAGATAATTGATCAAATGGTGATGTATGTATAGTATATATAAACTTTATACAACTCTTACCCCACCCTAAACATATACACATAGTCCAAAAGGAAGTGTGCAAAGCTTTTCCTTTGTTCTCCTCATCCTGCTCTCCAATGATGTATTAGTAGTTCTAATTTTGCTGCTAATCAGGAGAGGGACTCCACACTGCTATGTAAAAATACTCAGAATGCTATTAGGTTTGAGATTTATTTTGTGTAGCAGAAGAGTGATAAGCAATGTACTGATGCTGTGAGGGTATTGGATCATTTGTTTTCTATTTGCATAAAATTTTTGTAAATGTGTCTCAAAATAGTCACCTTGGGCAGCTGGGGTGAACGCTACAGGGTTGAATCCGTGCTCTTCCCTCTCCTGCTATCAGAAGTCACTGACTTCTGGGATAACTCCAGAGGCACTGCAGGGACCTGGGTCTAGCTTCATGTGGTCTGTGGGTCCGTATAGAATGTTCTAGACATAGGTTTTGTTAGACTGTGAACCCCTAAAATAGTCCAGCTGCAACACCACCAGTCCCTCGCTGGTGTTCTGTGTCGGTGTGCTGCCGTGTCCCGTGGCTGTTTCAAGGGAGAGCTGGGATCCTTCCCTGCTCAGTTCTGCTGTGAAATTAAATAAAGCCTCCACGGCCAGGGCTGATTAAGTAACTCTCTATCTAAAACCTTTTGCCATTTGTTAACACTTGTTTCATCATTCTCTTATCGGTTTTCATTCTGCCACTTGCCGGCACTGTCCCTGAACAGCATTCTCAGAAAAACATGCATGGTAACAAAAATGTCTAGACGTTTAGAGTTTGGGGTTTTTTTTTCTCCTACTTTAGAAAAGTTTTGCTGGCTGTACCATGTGTTTCCTGGAAAGCGCGTTTTCAAGAATCGTGTATTAGATGCGGTGATGTTTTTTCCTTCCCCTGGGTCGGGAGTTGGAGGAGCTGGGCGGGATGGACGCCGTGTGCCAGGAATGCGGTGGGAAGGCTGTGGTGTTCCCGGAAAGCCGCTGGATGGCGGTGCTGCACAAGGCGAGGGCGCTCGGGCAGCCGCTTCTGGGAAGGGACCGCTCCCGCCAGGAGSAAATCCTGCTCCTGCGGGGGGTCCTGTGGTCTATAGAACAGCTGTTCTGCTTATAGACCCTTAACTAATTATATGACAGCTACAGCATATCTSTAATGTACACTTACTTTTCACATTGTTAGTTTAGAATTGTCATGTTTTTAAAAGTTGCTCTTAAGGAAAAACATGTAATTTTGCTTGTGCATAATACAGTTCAATAAACGTTTTTATCAATATCACAAGTAAATTGCTAAAATAGTGGGCATAACTATATAAGCAATCTAAAGGAATAACTTTTCCTGTCATGTTCACATGAATAGCACAGAAAAAAGCGCTCAGATTTAATACTGGAAAATGGAAAGCTAGGAGAGATGATAGCCTGGTGAAGCAAGTTTATGCCAGTTGAACTTCTTTCTGAAGCCACTTCTAATTACCAAAATGCCTACAAACAAACATGTTTTGCTGCACAGAGGCTTGGGTGACTCCTGTAGTCCCCCTTGTGTCTCCCACAAGTCACATAGTGGGTCAAGAATGAAATTCAGAAGGCAACTCAGAAATTCTGAGGTTTCCTGTTGTAACTGGTAGGTAAGAAATATCTTACAATCTTTTGGTTTTTAACAGGTTAACTTGATAAATAGAAGTGCTGTAAATGTGCTCAAGTTGTGAAACCAAGGTTTGTTAAGGTTTATGTTTGCATTGAATATGAGAAATATTATTGGGAAAACCTCTCAATGTCTTCAGAGAAACTCAATACTTAAGAATTATTTATTTAGTAACTTTTGTCCTCTGTTTAAAATAATCACCAGTGCTTGTTAGCATGTCTTACATCATGATTTCAAGCTGTATCCAAAAGTCTAAGAAGATCTGAGATAAACTATACCTGTCTTTCTCCAGCCTTGGCTATGCTTCTTGTGAGAGTGAGGTTGTAAATCAGATGGAGAGGTGGAATTTTTTTGTTGTTGTTGTTGTTGTTGAGAGAGAGTCATTGTTTAATGAGCAATTCACATTTACACACAATCTCACCAGTTCAATAAAAACATAAAAATTGGCATGAAGCAATCCAACTTGGCAATTATTGTGCTTACAAAAGCTGAGACCACAGATTTAGTAAGTATTTTATTAACTGTTTCTTGATAGCATGGGATTCTTCCAGAATTGTTTTGTCTGCGTTTTAGTGGCATTGTAATGGAATAAAGGTGTTAACTCCCTCYGTGAGTACATGTGAAATTAAAGCAATAGTTTTAAAGTTGTCTCATCTCTAAAAAGATACCCAAACCAACCAAACGAAACCCCAATATTTTTTTTCAAATAATCAGCATTATTAAATATAATATGTTTTGCAGACAGATTGGTTAAGATCAATAGTGGATACATTTCCTGATGTATATATCAAATTTTACACTAAAGTTCGGTGTGGGGTTTTTTATTTTTTGTGGTGTTTTTTTTTTTTTTTTTTTGGTTTGATTTTGTTTTTTAGAAAGCCAGAAGTGGGTACTTTTCTTAATACATATAAAGAGACGATTTCTCTTTGCAGAGTATTAATATACTTGGATCATAATAGCTGCAGCTTGACCTCTCCATTTCTGATTCTATTGAGTCATCATAAAACTATCTCCTGTTCTGCAACTGGAATTGCATGAAAATCTACAGTGTTCCTCATCTAGTAGATCTCAAAGTCCTTCACAAAGGTGACAAATTCTAATTCAACAGATGGAGGAGAAAGTATTCAGATAGATTAGATGGTTCCTATCTCTTCAGTTGCAAAGCAAATCAGTGATCAGCTTAAGAACAGATCTTATTGAAAAAATAGATTCTTACCTTCAGGGGGACCTGCTTAGTTGAGGTGGTATTTTTTAACCTTTAGAGAATAGATTATGTATAAGTTCTTTTAAGAATTCAGCTATTAATATAGTGCACACTTGGCATAGATACTGTTACAGCTCTGGAAAGGAGCTTAGTTAACCACAACCTGGGTACAGACAGACCTCCTGGTATAAAGTAACAGTAGAAGTAGGCTTTATCACTGGAAYTTAGGAGCACTGCCTCAGGTGAGCCCTGCAGTTTTGCACTGCCCATGCTTTTTAATGTTGATGTCAGATGAATATGTGTGACTGTTCTCACAGTACTTAGAACTCTTGTGGAACCTGCTTTTTAATCTGTCAGTTTAATGGCCCCTTTTCACTGTGCTTGAGGCTAGACTTCCATGCTATTAGTTTGCAGCTGTGTTCCAGGAAAGATGAGGCTTCACTAAGATATACAATACATAAAACACATTTCTGACACCTTGCACTGGCAACACTGTATTGGTAGGCTCTGCTGTCCAGGGAATAAAGATCGTTCTCTGCTCTGTGTTCAAGCCAGCGCTGCTGTCCTGAGAGGGCATTTACAGCATCCTCTGCTCAGAGAAGTAAAGACATCAGTGATGTGTTCTTCACAAACATTGTGTGGTAGCCAACAGAATAGTTGGCTTTTCTCCTGAACTATCAGATAATTGGAGCTTTCAGAGGAAAATAGAATTCTAAATATAGAAGAAGAAATCCTTGAGAGAATTTGTTATGTATCTCAAAAACTGTTTTGTAAACAGCATTGAAATTCATCACAGTATTTTGGAAATGTCAACATTGACTACAACCAGATAAACCTAAAAATAGGTTCTTGTGGCTGATACATTTAAGTTGACGTAAATTTGAAAGTTTCTTTGAGGCTAAAGGCATAATGTGACTGAAATATTTCTCTGCTTTGTCAATGTGGAAACCATGTATTTAGCAGGATGCTGACACCTTTTACAGTAACACAGTGTTAGGGTGATTACTGCTTAGCAGAATTTCCCCTGTTATGAAATGTCTAAGTTTCCTATGTCTTTTGTAAGGAAGGAGTCATCTGCCAGGGATTTTCAAAAGGAAATTAATAATTCATAGGCAGTGCAGTGCACCAGCTCAATTTCCTATTTCTTTTTGGGCTGTATAGTCACAATGAGATGTTACTTTTGTCACTATGGAATTGAAAATATAACTCTGAATGTACAAAGCTGGCTTTTGTGTTGAATAAGATCGTTTCATTTTGGCAGGCACTTTTACTGACTGTAACATTTGAGTATTTGTTTGCATAAACTGGGAGTCATGTACATTTCTTTTGACGGTTTCAGTGCCCATTTTATGATCAAAAGAAGTCCATAAAAGTCATATTTGTGTAGAGTAGTGGTTTAGGACCAAGTTATTAGGTTCCTGTTAGATTCTTCTAGGCATGGTATGTGATGGACTTCTGTGCTAGTATGTTTTTATAAATAAAGAGTAATCACATTTTTATAGACGTGCACATCTGATTTGTTTTCTATTATTTCTGTACTCTTTAATGTCACTAGATCCAGAGCACACCAGTATATTCCATCTTCATGGGATGCTAAGTTGATCCTGCCTGTAGTTTCTTAACCTGTACTTTGCCTACTGGAAGCAGATTTTTTCCCCTTGACTTGTTAATTTTTACATGAGAAATATATCAACTTTTCTATTCTAGTGTAAATGCAAAATCAGATTGTAAGAGTAGTTTGGAGAGGGTGAAGCTTTTTTAGTTTGCTGCTGCAGATGCTGCATCAGCAATTTGCTTAGGTAAAGATGTTTGTTATTATTTAGATTGTATAAATGCTCAGAATTTGGTAGGCATTTTCCAATTGTAGAGGAAATTTGTGTCCCAAGGACTTTAGAACTGAAAACATGGGGGAGAAAGGGAGGGATTGAATTTGGAAATTATTGCAGGGCATGAGAATTAAAATTCTTTTATATTATACAGATACTATTTTTACACTATGCTGTTGTTCCTAGAAATGCCATCTAGAAGAAGAATGAGTTGTACCTGTTTTGAAGGGAGGTCAAGGGAGGGGAAAAAGAAAATCCTTACATCTCCAACATGATGAACGTGACAAAAGGTAGGAAGGTGATGAATATTAAAAGAAACAGCAACTTTATTGTACTTACCAAGTTTTTCATAGGGTTAGAAAAGCAATTAAAAGTATCACATGACTTACATTATTTGATTCTAAATTCAGAATTTCCACAGCATGTTTACTGTGTCCATTCTTTAATGCAAATACTGCATAGTCATCTATTTGCCAAAAAAATTTCAATAATAAGCATAAAAATAGGTCATGATAACATGTATTACATGAACAGCATGTAGGATCTCTCAGAATTCTGTCCTGCTAATAAAGGAGATTTAAAATAAGCATGAAAGACCTCTCTTGACACTTAGATAGTTGATGCCATCCTATGAAATAAGGGAGGAATTCAAGTTAAGCAAGTTCCTTGCCAGTGGTGATTGTGGACTACTGCTTCCTTAAAGGAGTAGTATAAATTGTGTTGTTTGATGTCCTGTGCTCTTGTACAGTAATTATGCTAGGCTCTTTCTTTTGCTTGTGAATCAACTAGAAARCTGTCGATGCTGTGTAAATAATAGCAACTCTTGGCAAATACACCTTTTGAATTGCATGCATTTGTAACGTGGTCTTGGAAATAACAGTGCCATTCTATGGAAATTAGTAAAATTCAACAAATGCCACAACAGGCATCTACTTTGTAAACCGATACCACTATCAAAATACACAGCTCTTTATAAAAGGGCTGAATACAATTTCGCAATGATGTGACAGCTGCATAAATATGAAAGCTGTTGAAGTGGTGTATCATAGTGGGAGATTTTGCAAAACCTGCCACGTTATTTGGGTGCACAGATACCATTAGATAGTGAAAGGACTCTGGCTTCTAAATCTGTTTGGTTATTCTGAAAACYTCCTTGCAAGGTTTAAACTGACATTGCAAAGAGATATACAAAGTGCACTTAATCCTTCCAACTGGTAGCTTTAAGCAGCCAGGCTTCTGATTAAGTGCTTTCTTTGATGCCAATTTGAGTTTAAATCTTCTGGCCTGTCAACACAGGGCCAAGTTCTATGGAACAGAGTGCTTTGGGGCCACACATTCAGATATTGCCACTCCTTGTTCCAAGAGGTCTCACTTGTTAGCTTCACTTTCCAAAATCTATGGAAAGCTGTTCCTTTGTTATCCTTTAACATGTTGGGGAACTTGCAATTTTCCTTGTTCTGCTTTTAATTCACTTGTGTTAAGACACTTGAAACCACAGCTTTTTTGGTGTGAACAGACCTGAGGCCAACAAAAGCAGTAACTGTAAAATGTAGCAATGACTAGAAAATTAGTGAACAAGGGAGCAAATTACAGAACTGCCTGCTCACTTGTTCTAGTGAACAAATATTACTGCAAGTTATGTCCTGAACAAATTAGACTACTCCCTACTCCTTCAAAAACTGCAGAATTTGCACATCAGGTGACCTGGTGATGTATGGTGATATATACAAACAGTGGTCAGTGGTGTCCCCTCAGCCCTTGGCTTAGAATAAAGCTCAAATTTATGGTAGCAATAATATCAATGGGAAGAAAACTTATTGAAATAAATTATAAAAATAATAGGGAATCTACCATCAATCAAAACATAGCTACTTATGTTTCCATTAGTAAAATTTGGTGCATTCTATATATCYTGTATTCTGCATTTTTAATGTAATTCTATTTTTTTCATGAAGAACTATATATATATAAAGAGATCCTTTTTACATGATAAGATAAAAACTATTTATGTTCTAGGTTATCTTGAAGGTACAGTCCTATAGGTCTACTGTTCATCTCAAGTTTACTAAAATCAGCATCTATGGTGCAACTTAGAAAAAGCAGAAGGGAAATGCTTTCTTTTCATTTAAAATTGCACATGCAAAAAAAAAATCAAGAAAGTGAAATTTGAACAGTTTTGGTAAGAAAAGCCTGTGGATATTTTGACTGTTGCTTATTATTTAAAAAAATGCAAATATAATGTTTTTTTTAAAAATAAATAATACAGGGCCCCTCTGACATTTTTTCAGATGAACAATTTTTCAGGAAGATTACAAGGCTGAGTAGTCAGTTTTTGAGAGGTGGAGTATAGTTTAGTTGGTGGGCCTGCTGTGATTGGAATTGATTAATGGGTGTTGTGATAAGCATAGAAACAGATCAGTGGCAGCTTATCCTGCTTTCAGCTGTCACAGCTGTGCCTCTTCACTCTTCTTCTGGCCCTATCACACTCCCTGGCAGCCTTTAAAGTACCTCCTTCCCAGTGGAATTTCTGCAAATCATCTACTCAAATGCCGAGATACCCTAGAAGCAGCTGTGTCTGAGAAAATTTGTTCAGGCTTTACATATTTGTTGTGATGAAGAATATTACGTTAGAGAATCCTTTCCTCCTGCAGTAGGAAGCATGCTGTGCCATACCCTGAAGAGAGAGTTAAATGATCATTCTAATGGGCAGGTGGGCTACTTAGTCAAGAACTTGCGACCCTGGCTGGAACAGGAACACAGTTTGCAAACCTGCTGGCTAAGAGATATCACTGCTGCTGCTTGACAGTTGCAATAAATAACCACTGAATGTTAATTTTATTACTGATGGCTTGATAGAAGCGAGGCTATTATGTGTTTAAAATCCTCATAGCTGCCCTTTTTTGTTGGAATGTTGAAAAGATTTTTAAAGACAGTTTTAAATGCAGATTTTAGAAGATCTGATGTGTTTTGAAAATATTTCCCTGGTTTCCTTACTGGGAACTGTGATCTCCAGTGTGATCACAGATGCAGGTAGGTAGTTTGATAGTAATCATGCAGTTTTAACAGAAAATTATAGGTATGTGGATTTTATACAAAATAAAGGTGGGATCCTGAGGTTCCTTCCAACCTGGCATTCAATGAGCCAAACTTTCTATGTAATTTCACAGATTTGAGGATAGCCTAGTAAGTAAGTAAGTGGTTTGCAGGGTACAAGACTTAATGTTCCGTAAAATTTCTCCGATTAGTTACAAAAATATTTTTTTCATTTTATTGGAAAGCGAATAAGCCCAGAGCATGGAAATAATTGTACTACTCTTTCTGGACATTTTGTAGATTATAATACTTAGGTGGTAAATAGTCTTTTTATGAAATCTTTGGGTGCTGTAAATCATTGTTGGCTTCCCTGTATGCTTCAAATGCCTGAGGCAGGTCTACCAGCATTATCAATAAATATTAAAAAACCATTTTGATCAAACTCAGGCAAATTAAATCAAAACAAAAGCAAGTGATGCACACAGAAGGTCTCATCTCTGGCTAAATCTGCAGGATGTCTAACTGATCCACCTAGACAGTGTACAGCTTATCTGCTGTTGCAGTCTGTGAACAAGAATAAGTTTAGACAATTTGGGAAAATAAATACAACAGAAAAAGATGATAAGTTTCTATTATAAGTGCATGTACAGATCCTATGCTGATTATTTAGAGTCAACTAAGTCACATTAGTGGAAAACTACTTCTCAATGAGACTAAAAAAAATCTTATTTCAATTTTTAATTATATTTTACAGAGGAAAATATCTAAGACCCTTTTTAAAAATCATGTTATTTATTTGTTCTACAATTACATTGTATGTCAGCTGTATCTTGTAATGTCTTCTGGCATATGAAAGCAAACAAAGTCATGTTACATTAATGACTTGTCTGAGACTGCCTGCCTATAATTCCATGCTCCTTTGCCATAGAAAAAACATGAACCTGAATCTTAAAGAGCTTTTGAACGAAGACACCTACAATTATGATATGATAAAAAAGTTCATAGGTTTATGACTTAGTGACTTCAGTTTTCTTCATTTAGTAGTTTTTGGTTCAATTTAGATTTGCATGTTCAGCAATTAAAAAAAAAGTGGCTATTTTAATTTAATGCAACTTAAAATTCCCAATTTCTGTACTATCTTGTGCTGCCAAAAATTAAGATTTTAAATGAGAACTGATTAAAAGGAAAAAAAAAAGTGATTATATGTTGTTCACATGTAGAGTAATTGTTGAGTTTTCCATCTTGATCTGCTACAGAAGGACTTGTTCTTTGGGAATTCAGCTTGCACTTTTGTCCTTCCTGTGATTTCTTCTTTCAAGCCTGATAGAGAAAGCATCCACTGTTGTATCATTTCCTTCAGTGCTAACAGCTTTTATTCTCTTCAACAAGTGTTTACAGAAAAGTGTTGATGCTTATTAATCTGTTTCTTGTCTTACAAATGTGCTTATGCATGATTTGTGGTAAAATTGGCATTTCTGACAGCTCTCAGTGTAATCTGCATAGCACAACAAGATTGTTACATTGAACAGATGTGGCTTGGAGTTGTTATTCTTCGTAATTACCATCATTAAGTGAAAGCATGTGTCAATCAACTTTGTACTTTAAACACACCAATCATTTGTGAGACACATGCATCTGCATTTCAGATACAGATCTAAAGTACTTGGGTTTGAAATTTATTTCTGTTGTTCCTGTTTAATACAATACTCCATGAAACATATAATGCCCAAAGATGTCAAAGCAATGGATCATCAGGTTAAGAAAGGCTTTACTGGGGGTTCATCTAGATACTTTTTTGGGGGGGAGGGCGGGGCGAAAGAGGGAGGGTGATAAGAATAGATTCATCCTCCTTTTCTGATGTAAAAGAAAGGCATTTAAGTTTAATTTTATAAATTTCCAAAGCTACTCTCCTATCTTGCTGATGGATTATGATTTTCTTATTTGAGGGAAGGAGGTTCTGTGGGTGAGACCCTCCCTTAGCTCTTTAGGAGGATTTTTAGTTTGATTATTTGGGGACAAAAATGAATCTGCCTCAGTAAACTGACACTGCCTTTTGAAGAATTAATGTTTGAGTCATTAATGTTGCCAGGATACCTTTTAGGGTCACAAGTCTTCATACTGGTAATAAACAGGATTAGATCAGGAAATTATATTTTGAGTAGAGTTGAAAACAAAGGTGTCTTAGCCTGATTGCACAACAAATGACAATAGAATCTGAGCGAAGCACACAAAAGCAAGGACGTTTGGAGATGACATTCATTTTCTCCTTGTTTCCTTCTGTATCAACTTCAGTTCTTTGTGTTAGAGATAGTAGAGATGATGGCACCTAGATACTGGGGGTTTCTGGGTTTTTTCACCCTGTGCTGTAACACTTCTTCAGTGCCAAATACGATGAACTTGTATATAAGCCACTAAGTGTCACTGATCATGTTGAGGTGGAATGGCCTTCAGTCTTTGAGGGTATTTTAGCCTCTACCTTTACAATGAAAGCATTTGTTCTATGATTTTATTTTTTTACTCCTCCCAAATTAAGGAAAGAGAAAAAAGAAAAAATCCCATTTTTTCCTTCAATTTCCCCAGAACACATTCTCTTACATCTTTGCCTACTGCATTAAAGATGATTCTAGTATCCTGTATGTGGTGTGTGACTTGTATCTACTTACTGACAAAGAAAGCATTGCATAATTATCCTTTGGAATATTTCATGAAAGTATATTGTTTAGATCCTGCCAGAGGCACACAGGATTTCGTATGGATGCTGATTATTTTTTAGACCCTAATCATCTTATCCTTACTGTATCTTCTGGTAGAAGTACTGAAATAGAAATTTTAAAAAATCTATTTGAAAATTCGAAGCCAGATGAGCTACATCCAACAAATAAATAATAGAGAACGAGGAAATAACTGTTCATTGAATTGTGAAGAAAAAATTTTATTTGCAGTCCAAGTCTAGTGCCATATATAGAACTAGAAAAACCATGGAAATAACATAGGGAACATAGCAGTACAGTCTGACAGATACTGAAATAAAGTGTCTGTTATAATCTTAGCCCTTTCAGTTAAAGAACAAACTTTCTGCCAATAACTCCAAGTTATCTGGTAGCTGTGTAAAAGCGATCACTGGGACACGGGACAACCAGGTCTGTGCACTGATTAGTACTCAAATGGTCCCAGACAATTTTGCATGTTTGGTAATTTTCTTTGCCATTAATTTCTCCACCTGTTGATGGGGATGATATATGGCTACTCGGAGTTTATAACCATGCTTGTGAAGCAGTTTAGCAGTGTTGGAAGTCACATAATAATTCCAGTGAGGGCAGAGGAAATCTTGGCCACGTCAGTGACTTCTTTGGATAACTCACCATTATACTTGCAGACTATGTGGAAGTAGCTGGATTTGTATTGGAGCAAAGTGCTGGAAAGAAGATTCCCTCTTTCACTTTAAATATAATATAATTTTATTCAAAATAAGGAATTGAATGGGCTGGAATTGAATGTGCCAAAAACCGCCTCATATAGACACAACTACAAACAGGCATGTGAGGTGCCAAGGCAGATTGGCATGGTGGTGTGCTAACCAACCCTCTCGCCCCTTGTGTACGAGGAGGGTTGTAGAAACCAGTATGTCTTGATTTTATTTATCCCTGCCCTGATCCCCTGGGCTAGCAAAATTCAGGGTAGGTATTTTGATATTTCTTGCATGAATGCATTGTCTTTCAGCTTTTTTGAGTATAAGATATGAATAATGAAAACTTCCCATTTTCATCAGTCTAGAGAATTGTACATGAAGTACCATATAAATGCCAGTTTTCTATTATTACATTTTCACATATTATCCTGATAAGAGAAAATTTTATTTCAAGTAGTAAGTGTTCATTTCTGGTGCTTTTTCCTAATCGGTGATTTTCTTGCTCTTAGAGGTCCTCATAGCTCATTGTTGTTGAAGATTGTGCTTTTATGCTTTTATGTTTTGTTGTATACTTTAAATGTTTTAGAACACCTGCGTAGTATTCCGTAAAGAAATGTACGACTGAACACTGCAATTCACAGTATACAACAGACATAGTCTGCTTCTGTGGTGAAACCCCAGCATGTCTCTAGGTTTCCTGCAGCGCGTCTATTCTTTCCTGTATGTTGTTATTTTAGAGGTTGAACTTTGCATGAAATTTGGTGTTTGGCATCTTTGCTATCAGATAACAGCTTTATTTTAGTTATTCTAGCGTGTTATGCTTTCAATTACTTGAAATGTAAGGAAGTATTACACAGAGGTAATGAAAATAATACTTTAAAAAGAGATACAAACTCTTTTTACATATTTGATTTTATTTTGGCAGTTTTGCTTGAATTTCAAAGATCAGTTTATTTTTTTTACATTAATTACTCCGCTTTAGAACATGATGTTTTCTTTCTTAAAGTTAGGATCTCTCTATTTATTTACATGTATAAAATAGACAATTGTTTAAACAAAATCTTTGCTCACTAAGATAACATTTTCAAGGACATTATGGCAGAAACAAGAGAAGAGAATAATCTGAATTGCACACTACATGCAAGTGGAGTAGATATTTTATTCAGTCCAGGCATTAATACTTATATATTTTTAAAATCTGTTTTATTTTAGAGAAGTTGTACTATTGTTCAGCTGGGAGAAGCTTGTAGCTTCTTGAAGTGGGTGAAATAAAATATTTAAGTATATATGAAAAGAGAGGTAGATTACTGGCCTTCTGGCCACTGAGTTCCTCTGAAATAGAAACTACGTTATAAAGAAACTTTTTCTCCAGATGTTCCTAAAACTATAGTTATTTAAAACAAGCTGAAGGCATCTTTTAAAAAACTTTTGCTTTGGTTTCACAAGAAGCAGCAATGTACTATGAAACTATATTTAACAAAAATTTCTCTATCCTTATGTCAACCCTTTATGCTCGCAGTTTGGAAAAACAGCTATCATTAACATCCAATTTTTGAGAATTTAGAAGTCAGAAGAAGTTTTTAATTTTATGTACTAATCCTTCCTTTCCCCCCTGCCCCCGTGATATTATTTAAATAGAAAAAGGCAGCTGAAAACATCCTTGATTTTGCTTCCAGTTAAATATCAGATAATTTATCATACTCTACTTTAATTAGAAGCGATGACTCAACTCGATCTTAAAAGTCCTTCCAAGAGTAAAGGATTGTATTGTTCCACGAAAAAAACCCAACTTTTGTCAGAGACTTCTTATTTTGTTATTCTCTTGGAAATTACTGAGATTATTTTCTTTGGAAATGGCAGCAAAAGAGAACATAAATTTATATCACTTTAACTTATTTTCAGTATATAAAATCAAGAGCTTTAAAGAGCAGCTTAATTTACTCTTATCCCCTGAAGCTATATAAGCTTGGAAGTTAAGAAAGGCATAGAAAAAGACGTTGTTTGTAAAGATATTTCACTTTTCCTTGTGTGCTCAGAGATAAGCCTTTGCAGACATTCAGTGGTATTCATTTCTGCTATACATGTTTTATTTATTTTACTTTTTAATGTAGAACCATAAACAAATTTAGCAGTAACTATTTAGGGATGTTGTATGTCCCTAAAATGGGATATGTTTGAAATCTGGAACAGTCATATGTTGTGTTGAGAATAGTAAATTTCTTGTAAAAATCAACCTATCAGGGCATTTTCTCCTCTTGAGGTGCATATATAGTTTTCATGAATGTTAATGAGATTTATAGAACTGCAAAGGAAAATGTGCACCAGAGTGTATGTTGTATATATGATATTAACATCCCATAAGACTTCTGTATTCGCCTTTATATGCTGTGGAACCCAGAGATGCACAAAAGACTAGCTTAAGTCTGACATTTTGTTTGTTGTATTTGGCATAATTGCCTTTGAGGATAATTAGCTCCTGACAAACTTGTTCCTGTCCCATTTTGGCAGCAGTCTGGATATTTATTGATACATGTACATGTGATCAAATTTAGTTGCCTAAATATGAATTGACAGCTGAAAGAAAGCTTTAGCTTTCCCAGTGGTTTATGCTGGGTTAAATGGGTATTAGTTATTGTTTTAACTGTTGAAATTTCACTTTTTGTATTCCCACGACTTTAGCCTTGTTTTGCTTGAATACTAAAATTATCTTGCAAATATTAATCCAGTGCCTTGAATCCTTCATTCAGTAGCTATGACTCAAACAGTTCTGCTTGAATTTAAGATCTATTCCAAAATGTGAAGGAAGTATTTTAGCTGTGGATAATGAGACCTGACAGTACCTGAGCTGCAGAAGGAGATGAAATCACTATCTATAGAAAATAATATTTTTTCTACATATTCAGGTTAAATGTGTGCACATCCTGGTGGCTGAAACATCTGTTTCTAGCTTGTTGTTCCTCATGGCTGCTTCTCAATTGGATTTCCTCAAGCAGGTCCAAAGCTTGTCACCTTAGCCAGGGTCTGTTAACTATCACCACTGGCCCCACATTAAGTAGGAGGTTCAGGGCTAAGCTAATAACTCTCCTGCCTTTCTGACTGATCACAGTGATTCTCCCTGTGGCTACTTATCATGCTSTGCTCCTATGGGAGGGTTATCTTCTTTGTCTATGCTTCAGCTGGGAATTGTTTTTGTTTTCTTCCTTCCTAAGTTTTCAGGTGCTAATTCTGAAAGCATTGTCACTTGCTGAAGCAGCTATTTGATTTCTGTCCATTATTATGTTATCCWTATCAGTTTCATGCTCTCTCACATATCTCAATTTTGCTGCTTTCCTTTTCTTTGGCTGTAAATGCAACTGCTAATTTTCAAAGCACAGATTGTAAGTGGGCACATGTGGCAGAATGGATGTGATAGAAACACAAATGTAATATTGTAATGCTAGCTTGTGTGAGTCTTGAATCAATTTCTATGTTGTCACAGGTGAAGTGATTTTCATGGGTTTTGCTTTAGTGTACAGTGCTGCATAATATTTTAATGTTTCTTATGTAGCTTATTAGGCTGTACCTACCATGAGCTTTCTAAGAGAGCTCAAGAGAGTTAAGTGAGAGAGAAGAATCCACGAAACTGCTGATTTATAGTCATTGGCTGCCTCAGAGCGTCACAGAAAGCGTTAGTGAAGTCTATGAAATTGTTTTGGTTGGCTTTAATGGGCACTGAGTAAGGCCCAGAATGAATACTAGGGCATTCAGTGGGGGCTTTTTGCTTGTTGAGAATTTTAGAAAAGACGGTGGCAGTGCAGGCAAATCCATGTGTCTTCCCTGGAAATCATTCTGTGGAATTAAGGAGATTGTTGTCCTTAAAGTAAAGCTAAGATGATAGACCAAAACCAAAAAGAAAGAACTTTAATCAGCTTTGAGAAGTGGATCAGGCTTGATACAACATGCCAACACTTTGAGAACATGGACAGTTAAAACTAAGTTTAATTCTCACATTGTGGTCCGATATGCTGCTTTGGCTTTTAAATTCTCCCTGTCTTAGGTATGATGCTTTATGGGTAGTYATTTCGTTGTTTTGTACTCTCCTTTAGTCATAGTGTCCTTTTGAATCGCATCCTTCCTGGCCTGTCCTCCTCTTTCCGTTCTTAATTTATTGTTCTCTTTTTTCTAAAGTATCTGAAGCTCTCTTCTTTAAACACTGTATTTGGGTCACAAGTGGTGTGGAAATATTGCACTGGAAGGGCTAATAGAAGAAAATTCTTATCAGGTTTTTTTTTCAATTTTTTCATTAATATTTAAATATTTATAATATTATGTAAATATAAAACATTACTAGCCAAGCTCTTACTATAACTTACTCTAAGTCTCATTCCTAGGTGGTTAAATTAGGACAGTGATCTACGTGGTCAGCTCAGCTGAGCAGTGGCAGATAGGAGATTTATTATTTCAATCACTAAAACTTGCTGGGAAATTTAGTGAAACTCCCACCCRGCATAATGGCCATGTTTTGGTATAAGTTGCATGTAGTTTATTCTCCTCAGAAAGTCTGAACTAGGCCACTTGAATAAAATTACGAAACTGAGAAGCCTGTATTTCTTGCATTTTTTGTCTGCAACATCAAAATAAATTTGATAGATACAGCATTAAAAATAGTAATGAAAAGTAAACAAAATTATTTGGTTTTCTCTGGTGGTAGTCTGTATTGTCACCTAAGCACACAGAATACTAAAAATATTGCTCAGAATAAAATAAAATATTGCTTTTTAAAGCATATTGTAATTAATTCTGCAAATATCAAAAATATGACTCTGACCATGTAGGAGAAAGCAAAGAAAGGAGTAACGATAAAGAGAAGGAAAAGAAGACAGAAAAGTTATTAATAGGTTTGTAATGATCGGAAGTTTATTCTAGGGTTGAGGTAAAACTTAATGGTTCATAAATAGCAAATTCATTATGTTTTTAATACTCAGGTTATATTAACACTATATAACATCTTTATGGTACCATTAGTACCACTTAATCCTAAACTCAATTCGGAAATAAACATTTCCAAATCTTTTTTTCATGGAACAATTGGCCAAATAAATTATTTTTACAATAAATATTATCTGATTAGTGCATGGCTCATTCAATCATAAAGAGACTTATAAATGTTTTATGCCAACTCTTACACAGAGTTCTTAAATGTTAACAAATTAATTTATTTTAAAGGCCATATCAAGGTGAAAACACCAGGGCCCTGGGCAGCAGGACAATACATCACAGAGCCATTTCTCATTCAGTCACAGTAATGGCAAAGGATATGTTAAGACATAAAATGTGATATGGTTTGTTAAATATTCATTTATAATTTGCATTCATTATTAAATCATGTCTTAGAACTAATCTTTAATCTCAAAAATACATAATGTGTCATGAAGTCTATTTGAAAATATAACAATAAATATTTTATGCTTTTTATGGTGCTTTTTAAAGGTTGACTAGAATACACCAAAATGCTTGTCATTAATGTAATTTAATTATTCCAAGGAGATATTCTGATGTTGATTTCAATAATTTATTTCAACCTTTAGGTCAATGTAAAATAAATACCTGTTTGGGAGATGGGCTGTTCTATGATTAATGACAATTTAGCTCCCCCAGTCCTCCATGGCAACACTGTAGTTCATTGTCTGAAACGCATGYGGTGCAATGCGGTAGCTCCAAGAGGTTGATTTTCCCGAGGTCCCGAGCAGTTTGCTTGGTGATTACAGTGCAGCTGCTTCTCTACATGTTCTG
Organism: Amblyornis subalaris; assembly: GCA_018881555.1. Taxonomy (NCBI): domain Eukaryota; kingdom Metazoa; phylum Chordata; class Aves; order Passeriformes; family Ptilonorhynchidae; genus Amblyornis; species Amblyornis subalaris. The sequence goes on from JACAXG010000004.1 coordinate 18,517,474, forward strand.
TTTCACCTCTTGTGACGGCTGGAGATGTGCTTTATATGACACAATAGCTTAAACATTTGTACTGCTGGCAGGTGTACTGACTACAATGTCATATTTGCTGAMTATCCATAGAACTGCTATTCCAGTTCTAGCTCATACACTGAGAAGAAAGGCCTCGATGAGAGGGGCGAGTGTGATGGAGAAGTGATTTGTATTATAGGAGGCTAGGAGCTACTCAATGAACCTTGTAAAAACAGTTCATTAAAATGTTGATGTGCTTGACTGGTTAATGCAAAGAGAGCTTTATTGCTGTCTTATAAAACCTCAGTAACTTCAGGTTGGAGTCAGATCAATGCATCTGTAGTAATTCAGACAAATACCCAGTTTAGGTTAAGAACCATCAAAAACAAAAGGCAAGAAACAACGTTCTTAGTCTTACTACCAAACTAAAACCCACCTGAGTATTTATCTTGCGCAGAACATCCATACTTAGTAAAAGATTGTTGGACAGAGCTACCMTCTGTCAAGATTTCCCTGGATCTTTTCAACCCTGAAATGTCTGTTAGGTGGAATCTGAGGTGTTTGGACATTTGCTAACTCTGCAGCACTTGTGCTAAGGCCCTGGGAATACTTGGGGTGTGCTTAAGGTATGTACAATGTCCTGATTGTGCCCTTTACACCTCACTTTACATGTGGCTCTGGAAAAATTCTGGTTATCCCATTTTTGGAGACTACTGTAAAGAAAAAATAAGTCAAGCCTCTAAATTATAATTCCCATTCAACTGTTGACTTTGTGTATGCGTAGGCACTTATTTGAAAATAACTACATCAATGAAATGGCCTTGTTTGTTTGTTTGTCCTGAACGAAGACTGTGATTGCCCTTCTTATATGCTATGGGATTAATATTAACAAAATAAATCCCTAGCAAAATGAAGTTTCCTGGTCCCTGTCAGAGACAGTGGCAGAGAAAGCTACGGTTCTTGGCACTAGCTTAGCAGGGAACTAGCAAAGACACTCTGCAAAGAATGTGACATCCTGAAGATTCTCCAAAGCAAAGAAGTTGGCTTGAATAGAAACCCTAAGAAGAGCAGGTGGAGCTGTCTCAGAAGCCATGCTGGGCTGCCTAGGAACTTAGAATGAATTGGGTGGTGATTAATAAAGTAATGAAGCAAACTTCCCTCCCCGAAAATCAATGCCTTTGTTGAACAGTAGGGAATCTTCTCTTATTACTCACATACATTCTTCTGAAAAGAGTGCTAAGAGAGGAAAGAAATCTCTTTAAAAGATGCATAGTCAGAGCAAACCCCTGACTCCTAATCAGCCACATCCTCTCCCTATCCTTCTGGAGAATATGGACCATCAATTTCTCCATAAGATGAAGGGGAGGCAAAGCAATAGTTTAGCATCCTATGCATTATCTCTCTTTTTATGATTACAAATAGAGCACTTATGTTCACTGACCCATATCTCATACCAGACATCAGTAGCCAGGTCCAGATTTAGGTTATTGTTCCAGCACGGAATTAGGCCATGTGATCAGGATCAAATTTATCTAATATGATCACTTGATTGTGACATTTCTTACTGGGGCTATATGTATGCACAGCTGAAAGTTGAAGACATAAAGCAAATGCTCTTAAGGCCCAAAAGAACAGTTGTCAGTGCTTTTACAATAAGCTTTGGAAAGGCTGAGGAGACACTCTCTATTGGGTTAATTAAGCTGTCCTTTTGCTTCCAAGTTTAAAAGGAAAAAGTGAGCTTGCTCCCCATGTGGCTTTCCCAAACTCTTTCAGCTACAGCTCTAAGCTTAAATGACCCTCAGTCCTGCAGCATATCAACTTGATGTATATAATTGATTGCTAAACATTTTTTGCAGCTTGTTAAATGGTAAGGCTAAAAAAAAGTAATATATGAATGTTGATTAAAGTGCTTTTGTAGAGAGGGGTCAGAGATATTAGCAAGTTAAAAAGAAAGTGTGAGCTCTGCTGTGGTATGCTACTTCTAACTTGTATGCTTTATTTCACATAATTGATCCCACATGTTTACTCTAAGGACATTTTTGTCATGTTTCAAACTGCAAATATTAAAATGCATTTAGAGTAGGGTATGCTTCAGTAAGGACACTATGCAGAATGCTCAGCAATGTAGATTGCTGGTATTATAATGGCAATGATTATAAAAGGAATAATTACAGTAGCTTGTAATTGTGTGGTGAGGTAAGAGAAAAAATATCAAGGTGTAAAACCTCAGAGTAACAGTAAATCTGAAATGGATAAAGACCGACATTCAAATTATAATTGTCAGTAATTTTGTTTTCATTATAATTTGTGGTGTTTTTTTTTAATAACTGACATAAGATGTTTTCCAGGGGTTTGTGATAGCTAGGCAACAAATAGAATCTGTCACAAACTCTTTGTAGCTTCTTTTATTGAGAAAGGTACGATGCTGTTACAAGTAAAGACTGAAAAATGTTCTGACTGTACATCCAGGAGGTTTCTGTAGTGAGTGGGTACCTGACACAGAACAAATGGTTTGTAAAAAGGCAAGCAATAAATCCCAATCTTTGTTTGGGAAACAATGCCTCAAGGGTTTAATAAGCTCAACTTTTTAATACCAATATGATATTCTATTTTTTTCTTTAAATCATTAATATTATTAAAGAAAAGGTCGAATTTGCTAGAGTTGCCCTGCCAAGTTAGTTATCAATGAAATTCACAGGATTAGAAGAAAAGTTTGGTCATTACTRTTTCTCTGCTAACTATGCCAGTTAATGGTAGTCACAAAAAGCCATTCACCAAGTTGTACAGAGACACATCTGACAGTGAATATAAACTCAGAGCTTTGTGTATATATTGTTGAGTAACTAATGCATAAAAGCAAGTTTTAGTTTGTACCAATCCAAGCAGGATTTGAAACAGTCATTTGGGGGTGAAAAGTTCAATGCTTGATGTACACAACTTCTGAACTACCCCTTTCCTCTCCACATCTTAGTTTGTCTGTTTTTCCTAAAAAGTCTAAATGTAGAAGCTTTATTTTATGGAATACTTTTAAAATAGATTTAAGCATAATTTAATTCTCTGGAATGTCGTAGTTCAACAGTTATTTTACAAAAGGATGTTTTATATTTTTATCTATGCTATTGGGAATTGGACAGAATATTGGTCTGGATGGCAAAGTCTAGCAGGTGTTTGATATTTTTATTAAGTCATAATGTTATTTTAATTGGTAATATCATCTGCCAATTATGAGACTACTTATCATACTACTTATGAGACTCAACTGAAGTGATTTATTTTAAAAATTGCTCAAGAAGATGTATTTTGCTTTTGAGATTTAAGATTAATTTATTTTTCATGTAATCTAAAACTATAAATATTAGTAAGATAACCTTAATGTTATTTCAGTTCCCCCATTTACGCATAAATAGGAACAATGCTCTTAATGTTGTAAGTTTTATTTAGAAATTTTTAAAGAGAAGACAGAATGGGTTTAACTAAAAATAAACCAGTCATTATTAGGGAACTACTTCTAAAAGGTTTTGAGTCTGTCACAACTTTTTAGCTACATAGGACACTATGAGCTAGCTAAAATGAATTTAGAATCAAAGCCAGACAAAGGCTACAAGCAATAAATCCTATTGTAGTAGTAAAATGATCAGGAAAGTGACAAGAGGAAACAAGAAAGGAATATCTCTCTTAACATGGTGTGTTTTATTTTAAATTTTGCAGAAAATTATCAGTAAGACTTTTTTTACTGAACAGTATATCTTTTTTATACAAAATTAGCTATGTGCCTGACTTTAACTTGAAAGCTTTGTAACTCAGACAAAATATTTCTGGAATAAGTTTCATTTAAGACAGCAGAACAACAGTGAAGTTAGAAACATGTTTGTGTCTTTTTTTCATGACTAGCCCATGTCTATTCTCTATGAAATTGATGTCAAAAAAGTATTATATATTTTCAGTGGGAAATAGAAGGCTGCCCTCTACTATCCTTGTCAGGACGTCGTATCCCTTTAATCATACTTTTCATTTCAGTACATTGAAATTTCCGTTACCAAGGACAACATCATAAATAAAAGTGTTTGTGAAATTTTTACCTGCAGCTTCCTAACTTTGTGCATTAAGCATGAGACTAGCAGAGAGGTGGTCAAATGTGAAAATTTATAATCATTTATTACGTACGGCTGAAGCGAGAAGGGAATAAAAGCGTGAAGGCATACATCTATAAACTGGAGCAGAAAAGCTTAAATGAAAAGTAAAGTGAATTTCTGTGTCTTGTCATAAAGTAATGAGAAGCTAGAGCTTTATTCATAGCAACCCAAGATGCATTTACTCTCAATCTAGCTTTAGCAGTAAATGCTTCCCTGATGTATTGCTTCGGACTTACAAAGAAATATTTGTGCTCTACATAATAGTATAGTTAGGAGAATTACTGCATGGCTGAGGAGATTCTATAAAGGTTTATAGCTGGTGCTGTTACTGTAATTTAATCACAATGTAGCTAATGTAGTMCTTTAATATCACACGTTACTTTTTTATTTACCATTTATTAGTAGCTGACAGTCAATCATCACCACATCATAAACAAATCATGCAGGATTCTGTAGGAACCCTGAAGTTCCAGAACAGATGCACTGTAGCTCTTACATGTGCTCCATAATGAACTAAACATCAAATTATTTTTTAATGGAATAATCATGTAAGTCAGGGTTCTTGTTTTCAGTCCATCAGCCAAAGAAAATGTTTTAAGCCATGAATACAATTAGTGTTGCGTCTTGTGCATACATGTGTGAGGTAACACACCAACCCACTGCCAGCCATACAGGAGAATGTCTTCAAAAACATGTAGAAGACTCGGGTGAAAGACACCGTGTACAGGAATTTGCACATACTGATGAATGAGTTTATACACCCTAAGAATTGTGCACTCTCAGCTGCCTTTTTGTTAGATTTGCTCTGATTTGTAAATTGGAAAGTAAATGTAGCAGAGTCCATCAAGTGTTCTTGAGGCACTGAAATCACAAAAAATATGCTGAACTAAGAAGGATTTTTTTATCTTAAGAATGATCATTTTATCTTTATTGTCCTTTTTAGATGCACTGCAGGATCAATTTATCCCAGATTTGTGTTCATGATCAGCCTTTAGTACAGCACCACAGTATTGCATCTGAAGTTGCTTGTTTTAGCAAAATGAAATGCTCATTGGAACTCTGAAAGTATAGCCTCTTTGGACTGAACACGGTGCTTCTCTCAAGACCCTAAAGACACTGTGATCTTTTAAATGCAAACAAAATCTTTTTCAGTCCTCTCCAGCTGTGGGGGAATGACTAGTAACCAACATCAGACTGCCACGTTGATTAATATGTAGCAGTAATAAGCCCCACAGAGATGTATGTTTGTAGGCTATTGGTGCATGTCCTGGGTACGCTGCAAAGAAACAGCCTGAAGACCAAGTGCCTTCAATCACTTGAAAGGCTTGCCAATAAGTCTAGTAATGGTTTCTGGTAAATATGTCTCCTTAATTCAAATTTCATGGAATTTACCCTTTGACGGTGAAAAATACTTCGTAGATGAAAAATGTAAAATATTTGGAGGAGGTATATGGGAAACCCCCCTGCTTTSCCATTAAATAAATGAGAATATTAAATCTCCTTTTTCATTTAGCATTGCATTTTTATGTACACAGGTTATCCAGACCAACTGGACATTTCCAAGTATTAAATCTGGTGTAAATGGAATGCTGTTGATTTGACTTTTCTTAAGTGACTTCAAAAAACTGAAACAAAACAACCCTCCCCACTTTGCTATTAGGAGAAGCCTGTGAGCGCTCTTTTCCCTAAATTACTGTACAGATATTTTAGGTCCTAGTAAATTCTTGAGCTTGTTTATGTATTTATTAACCCTCTGATATATTTTTAATAGGAACCTGAATCACTATGGTCTTCCCTTGTAGTGAGCTCACATAAATGGGTAGTCGTGCCAAGCACAGCCAAATGAAAATGGCTACTGAATCCTTAAACATAGAATTATTGGTAATATGTTAAAAAATATTATGAAAGGAAGAAATTAGTAGAAAACCGTACTAATTTTGTCTCTATCTTCCTTTTTGTTTTGAATGGCTCTGTGTACAGTCCCTTTCAGTGCTTTCTCAAGTGGTTAGCAAAGATCCTATTTAAATCACACTGCACAGAGATCAATTGATTTTTAGACATTATGTGCTATTCTAACTGTTGTAACTTTTAAGGGCATTTTCTGGTTAAATTGACTATAGATTGAATTGCAGACACTAACTGCTATTTTTGAAAGGAGGATTTAATACCACATGCATTCAATTAATACCTTTGTGTCAATATCTATTCAAAACCTACATTAATCCTTGAAAGCTGTAGAAAAATTGTTTCTTTTCAGAGTTATTATTTAACAATTTTTCTGCCGCCTACCTTTGGGACTAAGTTTCTGGCATTTAGTTCTTCTGTTCTAATCTATTTTTATTGCACCTGCCTGAGCAGCCTGAGTCAGTCTCCTACTTGACACTTTTCTGCTCCTCTTCTTGTTTGACTCTTTCCTTTTCTCATGTCATCCTCACCTTTCCTGGCAGACTTGCTGCTAATGTTGCCCCCCTGTTGCTCTGCGTCTTATCTGGAGTGGTGCTTTCCTTTTCTTGCTAATCACGTGTGTAATGCTAAGGAGGATGACACTATGTGAAGATTGGGAAGGCTGGCACAAAATTGTTTCATGATGGTTCTGGATGGTCAATAGGAACTGAAAGAGGTATGGCAAAGCAAAGTGAGACAATTCTTCAGAATATAAAAGTTAAGTGACTGCTTTTCATAAAAGTTAGAGCACTCTGTCTCATTTGCAAGCTAATGGGCAAATAGACCTTATTTTTTTCTTTACCATCTAAAATTTGCTTAACTGAATTATGAATTATTTAGTGCTGGGTAGAAATTAAAACCCAGTTCAACAGAAATGATGCATGAACGTGCGTCAAATTTTCACACTTTTTCTCAGAAAGAACCTTGAAATTGTGTTTGTTTTAGGTGTAAATAATTTGGTTTAATATGCTCACCTTTCTTAAAATCCACCTTTTAAAAATATACTTTTGTGAGGTCTTTAAAAACTCCAAAATGAAGACGAATGAAATTTGAATGTTTCTGGGTATTTTCGTTGTTTTTGTTCATGGTGGGTTTTTTTCCTCTCTTAAAACATCTCCCCTCCCCAATTCAATGTTTTTATTTATTTTGCCATATGCATTTTGGGTCAATCCTGAAACATTTCTATGAACATGTTTTTAAGTTTAAGGCAGTTTTTCGTGCGTCAACAGGGCAACAGTGATATCTGAAAATCCACGGATACAGCGATCTCCCTCTACAATGAAAAAGTGAGTATTAGTCAAGAGAAGGATTCACTGACCTYGCCCTGGAGGAGCTACAGACAGCACTTAGGACTGTCTTTATGCCTTTTTCTGATAAGGAGTTGGTACCAATAACTGCACTGTTGTGTGCTAAGAGCCTTCTCTGTACTCAGGCACCAGTCCCGTTTGAAAGCCCAAAGGGGCTTCGGCTAATAGAAGATGGCAGCACCAGGAATCTAAATTAGTAGGAAAAGATGTATTTGGAATGAGGCTTCAAATACTGTTTCTTTTACAGTGTATCTCCACGTCTAATCCAAACAGAATTGATGTGATATGAAAAATGGGGGAGAGGATGTGGCAAAACTGTTCAGTCACATAATAAGGAGATTATTTCTATGGGAAATGGTGTCTATCATGAATTCATCTCACTGAAGAGAATTTAGATAGGATGTTTTTATGAGGGTTTTTTTAGGCTAGTAATGAAGTCTAAGATGAATAACACTCTATCTAGAATGTATGAAAGTATACGTGTATTTTGACATCTTAAAGGAATATTTTTTATACAGCTTCTTTTTAAAGTTATAGTTTAAAAAAAAAATCCAACACATTCAATCATTAATCACAAATTATTATTGTACACTTTTTGTTACAGTAAAATAAGAATGCTTAGGATGGAGTCTGAGTAACTCTTCTAAATGCTTCAAATCTGTGGAAAAGATTCTGTTCATTTGAGTGGGCAACACTGGGATGTTTTTTAGCTATTCCCTATAGGTTTGTAGGGCTCTGCCTATTATTTCTAAGGAACCCCAAAAAAGAAATTTAGAAAAGCAGATATTGCATTCAGTATAGTTCACTGAAGTTTTTCTGATGTCTACAGATTCAGAACAGCTGTAACCTTACGCTTTAAATTACTTTAAAGCAAAAAGGAGGGCAATACACAGTGGCTTCCAGCATGTGTAACAGCCTTGGGATCTTTTGCAACACGCTTCCCTCTTTGTGTGTATAAGGTGGAGAAATACTTGCAAATACAAACTTGTAAATTGCAACAATACTGGGATTACATTTTGACAGTTTGACTGCTTTCTTATAGAGATCCTACAGTGATTCTTACAGTATAATCTGCACCACTATAATTCTAAATGTTTCCTTTCTTAAGAGAGATTTTTTTTTCCGTGCATCTAACAACATTGTAATGGCTCTGAGTGATCTGGGCTAAGCTCACTAACTACCTTGTGAGATGTAACTAAATGTAAGGAATACAGAATTTAGCTCAATGCAGTGTGAATCAACATTTTTTGAACCACACACAGAACATATTGCAAACAGGTTTTGTGCTTATTTGTGTGTGTTGACTTATTTTGCATGGAGCAGACCAAGAACATGGATTAATTTTTTGGGTGAAATATAATCGATTTTCCTGTACGTTCCCTAGTTGAGTAAAGTACCTAGAGAAAGTTTTATAAAATGAGAAAGTGGGGTTTAGTGACAGAGAAAGTAATCTCTGAGTTGATGATAAGCTCAAGGAACAGATGCAGTTAGAAGAAGTTATAAGCCTGTAAAAGTAAGCTGGAAAGAAATTTGCAGCTCCTTCCCTGCAGCCAGTTTCTAAGTACACCAGTGTATAGAAAGACAGATTTTGTACAGCGGAGGAACCATGCAAAGGCATTGCAAGACCAAGCTCTGAGAACATTGGTTGTTTTCAGACCACTTAATGTGTATGTGTGTGAACAAGAGACTACTGAAAAAAATAAACTGAAGTGTGAGTTTCCTCTCTCTGTGACCGGTGTTGTTTATATTTTTGATGGATATGGTGATGGTGTGATTATGGTAATTAATTTTACCAGAGAACGCCCCAACAGGCTTCATGTCGTGGCTTTTCATGCTCTGAAGGAATATCTTGATTTGTAAAGTATAACTCCAAAAAGAAAAAACAGAAGCAGGAAACCTTTTCATAGTATGATAAATTTCCACTGAAAAAATGAATCCTGTAGCCCTGACTGTAATGCTTATAGACTTATTGGAAAGGTCAGGTTGTCCTCTTTAAGGACAGGTGGAAAAAAGGACCCTGCTCACCTCAAAAAGTAGATCAACGCAGGCTTGTCTAGGCTCCAATTGGATCTTGGTAAGGTGGTTAAAAAAACCTTTTAGATGAAATACATCAGAAATTTGTTCTATCTGCCATATGAAAGCTTATTCTGATACTTCAATATCCTATCCTTGCTTATGGAGAGAGGTGGACAGATGATGCCTTTAAGTCCCTTCCAAATTTTTTTTTAAACATGGATATTTCCTATCATCCTAAACACACCTTGAGCAGAAAGGTTACTGCTGACTTTATCTAAAATAAACTTTAGGGTAGGCTTACATTTGGCAACATGAAATGCTAATTTGCTAAGGCTGTGGAGAACGAGCTGTTCTTTTGATATCCTAGATGCATTGGGGTGGGTTTTTTCATCATTAAGTACTAAGAATTATGATAATAGGCCACTCATCTGGCTAAAATCAGATTTTTCAACTATTGCTGCTCCTTTCCTTAAAAGCAATTGAATCAGTGTTTCAAGAGTCATAGTCATTTTTTGAATCATAAAAATTTCTATGGATAAAAGACAGATCTTCTGGTTTGGGCTATTTGTTGGTATTATTTTCACTATGGGATAGATTTGTCTTTGTGGAAATGTGTAGAGAACAAAGCCCAGAAAACTGTTTGTGTACTTCAGTACTTGTATAGATTCTTGGTGTGGAATCCAGAGTAATACTCTACCTGTCCATTTCCACTTCACCTGCCATTAACAGAAATATCTTTCTAATCTGGCTCAGAACTAAGGATGTGCCATCTGGTTCTACGTGCAGCTGAGACAGAGGAATTAATCTCCAAGGCCATACCAAAGACTCTGTTCCCGGGTAAGTTACTGATTTGCTCCAGGACCTTTGCTACGACAGTTTATTACTACCAATTTTCTGTTAATTAGCATTACAAAATTTCTGCTTGTTCTTTTTTTTTTTTTAAGTTACAGTTTTTATAGCTAGAAAATCCAAATCAGTCACATTGTTTCCTCCTGTTTGCAAAGCCTGAAAGTACTAATTGAGTGATAACTACAAGAGCTGAAGTACTTGCTTGTGGGACAGTGACTTTGAAATTTCACAACAGTAATGTTTCAAAATCAAATTTGTTAACTGTTGGAGTAAAGATTTCTAATTTCTTCAACTATGGTGGAAAAAACCTGATGTTGTATGACAAAAGTTTCCTGAGGCTTACAGTTTCTAGCATTGGTCTGTATTTAAAACAAAACAGTAAATCTCTAATCTCTGTTTGCCAAGACAATTTTTATTTCTTTAAGGATTACAGAAAGGCTGTTTGTGTGAGTAACATGAATTCTATTTGCAGTCTGCCGTTTCCATTGCTGCAATAGTGTTATTTTTTAATGTATGAAAAAAAAAAGGCAGAATTCAGTGTATACATATGATCTTCTAGCTTTCTCTCTCCCATCAAGAAGAAAATTTCTTGCAATCCAAACTTTTTCAGTGCTGGAAGTTTTTAATGCTTTTAAATATTGAATTGTTTTTATTAGGTATTAATTTATTTAGAATATAGTTAATTGATTTTTATTCTTCTACAGTTCTCCTATCTAGTGTTTACATGCATATTTTGCTAATATGGTTTTATTTAATTGATCTTTTGAATTATTACAATAAGGATTTTAGTAGTTGTGAATGCTTAAAAATCCTTTTTAATTATGTCAAACAAAGAGAGACCAAAGGCTTAAAAATAAACAGAAGGATGAAGGAATTCCACATACTCAAGAAGGGGTATATTGAAAAACATGCTGAAATTCAATATATTGGAAGTATCAGTGTAACAGTCTCCACACACCAAAAAATGATTGTAATTTATTGTCTAATCTTGAATGAAATATACTGTCCATAAAAAGGGAAGCTTTTAGGAAATGCCAAATAGTAACAGAAAGAGAGACAAATGTTAAAATCGGGGAAAGAAACTTCTGATAAAAACAACTGCCATGCAAATTTCTGTTGCCCTAAAGCAGAATGAACTTGTGATAAGAGTGTCAACTTTCAGTGGTACCACCCAAACTGGAACAGATCCTGACAAACTTGCTAGAGATTAGAACTGTCCATAGACTGATTTATTCAAGATAGCAAGGACAATTCAGGTAAGAACTGCCAAATTTCAAAGCTGAGCAATCTGTTCACGCCCTGCCCAGACTGGTAAATAGAACTGTAATTAAGCACCCAGCAGTGCTTTCCTCAGATTCCAAAAGGAGGGATTCCAGCTCAGCCAAAGGTTTTTAACCTCTACTTACATCTACCAAGAACACATCCTACTTTGGCATGAGACCTGAAAGATGACAGATGTGCTTGCACGTTCTCTTTTCTCTACACATGGCCAGATTTTCTGTCTAGAAACCTTTACCTTTTCAAGGCATAGATGGCTTTATTCTGGATGTACAGGCTACTGAGCAGAATGGGGCTACAATCCTCTGGGGGTTCATGTGTGCTATTGGAACACAAAAAATACAAATGTGCTTTCTATGCTTCTTGATGAAAATTTTTTTTTCTTTGATCTCAAGAGATATAATAAACAGTTCTGGATAAAATCATTGGCTTGATGACAACACTGCTTAATTCCCAGAAGCCAAAGAACATCTGACCAGTCTGAGCTCAGAACCACACTGCTGCAGACACCAGGGCCCACTGAAGAAACAGAGAAACTCTGATTTTTTTGCAATTAATGAGTTAAAGAAACTGAACTATCAGTTATGTAGGACCATATTATTGTTAACATTTCAAACCAGCTGAGGATCTGTACCTCTTTATTTTCATCACAGATGGACCACAAACTGTCCTGTACAGGTAATTGTTGATGACAGTGTTTGTGTGGAAAATAACCCTCATAATCAGTTGTGGGTGCCAAGACCTTGTAACTCACTGCAAGCAATAAGTAAAATCCTTGGGCTGATTCTATCAGAATAATTTGATGTTAAAGGACACCCCCCTCCAAGATAAAACAAGAAAAAAGCTCCCAGAGGTCTTTAAGAATTAAGATAAGAATGTCCACAGCACTTCATATTTCTAGCAGTTAAATATTTAATGGAGCTGCTATCAAGCTCAAGAACACCAAAAATTTGGCATACCAATTTGAGATCTGGAATTTTTAATTATTCGTTTCAAGTTTTCTGTACGTTTAGTGAATATCCAAGTATAAGTACCTAACTAGTTTGTTTTTCTGGGATTATATGAGATTCATAGATGGCAGAATAGACTCAGAAGCAATTAAAACATTATTTTTGCATGTCTAGGTTAAAAAGAAAATTCTAGTGTCTTGGAAGTCTCAAATGTGTATTTTTTTTTTTTATTCTTAATATCACAGCAAACAATATTGTTTGGACTGACAGTTTTAGGAAGAATTTTAACTCATGAAAGTAACCGAATAACAAGTAGCATGTGGTTTTACTCTCTCTTCTGAGATCAGCCTGAGAAAGGAATTCTTTTTTTCTTTTTCATCTTAACAGCTGATTATTCTTTGTCTCTTTCTGTGGCATCTACCCATTGCAGCCTTCTGCCTGAGATGGAAATCCCTAAAATCCTGGGAACTTGAAATGGAGACAAGAGGAAATAAAAGCATAGACTTTATACCTCCTCTTTTTTTAATGTACGTACACAGCAGATCACAACCAGATTTGTAAATAAAAATTCTTATATTTATATATTTTACACTATTTATATGTGTATTGTTGGCATTGTTTTGCAGAGCATTCAGTAACAAAATACCTGTGATGCTGCTTCTATTGCTGTATGCTGAATAATTTGATTAATCAGCTGCCAGTTGCACATGTTCAATGCAATTATGATATGCTCATCTTACTTTCTGTGACTTCAACATTTACTTTTAGCTCAAGTATAACTAATTTTTGCTCAGTGTAACTTTTGAGAAAGTTTCTGKTTTTTTTTTTCCACAATCTAAATGCATATTTCAGATGATTCTGTGAAAGGACTCAGAATGGTCCACTAACTCTGTATTTAGAGAGAGATAACTGGGATTTTATTCCACAAATACTTTGCCTGTGAGTAATTCACTTATTTGAGTTGCCAAGCTTCAGGATTCTGGTTATTCTGTTTACCAATAAGCATGATGATATAAGTGTAATATATATAATGTGAGGGCATAGTCAAAACCATAGCTGTCTCTTTTTTGAATCTATTCTTACTTATTATTGAGCTCATTGATGTAACCTGAAAAGAACTGAAAGGAAGTGTTGGGTTTGAGCTTTTTTGAAAAACAAAACAAAAGAAATTAAGCAAAAGTACTCTCTCCCAAGGGTTTTACGCTGGCATTGGGTAATGCATGGAAAAATTACATATGAAGGGTACCTCTTATTACTCCCTGCTTAATAACAGTGATTTTGCTGATGAGCAAATTCAGAATTAATCCAAATGTCTTCAAGTAATTTGCATGTTGCAATTACTTTGCTTTGGATTAAAAAGTTGCAATTTCTTTGCTATTCACATGCAGTGTCTTATCAGAAAATATTTTCAGTCTGAAAGTCAAGGTTTTTTTCTTGATATATTCAAGTGGCCAGTTTAAGTATTAATATTACAAGATAGGGTAATTTTACAAATGAATTTAAAACCAGTTATAAAACCATGGCGAATCTGAGTTACAGAAGCATTTTCATAGCAGACTATATATTCTGCATTGTATTTCCATTTGCCATTCCATTCTTCCTGGTAATTTGACTGTGTTTTTCAGGATTCTGCCTGCAGATTGCAAGAAGTTGCACTGTTAACTCGTACTGGAAACACATCTTTAAATAAGGTGAAAACGTTCAGAGAAACTCACCCAAGTGAGTGTTTTATTTGGTTTTATCTTATTTTGTCTAATAAGAGGCCAATTTGAAGCAAGCCCTTAAAAGAACTTTGGTTATTCATGTATACTATCTGCTTGGGTTATTTTTTTTTTCTGTCCTCATACATCTCTTACTTCCTATTTAAATTTCTAAAATAATTAAGTGGTGTGTATACATTTGTCAATACATATGCAGGAGTATATTTTTAGTGTAGAATTTGGTAATATTTGTTTTCTTTCAGTTTTAAAAAAAGAAACATCAGAAGTAGAGATATTCACTCCTTCCCAGTTTGCCTTAGGATCTTTGTATTTTGACTTTTTAAAATAAATTTATTTTGTTGGTCTTTTGCTCAAAAGACCATTCAAATATAACATTTAATTTTCTAATTAGTGTTATAGATCCTTTGATGTTAAGTTTTTCATTTTCAAAAGTTGAATATCACAATATAGTTGATGCACTCCTGTGTTATCAAATAAATGCTCAAGGTACAGCTTATAATGTTGAAAAATAGAAAAATAAATTGACCTTGATGAAGTGTGTCTTCTTTTGTCTGTTCCCAGGAAAGTTTATTTCAGGTATTTCTACTGCTGAAATGATTAGAGTTAACAGCTTTTTCCCTCCATTTTATTTTACAGGGTCTCTTCATCTTCCTGATATATGGGGTGTACAACACAGAGGTAAGTCTGCTTGGAGTATCTCAAGGCTGACAGAGTGAATGAGAGAAATGACAGGTTTCTTATCTTGATAACTGAGGGACAAAGTTGGCTTTCCATACGAGTGTCCTACTGCCCTTCATGCTTGGACTAGCTTATATGCATCCCAGCTTACCATTAAACACAGACACCCTGAATAAAGGGACAGACTCATTTCTCATAGGCATTGACTAATATTTTACTGCTGCTTTAAGTTTTTTGAATTCCTGGTCTGTCTTTTAACACTTAGCTAAACCTGACAGTCCTAAACTGTTATAATCTAATGTACATTTAAAAATTAACTGTTAGTTTACATGCTACGTAAAGGAAACTGCATTTAAATTATAAAAGGAATAAGTTTTATGTAACAAAATTTTGAAGCACAGCAATGCCATCAAATTCCACTTTTTGCATCAATTAGATGTGTTTAAGATTTTAAAATCTGACCCAAGCCTTTGTACCAGTTAAGGTTATGAAAAGTACTTGCTATTTAAAGGCTCGTCTGTCATAAAGCAAAATATTTTTGACAGAAAAAGCATAAAACTCATGAGGAGTTTACCTTGTGCCATTACTTCCATTATGTTAATATGTTTAATTCCAAGTTTTTAAGCTAAGGTTCCTCCAACGTTTGCATTTTAAAACATTACAGAACTGTAAAAAGCGTTCAAAGTAAATAGTTAGAAATTAAGTAGAATTCTATTTCCAACTATGGACTGGAGCATGGACTACCAGAAAAATAGTGGAAAAGGCCTCCTGATTAAACAAATAAGGTACTATTTCAAAATAACAATTTTATTGCATTACCATCATGAATTATTTCCGTACATGCAGCTCAATCAATGAGCATTATTAGTATGGGTTTTCYGTAACAGTGGACCAAAGAATCCCGTCCGTGGGCTCCAGAGCTCCACGCGAGGGCTCAGCTGCTGGGAGGTGTCCCAGCTCGCCTGGGCTCCCAGCTCTCAGCCGGGAAAGACCGGGGCCCGGGGTCCTGCTCCCCAGTGTGTACGTGGTCAGCAGCGGGGGAGCAGCGTGTGTCACATGTGCCCGATTGATACATCAGACTAAAATACTGCTTTTTAGTGGTAGTGTTTCAGGTGTGGGAGTGGAGTGGCTTTATTAACTCCGTGGCGTTACGTGCAAGTCATGTCATTGGTCTGAGATCAAACAGCAACACCCTCGAACCTTTTGTTAAAAATGCTTCATTTCGGCCTCGCTGCATCTGCAGCTGCGTGGCACGAGCCAAGAGCGCTACTGAGCCTGCGGCGGCTGCCCGGGGCCGGAGCTTTGCACAGCCTGGGACCGGCCCCGCCGCGCGTTCCGGGGCAGCACCTGCGCTCTGACTACGGGCTGCGCCCGTGCCGCCGCGCGCGGGCGGCGGTGCCCGGTCCCGTTATCCGCGCTGCGCGGACGGCGGAGGCCGCGCCCGGCTCTGCCCGCAGGGATGCGGCGGCTCCCGGAGCGCGTCCCGGCGGTGCCCCCCGTCCCGCCCGAAGCCGGCCCGTCGCCGCCGCCGCCGCGGGCAGCGCCCACCCCCGCGCCCCCCGCGCCGCGCCTGCGCGCCCGCGGCCCGTGCGGCCGAGGCTCCCAGCGTGCCGCGCGGCGCGCATGTGCGGCGGGGCGGGCGCTGCTAATTCCATTGTGGAGCGGACGCGGCGATATTTGTAACTGGCGGCGGCGGCGGGAGCCGTAAGTGCAGCCGGGCCGGGGCCGCCGCGGGCGCGGGGCGGGAGGCGGCGATGCGCCCGGGCGGCGGCTGCCGGGCCGCCGAGGGAGCCGCCCGCTGAGCCGGCGCGGTCCGGCGGGCGGGCGGCGGGTCCCGCAGCCCCTCTGGGCCGCGCCTCCTCTCCGGCCCGCCTTCCCGGGGGATGAAACTCGGCAGCGGCTTCCTCGGCGGCGGCGGCGGCAAGAGGGCGGCGGCCATGGAGCCCACGTTCCCCCCCGGCATGGTGATGTTCAACCACCGCCTGCCCCCGGTCACCAGCTTCGCCCGGGCGGCCGCGCCCCCCGCGGCGGCCCAGCACCCCCCGCAGTGCGTGTTACCTCCGGCCGCCGCCGCCGCTTCCTCCACGGCGGCGGGCGAGCCCCCGGCGCCTCCGYCCCCGCAGGACGTGACTTTCAAGAAGGAGCCGGCGGGGGCTTTTCCCTCCGCGCCCTCCTCGCAGAGGAGCCCCTGGGGCTTTCTGCAGTCCCTGGTGAGCATCAAGCAAGAGAAGCCCAGCGAGCAGGAGGAGGAGGAGCAGCAGCAGCCGCAGCACCATCACCACTACGGGGGGCTTTTCGGGGGAGCGGCGGAGGAGAGACCCCCTGGCCTGGGCAGCGGCAGCGGTGAAGGAACCGGTCAGAGCGTGATCCAGGACCTCAGCCTTCTACACCACCTGCACCAGCATCCCCACCGAGACCTGCTGCTGACTGGCAGAGGCGAGGGCACTCCAGGGAGCGTGGGTGAGCCAAAGCACGACGCCCAGGTCAAGAAGGCAAAGAGGCCAAAGCCAGAAACTCAGGGAATCAAAGCCAAGCGGAAGCCAAGCGCTTCATCCAAACCCCCCCTGGTGGGAGATGGGGAAGGTGCCGTTGCGTCCCCCAGCCAGAAACCTCACGTCTGCGAACACTGCAGTGCTGCCTTCAGGAGCTCCTATCATTTACGCAGGCACGTGCTCATCCACACCGGGGAGAGGCCTTTCCAGTGCAGTCAGTGCAGCATGGGCTTCATCCAGAAGTACTTGCTGCAGAGACACGAGAAGATCCACAGTAGGGAGAAGCCTTTTGGGTGTGACCAGTGTAGTATGAAGTTCATCCAGAAGTACCACATGGAAAGACACAAGAGGACGCATAGTGGAGAAAAGCCATACAAATGTGACACTTGTCAGCAGTATTTTTCGAGGACTGATAGACTGTTGAAGCACAGAAGAACATGTGGTGAAGCCATAGGTAAAGCAGGGGCTGGAATGGAGCCTGGATCATCAAATAGCATGGGTAGCTTGGCTGCATTGTCTCAGGGAAATACAAGTTCCTCAAGGAGAAAAAGTAAAACAAAAAATACGTCCACTGAAAACAAAGGAAACAAGTGTAGCAGCAAAATAGCTGAATCTCAAGTTACAAGTAATGTGGCCATGCCAAGTTATGCAGTTGATATTCCTATTGTGTCTTCCAGTGGTGGTCTAGTTGGCACAGGCATAGAAGAACTTCAGAAAAAGGTGCCAAAATTGGTCTTGAAAAAAGCAAGCAGAAAACAGGCAGACAAAAATTACCTTAATTTTGTATCACCACTGCCAGATATTTTGGGGCAAAAACCACCGTCTGGGAAACAGAGTGGCTCTCTAGGCCTAGTAGCCAATACCGGTGTAGAAACTATCGGCCTTCTCCAAAGTACAGGTGGTAAACCGGGTCAAATAAGTAGCAATTACGATGATGCCATGCAGTTTTCAAAGAAAAGAAGATACTTACAAACTGCAAGCAGTAACAGTGCCTTTTCACTTAATGTCGGACACATGACTTCCCAGCAGTCCGTCATCCAGTCTCCAGGTGTTAGCGTTATGGATAACGAAGCTCCTTTATCTCTTATTGATTCAGCATCTCTAAACAGTGAAATAAAGTCTTGCCATGACAAGTCTGGTATTCCTGATGAAGTCTTACAGAGCCTTTTGGACCAGTACTCTCACAAATCGGAAGGTCAGAAAGAAGATCCTTTCAGTATAACTGAACAGCGTGTGGACTTGCACACCTCAGGAGAACATTCAGAGATGGTTCAGGAAGAAAACTTGAGCCCTAACTCTCAAACAGTTTCAAATGATAAGGCAAGCATGTTGCAAGAATACTCAAAATACCTCCAGCAAGCCTTTGAGAGAACAACCAATAGCACTGGCTTTGCTTTTGGACCCAGTTTCCAGTTTGTTAGCTTGTCTTCAACTCTCCATAACCACACTCTGTTTCCAGACAAACAGATATACACTACATCTCCACTTGAGTGTGGCTTCAGCCAATCTGTTACCTCAGTATTGCCAACTGCGTTGCCAAAACCTCCATTTGGGATGTTGCTTGGATCTCAGCCAGGCTTTTATTTGTCTGCTTTGGAGGCTTCGCATCAACAGTTGACTCCTTCTCAAGAGCTGGATGATCTCATCGATCCACAGAAAAACTTAGAGACTTCATCTAACTACCAGTCAACATCTCAGAAACTGACTGGACAGAAGGAACAGAAAAACTTAGAATCCTCAACGAGCTTTCAGATCCCATCTCAGGAGTTAACCAGCCAGATAGATCCTCAGAAGGACATAGAGCCTAGAGCAACCTACCAGATCGAGAACTTTGCACAAGCGTTTGGTTCTCAGTTCAAGTCGGGCAGCAGGGTGCCAATGACTTTTATCACTAACTCTAATGGGGAAGTGGACCATAGAGTAAGGACTTCAGTGTCAGATTTCTCAGGGTATACAAATATGATGTCTGATGTAAGTGAGCCATGTAGTACACGAGTAAARACCCCAACCAGCCAGAGTTACAGGTAAGGTCCTGACTGTGACCAGGCTGTGGGGTCTTCTTAATGTAATTTGTTTTACTTTGACAACACTGCCAATTGGAATGTTTCTACACGGTCCTATTAAGAATAATGTAACATGCCCTTTCAATGCAACTTTTCATATTTAGTTTATTTTGTTAGTGTGATTTTTTTAGCTCTGTTTATTATGGTTTTTAATCAAAAATCGATAGTTTTAAAATAGTGTTTTTGTTCAAGTGACAATGTTTAGCAATCAAATTTACATTATGTAGATTGTCAGGGAATAGCCCAAAAGTTTAAAATGCAAAAAATTAACTTTGTTCCTAGGACTAAGGTTTATTCTAATTGCTTTACTCTCAGGAAAGTGTAATGAAGCATGGGAATTCTATGCACCGTTAGTGTATTGGAACTTCCAATTTACAGATGATGACAAATATATCAGCTTTTTGAGGAAGGGATCTATGACATTTCAAATTGCTGTCTCTTGCATCGGCCGATCTGAAAGAATTTTGCTACCTAAATCTTGTTATTTTTAAAGTACTCCTGTTCTTCCAGGTGATGCTCATTCCAGGCAGGTGGAGCAAATATTCTTGGGTCTGTACGATGAGCCCAGCATGGTAGCTTTAATCTGAACAGTAATGTCCCCAGAACTTCTGTGTAAGACTGTAATTCTGTAAAGAGATTCTGTTGACACAAACCTTGAGAACAAAATGTGTGCAGCTGGTTCATGGCATTAGAACCCCAACTTGAAACTACAGTCGTAATCCAGATAGGTTTTTGGGATACATTATTTATTACACATGGTTCAAAAAAGTCCATCTCCTGCTCTTCCCCTTTTTCACATTCTTTTAGTGTAAAGGGTTCCCTCTATTTTATTGTGTTCCTTGTTCCTCTGGACTTGATCTTGGTTGTCCCCCTGCCCTTTTCTTCCCCTTTTCCCCTACTCACTCTCTCACCCCAACTTAATAGCTAGCATTTAAAAAGATTTACATTCCAGAAAGTACATGTCTTACAATGTACTTTCTGATGTCTTATGACATCAGATGATGAACAATGAACACCCACGTTTTAGAACTATGTCGAGGTTTCCATGTACGATAAGAAATAATATACTCCCAATTGTACATAGTAAGGCCCCTATCCTGCATCAGGATCAGCTAACATGGACCCCTGTGCCCAGCAGTGTCCCAGTGGTGTCACTGGAGCTCTTTACAGAGAGAGGCGCTTGCAGCAGTTCATCATGGCAGGCTCTTAGGGCCTAAGGCTGCAATTCCATCAAAGGATTCTGGTGATGGCATCAACTACAAAAGTAAAACTTGAGTGGCTTGTTAATATCAACAGAACTTTTCTTTGGAATTATTGCCTTACTTTATGTATATTTTGTGGTACATTATTTATTATATGTGAATCCTGATTAATGCCTGTGGAGCCATGGAAACCTGCTAGAAATACTGGTGGCCATTCAAAGCTGCTGAAACGCAGTGGCACTGCTCTAAACCACTTTTTGCAAATGTATTTTTTGATTAGTTTTTTAATGTAATTTTGGTGATGTTATGATGATGGTTTTTTATGTACTCTTGGTGATGTTTCAGTCTTACGTACTTTTCTGTTGTCAGGAAGGTACCAGTGGTTGTTTGCAGTCTTATTGTGTAATCAGCCTATTACAGGCTTCCATGTATAATAAAGTTATTAACATTGTGCAAGTGTAAAACACTTCTGTTATGAAAGTGGTGTATTATTAAAGGAATTGTTACAAAAATCCTGGGTAATTTCTCCTGTTGTCCCTCACCACCATGAATTGAAACCTGAGCCCACTCGTGATCTCTTGCTAGTAAACTGTCTTTTTTTTTTTCCCTCACTAATCTAGAGTTTGTTCTCATAGAATCTGTGTAACTCCATTAGCTTTTTTTTTATACTTGATTCTGTATTTCACGCTATTTCAGTTTAAATAAGCAAACAACAACTGTTCCCTAAACACAGAACCCAGCCTGTTGTCAGGGATGGAATAGTCCGTAACCACTGTGTTGGCTTTTTTAGTACCTCTTCTTTTGTTTTACAGAGGTTATAATTTACATTCTTTATATTGTGTGTAGTAGAAGTTGCATATGTATTGTTCTGGCTGTTTGCTTTAACTTAATAAAACCCATTATTCACAAAATCATAAAGGTATCACTTCTATTATCCAGTCACGCTTTTGAGAACCAATTAAGGAAGCTCTAGGAGATTAAATTTTGAGAAGGAATAATATAACTTACTGACACGTTTTCAGGTTTTCTTCAGTTCCCTTTTGAGTCAAATAATCTGAATGTGCTATTTAGAAACCAGGGCTCGCTCTCGTATCTTTAGCTTAGCAACACTYGACGAAGTACCTTAAGTTAAAATGTTTATACAGCCTCAACTTTTCAAATCTGTGGTTTTGATTAAAAATATCCGAATTGCATATTGTTAACTTCAAAGACTTTCCATAATTGCTGGAAATTCAGAATGACACATACATAATAGAATAATTTAATTCAAGGTAAAGATTGTAAAAAGTCCTCTATCTGCTTTTTGGGTTTTTTTTTTGGTTGTGGTTTCCCCCTCACCCTCCTATTAACTCTGGCATTATAAGGAAAGCCCTGTAAAAACAGTACTATAGCAAAATACTTTAAAAGCATTTTAGGCAGTCTGAAGATAGGTTGTGGATTTACTTGATCTGGCTTTTTCTTCAGCTTTGCATGTGAATTTGAATCAAGGCAATGACATGGATGACAAAAATCCTTGGCATGTTGAAAAGCAAGGACAAAAACTTTACACAGTAAATATGGAATATGCTCAATGTTTAATAATTAGAATATTGCTAGGAATAATTTAAAAATATGGAGAAATGTAGTGGAATTTTGTATGTTCTTTGCACAGCTTAGTCATTCAAAAATGTTTCTCAATAGAGCAGAACTAAACCACCTACTTTAATATGGAGTTAAATTTTCTTTAAATAATGAAGGTAAGGATATGTTAAAGTTGCATGGAAATTAGGCTGTGGCTTTACCTGCTACATATTAGAAAACTACATAGTAAGTAGTAGTTAACCCACATGAACTAAAGTGTTGCTTAGGGATGTGTCAGCGGGAGATGAAAAAGGGAAAGCAAAATGGTTCTTGAATTCTTTTCCACTTTATTTCCAGGTTTAGTTTGTTGTTGGTTTTAAATGAATTACGGGAGGGGGAATGATAACCTGGTTCTTACCACTAACAGGAGTGTAAAGAAGGATTGATATATGTAATGATAGAAAATGATACATAAACTGTAACACTTCCTCTTAGAGTAGCTCACATAACGTTAGTGCCTTGGAGCAAGTGCATTATGGTACCATGAATTGTGATTGCATCTCTGTCCCAAGCCACTGAAAGTGCATATCTGACCCACCTGCATATGATCTAGAAGAGCCAACCAAAATTTGTTGTAGTTCCTGAATTACTTCAATTGGACACAGGCTTGTGGGTGAAATGTTACAGTAAGAAACTGAAATGAAAGGAGAATGAAAAAAAGTGAAAACAGAATGGTGTGAAGGGTATTTGCAATTTCAGCTTGATGAACTACTGATGAAGAAAAGCTGCTTGATGCCTTGTGGAGACCTTGAAAAGATATGGGAATAATTCCATGTATTCTATTAGTAGTTTTTTGTTGTTTCAATTGTTTGGTGTTCCCTCACCCCCCAGTATTATATGCTTGATAACAGTGTATCTGTTTGAATGATGCTTCTGCGGTATTTTTTCCACCAACTAGAAATCAGCCTTGTTTGTGTGAAGTTGCTGTTGTGGCTGTGGAAATGTTTGTTATACTTGAGAAGATACATGTAAGTTACTAACTGGATGCTCTACTGGTTGAAGGGAATCAGGTCACGTTAACATGAAAGAGCCTGTTTAGAACCCCTGTGTCTACCAGCTTTAAACATTTGAGCTGTAATTTCCCAGTCTCTGTCTCATGCTCTGTGCACTATCTTTCTCTAGGAAACTTCTGCAAAAATTGCTCATGTATTTCCTAAAATTAGGTTAAGGAAGAAAACTTTCTTGTTCCACTGGTGTTTTCATCCCATGCTCCTTCAAAACCAAATCATCCTCTCCCCAGCTAGGACTTTAGACTATGTGGATGCATGTATTTTGTTGAAGCAGTGTTTTTGAAACCTGATAATTAAGAGGTTTTGAAAATTCTTTTGCGTACAGAGATTTCAAAGGATAATGCATGAGGCTGTTTTAATCATTTGGTATGTTAGTCCACATGGCAGTCTTTTTTCTAATGTGTTGTATGTGGGTGCATGTGTTGTAAATTGTCAGTCTGGAATCTTTTCTTGCTGCTTATATAAACTGCAGCATCTTCACTTTTAATATTCTTCTCAAGCGATTTTTGTGCAACTGTTTTGTTTGTTTGTATAAACACTTAGGAAAATATGGTTTACTAAGGAAAATATGGTTTACTATTGTGCACATCATTTGGAACACAGGATATACACCCTGCTTACCAAATGAACAACTATCGTACACTTCGTTATCTATGTTGTTTGAAACATATTTCTTGAGCAGCCTCATCCTGCATAGTCCAGCTTCGTTCTCTGAGGGTAAGCGTCCTGTTTGATGTGGATACAAACAGCAAGACTGTTGCTTGGAAGAAGTTCTCTCTCATCGTGTCATCAGTCTGTTGTAATGTACATTCAAGATATGGGGTGCATTGAGGATTARATAGGACACTTAGTTCTGACATTTTTGGAACTTATAATGCTTGATTCATAATCTTTACAGTAATGTAAATTTTTGTATATAACATACCTAATTTAAGAATATATTTCTTGGATTATTTGAATATACTCCATCTTACCTGAAATGTATTTTAAATAGTCTCTTATTTAGTGCTACAATTATCAAAACATTCTGGGAGCTAATGAGGCATGTAGTGGTCATTATGCTGGATCTGCAACAAGCATCAGATATTCTGTAGTAGCTCAGGTGCCACCTTTGCTGCTAAGACCTGCTTTATCTAAAACTAGGTTATTACCATTCAGAATATTCCTGTGTCTTGGTCAGAAGGAACCTTTACTTTGTGCTGTTGGCAAAAGATTTCATTTTGATTTTTATCTCAAAGGTCAAAAGGCTGGGGTTTTTTTCATCCCAAATTTCTCCTTACAGTGTGCTCATACTCTGTTCCCAGTGGATAGGTTGGAGTCTTGACTGGGACATGATGTGTGCGGGTGCTGGCATATGGCCAGAAATTATTTGGTGATGGTAAGGATGATTCAGTCTGCTCAAAGATGCCGAACATTTTTTTTCTGGAGGAGGGAAAAATACCTCACAAGTGGGAGTGGTTTTGGGTGCTATTACATTCTGAAACGAGTGGGAATAAAACTAGGCTGAGACCTGTTGGTAGTAGAATTAACAAAGCAATCCATGTGCAATTCGATGAGTGACAAGGTTTAGAATCACTTTAATTTGCTTTCCAGTAATGAGGAAATATATAGATGTGTAATAAAACATCTTGCATGTTTTGCTGAGGTGCCTTAAATTCTAGTGGAAAAATTATGTCAATGGATCTTCTTACCTCTTAAAATGATCTCTAGAATGAAAAATATATTGTCTTGGAAGCTGCTGGGTAATACTGGAAAATGAGACTAATCAGGATTAGCTTCTTCAGCTGCAGAGGGCATTCACATTGTGTCAGCTATTCCTGCCTGGAATTCGGTCAGGGTAGTGGTAACACATTTACTTGTAGAAGCTCCTGGCCCCATCCTGTCTCAAGGGGCAGAAGGCACTCACACAGTCTTGGCAGAGGGGACGTGGCCTGCCTTTTGCAGCTGGGCTGTGGCCAGTGGTTGGGAAGTGTGAGAGACAGCGCAGCGAGCTCCATTTTTTACAGCACGGAGGGTTTTTTGAAGGCCTGCCACTTCCAAGTATTGACTCACTTTGTGAAATTGAAATGCAGAGATCTGTGCCAAAAGTCTGCTATCTTGGGTTTGGCCAGAGGGTTGAATAACCCCAGGGGTTATTCACCAGTAATCAATGGAGATGTGACACTAAAACTATTCAACTTGTTTAGCTTAAGAAATTTGTGAAGGGTAGGTCAAATTATATCTTGTTCATGTACTTGGTCCATCAAACCGTGTAACTACACGTGCACTTGATAATGTAAAGTTAAGTCTGTGTGAAATGTGTAGGTGATTTAAAAGTTTACCTCCTGAGCATTCTTAATTAAACTTTTCGAGTTATTTAATAGTCATTTAATATTAGTCTGGGGACATGACAGTTGAACTAATTACTCATCTTGTGTTCTTGGAACTTGCATTTTTTTGAGAGATGGCAATAATTTTTGTGCAGATACTAAATTTGATTATTTATTCTGGAGTTGAGAGACACTTTAGAGTAAAAGTAGTTTCATATTTTGTTTTATGGGCTTCTGGAAATGGTACTTCACACGTTAGCTTAAGAGTGGATGGCAAAGGGCATAAGACTGCTGAAATCATTAGTTTTTACAATTTTTAACACCATATTTTGATGCTTACATGTTTTGTTCTTCTCACAATGAAGCTAAATTAAAATCTCTGAGAAAGAGGTCCCTCTAATATAGCATAATGAAGTCTTTAAATGGGTACAGTTGTAGGTCATCGTGAATAGGAATGCAGTGACCTTTGTCTTGACAATGAAGCTGACACAAGCTTCTCAGAGCTGTTCTTTTTTTTATTATTTCTCCGCCAGAAAGGACACAAATAAAACAGAGGATCCCCCTTCTCCCATCAGTGAACAAAATCAAAAGACTAGAAAATGTGTTGTAATTTGTCAGTTTGCAAAATCTAGAAATAACACGGACTTCTTTCTCAATACAGACACTGCTACAGGAATGATTTGTGGCAAGGAGTTGGGAAAAGAAGGAAAGTCTACTTGACTGGCTGTATGACTGGTAAAGGGCCTTCTGGTTTCTTAAGATACTTTGTAATAGCCTGTGTTGATTTTGGGATACACAGCAGCAAGGCATTCAAAATTATTACTTGTACCTTATTTATAATTTTGAATTTAGAAAAATCACAAATGTTCCTGTCATTTATTTTACACTTACTTTTGCAGGCTTGCAACGCACTGTGTTGGAATCTAGCAAGGCTTGAATTTCTTGGTGGCCTGTACAAAAAAGCAAAGCATTTTGCAGAAAGCACATAAATGGGGCTGTTTCCTAATGGGGAGACACTGTTGCTCTATACAGCTTCAGCAGAGGTTTTTGAATTGCAGTGCTCAGCAATTTTGTTTAACCATAGAGAATCATCTGTCATTCTTAAATAATGGCACTACCTACTAGTTTAGGGTTTAGGACTTTCTCAAGGTTTCAGCAATGTTGATCTGAATTTTGCTGCCTCTTGTAGAGGAGAGGCCTGTGTAGCAGAGCAAACTCTAAAGTGTACAGTCAAGGGAATGAATGGAGATTTGTTCTATTTGTAAGAAATCATATCTATAGAACTGGTTGTCTATGATCAGATAATGATTTTATTTATTTTTAGCCAAGGACCTGACTACATGTTTTTTTGAAGAGTGGGTTGATTACTCGATGATGATGATGATGAATGATATTCCCATAAGGCCACAGCCTGGGTGAGTACCTGAAACAGGTATTTTTACTGGGAATGTCCTTCTCTAACAATATGCTTCATCAAAAGGAAAAAAAGAAAGAAAATAAAAGTTTAGAGTATGCACATGTTATTTCAGAGCCTTGTAAATTAAAAGAGTGAAACAACATTTACCATATAATAAGTTTTTAAAGCCTGTTCCAGGAAAACAATACACTGATACCATATAAACAGATCTAGTGGACGGCAAGAAGTGATTTTAATAGGCGAAAATAAAACGGTGTGTGGAACAGTATGTTAATAGCTGGTTAGAAAAATTTAATTTGTTGTTTTCTATAAATGAAAAGACTTACTCATAAAGCTTACTTTATAAGCTGTAACATGACTAATTTGATACCGGAGCCTTTTATTTTTGCAACTTCATGTCAAATACTCTCAGGGATGGAAAGTGGAAACACTGATTTTCTTTTTTCCAGAGGAAAAAGTGTGCCAAAGAATGAGGTAAATTTTTAGTGAAGATTAAATGCTATGCTGTTTCTGCACATGCTAACAGTTATGGTAAACAACTAATTTCTACTTATTTGCCTTAATGTGCTAATATAACCCAAAACCTGCCATGCTTGGCATTTAGCAGGCTGAGGTGGGCTGGTGGCCATCTCGTGAAGCTCAGCAAAGTGAAATGTTCAGTGCTGCACCTGGGGAGGAATAATCCTATACATCAGTACATGCTGAGGGCCAACTGGCTGGAAAGCAGCTCTGCTGAAGGACTTTGGGGGCCTGGTGGACAACAAGCTGACTCAGAGCCAGCAATGTGCCCTTGTGGCAAGAAAGGCAAATGATATCCTGGGATGCATCAGGGGGAGCATTACCTGCACTGGAGGAAGGTGTCCTTCTAATTCACTCAGCATTGGTGAGGCCACTGGTGGGGTCCCGGGCTCCCCAGCACAAGAGGCAGACTGACTGAAGTGAGTCCAGCAGTGCCACAGGGGTGATTAAGCACCTGGATTCTCTTTGATTGTAGGAGAGGCTGAGAGAGCTGGGACTGTTCAGCCTGGAGAAGGCACGCTCAGGGTTCTCGTCAATGCCTACAAATACCTAGGGAGAAAGAAGGAAGACGAGGGAGCCAGACTCTTTGCAGTAGTACCCACTGACAGGACAAGAGACAATGGGCACAAATTAAAACACACGATATTCCACAAGAAAACACTTTTACTGGGAGGAATAAGTTGCCAGAACGGTCATGGAGTGTCTGCCAGTGGAGATATTTAAAGCCCTGCTGCACATGGTTCAGGACAAGCTGCTCTACTAACCTGCCCTGAGCAGGAGATTTGGACAAAAAGAATTCAAGAGGTCCTTTCCAATATCAATAATTATATGATTCTCTATAGTTTTGTTTGATCAGTGGGCTGTGCCAAGTAGCAACGACAGGTTCCATGCTGACATGACAGCACGTGTCCCTAGAAAGTAATACAATGTGTGTCTGAAAGTGCATTGTTTATTGGAACAAATGGGCTAGAGAATTCAGGATGTTGCTGCGAATCCTGGTAAGCACTTAAATGTTTCAGATCTCTAGCTTGGACATTTGAGTCTGCATTAACTTGGAGGCATTTTCCTGACAAGTCTTCCTTAGTCTTTTGTTAAAGATTAAGAAGAAAAGATGGTGAAAGCATTGTGAAATAAAATTTTTGCTGTTTATATTAAATACAATATAAAATATACAATATATACTTTTTGTTTGTTTGTTTTACTAACTTTCCTTCTTTCATTTCTTGTTAACTGGAGAAGGTAACCAAAAGGAAACATCTAACTGACACTAATTTACATGATTTGTGAGACGGTAATTGCTTTTTCCTTTCTCTCCCCCCAGGTTAGCTGAGATGGCCTGACTTGAAGCTGCTCTTGTTCAGAGCTCATGCAGAGCAAAGCAGGGAGAATGCAGCTTCTGGTTTTGGTTCAGACTTTGAGTTGAAATCTTTCTTCTGGAGAAAGGCAGGCACAGAATATTATCTTATCAGTCTGTTGATAAGTCATAACAGCATTAGGCTGTTTCAGGCATTGCTGTCAGCTGTTGTTCTGGTCACGGGCTCGGTTGTTGCAAAAGACTGTCTTGACTGGGTGAGCCAGCTTTTTTTTTTTTTAAAAAAAAACCAAAAAGAAAAAAAAAAATTATTAAAAAGGATGTGGATTAAAATCTATATAGTGAATGGATGACAGCAGTCATAAGTTTTGTATTCCAGATGTTTTTTGAAGCTTAATCAAAGCTGGATATTATGGCAATGTAATTTGGGTCGTCTTTGGTGGGTCTAGTCTGGATCTTCCTCAGGATCAGGGCAGTAATGCTAAAGGATGTTGCAGTGAATCCTGGGCTTCCATGTGGTGATAGTTGTCAATTATATTGGGAAGTTTCATAATTTTCAGACATCTATTGTCTGAAATTCAGAGATCTAGTTTTAAGTAATGACTTTTAACAAAGGTCAGCATTTTTCTGACATACTTGCAATAGGCCTTTCTTTTCTCTGCCCTACGCTTCTTTTGTTTGTTGATTTCATCACAGACCTTGGGGTTTATCAGTGGGTGTTGTTTGGACTAACTCAATATTTCCATCTTCAACTTTTCTGGCTTCTATAAACATTAAGTCTTTGTTGGTTTATGCTTACAGATATATGTTTTCATGCTTTTAAAACCCTCTTTGTGCATACTCTGTGTACTTAGTTTGTCAGATATACATAATGTAAATGCTGTAAAAATTTCTGTGAAAATCCCTGGTTCTCTTGAGATGTTGCAATAGAAAGATGTTATATTTTTTAAAGGGAAGGTACTGGACTAGTGTTACTCTAAAGTGTTAGAGGATATTATCCTCTTTGATATGTGAAGCCATATCATTGCTGAACACTGTGATTATTGATTTTTATGAAAATTTGTGCTCCAATAATGTGGAAAGACATCCCTTTATTCATGTGTGTTAGTTTGTAGTTACTGAACTTAAGGGGATTTTCAGAAAATGTTTAACAACTAGCCTTAGGACAAATTTATGACTTCAAGTTGTAATCTTGATATTCTTCTACAGTTTTTCTGTATATATTTTTCTTTTTGTGTTTTGGTTTGGTTTTTTTAAGATATCAATCTGAGAAAACAGGCAAAATGCCCCGAGGTGGACTTTCTGTTGGTGATTATCTTCTAGTTCAGTAAGTGGGTCTGAAGCCCTTGGATGACAAGGACCATTGACATCTGAGCTAGCAGAGTGACTGATGATAGTAGCTGGTTGTCACTCTCCATGGAACAGGACCAGGGGAGAACACACCTTTGTGAGCTGTTTTCGTGGGCAGATGCCGATATCTTGGTAATGGTGTACTTGGTAACATTGCTTTTTCGTGTGGACTAGGAAATAGTAACTCTAGAAGGTGGACTCTTGTTATCTTGGCCTTGACCCTTGTTCCTTCTACCTTGTTCCAGTCCTGCTTCTCTTAGTGCACTTAACTCAGTAAGCAAATACCACTTGTCTCATTCACATCTGCCTGTTCTACAAGTCTTTACCTCTCTCTTAGCTCCTGCTTTGCTATTGCCATCACCTTATATGTACCTTCCTTCAGTCTTAATCTTGTTATTTCTGTTCCTGCATTCCTTGCCTGACCAGTTTCTGCATCCAACTGCATGTTCTGTTCTTCCTTCCTGTTCCAGTTTCACCGGACTCCTCGTCCCTATGTGTTATTTCCTTTTGTCTGTGCATAGATTAAATTTCTTCTGCATGAGATGGGAAGGATTGATATTTACTTGCCATGTGGATATCTTACTGCTGATGTGATAAAGAGCTGTTGTACCTGGCCTTTACATGAATAGTTTGGTTTTACCCCTCTTGGCAGGGCCGGAGGAATATATTCTAACATACTGGAGGAATAGGGCCAACTACAGTTTTTCAGAAATTTATATTGTGTGGATGAACTTAGGTAGATTTTCTTGAATGGATACATTCCTATTGAAACTCAGTAATCTTTGGGAGTACCAGAGATTGCTTTTTTTTTTTTGTCATAGTTAAGACAATGCATTTTTCATTAGCATTCTTCTTGGAATTGAGCAGGGCTGGCTGAATAAATAATGAATATATTTATTTTCATGTGCATGTGTGCTCAGAAAGCATCTGATAGAGTCAAATGTGGTTGACGAAAATGTGAGCAGCTTTGTAATCACAAGCTACTGAGAAGATCATCTTGAAAGATTTTGGGGTAACATTTTAGAAGGCAAACTATATACTCTTAATTGTAGTAGAGTAGATCAGTTGAAATAATATTAAAGGCAATGAAGATGGACAGAACTTTTTACAACTCCCACTGAAGCATCAGGAATTGCATTGCCTTGGGCAAGTAATGTTACCAGATACAATAGGTAGTTGATCTGTTGTTGCAAGTTCCATATTCCTATAGAGGAGGTAGTGCTGCAAATTATCCAGTTGTAATGCAATAATCCATCAGACATCTACTCCTTTTGAAGGCTATTTAATCGAATGAACTGCAGTATAAACAAGTTGTATGGTTTCAAATATGAAAGTCCCATAAGGATGTGACTTACTCATTCTGTAGTCCTTCCAAACCCATTTTCTTTTAATTTGCAGTGGAGAATTTTAGGAGGATATTTCATTGTAGTAAACTTTTAACATTTCTAAACATCTGTATGTAAATTAATACCAAATTAATTTCTCCCATCCTTTTTAAAAATAATTGGAGCTTTATGGAGGATATTTAGGAAAGGCACTTTCTCCTTCCATTCATACTTGCAGCCAGAAATTAGATCTTGTTTGCGTGTTAAATTGGTAATGTCGCGATAAATGAACCACTCTCAAACTGCAGGGAATACTGAAAAATAGTTTTAGGAAGTGTAATAGTAACTGGCCAGATAATAAATTAAATACTTGTACAGTCTTTTCTCACTGAATAAAGAGGAAGATGACATCAATTGCACTTAAAATGTACTTTTTAAACCATTTTGCTAACACTTTCACAGATATCTTGAGTTGAACTAAATGAAACTAGCTTAAGTTAAGGAGTTATTTATTTTAAGCTAAATGGGAATAACCTTCACATATTGCAGATGGACCACAGGAAAGATGTCGTGGTTTTGTTTTAAAATTTTGTCATAAGCAAAAGCAGTGGATCACATACAATCAAATATACACTTTTCAGTCTGTCATAAGCACTGTCATACTGACTAGTGCAGAGTATTGTAGATAAACTTGGTAGCAAATGGTATTTTTTAATTCCACCTTTTTTGTGGTGAAAGAAGTAACAGTGTGGGGGATTTTATTTAGGCTTTTGCACTATCAGGGGTCTCGTGGTCTGGGGCTGCATTTTGAATGCTCTAAGGTGGCATTATTACTGCAAGAAGACAGCCTGCCTTCTGCAGTCCTTGGCTGCTTGCTCTCTCCAGCAAAAAAAAAAGTGGCTGATTTTTCATGTAAATAATACATTTCATCCTATTCTTTCCAGCCTATGAAAATACTTATCCTTGCACAGGTGTGCAGGGAGGCACTGAATAGGACAGAGCTAGTGTTTTTCTGTGACAAACTTGATTTAAATTGATCATCAACATGTTTTTCCATTAGTTTAATTGCTGATTGTTCCAGTTCTTTTGTTGTACTCTATCTAGAACTTCAGGTCAGGAGGTCAAGTCTGCTGGCATATTTTCCTGTGCTTTCAGAATGGCGTTGCCTCTGGCCCATGCATTCATCTCCCTCCATGTCACGCTGTTAGTGCTTTCTCTGATGTACTCACTTTAAAAGCAGTATTTATGGGTTTAGATACTCCCTCCAAAACATAAACATGAATAATTTAATTTATATGTGACATCACTGTAAGTGATATAAACATATGTAATTGTGTATAGTATGCTAGGAAAGAATTGTTTCAGTTATAATGCCTGTTATTTCTAGCTGATTACACTGTGTCATTGCTAAATCCTTGTAAAAGTGAAGAAATGGCAGAGAGCTTCTTTTGCAGTTCACCTTTTGAAAGCTGAATATTGCTGCTTGATGTATGCACAGATTTTTCACTTCTGACAAGAAATCCTGTGTCGTCCTCATTTATAATGTATAGACCTCTCTTTCCATATTTATATTATTAAAATAAAGAATACTGTGAGTTCTCAGAAATGCTGCCATTCAGTTGCAGAATGTGTGGTGCCCAGCCTTCTGTGTGTACAGTTTGGAATATGGCAAGGATCCTGCTGGCTTAATTACTGTGCTGCTACTTTTCTGATTAATGACTGAAACCTTGACATATTGGGCAACCAAAGACTGTCTGAATTTCATTGTTTCTGAGGACATGCACAGCTTTGACAAGTCAAGAGAAGGAGAAAATTAACTGACTTTTGGCTAAAATTCACTAATTCCTCAGTTACTCCTTTGAATTAATGAGGTCTTCTTGCTCAGAGAATGTCTATAAATGTGAGAAACAGGAACTTACTAATTCTTTATGGGTACAATCAGTTGTATTTAGACACTACATTGGTAAAAGCTATAGAGTTAAAATACATTGTGGAGCTGGATTCTCTGCAAGTTGGCAGCTTTCTGAATTCCAGTAGAAGCACTTGTGTCCATAGTTAGGACAACTGCTTAGCAGTTTAATTGATTTCTTAAGAAAGGGGATTTCTGGAGGTAATAGGGTCTCTGAAAAATGCATTGATTAAAAATAAATCAATCTCACAGGTGCATAACTTCGTGATCTTGTTGGACTTGTATCTCTAGAAGACCATTTTGTTGTTCTGTGGGGTCTGATCCTGGAAATTGTTAGTTGAATGCATAAGCATTATCAGTATTGGGTGTACACAGCTGGAAAGTCTTTTATAGTTTTCTACTTTTAAAATTGCTTGTAGGTTGTTTAATTGTTAAAGTATAGTGAATGCATAAACAGTATCACTGCATCTCAAATCAAACTCACCTGGCTGTATTCTTGCCTCAAGATCAGATTTCGTTTATAAGACTTTATCAATAAACTTTCATTGAAGTTTTCCATTTGATATTTTTTTATCATCTTACACTAATATGGCACTGCAGTATTTAGGATTACAAATACAGCTTTATTTAAAACAAACAGCTTGCAGTGAAATTGCATTACCTTTCTACTATTAAACACAGATTTATATGTGAGGACTAGAACACTGAAGGTCTCTAAGTCCAATGTTATAAATGTGAATCCTTCCAGTAGCTAATATTTATGCTTTTTCTTATTTTCTGAAAGGTAATATTACTTGTTAGATACTCATAGCGAAGAGTTGAATATCCTTTTCTTTGTATGAAAGTGTAACAATCTTCCTCTGACTGATTGTGCAGTCATGACATAGCTGAGGTGAAGATCCAACTTCAAACATTGCAAGATAAATCATTTCCACATTCTTGCTTAAGTGGCTATTTTAGTGTAGAGAAGCACATTTTCTGTTGAGTGCTAATGCCACTGTCTCCTTGACCCAAGGTCTTAACTGTTCTGAGCAAAGTAGATTTGGTACTTAGCGTAAGAAAGAGTTTGCAAGTAAAACACTTGTGCCATGTAGAAATTTTGAAATTTCTGTACCTTGTGGGATTGTCCATTGATAAAAGCATTGATTGAATGAAATGTACTTTATACAAGGTATTAACAGACATATTCTTCTTTCTTGTTTGTAGAAACTGGAGTGGGTGGCTGGGATCACAGCTATGTAGAGGCTTGTGTAAGGCACCTCAGAGAAGGGTGAATATTTCTCAAGCTATTATTCTGCCCAGCTGCTCTGCTCTTGTTTTCAGCAATGAGATCTATTAGCATGAGGCATTTTGCTAAAAAGGGAGGAAGTAGGAGTGTTTAATGTTGCTTAATGGAAACAAAACTGTAGTTTTATCTTAATTTTGCTGTTTGAGGGCAGTCTGGCAATTAACTCATGAGAAACAAAGCCATGGATTATTTTTGTAGTCTTAACAGATAAATCTCTGGAATTTTGTTAACTAACAATGCTGGTTAAGCTTCAGTAGCTTTATTGCCACTAGGAATATAATGGGAGTTAATGACAGTCAGCTACACTTAACATGAGCTAAGGCCATGGCCATTTCTTCTTTCAATGAGATATGTTGCTGCTTTCAGTTTGAATTGCCAGTCCTGTGTCATGATGTTCCCAAACCCCTTGGGCAGTGGCAGAAGAGCCTCTTTTGCCCCTGGATTGTCCCAGTTTGTGGTGTCAAATTTTTCCGCAAATACAGAGCGGCCTTGAATATCTGAAAGGCTTTCCAAGTTTCAAAGAGGAAGAACATTTGCAGAAACAGAGAGAAAGTATATGCAATAATTTTGCTATTCTTTTGGCTGCTTATTTTTAGTGACCGCATATGATAATTCTAAAATTAAGCATTTATATGGGAGTAAAAACAAGGATGCTCCTCCCCTGGTGCTACCTGGTGATTCTGCAGCCATTTTTCTAACATAGAACTGTCCAGCTTTATTTGCTAGTGTAGAAGGAGCGTGGGACAAGGTCTCCATTTCATGCTGTTCCCTTCTTGAAGAGATGAGCTATTGTTTGGAAATGCCTTTTTCTATTGTTTTCTCATCTTGAAGAATAGACTTGTAAAGGATAGATGGCATTTACCTTTAAATGAATTTTGTTGGTTTTGATTCAAGCAGCAGCTTCAGTGTGTGTTTATCAAATACCATCACACTGCTTACTTTTAAAAGGAAATGGAAAAAATGTTTGACACAAAGGCATCTGAAATGAAACACTCGATTATCACAGCAAAACAAGATCTTACCTTCTGGAAATACTGTGTGTGAGTGTTAAAAATAAAACATAGACTCATTTAGTCCTGAGCATTGAGAAGTAAATTGTTTGAAATGGAAGAGAATGATGGAAAATGAATTTTCCTGGGAAATAAACTTAGGTACTTCAATTCGTGTTTCTTACAATAGGTTTTTTAGTACTGTGCATAATAAATTCTATTTAGTAATGTGAACGGTAATGTCAGCAATGATAAGTATGGGTAGTGACAGTCCAGCAGCATTTTCTGGCTGAGAATACCAAGGGAAAAACTGTTATTACTCCACAGTTGGTAAAGTATTTTGTATGTATTTCCTTATTCTCACTTCCTTCAAACTGCTTGTCAATCAACTATTACTATGCTCTTTCATGTCAGTGCATTATAGGGTGGACTTGCAAGGCTACTCGTGAAAGATTCAGCTATATTAAATGAATTTGCTTAAAAAAGAAATTCCTTACTGGCTTTACAGGACTGCCCAAAGGAGTCAGACATTTATGGATGTGGCAAATAGCTATGTGGTGGAGCATCAGGAATCATAAAGTGTGAGTATAGGATATTGAACCTAAAATAGAAGCTGGAAAGTAAAAGCAAATGTGATGTATGTTTTGTGTAATAAACATCTTTAAGGATGCAAAGTAGCCACACTCAAGACCTTGCTTCCCTTTCTATTGTCCTTCAGCCTACATGTACACACAAAATTAGATTTCACTGAGTGAGAAAACTCAATGCTTTTTTTTCCCCTTTGGAAACATATTTAATAACACTTGCTTAGCTGCTTCATATTTCTAGTCTTTCTTTTCACTCCTTGAAATGGAAAGATTTACCAAGCGTCTGCAGTTGTATGAAACATGACAAAACGATTAGGTAATTGTTGGGCACAGTATACTGAACATATAAAGCTTCATGTGACAGCATAAGGTAGTAGCTGCAATTGAAGACAAATGTATGTTCACATACTCTGCATACTAATTGGTGAAGTTCTGGTTGAGCTAGCGTCTCCCATTTCCTTCCAACTTGAAAAATGTTTTCTTTATAGTGGGATTGCAGTGCTGGTTTGCACTTAATTTAAGATGGTTTTATAGTTTAATTTTTTTTATTCCTTGATTTTAATAAGAATAGTTGCAGATAAAACACAGGACTGATTTCCATATTTTTAGCTGGAAGCTTTCAGAAGTATCAGATCTTTCTATGGCTATTTCAATTAAACAGTGAAATATGAGTTAAGAATGGGTTGCATTGGAGGATGAGTTTACAGTTCTCAGGCAGCTGCAGGTCAGTTGCGCCCAAACCATTTTTGACAATTTCCTCAGTCAGGGAAATTGTCAGTTTCTTCAGCAGGGAAAATTTAATAAAGGAATAACTGATATTTCACAAAATGTTTCTGAATATATAAAGTGTATTTAGTGTTAATTTACATATCCAGTGTTCCAGGCCTTTCAATCATCATAAAGATTTGTCTTTTTAAATTGATATTTCCTTTCACCATTGTTCTGAAAAGGAAGGGGGAAAAAAAGTCTTTGAAGCAAGTACCTATAGTCGAAGTTGGCATGGACTAAGTTCAATGTAACACAGAAGCAACATCATCTCACATGATCTCCTCTGGAACACAGAGGAGGATACTTAGCTCATAAAGTACTTGGTGCAGTCAAAATATTTAGTTTGAAATTCTTCTTGCTATGGCTCTCAAGGCTTTGATCTCTTTGCAGAGAAGATTGATATTTGCAAGGGGCAAATTAGAGCCTAAATATTTAGTGAACCTTACAGTACTTAGAACAATAAAAAAATGAAGCATTCATTAATTGGACATTAGCATTAATTATTAATGTGAATAAAAGCATGATTAGTTAGGTTGTTATTTGGCACCTTTAGCATCTAGAAGAATCCCTTAAAAATTGTTTTCATTTTTGCCTTAAATGCTACCCTTTTTTCCCCCTTTGGATTTATTACATTAGTAGTAAATTTGTAGATTTTCAAATGTAGAATCTTAATTTCCTCAGCTTTTTTCTGCATAGCTTCTTGGCTTCTCACTGTCTGCTTCCCTCCAGTTACCTTTTTCTTACCCTGAATCATTGTCTGTTAATAGTTTGTGTCTTTGTTTCTCTTCTGGCCCAGCTATGACTGTGACTTTTAACACACAAAGAAGGACAATTTCTTCTTTTCCCGTGTTGCAGGTTTATGTGCAGGACTGTGATTGTCTTTGCAGAGATACTACCTCCTCTGTTGTTGGCTTCTGTATTAAAATTCTTAATTAAGACTTTTGTGCATGTAACTTTTTTTCTTAAAATAATACCCCTCCCATATGAAGAAAATGCTTTCTTGCAGGGTGCTGGCACTGTTATTTCCCTTTGACTGCATTGTAGGGATTTTATATCCTTTAACTTTCTCGCTGTGGGAGGTGGCTTTGGAGTGCATGGTGGAAGGAAGCACTGGGGAGCAGAGTAGCTCTGGCTTTAAAGCCGAGTCAGCTGTGTTGTAGGAGCTAAATGCAAATATCAGCAGTGTGGTGAAAATAAATTGTTGTCTGGGAGAAATATTTTATCTGGGCTGTTTCTGCGACATCACTGAACGACTGAAGTAAATGTTTGATAGATGTGTCACGAAAGCAGCCCAATATCACAATTAGTGGAAGTTCAAATTTTTTTTATAGACAAAAAACCAAATTAGGTGACTACTGCATGGCTCTAAACACACACAGGCAAAAGTTTCTCATGTTTAAGTGATTCTTTAAAGAAATGTATTCTGGTTAACTTCTTGCCCCTAATTGCATCAGTGTTTGAAATTTTCATTGCTGCCTGTAGCTTTGACACATTAATCTACATAATCTAATATTTTTAGGATCCATTTGCTTGGAATGGCTGATCTCTGCTGCATTGTAGAGGAACCTCCTTCATGGAGATGCTGAATGGAAGAATCTATTTTTTTTTTAGTTTCCTCAAAATTAATTTTTTATGGGTGCCCTCCTCCTTTTGTAAAGTTCAAGGTCAGTTTTATTAAAAATAATTGCGTGATTCAGATCTGTGACTCACTGTTTTGCCCAGTCCATCAAAACAGAAATGGTAAGGCCTACACATGAGTCTGCATTGGGTTAACGCAATCAGTGTGTTAAACAGAGAAAGCTTAGTCTACAAATATAAACATGGGTCTTAGAAAATCCTAAGCAGAGGAAAACGGGCTGTTTGTCAGTTTTGTAGTGTTTACTTGCTTTTCCTATTGTGACAACAGATTTTATTTTCTAAAACTTGTTTAAGCCGCGGTGTCACTGTGTATAAGCCGAGGGGCTCCAATAACCTCCTTGGGCCCGCCGGAAGGGGCCGAGGTGGGACGTGGTGGGAACAGGGCTCGTCTCTGGCTTTGAAGCCATTCCGTCCCTCCATTTCCCCGCCGGGCAGGGCCGGCTGCCGGCAGGGCCTCAGGGCCTGGTGAGCTCCCGCTGTGCCGAGGCCGGGCCGGGGGCTGTGAGGGCCGCGCTCCCACAGCCCAGCGCTCCGCCGTCAGGAACGCGGTGGGAATGCTGTGAAGTGCTGCGGGGATTGTGCTTTCCCTGCCGAACAGCAGCATTTCTAGCAGGGCCCTTGTGCTTGGAGTGAAGTGCTGAGAGATGAAGACATGCTGAAGGCCTGAGTGTTCCTATTCCTCTTCCTCTTTGCTGACTTTGGGGACTCTGAATACCATATTTCCATTGCATCTTGTTTCCAAGAATATTTTTGAGAGCGTATAAAGCCTGGCTCGTTCCTTGAAAGTAATCAAATTCAGCCGCCTGCAGTTTGAATGAACATCTTAAGGCAGATTTACAAAATAGTCAACAGCTGTGTGTTCCCTGCCATCAAATGGGAAAGTAGTCATGGTTAAGCTGTTTGCTTTGTTTTGTTGCAGTTTTTTTCCCCCCCTTTCTTTGTTTACTTTGGGGTTTTTTTTTCGGTATGTAAAATAAAATATTGTCTGAGACATCCTGGAGTGGATTGGGAGTTTCCACGAACTTGTCTTTCAGTATTCTTTTAAGGAAATAATTTCTATTATTAAAATTCATGTTAGGCAATTCCTCATATTGCACTTTTCTGCCAAGAAATGTGATTTCTCAATCAAGCTCCTACCATCTGTTTTTAATTCAAATATTCATTGTAATTGAATACTGTGTTATCGGAGTGACTGTACTTGTTCCCATTCACTAACAAGGTACATGGCTTGCTGACATCTGCATATGGATAGGGTGGAAACTTGTTGTGTCCTGTAATCATTCCTCCTCAAAGAAAAGGCTTGGTGAGGAATGAGCCCTCAGGAGCTACAGACTTGATGGCATTCATGGAGGGGTCGTCAAAATTCCTGTAATAGTTTATTATTCAGTGGAGTTGCAGCCTATTGTTTTAGGGTACTCTCTTAAACTCTGAGTTTTGCAAGTTTTGCTCTATTTTAGAGCATACTGTTATCAAGTCAAGAATTCTTAGAGGCTTTTTGTTTTATGGGTTTTTTTGGTGTTTTTTTTTGTTGTTTTTTTTTTTCCTTTTGTTTTTTGTTCCATTTTGATCTGATTGCTTCAGTCATTTCCACCAGCTAGGCAATGCTGTGAGTTATCTGTAGGTTAAATTGATCATTGTATCCCAACGATAAGAGACTTGTTTATTTTCCATATCATGATGATTCTGGATGTTCTTTCACTCCAGAGCTTGCAGTTCAAGGGGTGACTTTTATTGCAGAAATGATTACTTTCAGGTGCTGCTTTAGAATTGAGTTTGTAGTGACTCAGATGTTTTAGTATCTAAATTATTTAAATTATTCCATTTAGCTATATGTCTTGTGGAAATCATTACTTAGTTATAATTTCAAGTCTGTTTTTCTTACTCCTTAACTGAAAATAATTTAGCAGATAATGTTTGATTTTTAAATATTAATAATTATAGAATCATAGAATGGTTAGGGCTGGAAGTGACCTTAAACACCATCTAGTTCAAACCCCCCTTACTTGTTGCTAATATGCTAAATTTCTGTTCAGGTGACTGGGGAAAAGCTGAACAGCTCTAGATGTTACCATTTTCTGCCCTAGGTAAGGGAGAAGGAAATGTGCTTCAGTATCATGAAGAAGTTGCAAAATGAACTGTGGTGGTTGAAGAAGTGCAACGAACCTGGTAAATTATTTTCTTGATACCACTATGTGAAAAGGTGAAGGAAAATTAAGAAAAAGGGGAAGCTCATTTAGCAGAGTGCATTTAAGTGTGATTTCCATCCTGCTTAGTGAAGAATCCCGATAAACCCAAATTGTCCTTATCCTCCCTCTGCTCCTGAAGTTAGGAAATTGTAGCAAGGGAGAAGTCCTTAATTTTCCAACAAATGAGCTGTTGTAGATAGGTAGGAAGTAACCCAGGACTTGTCTTTGTGTTTATTTTTTTTGTCTTTTATAATGGCATTTGAGCTTGTTTCAAGTAGTTACAGATGTAACTCACAAATGGTTCAAAGATTATTTTTCTTTTCTTTCGCTGAGAAATACAATCTTCAAGCAAGCAACCTTTCTCCACTTTTTCTTTCATTTTTGTTTTTTTTTTCTTTGCTCTTTGCGACCTGAAGATTTGGACCAGCTGTCTATTATTTTGGCCTTCTAAACAATTTACAGTGGTGATGTAGCTGTGTAATAAATTTAAGCTGTGTGCCACAGGTTGAAAACAATTTTATTCCTGTATTAATTGGTTTATAATTTCTACTAAGTTCTGTAGAGTTAGTAGTAATTTAAAATAAATGTATTATGATTTACAAAATAATGCATCCTGCTAAGGTGTTTAAAATTGAACATGTATTTCCATGCATGAAAACTCCTGAAATCCTTTGAGTCAAAACTGCCACTGGTTACATGAAGGTTTGGGGTTTTTTCTAATCTGGTGGAATTTGCAAGTTTCACTCAGCTTTAGAGGCTTGTTGTACTGTTAATTTAAAAGGTGTAAATAATAGCACTGGATGGATTCATTTAAAAAGACTAAATTAAATAATGTATATAATATGAAGTTTTATTACTAGATGTTTAATCTTGGACAGATGGAAAACGTGGTAATTGAGTGACCTGTTTGTCTGGTTTGTTTGTTTGACTACTGATTTAGGGAGCTATCTTCTCTTTACTAATTGTAATACTTAACATATGTGTTTTACTTCTACTGTTCTAGAAAGCAAAACTGGAAATGGAGGGTAGTGGATCCTTCGCAGCTTCTGAGCAGGTGATTCTCTAAATAAATATTTATTGGTTAAAATAATTTGAAGCAAGCACTGTTTCACTTTTACAGCCAAAAGAATGGTGGCTGCTGTCATGAGGACCACTGAAGAAGAGGTATAATATGTTATGTCTGGGAGATTTTCTAAAGATTCTAGAGCAGAATATAGAAGTGACCTAGAAAGATTTTGTATGAAGCCAAGTTGGAGTCCTGAAACACATTATTTATGTTTACAAGTGTTGGCATAATTTTATTTTTTAACATTAAATATTGTTCAGAATAGTATTCAAGAATCATCCTTTACAGTGGTTTTTCTCCCTTTTGGATTATCAGATATGAGGTAGGCAAAATATTTGGAAATATGTTATGTGTGCTGCCTTTGCTGTGGATACTTGTGATTCACATGCACATAGGTCAGTGTCTCAGGTTTTTTTTCTCATCCTTTGCTTTTGCTGTAATAGATTTATAATTTAACAATGTGTCATTTTCCCATCAAATGTAAAGTTAGATTTATTTCCTGAATTATGTAAATTGCCCTAATCAGAGGAATAGGTTCGGATTATTATTTCACTGCATACCAGTATTCATTATGTGTTAATGGATTTAGAAACACACAAAAAAGTGTTCTCTAAGAAGGGCTAAAATATGATGCCACAGCCAAAGTCCACTATTTTGTATGACAATATATGTTAACAATGTCACTCATTTCATATCAGTTGCAAATAACTGTTAAACTAAAGTCACTGCTCTGAAATTTTCCTTGGCTGCTTGAAAAATTTCAGCAGGAAGCATTTGTTTTCAGGTGTAAAATCAGTGGAAATCAGGTAGGTTTCCCCATTTGG
This sequence comes from Amblyornis subalaris, assembly GCA_018881555.1. Classification (NCBI taxonomy): domain Eukaryota; kingdom Metazoa; phylum Chordata; class Aves; order Passeriformes; family Ptilonorhynchidae; genus Amblyornis; species Amblyornis subalaris. Next base: position 18,560,224 of record JACAXG010000004.1, read on the forward strand.
ACGTTCCTATGTTTATTTTCTTTGGACTAATGCACTTTTCACCATTGTTATGAGATTTGTCTGAATTTAAAAAGTTATACACTTTGAGAAGCAGTAACGTTGCTGTACGTGGGAGGGTCTGGCAGTAACTGCAGTGGTCGAGGACTCCACCTCCACACCTACCTGTTGAGGCCTCAGCTGGTATTTTGGGCTTTGTACACTGGCGGCTGCTGGCTCTTGTCAGGGCATCTAAGCTGGAAACAGGGATTCTCTGTGGGTGAAGGGATGAGGAGGAAATAAAGATAACAGAAGTGAACTTTCTGGGAGCATATCTTAAAAATGAGAGTGAAAGCTGACAGAAGGTGGGGAGCCTGGGGGGTGGAACAAATGCAGAGGGTGCAAAGCAATAGAATTATAAGCCAATATGTAAGTATGTCTGAGCTGATCTTGAATGCCGGATTGGAGCCTACCTGGAGTGGATCAGTGGACAGGAGTGATAGGGATGGGGATGGAAACTGTGTTCTTATGGACGAGGTCTCCTCTCCATTTGAGTCATTGTGGATTTAAACTGGATGCAGGAGATCAGTGCCATCCACACCTGTGGACATGTAGAATAGTTTCTAAATACACTGTGGGTGTACAGAAACAAAGAAAGTGTGATTTGCTGTTTAATCCCATCCTGCTGTGTTGATGACATTCTTTTGACTGTTCAGCAGACAGGCAAGAGGTTTTAGTGAGAAACCTGGAGCTGGGGCCCAAGAGCCAGTGGTGCCAAGGAAAGGGGGTGGTAGATGTGGATGTGGATATATATTGCTGTCCTTTCAAAAATGCTGGTGAGACGCGTGCTGCTATGGAACAGCATGAAGTGATCAGTCGGCAAAGTGCATTGTAAAGGCAGAGATGATCCATAGTGCCAACAGTCTGGCAACCTGGAACAGAACCATTGCACCTCACCTTTGCTACTGGCAAGCTGGCCTCCAAAAGCCACTGTCATGTTGTGTGCCTCAGAAAGTGACGCTCCATTCTGAATGAGTTGTATTGATACTTTCTTTTTCAAAAGCCTATGTGCTCCTGAATTATGCTGGCTCTGAAGTTTGGTATTTTGTTAGATTAGGGTTTACTTCTTTCTTTCTTAGTGCCCCTGGCAGCTGTGTTTTATGAGACATTGATAAATCAGCCCTGTTGTGTTTGCGTGCTGTTTCAGGTATGGTTTTGCATATATATATGATACTAGTGAGTAGTGAATCTTAGGAGGAGCAAGAGTTTGTCTGCTTCAGCAAACTGGAGTACTGGTCTCTTTCTGCATGTTCTTGTTAAAATACCCATTTGCTTAATGACTGAAGACAAATGCATTAAGGATGCCGTGACCTATGTCTTTAATCATTAAATAAGGATGAGATGCTGTAGAAAGAATCAGGAAAATTATGTACTCCTTTAAGAAGTTGTTTGTTTGTTTGTTTGTTTGTTTTTGGTACTGAGACCAGCATAATTCACTAGTCTAACAGATCTCCTCTGGCTTGTCCACAGACTTTGAGAAAAATGACGGCTGTTTTTCATTATTAAATGATATCTTTCTCACTTATATCGGTGTATCAGTGTAGTGGTGACCAGAGGAAAAAAGGCTGAAGCACAAAATATGTTGTTATGCAGTAGTTACTTGTATAGTTTAAGACAAGCAGTGCTCTTTTTCTATTCCTGTCAGCTATGTAGCAGATTCAATTAATAGATCCACTCCCGTGTTTGAAAGTGCCTTGCTTAATACAGACTTTCATAGTGCCTGCCCAGACTGACTTTGAGGAGATTCGGTTCTGAACTGTTTTCCTTGCCTGTGAATCATGCAGCCCAATGTATTTTTAGTGCCACAGTGTATTTATGTTCTTAGATTAGCAGCAGCCTCTCCTGGACTGGGCAGTCACACATGGACAAAACTAAACCAACTGGGAATGCCTCCACAGAAGATGGTGATGGTGACTCTTGCTGCTGGTATTCTAGAGGGACCCTTAAGGAGTGTTATGTTCTGTATCTGATATCTCAATAACATACAATCGTTTTGGTGCAAAACACATGAAAAGTTGTGAGTGCAAGAAACAGTCCCAAAGTACCTTAATCCTTATATCGATAGCACCACTGTTGGGTTACATGGTTTCAATCCCGGAGGAGTTGTTGCCTGACATTAAACTGTCCAAATAGTATTTATATCTGCTGCTGCCCTGCAAGATCACTTAACCCTGCACAGCAGTTTAAAAGTAGTTAATGACAGACCCAGCATGACTTGCCCCTTATGAATGATCACATAAGTTCGACCTGTGCTGTCATGGTTTATGGAGGAAGGCAGTTTGTCCATAGCCTCCTTCAGCCACAGCAGGTAATTTGAAATGAAATGAGACAGTTTCTACAAGCAGATTGATTTGGGAATCTTGCCTGTTCTTCCCTTTGACCCTTGACAAGTTGACACTACAAAGATTGTGACTTTAAAAAATGATTGGGTGCAAATACATTTAGGTAGATGATTTACTATGTGTTAAAGCAAGGACAGTGCATTTAGAATGGAGCTGTGAGGGAAGGTAATTGTAAACTTTAACAACTCGTGTTTTATGTTTCTGTATCTTATTAATTATCTGGGTAGAGGAATCTTCTGATAACAGGAGACCAAGTAGTGTATCTAATAAACTGTGCGTGAGAGTTCACAGACTCTGCATACCAGTATTCAGTATTTTAGCTATGCAGAAATAAGTAGACATGATTCGGAAATGTAATTGTAATGCTTTCCTTGGTTGAGCTGCAAGGGTTAAGTCTGAAGATGAACATCTGGATGTATAGGTTTCCCAATCCAAAGATGTCTTTATTTTGTTATTCTTTTGTAAATTCAGTCATGCAAATACAAGTATTGAAATAGCAAGATCCAACATATGATAGATAACTGGAAAATAGTGAGATAATGAAAGGATGCCAGAGAGAGAGATAAAATCACAATTATGTGTCTATAAATATTCTGGTATTGCAAAGCATACACTCTCTTAGTTAAAAAGAATTATGTGGACTTTATGAGACAATATATAGAGATGTTATTCGAGTGCCTTTTTCTGATTTATGTAATTGGATTTTTCCCCAAACTATTATGTGATTAATTACGTCATTTGAAAATAAATAGCTAAAATATATTGCTTCTGAAGAATTATCCTACAGTGATCCAGGTTAGTATGTAAGACACAAGTACAAATATTGCTGAAGTATGTATCATATAAATTTCATTACAATTTGAAATTGAATGTTTAATTAAATAACAGTCCTAGAAAGCATAAACTAATCTTTAAATGTGCTATGAGTGTGCAGCTGTAAATGCATTATACAAAGTAAATGTTTGCRTAGACAAAGTTCATCTCTCTGCAGGTCTTTCTCCTACTGTCTGTTCAAAATGCTTTGTATGAAGCATTATTTTGAAGATGCTTATAAAAAAAAATCTTATTGGTCTAGGTTAAAATTATTTAATACCTTTTTGACTGTGTCTTTACTGAACAATATTAGAAGTATTTTGCTGAAATGTTTCTTTATGTTGTCCATTGGGTTTAATAGACGTGCCATTTAATAAGCTCTCTACCTGTAAGGATAGACTATTTGACCTTTGTGACCTGCCAGTGGTAGACATAGTATAAGATTGCTTTGTGAAATAAAGCTGTCGGTAACATCAACAAAATAAAAAATGATCGTATTCCAATACTCTCTGCTCAGTACTATGACAGCACTGAAATATGGAATAAAATTGAAAGTAGATTAGTTTTGGGTCCTAAGTCATGTTTTGACAAGATATAAGAGAGGAGAACATATCTTTGAACTTTTAGTTTTAAAGTTTTTTAATGAAAATATTTATCATTTTGTAAGGTTCCTTCTTTCTTTATCACAACGGGGCTGTATAACCTTAAAACAATCCATTCTCTTATTGTGAGGGATATAAATACTGTACTATCTTTTATATTAAACATCATAAAGGATACATGCACAGTATGAAATTGCTTGACACTTGCAAGTAAAGAACTGTCATGTTAATAAAAAGCTTATTGCAGAGGTTGAAAAATCAGTCATTAATAAGCCACATATTTTTAAACTATGTAAAGCATGTAAATACTGCAGACAAGAAGGCAGGTTTTGCCATATTTTGTCCTCTCTTTGAAATACTCAAGTTCTAAAGCAGTAGTGTAAAAAAAATTCTCAGATTGCCTCTTCTGTGCTTATTGTAAACTCTATATGATTAGAAAAGAAATTAATACTTTTAGTTAGAGTGATTAATCAAACCAAATGAAGAGTTTGGGGGAAGCAATGATATCATGACTGTGAATGCTAGCATTTAGGCAACATGCTTTCCGTCTATTCTGAAGTATTAAAAAACAAACCAAAAAAAGAAACCTTTAAAGAGGGAGTGGGAAAATCCCAAATCACCAAAATTTGCTTTGTACTAAAGCTACATAGTGTGGGAAATAGAAGGGAAGGTGTATTAAAACAGTGAATATAGTCTCTCTTCTTCATTTGTATGTATCAAAAATAGAAAACAAATTAATTTAAACTTGCCAATCTAGGGTTAACATCATTAACTGTTTGTCCTTGTTAATTTTTTTAAAATTACTTTTTTTTTGAAAATGCCTTTTAGTTTGGTTATTCTCACTTGTCTCTTCTATTCTTCTACGTGTTCAATTCTTAGTCTAATACAAATGCAGGCTTTCTTAATTTTAATTTTTAAAAAAATACTTTCAAGTAAATGAAGTGGAGTTTTTTTTCATGGCAGATGTTTATTTTTGAAGCCATAGGAATAAAATACCTTTCCTGGATGAAGTCACAATATTTCTGCAAAGCTATTAGTCTCGGCAAATTAGGGTATTCTCTAAGGAAATACAAGATTTTTTTATGCTAAGTCATAAACAAAAGTATTAATATAAAGTCATGTAGAAAATTCCTACAGAATTTCTGTCTTACACAATACCTCTAAGAGGACTGTAATGATGCGCTTTTAGCAGAGGTTTATCTTCCTTGGAGCATGATATAACTCCAAAATTTAGTAAAATCAGTTAAAACGGTAACAAAGGAATGTTGCCCATCCTCAAATTGTACCTCAAGCTGTTTGAAATGAAGAGAAGGAGAAAAACTTGCAGGAGAATCCGCCTACTCTGCATTGGACTGTACTAAAGGTCAAATGCATTTTACTGTGTTATGACTCTGTTTGTAGTTTTGCCCTTTCAGATGGTGTGAAAGCAACGTAATTGGATTATCCTCTGGCCCTACAGATGGCCGAGGTGCTCTGTTGCTGAGATCTTTGGTGGAAACTGTTATCCTACTCTTTGAATGGGGCTAATCCCCATTACTGTTTGTGATTGTAAGCCAGGAGCCTTGTCCCCAGTAGCAGCATCTTTGCCTTTGCTGTTCTGAGGTCTCAGCACTTCAGGATCATTTGAATGTCAACAGCCAGCGTGGGGCAGGGATGGAGAGCATGGAGTATTAGTCACCTGGAAACACAGGAGGAGTCTCCTGTGGGAGGTGCTGTGTGGCCCTTTTTCAGTTGTGAGTAGCTCCTGGAAAGAGTGAACTCTTCCTGGCACAATGAGATACTGTTTCCATGTGTGCGTGGCTTGGGTTGTCAGCAGCAGTAGTACGTGGCTGTGCTGAGGATTCACTTAAGCCAAAGGAAAATGCCTCCCTCCTTCCCCTAGATTGTGCATCAATAATGTTTCTTGTGGCAGAAGTACTTATTTTTTCCTTTCAGACTTATGTACATATTTTTGAATATAGTTTATAGTGCTGCTTTTCCTGCTTTCTCATGATTTTGGAGAAGCCTGTCATGTTGGAGGTGAGCTTTAAGACAGTGAACAGCACAGTGATGGAGCACATGGCTTTTTCTATAAGCTATTTATTTGCTGTTTCACTTTACCTTGTGTCTTCTTTATCCTACCCAAACCATTCCTTGCCGAAATTACAGTGATAGGGTTGCACAGAAAATGGGCAAGAGAAAGTGATGTCTAGCTGCCCATGATTTGCCAGCAGTTCTTTTGGATTTGCACTCCTTGTCCATCTATGCCACACAGTTTTTTAGTAATTACATTGCTAACTCTGAGATGAACCATATGGAATTACAAATGGACTAAGCCTAAAGGGTTTTTATGAATCAATATTTATCAGTGCTGAGAACTATTGCTACAATGGTGATCAGAAATTTGTTACTTTAAACTCAGATTTTTGGTAACCTTTACCTCAGTGGATTAAATAGAGGCTGAGAACATTGAAACATGATGGAGGAGGGTTTCTTACTTTTCAACAGGAAATTTAGGGTCTTATGCCTACTGGATGTGGTATGTGTTTCTTAAAACTTCTGACTTGTTAAAAAAGCTGTTAAACCATATGCCTCTTAATTTATTTGTTTTGCATCAAAATTTGTAAAGATTTAAACAGAGGCTCCAGATTCTCCATAATTGACCTGAATAACTGGCTTAAAAATGAAGGTGTAAAAAGTAACATATAAAACTTGATATTAAAGAAAAGGTAGAAGGGAGGACTGGGAAGGAACAAGAAACGAGGAAAGGGGTAGCACAAGAGACGATGGTGTAACATACACTCTCACAGATCTAGGTCACTCATAATGCTGCGTATTGCTTACATGGACGATTCTGGGTGATTTTGAAATACGTGTCAGTTTAGTCCAAGCAGACTTATGGAAGACAGCTGTCTGTCACTGTTTTGCTTGGTCTTGGAAGAGAGACTGATACTGAATGAAGTATGTGTAGATGTACATTTTTGAGTATGGACCCGTTAACAGTATGTTACGGGGAAGCTGTCAATTAGCCCATTACATCCTTTCTGAAAACAAACCAAATTCTTGCCTTTTCAGACACTAAGTTGCTTGCAAATCAGCACTTGGAAAAGAAGTTATTCCATTAATCATACAGTGGGCGCTGACATGTATTACTTGGTTGAAGAGTGTTTCGACTAGCAATGTGCAAAAGCTTTTCCTCCAGTTCAGACTCACTGCACACTGGCACTAGAAATTTTAGCTTGGATTGTCACCTGGTTGCCCTTTTCTACAGACATACAGAAGAGTGCAGATTAGAAGTGGTGAACACAGTATAAAACATATAAAAGCATAGTGTAAAATTCATATAAATTACTCACCAGAAAGTATATTTCTCTGGAAACTCTCCCAATTTTACTATGCAGTACAGACTTCTAGCAATTGATCATTCTTTCTTTTCTTTCCCTTCCCACCCCATRTGTGATCATTCTCATTCTTTTTTACAAAATATATAGTAGTTGAATTTACTACTACCTGCATGTTCTTGAACTTACAGCTCAGTTCTTTATAACCTTTGTTCAAAATTCCTCAAAAGATTTTAAGTTGCACAAATAGGACTAATTCGGGAAACAGTATAAACAAAGGATTTTTGTAATTTTTTTAGTTACATAGTATACACAGTCACTGAGGTCCCGAAACATCGTGCCGGAAGCGCTCTCTTTCGGTGCTGGACTCAGGATCAGGATTTCACGGCTCCTGGTTTAACCCGACCCAGCGGCACAATTGGTTTTCCTCCCGCACTGCTCCATGTGGCCAAGAGGTGGCAGCACTACCTGCACTGTCCGTGCGCGGGCTCGGGGCGGGGGGGGACAAATGGGGAGAAACCTGTTAAAATGGAGACTGCGTTGTTCGTAACATAGAAGTAGTTAATGTAAGACGTTTACAGAAATTTTATTGGAGCTGTGCTTTCCTGCCTGCTCTGTGCCAATAGAGACACAGAAAGTCACACTAACGATTTTGAGTGGCACGTGTGGGCTCTATGCATGGAATTTCAGTGACTGAGCAAATGTCTGATGGTGTAAACCCAAATATTCTCTTACCCAGGGCAGGGAGTGGCAGTTGATAACACGAGTCTCAATCAGCTGCGTGAAGCCCCAGCACACTCTGCAAGCTGTGAGCTGCTGCTCCTGTCAGCCAGGGCTGGAGCAGACTCCGCACAATCCTTTGCTGGCTGTCTGCTATTCACTGGAGGTTTTGATTAATAATTTCCAAGGGATGAAAACCAAAAGAATTTGCAATGATGGTTTTTCATCAGTTATTCTGTTAATTGTTTTTATGAGTAGGATGTGCTAAAGAAACGTTCTACATTTTGACCAGGCCAGATTGCTTTGGAGAGCAACCTTTTTAGCAACTATTAATGCTGCATATCACTTTTATGATCACAGTGAGATAATCTGAAGTACAGCCTATTTGTTACACTGAGGTTTTCTTCTTTTTGAGGATATATGTTTGTGGTGGTTTTTGGTTTGGTTTTTTTTTTTTTCCATATAGAGTTAAAGTCAATTGTACTGCTTAAAGGCTGCACATTTTTTCCTTTCTGATTTTTCTGAGTGCTTTTCCATTCAGTTTTTCTTGACGTTGCCTGCGTGGTGTTTTTGGAGGAAGAAAACTTGATGTTATTCCCTTCAAAGGCTTCACCAACTGGTTTTCACCTTTCCATTGGTAATCAGTCATAGGTGAAATGCACCTCATTGTGTGTGTAATTCCATTCTATCAGGCTCCAGAGCTTGTTTCAGAGTTAAACTTCCAAATAGAAGGCACATGCTCGTGCTGGTAGAGGTCTATTAGCAGCTTGTGTCGCTCTTTCACTGTGTTTCTAATATGAACAAATGTTAAAGGGGCTTATAAAATGCCTCCTGTTTTCTCAGACACAAGAAAATGTTAATACACTTAGGCACTGAGAGTTACAGGAAACTCCTTAGCAATGGGAAGCATGCTGCTTTCCCCCGTGGATGAATGAGCTGTTCTCCACTGCAGTTCGAGTCCCAATTGACTTGGGGAGAGAGACGGGAGACCATAATGATGAATGAAGCTGAGTATCCCAGATGACAGTGTTGTTCACTTATAAAGTACTCCAAGTTATTTACTGATTTTTTTCCCCCCCAAGGTTACACTGCTGTACATAACACAGGTCAGATCTGTACAAGAAATACTATAGTTTAAGGTGTTCCTAGTAGTTCTTTTTTTGCCCTTTCATCTCTTCACACTTTTCCTTCCTCCTCTTCTGCCCACCCCCTTCTGTTAGAGGTAGAGTTTAGATGATGACAAACCCCATCTATCTGACCAGTGCTGGATCTGCTAGTACAGCTCTGTGTTCCTGCAGTGCACTATGTAGCAATTGTGTGTCAGCTCTAAAACAAAGTTTATGATGTTTTTGAAGACTCTGTTAGTTTCTGCCAATGTTAACCTAGAAACAGCAACAGCAATTCACTACTCTGCGAAGTTAGTTTATGGATCTGGTGGTGCTTGCCAAGAGGACTGTAACCCAGAAATGGTGGCATCATGCAGAGGAGAAATCAAAAGGAGTGGGGTGGATTTTGCAGTGATTAAAGAGCTGGGATATTGCATGGCTTTGTCACTGCCACTATGGTCAAACCTCCAGTGGAACTGCTCTTTCGTGCTACCAGTTAACAGCTGGGGAGCTAAGATACAAAAGCAGTAGGAATAGTATTTTCCCTGCCACATCTATTTACCTTGGGACTTGTATCTCCCTAATTCTGAAGGGGACTTTTATTGGAGGAACTAAAAAATCAGGCCAAAATATGAATTTTATGAAGGCTTATGATATATGCCAGCAAGATTTTTTTTTCTTGTTTGTATTTTGCATATGCTTTTTCTTTGAGTAATTATGACTCTGTGTGTTACTTACGCATTTTCCCAGCTGCTGAAAAGAACCTGAGGAATATGTTGTAATCCTCTCCTTGAATATGTTATTTTTCTTTCTGCCTCGTATGTCAAGCCCATAATATGTGAGCACTATCAATCATGCATGGGTTTATTTACAGTCCTCCTTATAGAAGGACACCTGAAGTACAGGGTCTTTGGGGGACTTCTGTGGCATCACACAGGATTTTTGGCCCTGGGGTTTCTGACTGCAAGACCCATATTCAATAAACCATCTTACTTCTCTAATATATGACAGAGGTAGAGGACTAAATTTGAAAACAAACCAAACGAAACCAAAACAAAGAAACCCCAAATGTGCATCTTGAGTTGCAAAGAAGCTCTGGACATTTGTGATTTGAACAAATAACGCACAAACAATATCATGTGCACAGCAGTCTGTGCATGTAACAAAGAGCTGTTCTTCATGTGAACGTGTTTTCATAGAGAACTGCAGCCCCTTCAAATATTGCTTTGTGATATTTTAGTATAGCGCTTTCAGAAGATAAGGCTTGACCAGTGTGATATTAATCCTCTGTATTCAGAAGAAATGCAGTTAAGTGTTGCTAGACTTGTTCCAGCTATTTTTGTGCAGAGCAGCTGGATGCAGCATTCTACCTTTTCTTTTTCTATCTGTGAAAGTTGTAAATGCCTTTTTTGTAGTTTCTGACACAAAGTTCTGTATTATATTTTTTTTTCTCTGAAAATTAGCACTGTATCATGGTAGCATCAGTTCCACTTCAAATATTTTGTTGCTCAAGTTTATTTTGGACCCTCAGGCAAGCATTCGGCCATGGGCATTATGCTGCTGCAGGTGGCATAGCCTTGACTTGCTTTGGGGTGTGTGGTAAAATGTATTTCAGCCATTCATTTGTTCTTATTTGTAGTTAAGAGGATTTAGAGACAAGGTAGGATGAGTGGGAGCTGTTCTGCTGGTGCCAGCTTTCTGTAGCAGGGTACTGACTGACCTGCTTTGGGAATTGGCCTAGAGATGGTGGTTTTGGATGATTGTTGCTGAGAGAAAGCCAGTGTCCACTTTAGTGCCTGAAGTGTCACATGGCTGAATTTTTTCCATTTAATGATCACTGCATATCAAATTCTGTAGTTCTCAGTTAAATAAAGCTCCTCTGCAGCCTTTAGTGGGCATTTTGCATTCCTTGATTTAGCTTGGTAAGATTCTGCTCCAAAACTCTTCCTTGTGCATTTCCCTGGTTGAACTTGGAATTTATATTACTCAAGTTTCTTGATTCTTCTTGGATTGGGTCTGAGGTAAATGAAATAATCACAGTGTGGTACGGAATACTTTAAGGGACTTGTAGAATGCAATTTTTCTGTTTATTTCATAGGTGAAGGTGCAATGAAATCTTAATCTGCAGGAGGAAATAATAGTCCTTGGGATGAAAGCAGTGCTTTCATGCAAAAGTGACTCTTTCAGACAGAGGACAGAGCAGTGCAGCCAGTGCCCTCCTTCCAGGAGATCAGCTTCTCAGTCTGGGAACATCCTTCTTCCCCTGTAGAGTGGACTTGAGAGTGTGCTGGCTGACAAGTAGAAGAGCCACGAGGGCCATGCATCTTCCTCTGAATCAAGTGTCAGAGGTGGTTGAGAGGTATTGACTTGCCAGCACTAAAAATCCCTTGTGTGTTTTGGGGGAAAGCAGGGGACAGGTTACCAGCATAAGATCTTTTTTTCCCCCCTCTTCCTTTTATTCTAACTAATCTGTCCTTTTCTCAGTGCTGCCAGGGGGGATTGCATTGACCGGTTGAGCGCTGTGTGTCCCTGTTGCAGTAACTGGCTATAAGGAAGCTGGTAAGGTAGCAGTGCCTGTTTGCTTTCATCTGGTTTTAGAGCCACGGATCCTCCTCTGTGCTCTTGGCCACCTTTAAGCCCCGTTGAGGCAGTGCAGACTTCTTCTCTGGTCCATAGCCCCTGTAATGTTGTCCATGAATGCCAAGTGCAAAGGCTTTAATAGCTTTGCAGTAACGTGAGGTACAAATGCAGTGTCTGTTGCATTGCAGAATCCCTGACAGCAATACCCGGACTGGGAATTGTAATTGAGGTCCTGTAGTGGTAGCAAGTTTCTGGATCGTGTCATGCAGGGGTAATAGACTGATTCTGCAGCCCAAAGGGAGCAGACTCTGGAGGAAGGGGTTCCAGATGGCTGAACACAGTTCATTTGGCTCAGTTTGTTGGAATTGCAGTGAGCAAATGACTGAACTCTACTTTAATAAAGCTTTGTGGATACCAGAACAAAGGAGTTGAGGAGTGTATAAAGTATGACAAGACAATTGAGCCAGGCTACTTAGCTGCTTATAGACCCCAGGTGAATTGCTTATTTTGCTGTGTGTGAAGGTGTATCACTTACAAATTTATCAGGTGCTTATGCTTTAAATAAGGAAATCAGATAGAAGGTTCAAATCTATTATTTTATATATAATATATCTTTTTATCTAATTATATATATTCTTTTTCTGGTGGGAAGCTATTTTAAAATTTACAGTTGCAATAATCTTTATATGTGTATTCAGATTTCAAATAATGCCTCCAACCCTCAGWTTGAGTGACTGATCTTAATTTTCTCTTTGAAAATGGAGATCAACTAGGCAATTTAAAATGTGTTGCTTTCTTGCAGATCCTGATTCTGCAGTCCTTACATGGAACAGTATTTACCTGAATGAATAGTACCATTGTACTAATTTGCAGGAATAATTGCTCTTTGGTTTAGTAAGGGTGACAAAGTTGAGCTTTAATTTCCAACAGTTAAGACATGTGCTAGTGATTTTCTCTTTGCTGCATATAAACAAAGAGTCAGCACAGAAGTATACAGTTTAAGGTTTTTCTGTGTTGGTATTTTCTGTTTGGTTCTGTGGTATTAAAGGAAAAATCTTCTTAAGACAGCATTTCTTCATTGTATGAGAATGCTTGTCTAGACTTGTTAAAACAGGGATGTATTTCTCTCTCCCTCCTCCTTTAAAGAAGCAAAACATCCATGTCTGAAAAGTTCTGATACTTAAAACTGCCTCTCATCTTGGGAAAAAGGAATGGGAAGAACCAAGTACATATTTAAAAGTAAAAATGTTGATAGAAGCTTAGAATGAAATACTTGCTTTTGAGGAAATAGTGAAGTCTAGGTTTTTCATGGAGATTTTGCAGTGACTATACTTGAGCATACACGTTGTGATATAATCCTACTGCTTTATCACACCTCTCAGCTATAGCTGTTCAATTTATTCAGATCAATGGAAAGCCAATTACTCCTTCCTCTCCATCTTTCCTGACAGTATCAGGTAATGGTGTAAAGAACAACCCCATGCCCCCCCACAAAAAAGGCAGAACCAAACCAAACAAAAATTCATTCTTTCACAACAGTTTCACTTTTCTCTGCCAGTTCACACAATTTTTTCCATGTCCTCTAAGAAGAAACTTCTGTCTCTGAAGAAGTAATGAGATACGAAAATGTAGGGGCTTATTCACCTTGGATAAAAACAGAATACATTCAAGAAACGGGGTCACAGGCTGCAAGAATTCCTATTAACATTTGAATAAATGACAAAAAAAATGAAGTACCAAGCCTTTTACTCTCATGATGAGTGATGGGGCCTTTTCTTTTTTAGTAGATCAGAAATCCTTATTCTCAACTCCTGGTTTTGTATTTTTGTTTATGAAAGAATAGGCACTAGTGAGAGAACAACATGTTGAACTTCAGGGTTCTTGCTGTTGRGTGCTGAGGACAGAGACACCTAATGACACCTAACTAAAGTTGTTGAGTTCTACTTAAAACCACCTGCTTTTTTTTTTTTTTTTCTTGGGAGTGAGGGAATTTCTGTCATTTTTCTTCTAGTGAAATGCAGTTCTGAGTAACAGTGCTCTTTGTTTTGATGGCATGGTCCCATTCTAGTCTGGCTCACTGAAAGCCACCCATGAAATAAAGGACCTGACATTTAGAAATCTTGTGCTGTCACAGTAAAAAAGTCCTTCTTGCCCCACAAATTCTGCATATTTATTTTGTAGAATAAGTCAACTTCAAATAGTTTTTCCCATTGTGAAAGAAAAAGTGTAAAATACAAAAGTAACAATCAGTGTCCCTTTTTCTATTGTAACATCTGTTAAATATCACCTCTAAGTTTTTTTTTTTTAAGGAGATGTGTAAAGTAGTGGTACAGCAAGATAAATGTAGATCTGTTTCTGAAAAAAATGCTTTATTTGACATTCTGCTTGCCATATTAGCTGTCCTTTATCACTGAGTTTCTTCCAGTTTCTTCCTATAAATTTAGCAAGCTGGATAACAACTTCTTTTGATTGGTATTTCTTTAATTTTATAGAATTTCTTTTTTTTTCTTTTTCAATTTAGATAATTTTGTAAGTGTTAGAGCATTTGGAGAGATTGGAGTGCAATGCCAAACTTGTGACATCATTGTAAGCTGTAATCTGGTCACCTGTGTGAAAATGCTGTGCTGCTCAGAGGGTTAGGTCCCTGAGACCACAGTAGTTGAGGTAGTGGCAGAGTGGCACACAGAGGTGACAGCTCGAGTTCCCCTGTGTGCCTTGCTCTTCGAATACAGACAAATGTGATGATGCTCACATTGGACCTGCACCCCATGTACCAGTGTTGAGATCACCTGTTATAACTGGGGGAAAAGGTGCCATTTAGAGCTTGTCCTTTGGGTTCCTCAAGGACTGAGCCTTCTCCCTGGATCCTCTGGGAGCTCCCCTGAAGAAAGAAGCATGGAACAGCTTACAGCATTCCAAATACCATGCTGGGAACCATTTGGGTTCCTGCTTGCTTGGAGGAGGAACCTGCTAAATTCTTGTCTGAAGGGACCAGGCAATTTTAGGTGTTTTCCAGTCATTCCAACCACATTATCTAAACCTCTCTTAATTCTGCATGCACATGCCATGCTCTGAGACAATGTATGCATCTCGAAACTTACACTGGAGAGAGTGTTCACTTGGGTTGTCTTTTCCAATTGCAGATAAAACATGTTTTAATTCTTAGTTCAGGCAAGTTAATATTACACAACCCTTGAATAGAACTCTCTAAGAGCCATGTTTAAAGCTGATTATCTTAGTGTGCTTTCACATGGGAGGAACTTTAGCAACAATKCTATTACATGTAATAGAATGGAATTCAACTTCAGGTTGTCCCTTAAGAGATTTTCAGTTGTGCTGCACTGATTTGGTCATGGGCTGCCTTTTGCCTGTGAGAATCCAGGACAAATGCATAGGGAACATTGAGGAATGGTGAACACAGAGGCTGCAAAAAAGAAGCACAATCCTCTAGATATGGAACTATTAAATAAATCTCTGTGGCATTTCTTTTAAGTGGACTTTCTTGTGTATTAAACTGGTTTGCAGGAATAGAGGTACGTTTGCTGGTCTATGCTTCCTCTCTTCCTTCTGCTGAGACATTGGTGTACCTGCTATGATGGGAACATTTATTCAGTTGTCCTGAAACCATCAATTCATTTTTGCAGAGGTCACCAAAAATCCATCAGGTGGTAATGACACTCAGTCACTACTGATGTGGGTTGGATGCGAGCCAGTGATCTAGAGGGGAAAGGCAGTCTAACCCATTACCAATCCCCTGGAGCCAGAGTCCCCCACTTTTTGCTCATCTTTCTGCTTCTACAGCTCTCATAGGTTAATCTTTCTTTTTCTATGTCTAATGTGATAATCTTTCTTCTCTTACATATCTGCTTTTGACTTTCGTGACAGTATGGCTGACAAACATCCTCAGCATTTTTCCTTCTGATGCAGAAGATATTAGTCAGTAGTGCAATGGTCAATAGGGGTTATTATAAAAAGAAGAAAAAAAWCCAACAAAAAAGAAGAGCCAGAGAGAGAAAGAAAAAAGCCGGTAGACAAAGGGAACTCTTTATTTTAGACTTTCACAGTAGGAATGTGAAAGCCAATGTTTTAAAATTTCTATCTTCTAATCAGAATATGACTATGAAAGCTCAATATCTGTATACTGTGCCTGTGGTAAAGTGTCCTGTATTTCAGGGTAAAATAGGGAAGGAAGAATAGCCACCTCAGCTACTAGGGATAATTACACTGGGAATTTGTGCATTTCAGGCTCTAGTGTCCTTGCAAGTGATGTGGAGATGTCTGGAGTCATTTGAGTGTTGAGAACAGTCCCACTGTAGTAGGATAGCAGCAGTGTTTCAGCATCTCAGCCTCCTGGGAATCTGGTACAGCTGTGCTTGTGGGGCTGTGCTGCTTCTGATGTTTGTGTTGATTTGAAAACCTGTGTGTGTCTGTGGGCCAGSTGGTGAGAATTTAGACTTGGATTCAAAATGGGATACTGCTGAAATTTGCCTAGATCATGTTCATTTTGAGAGAGTAAAACCCATGAATTCTTCCTGATTTTTTAAAATTGTTCCTCCTTATCTTTATACTGTATAAATGCATCCAAATGAATATTTCTAATAAAAATCCAAAAGGAGCTCTAAACTATTAAGTTGCATAAGTACATATTTATTCTGGAACAGGGTTTGCAACCATTCTGAGAATACTTTGTTGCTGCTGGAGTGTACCTAGTTMCGGAGAGAAAATATCCTGTGACAAATTAATAACTTGCAGGAGTTGCTGTGAATACTTTGGAAGGAGTATATGTGCTGAGGAGATTTCCCCTAACAAATCAGGGTCTATTTTTATGCACTTTGTCAACCTAAAAAAAGCTTTGTTACTCAAATTAAGTCTTGTTGCATCACCTCAGATTAAAATGGATCCTTTGCCCTTTATTGTGTGATATTCTGATGAACTGGGAGTTATAATAAGAACATCTCCTCTTGTATCCCGTGCTGTTTTCCTCCCCTCCTCCCCTTCTAAATTAAAGAAACCGGGGCCTACTGTTTCCATTTAGCAGAAATTGTTTTAAATTAGCCTGGAGGTGTGGTTACTCCTGTAATCTAGTGCTCGTAAACAGATGATTTTGCCAATARAACTGCACAGGGTATTTTAAGCTGATACAAAGTGAACCTATGCCAAGAATTTTTTTGTAGGAATAATTAAGTCTATTTTTCAATGTCATGCTTTGCTCTATTCAGCCTCAGTTATAAAATAGTCCTGAAAATAATCTTGAACCTTCTGTGAGGAAGTAGGTTGAAAGTGTTGAAGATTATACTACAGCAAACACAGCAAGCCTCCTTTCCCTGTGTAAGCAGCCTGTTATTGGAAACTTCCTTTAATTTACATATATGAAATCTGAAATTACTGTAAATGAATTGGTGCAAAGCTAATATTGTCACCACCTCCCTTTTGCATCTTATTACATCTTGTATCTTTTCAGGAACAGTTTGCACTTATCTGCGGAGCTTTAAATACTGCCCTAGCGAATAAACATGTCATTTCAGTAAACAATCCCCAGAAATAGATTTTTACCGCAAGTAGTTTGTTTTTAATAACACATGCTGCCTCTTGGAGTTAGATTCCTAAAGGAACTGTAAAATGAATTTCTGTCACAGCATCTGACTTCCCTTCTTTGTCAACCTTCTCACAGATGTGTTGGGTTCCCTGTAGTTACAGGTCAGCTTCTGTTTATTAAAGACTAAATCAAAACAAACCAAAAGAAAGAAAACAAAAAACAATGGAGTGGGGAGATAGAAAAGGAGTGTACATATACCAAGATATGTATTCAGATGCAAAATTGAAAACTTTGGGTCCAAAGCAATTTTTTTCAAATGAAAAATGCTGGCTTCTAGAACACCTTGAGTGTGGTGCAAGGGTTGCTGTTAGGAAGTCAGCGTTATGATTCTTTATGGTGCCTGTTTTAGTCAAAAAGAGTTTCCACTGCCATTTTGAGGTTGCCAGTATTTTTCAAGGATGAATCTAATTTCTGAGAAATGGATTTTGAACCTCCTTTAAAGTAGTGTAAACAAAGCAAGATTTGCCTGTGCAAAGGGCTGTGGAAGCAGTGACAATATATTCAAATCAAATTCTGCAGCAGAAAGCTCCACTACAACTTTTACTTTTTACATATGTACTTTTGGAAGACACCTAGGTCTGTCATAAATTTTCAGAAAAAAATTCAGCTGTGAGATTTTTGTGAAGCAAAGAGAAAAAAAAAATCAATTCCCTGTGGATTCATAGTGCTTGTATATGAGGATTAGGCTAATGCAGATTCACAGGCAAAAATCAATATAGATTTCAGAAATCCCATCTGCTAACGATGGAACTGATCATGCAGTTCACAGGCTTAATTATGTATCTTCTGTATGAGACAATAGTAATATCTCTCCACATGGGCATACAAGTTGAATTTAACCTTCACCCTGTACTAATATTTTACTTACTGGGAAAATGTAAGTAAAGTACTAAATATTATTTGCTTGATCAAAGAGTAATAAAAATGATAGGCCATTGTATAATTTGTTCAAAATAACCATACTGTAAGGAATAGATTAATTTCTCCCATCTGTTCACTAAAATACAAAGAGTATTTCCCAAGTGATAGTCTAGAAGTTGCAGCATTAGGCAGAGTTTTATGGTAATTAGCATAGCTATCACTCAGATTATGGAGTAATATTGCAGAGACCTTGTAATCTGAGGGTAACAACATTTCTCAAGAGGTACAAAGGACCCATTTCTTGTAGAGGGATGCATTTTCATGTGAAATCACCCAGCTTGTTCTGACAGTTATCGAAGAGCTGAAATACAGCGAAACCACTAGTGGGTTTTTGTGCCTAGAGATTGCAGAACGGTGCTCCAGGATGGAGTTGTCTGAAGGCACAGAGGATGCAGGGGTGATTCGCAGCCCAGTAAAGTTTACATTCACCATAAGCATATTGGTGGTTGTACCAGATGGGGCAGTCCTGGGCATTTCGTGCACTGCCTGCCACGCTTCATCTGGAGATATCCCAGCCTTGTTGGTGTTTGGCAAATTTCTTTCCCCAAAAAGGGTTCTCCTTCCTTCTCTCAGTTTCTCAGAGAGTAATCTATCCTGAGTTTCACTGCATACTCTGTTGAATATCAAATAACATATTAAGCCAATTTTTCTGCCCTCTGACGCCTTTGATCTCTCTCACTTCTCTCTGTCTTCTACCCACCACAGTTATAATTACTTCAGGTGGTTCTGCAGTGGTATGTGGTTCTGCATTAAGGTGAAACTCTTCCTGTGGTCTTGAACAAGGACATATTTGAAACCAGTATTTCTTGTGATGCTTACAGAAGAAGTTGGGAGTTTTTTTACCAGCTTCTCTGTTTTGATGCACATGGAAAGGACAGAAATAGTTTTATTTGGTACTCCCTGAGATACAAGTAAGGTTCCTGACAAGCATACCTACAAGAAAAAAATTTGCCATCTGTTAATGATATTTTTGGTTTGTATATTATTTAAATGAAACAAAATTATGTGAAAACAAACACTTGGCTTACGATGTGCTGCTGAGCTTGAGATGCATCCATTCTTTGTTGCTTCTAGAATAAAAGTGGTTACTGCTGGAATCCAACGGTAATCATGTGATTTTTTTTGTGTCTTACAAAGGCTGATGAGAAATGGATTTAGAATAKGGGATTTGAATTTTATTACCTTGATATTCTCTTAAAAGGGAGCTCTAAATTGTCAGTTCTTTATAGATTGTGTGGGTGTGCTGGAGCTGTAATGTTAATGGCAGCTGGGCACAGCTGGTGTTGGTTAAGATCATCTTCTCCAGGAGACTCCACYGTGTGACTGCAGAACAGAGAGAAATGTAATTTTTTTGGCGTTTAGAGTAGTTGAAATTAATCAATTAGGCCTGAAATGTGATTTTGAGATGTAATGCATTTGTAGCATAGAATGTCTAAAAGATGTTTTTGTTCATCATTAAGAACTAAAATGGGGAGGGAAACCCTGGAGGTGGGGGTAATTAAGCTCAGATGGAAGAAAACTGTCTAGATGGGAGAAATAGAGACCTCTACAATCTTTTCAAAACTGTAGTTCGAGTTTGCCTTGTATCCTGCCATGAAGTGGCTGAAGACTTAGTGTTCAGAGGGAAATTTTGCTGTTTTGGAAAATTTTGTTATCTCTAGTGTTATGCTGGAGTAATACAGGAGGGGATTTACAAGGAGAATAAAATTCATGGATGGGAACTTCCATGGTCTTTCAAGTATACTCAGTGTTTTCCAAAAGAATTAAATCTCTTGACCTCATGAATGCTTTCAGATACTTTTCCTGTTTCCTTCCTATACCTTTCAAACATAAGCAAGCCCCTTCTATACTTGACTTTACTTCTTTTCTTGGTAATTTTTGCATGGTGAATAGTCAGATTCTTTCTGTCTTCACCACAATCACATTTTCTTTGAATAAAGTCAGTAACAGATTCCTCAAGGCAAAATGTGCTTGGTCTGTTGCTTTTTTTTACAAGCAGTATTCTCTCTCTTTTTAAACTTTCATTCTTGGGCTTCCAGGTTTCAGTCAATGCTTTTCTGTCGTTCTTTGCTCATTTTCCTTTATTTTCACTGTTACTTGTTCCTGTTCAGTCTTCTCRGCAATAATTCTTCCAAATTCCCATCTTCTCTTCCTGTGTTTTCTCTGTGAGTGCCTTCTGCATTTGAAGCTTTGAACTGTATTTTCATGTTGATGACATCTAAATTTCTTCTGTAAACTTCACATTTCTCTGGCCTTTTATTTCCTTGTTCTGGGTACCTCCACCTCAGTCCCGGTCACTGTTAGCTTCCCCAGCTCTGTTGCCTTTCTCTGGACATGCTCCAGCACCTCAATGTCTTTCTTGTCATGAGGGGCCAAAACCAGGATCTGAGATGTGACCTCACTAGTGCTCAGTACAGAGGGACAATCACTGCCCTGGTCCTGCTGGCCACACTGTTGCCGATACAGGCTAGGATCTTATTGCTCTTCTTGGTCACCTGGACAATGTCCGGTAGCTCTCATCCCAAACCATCCATAGTCACTGCCTTGACTCCAGTCCCTTATCTCCTCTAGTAATGGATCCCTTGCTCCCACTTCTCATGGAGTACAGGAGCGAGAAGGAAGTGAAAACAGCAACACCTTCCCTGTTAAGCATCCTTGCTTATGGTGAAATATGGAAAGTAGGAGCTTGTGCTCTCAAAAATGTAAAGGGCAAGCAAATCTGTTCTTTCCATGGCCTTGYTGRAAAAAAAAAAAAGGAAAAGGAGGTGGGAAAAAAGGCGGGGAGACAGCAAACAGGTACTTGAGAAGGTCTGCTCAGAGGAGCCTGGTGGGGAGAGGGGCATGATGGCATCTATCTGCCCAAAGAAGTGTTGAGTGCTGCGGGACTYCCACCTCTTCCCAGTTTTGCCTGTATCACTAATGCTGATGGCGTGAGCAAAAGCTGTGTGTATTGGGATCAAGCMTCAGCCCTTGCTTGACAGTCACACCAAGCACAATGATTTTTGCTGTAGCCGAATGAGAGAAGTGTCTGACCAGAGAAGGTAGTGGAGATCAGAGCCAAGCCCTCCACGGAGATCAGCTCGTATTGCTGAGCATGTGGAGTGTAAGAGGAGCTACGGCAGCCATCTATACAGTCGTCTTATAGATAGTTTACAATTAAAGTTAATTTCCTGTTGAAGTCCTGTAAAATGATGCATGCAAAATGCTAATGTATAGATCAGTAAAGTGGGATGACAGGCAGCATACAAGTAAAGTGAGTCACAGCCTCTCATGCTCCCTCTGCCCGTTTTGTGTAGCAGTCATGTGAATGTAGATTAAAAGGAAGCAGAAAAAAATTAAGCAGTAGTTTGTTAAAACAGTATTTAAGGAATTGTTAAACTTACTTAAGTCCATCTCATTAACAGTCCTGTATCCTTTGGGTTTATCTGGTGCTACGTAGTTTGTACAATATTTCTACTGCAATCACGAATCATTTCAGATACTACTTTAGCTGTTTCTAAGCTCAGATTCAAAGTGTACGTGGCACATAGTGCTTCCTGAAAACCTACATGCTTTGCAGTAGACATCTCTCTCTTCTATTTACTCAAATAGAAGTGGATATAGTGTTTTCTTCTCAAATTTTTGGTCTGACTCCTGTGACTCTGACTCCAGTAAGTAATGCCAGTAGCATGGGTAGATGGATCTGACAGGGTTGAAAACTAACAGCATGTCAGACGCTTTTCTCCAATGAAGGCTATAGATCAGAGCTAGGAATCTGCTGGAGCCGGAGAGGGTGACAGGGGAATAACATCCCTTTCTCTTCCATCGACAGGGGTAATAACTCCTGGCTCCCTAGGGACAGATTGTAAAAGCCAATAGCCAGAAGCTGTGAAGCAGGGAGGGTAGAAGAATTGAAAATTAAAGAGGGAGTGAAAATTTTGTCTAAGGCTTTGGTGAGATGTTGGAATAAACCATCAAGTGTCATTCTTTTAATTGCTTTATTGTTGATAGGGTTCTTGCAATGTTGGATTTTATTAGTTTATAAAGTTAAAATACTAGTAAAATACTAGTTAAAATGATTGAGATATACCATTCGTGATTTTATATGTAGCTAAGTATCATATATTCTATGTTAACTGTTATTATTGGAAATATGTAGAAAAAATGTTTTACAAACATTGCTTTAAAATTAAATATCTTTGAATAGTAAAAAAAATTTATTAATATCATTGCTATGTAGACATATTTTGAGCATGGTGATGCTGTACACTGTATAAAAATCTGATCATTGATTTAAATGACTGTGTGATTTATAGGTGCTATCTCCATGTATAAAATTCCATGTTGTTGAATCTTTCATAGTTCACAAGCATTTAAACTTTGGCTGCCTTTGTGTCCAGGAGGAGTGTTCCAGTCCTAACGGATTTTACTGATGTTATGWTACCTGCATTATACTGTGAGTCTTTAATTCATGTCTTTGTGGAGCAGTAGCTTTTAATGGGTTAATGATAAACACTTAAAGAAGCAGAACCATAACAAAAAGGCACAGCTCCTGGACTTCTAAGAAATAGAAGTGCTTAGAAGTGGTATTTTTTATATGACTTGTTCTTGCTTAGTTTTTAAACTGTGACTGGTGTTTAGTTAAATCTTTTACAGACTCAGTTCACTGAAGGTGACAGAAGTACTCACTTGAGCTCAATGAAAAGTAGACATGACAGTAAATTTTTCAGTCAGAGACAGGAGATCTTGTTATAGGAGTCAGTATGGGGGTCAGGGCAGAGCCTGTTGATGATTGAGGAAAAGAGAAGTAAATTCATTCTGCTTCATGCACTTTGTCAAGTGCCAGTAGCTTACCATTGAGAACTAGTCACCCGTTCTAGTCTTACGGCCCTAGAGGTCACTCATTTGATATAAATCATAGCACTGCATAGGCTCAGCAACCTATTGCCATTCGAGATAAAATAAAAAAAGAGGAATGCTTCACTCTGAATTAAAATGGCTGCGAATATCCCACCACATGTTGCTGTTTAATGCAATATGTGGTTAGATATTGATCTCCAAAATCAAGTCATTAAAATGTGCAGTTTTTGTTTATTGGAATGAAGCAATTAAATGGTTCAGTTATGCCAGACCTTACCTTTTCTGATGAAAACTATTGATTTCTTGCCACAGCTTTATAAGCGACAATGTTTTTGATTACTCTTGACAAACCTCCTTGGAGTGTTAATTAAAATTGTACCAGATGAGCAGGTGTGGGAGATCATTAGATCGCCCGGATCACACACTGTACTTCATATTCTGCAGCCTTGCATAATGAATAGGGCACAAGAGGGGAAAAACAATATCTTCATCAGCAGAATTAGCATCTTCTCTCTCTTTTCTTTTTTAACTAGGTGACTTTACATTTTACAGTACATCCATTTATCATCTATTGAATAACTTCTTCTGAATCCGATTAAATTAAATTTAGTTTGAAATATTACATTGCCACAAAAATGGAAAAAATTAAATACTCAAGTAGTTTGTGTGTGAATGCTCATAAACTTGCAATACCCACTGCATTCTTTCAAAAACAAAGCAGAAACTTTGACATTTTCTGAGATGAGRCATTTTAATAATGTCTGCATTTTTCTTTTGCTTAACTGCATGATAATATAAAATAGCATGAGAAATATTKATTATATTGGTTTTCAAAGAGAAAATTATTTCATTATCTATTAATTTGCCATAGATTTCTTGTCTGATATAATACTAATTGGTTGATAATTTTTTTAACCTTAATATTATGCTAAGAAAATAACAATGTATTTATTGTAGTTGTGTTTTACAGTGCAAGGATGGTGTATGCTACTGATTATGAAGCCTGTGAAGGGCTGTTCTGTTGACTGGGCAGTGTAAAAGAGAATAGGGAGTTAAAAGAACTAAGAAAAAGATGTAATGTAGTTAAGGATGGGATATTTGTTTGGAACAACAGAGGGAAATGGGCAAAACATATGATCATAAACTTCTTGGCCTGTAAATAAATAGCTTCCATTTCGATTAACATCACAGGTGAGTCTTGGTCATCAGCTAACTGGAAGCTTGTGTGATGTGTTTGTAGCTCTGGCCAAGTCTTATTGAACTGTCAGTTTTGGACTTAGTGACTTTAAACTAAAAAAGAAAAGGGGGGGTGGGATATTAAAGAAAAAAATACTTCAAATAATACTTGGAAAAAGGCAGTGCTTGAGCACGAGTGTATTTGGGATAGGTGTTCTCTGGACGGGAGCCAGAGAGTCATCATATGCCTTTTGACTAAATTGCCTTCTCTGTGCCTGTCTATCTTTCTGGAAATTAGATAAAACTTACTGTGTTGTAGTTGCAGTTCTTAGTATTGCAGCACTTATTTAATGTTAATAAAATTATTTGAAATCTTACCATGACTGTGAATTCAAATCACAAATGAGATATACATTTCTTAATGATTAATTAGCTGTGCATTATGCTTTCGAAAATCTGTCCAAAAGGGGAATAAAGCTGAAAAAAGGCAATCCTGTGTTAACTGTTCCTAATGCAGAATTATAAAAGCTAGCACATTGCAGCGATGGAAGAGAAGGTTCAGAAGCTACTACACGTTGGAAATGTGGGTATATTACTGTCTTCTAGCAGGAATCCAGCTAAATGACTTGAGTTGTCCCATTGATTTAGGTGACCAATATAAATGAGCTGGATAGTTTTAACTCCAGCCATAGTGACTCCTTTAGAGTGGTAGTGGTCTATATTTTAATGTTGTAATTTGATCATGTTTTTGAACTTGAATGCCCAATGTGTTGATCACCTATATTTTTTGACCTGATTCTGTGAGATGTGGATATTTTTGCAGTTATGTAAAGCATTCTTTAAATAATGAATTTACTACTTGCTGACTTCACTCAGGGACATTGCTTCTTTTTGTTACATTTGAAAAGGATGACATTAATTCAAATGCATAATATTTGCAGGACAATTTTCTGTAGATTTCAAATATAATTTGAAGGCTCTCTCAGTAATCTTTTTAGAAGAAGGTATTTCTATTCCTATTACTATGATTTCTTTTGGATTAGACTGAAAAAAAGGAAAGAGGATGTTATTTCCAGAGTGACTGAAATTGCCATGCACATAGCGTTTGCTTGGTAATGTCAAAGTGGATGAAACAAGATTCATCCTTGCAGGATGGTTTAACATGGAGGGCTCTGTAACTGCCAGTATTGCTTGGTACCCTTTGGAATAGCCTTTGTGAGGCTGTTAAAGCTGAATGGAAACTAATATGTGCTCTCAACCCCTGTCAGAGCTGAGGTATAATGTGGAAACCTTGGAGTGTTGCTGCTTGTGTGCTACCTTTTAGGTGGATAAATAGGATACTGCAACAGCTTATAAGAGTCAAACATACAAGAGCTAAATTCGGTAGGAAAAAGCCAGTGGCAAAAAAGATTGTTATGTAACAGTAAAACTGAAAGAAAAAGAAGACCATATCCAAACCACCATAGGGTGGGTTTTTTTCCCATGTTTTTTAATAGTTTTGTGCCTGTTGATTTGAGATTTAGAAATCAAATTATATTTTAACTGGTATTCCAGATGTATCATGTGATTTAGTAAATAATAATACTTCCAGAAAACTGGTTCTGCACTATACGATCAGCACTCTAAGAAAAGGCTGAGTGCAACTATTTCAGTTCTTTACCCTAAATTTGAAAATACTTTTTTTTGGTATGTGAATACATCCAAATAAGCTTTCAGATTTCTGCCTTTTCTGCTTTCCAAAACTATGAATTGTATAAAACTGAACTGAAATGCTGGTTATGTAAAGATGGAGAACAGTAGTAGTAATAATAATAATAATAATTGTCCTATACATAGTTCCTTTAATTTCAGGAATCAAAGTATTTCACAATCACAATTTAATCACAATCAGTCATTAAATGTGAAATGGCCAGAGTAACTGAAAGACAGCTTTGATTTCTTGCAGAGGATGCGTCACCAACTATCCAAAATGTAGGCAGCATATAATGTAGTACATTATTGGATAGGCATGGGAAAATCTCTGTGCTTCCAACTGTTGATTTCCTATCTTTTCTTCAGAACAATTACATCATTGCATTTATAAGTAATTTTTTTCTTTTGTGGCATTCACATGGCTGTTAGCCACATTGCATGTAAAATGAGTGAAACCTGGAATCTCTCAGGATTAGCGATTCTCTTTATTCTTTGCTCCATATTGAAAATCATTCCTGTCAGCTGGTGCTCTCCAAGCTGCCTGGAAGAACTTTGGCATAGTTTTCCTAACCTTTCAAACAGTAAAGGCAAAACCCTGCTTTGATTTAAAAAAAAAAAAAGCCAGAGGAGTTTGGCCCAGAGCCATTAAGGATGCAGGCGACCACGCTGCGGTCTGACAGTGTATTCCACAAAACACTGCAAAGTTCTCCTCGGGGTCCCTGGAGTGGGCTGAGGCACTTTGCTTGTACTTAACATACATCAACTGTCACCCGACGGCAGTCGGTGTTGAACCGAACACAATGGAACATCCAGATGGTCTAAACAAAGCGAACAAATGTTCACTGCTATTAAAAGCTGTTTACATCAACTTCCAGTATTTCATGTGCTGAAGTTTATATTGTGTCACCACTGGGGTGCTTAGCTCCATCCTCAGTTCGTATCAGGGATTTCTAAACCATTGTTGCTTATGTGTTAAAATAACATTCTGAATATTCCTTAAATACATGCCACTGGACTTTTTTTTCTTTTAAATAGGAAATTGGTCATTGTATGCTAATCACATGCTTTCAAATATTGTAATTGATTGTCCCCTCTAATTTCCCCTTGCTTTTCCCCCAGTAGCCTCCTTCCAGTAGCTCCCCCCCACACATGCGTGTCCCACACTATGCTGCTCTTCTTGGGCACACAGCTGGTGGCTGCCAGGGTGGACTGTGCCACTGCCTCAGCACAGGGTGCCACCGCTGCTTGCTGGCCAACTGATGGAGGTGTTGGTGCATGGTGTGGTTTGCTTTCTCCCCTGAAACACTCTGAGACATCTGCTGCTGTCTTATTAGTGATTAAGATGTGTAGGTGACAAACAGACATTTTATACCTCCTTCCTCTGACGCTAGTTCTTGGCGTCTGCGTTACTGGAAGTCCAGACCTCTGCTTTCTACTTGCTGAAATAAATTAATTGGTGGGACACAGGCTTAGCTCAGTCAATTGTTTTTCATGACGCTGCAACAAAATCCTTAGGCAGACTGTGAATGAGGAAATCTTTCCAAAACAGTGCTGTATTTTGCAAGCATGATTTCTGGTTAATCATATACCATTCTTGAAAAAAAAATGGCCAAAAGGTGCTTAAAGCACTAAAAGTATTCCTTAATTGCAGTGATTTAAAGAATTGAGAGATATAATATTTTTCAAATATATGAGTGAAAGATCACATGCAAGCTCTTATCCATCTGCAGAGTATTTGTTTGCAAAATAAAAACCAACTGTTTTTTCAATTAATTTTGAAATTAAACCTAATTAGCCTTCCCTGCTCCCCACAAATACCAGATTATGATCTTAGAGAAGACCAAAGTCAATCACTAGCCTTTCCAGCTAAGAACTTTTTCTTAGGTTTGCACTCTGTAGCTCTATTACTGGTCAACATAGTACAAATAATAAAATAGAAAAAAAAGGCACCTGAAAAACATTTTTAGACCATAAGAATCTAATGTTGGCATTCACTATCTCTTTATAATACCAGTTGTGTTTATCTCAGCATATGTCATTCATCTGCATGTTAGTTGTAGCACTATCACAAAACAGACAAAATCCTGTGTATTTCTTCCAAGAGAGCTATCCCATCACGCTTTATGGGTTTTAAATAAATAGAGCTCTGCACCACCATAACAGGGCTACTGCAAACATGTTCTGAAGGTTTATATGGAGTATGCTAGCAATATTCTTTCTAAGATGTTTATACTGTGGAGAGGATTTTTAAGATGTAAATGTGTGAATGAATGACTGAAACTGTCTGAATCTTGCTTGGTGTTTTTATAAACTTACAATAGAGAGGTACTTCTAATAAAATGTAATGTTTTACAGAACTATTTTCCTTTCTGACAACAGCATGTGACCATAGTGTAAGTAAAAAAAAAAGTAATATCTATTTTCATTATTAGTTGCAAAGGTGATATGGCAARTAGTGCATTTTCCTGGTGCGTTCTAGCTGATAAAAGACCAATTCCTGTTCTCAGAACAGGAGCATGAGGTTCCCAGATTCAAATTTGGTTTGCAAAACTTTTTCAAGTCAGTTCCATTTCATTCTGGATTTTATTAAATATTTAACTTTAGGCTATTTATTTGAAAATCTTGTTTGTAGAATTTCCCCCCACACTCCTCAAAGTGTTGGAGAGAACCAGAACAAACTCCCCTGTTTTTCATGTTCTTCTCATTATTATTTTTTTGTTGCATAACTAAGTCTCCTTTCCGTAGTCTGTTGTACAAAGACCAAATCCTTGGCTTGGCAAACATCCTTAGGAATAAAGTTACTGCTAGTTACTGAATTTCCTTGAAGTTCCACAATGCCCATATTGTTTTTAGAGATGAAATGACTCCTTACAGGCATAATTATCTGGAATGTAATGGAAGGGGCCTGATACATCTCTCTGTCATGAAAGGTCTGTGATTCACCTTACTGTCCTGAGTGTTTTTTGTCATTTTCCTGTGCTGGCAGGTAAATAGCACTGCTCTGCACAGAGATCAGCTCCTGGCATTATGGTGAACTTTGCATGCAGGACACATGCTCTGGAAACACCAGGGTAATGGTTTTCCATAATGAGGTTGCACAATATTCAGTTCTTATGGAGTCAGTGCAACAGAAACATATAGAAATACATGTGAAATATATAGAAGAAGTAGGGTTAAGCCCTGGTAACACTGGTGGGCACAGCATTTGATATTTCTCTTCTGGGAAGTCAGACTAGTTCCTATGTTATGTTGGAACATGACAATAAAAGAATATTATTTTGCATTACAAAGCGATTAATCTCTGATATTTCCATCCCAGGGAGTTTTTTGCCAAAACTGTAGGAAGTGGATGCATAAGGAAATGTTTTACAATAAAGATGACATCATTAATCTTCAGTATTTCTCTAAGCAAGACCTTTCTTGACCATGCAGAATGATAAAGAAAGAAATATTTTACTTTATGTGAGGGAATCCTGAGAGGCAGCAGGACAGAAAACTCTTACAAAACCATGGTTTGCATGTTTGACAGGAGTCAAGCTTTGTGCCCAGTGTAGATGAGCCTTTTGGAGCCAGATTGTCAATCCAAACGCAAGCTGCTCCGTTTCCTGTTTATGCCTGTGCAGAGTTACACATCCTGACTCGCTTGCCTTCAGCTGCAGGTTTTTCCGCACTCCCTAGGAGATTTCTTCCTTAAAATGGTTTGTTATTTATCATTTAAGTAAGCCATTGGAATTTTGTTAATTCCTGTTTTACTTAGCACATGCAAAACGGTATCGTTAGCTAAAGGAAGATAATGTTAAGGTAGTACGAGTTACTGATCCTACTAATTAAATGGCCTTTGCCAAACAAAATCTGATCAGCCTATGCCTGAATGTAGAGAACTGATGCCAAGTTTACTGCTTCACAGAGGCCTGGCCTATTGTATATCTGACCAGAGGTTATCAGCAATTGAAACCTGGTCTAGCAATTTAAAAATAAGCTTTTTGTATATTGCACGTTTCCATTTTTCCATCTGTCATAAGATTAATTAAACATGTTTCAGCATAAAGGGACGTTCTTAGAAGAGCAGTTTGTTTGGTATGTTTGTGAAGCTCCTCCATGGACAGAGATTGCAAGAATTTTTTATTGTTCAGCAGTATAGCTCCTAAATAGTCCTCTTTTATTTTTTTAATTCCCCCATCCAATAAAGTGAACTGAAACCCAGACATACCTGACAATTTATGATGCTTTGTCCTTTCCCTTTAAATTGGAACACAGTGAGAAATAATTCTGATTATAGCCAGGTTAGTGCTATCAGTGTTGTTCTGTGTTGGCTAAATCATGCTTTTCTTTAGAGATAAAGTTTTACTAAATTTAATGGGCTTTCTTAGTAGGTACCAAAGAGCTTTTGTTAATGGCCTATATGCCTGGCTTAAAAGCTAAAGAAGGGTAGTTACTGAGGAAGGAGATTGCTAATTAGGCCTTACTTCCAAGCAAATGTGGATGCTATTTGATAAAATGACTGACAATGAACTACATATTCCTCCCTCCACCTATTTTGTTGCTTTACTGTAATTAGAAATTAGTTCTTTAACACATGCTACACTGATTGATATAAAAGAACTATATTGAAACTGGAAAGGATTTTATTAATCTAACAGTGAACTTTCTTATAGAATAATTGATATATGGCATGAGCAGAGTAAGTGTGTAATAAAAAGTCATAGCATGTTGAACCAGCATAATTGCAAGGGAAAAAAGAGCATTTTGCAGCATTTCTGGAAATTTGAGAGAATTAGGAGGCGTCATATTTTCACTGCAGTCAGTAGGAGCAGAATTGTACATCATCTTCATCTGGAATCAGTTGGCCTAGTTTCAAAGTTAATGGTCCTTTTGGCCTTTACACCATCAAATAATATAACCTGTGAGATATTGATAAAAACTTTCGCAAAAATAGCAGCTATAATGAAAATGAAAAATTTCTTCCTTTGATCACTTATTCTTAGTTTGTGAATAATTCCATTAAACTTGGTAGGGCTATCTTGGCTTATTAATATGGTTTCTATTGGTATGGTATCTAAGTACTTCCCAAGGATTAAGGGCTTTAAATTTAGTGATACCACTATGAGGCACAAAGATCTCATTGTTCCCATTTTACAGACTGAAACTAAGCAACTTTATGCATTGAGTTGTGTAATTTAGTGTAAGACTCTTTGAGACATTCTAAGACCTTAGTTTTTCCACTCACAACTCTGAGGTGGGCTCAGCCACTGATCCTAGAAACTTCAGTACCAAAGATTCACACCGAAATCTTTGTTCTGAACTTTGTGCCTGTTCAAAACTCCTCCTGTCCCCACAAAACAGAAAACCCAACGCAAACAAAAAACCCCAAACCAACCACCTCAATCCACAAGACACCTTTGGAAAAGTCATTCCAGAAAAAAATCTTTCATATACAGAACTGAATAAATTCCTTTTCTCCCAAAGGATGATTATATTTAATGATAGAGTAGAGCTGAGGTTTAGAAATTTGGTTTTAATAGATGTTAAACTAATCATTAAATGCAATCAGGTTTGTTTCCTACATTGTTTGAAGTCAAAAGGGTGGTCATAGGCTGTTTCCTGACATTCCCTGTTGTCTTGATAAATTTTCTTAAATAACAGCTGATGAGAATATTTATACCTTGAGTAATGTCAGTATTGTTTGTATTTTTCTATTTTTATCATAATTTATTGTTTGTTTCTTACATTATAGATGCACTTTRTGTAAATTTCAGAAAATATAATTTTAAACCTTTTTCCTCAATTGTTTTCTGAGTACCTGTAAGATCATGAAAACTCCCTCCAGTACCCAAGTTAACTTTAGAAGGGTTGAGCAGCAATTCCCTTGGGGACCACGTTCACATTGTGAGATGCATCAACACACATGTTTTATCTATCAAGCCAAAAGAATATCCAATTTAGGGCTTTTCCCCACAGTAATCAAGGCTGAAGACAGCAGAACAGCATTCTCTTCAGGGGATGCAGCAACAAAATGAACCCAACCTTTGTTACAGACTAAGCTCTGCTACCTGTTCCTTTTTGCAATATATTGCAGTGTGACTTCAGTTTCCTAAAGTGAAGGCAGCCAAGGTAAAAAGTACAAGACTGCAGAATAATGTAACAAAATTGTGCTGCTCTGCATAAAGCTCCTGTGTTTCAGACTTGTTGCTGGTCAAAGCCGGCCTACTGACCCTTTTCCATTCTAGCTGAGTAAACCTGCAGATCTTTTCTAGGGTATGTTTAGAGCAGGAACAGTCTTGGGCTCTAATTAAATGCAGAAGTCATGCCAATAGGCTTTCCAGATGTTTTAGTTAATCTAATTTATATCAATCTGAGCCTAATGCCTTCCTTTATTTTGGAGGTGCAAGAATTGTTGTGAAATACTTGACGTTTTGAAAATGGTATTAAAACTTTTATTTGTTTTTCTCTTTTGATTTGCACTAATTTTTTTTCTTTTACTTACAACAAAATTCATTTTGCTTACAAGAAACATTTTGGCTGCCTTTTTCTGGAAAAAAAAATTGGCTGGCATAAAAGCAAATAGCCTGTGGATTTGGCAAGGTGATAAACAGAAAGATTTCTCTTCCATTTGCTGTAGAATATTGCATTATGAGAAACATGAATAGTAATCTCACTTTCATGCACCTTGGGATGGCTTGCTGGAGACCACTCGAAATTTTGCTTTAAAAGCTAACCAAATAAAATTAAGGCAACCAAAACAAGGTATGTTCACGGCTCTGTTTTAAAATATCATAGGCATATTTTTACTTTTTTTACAAAGGACACAATTTTGACAGGCTTTTTGTAGAATTCGCATCTGCTCTGATCATTTGATAAAGGCGAATTTTTCCAGCTCACTTTGCTCTTGTTTAGTTTATTTTTTTTGTCAGAATTCTTAACCTTTTCATACTTTCAGTGTATTTTTAAATTATTGCAAAAATTCCCCTTCCTTCTCCTGTGGCTAAGCAGGAAGCCAGCAGGATACCAATACTGCTTACTCACGGAAATTAAAAACAAAACAATAGGTAAGAAAAATAACGAAATAGAACAAACAAGAGACACTCTCTTTTCTGTTAAAGCTTAATGTGTTGTGCACTGGTTATTCAATACACTGGAGCTCAAAGTATTGAAACTTCTGCAGGAGAGTTTCTGTAGAATTTGACTCTTAGTTGTTTCAGTGTCTGCAACTGAAACATGGTGTTGAACTACTAGTCTGTGTGCCCAAAATACAGGTAAAAAAAGCAGTAAGTTCAGCAGTGGTAGCCTTGCAGCCCAGAGTTCATGCTGAAGGTGTGATAGCTTTTGAAGAGGCATTCTGTTTATTAGTTGATTTTTGTCATTCCCCTGTGGATGCTGGTGTTTACGGGACTCACCAGGCAGGCACAGGTGATGCCAGGCTGTCTTGAATTGTGTGTTCATTGTACCCTCAATGTGTGAGGTGTCTCTCTTGTCAAGTCTTTCCCGAGGTGCTTGRACTACCCTCACTCCTGCTCCCAAACAGAACTGCAGTGTGTGCCAAGAGAGCATTCTCCTTTGACTGTACCAGCCCAGACAAAGGCACAAACAATTCCTCTTAAACTGCTTGTGCTGTTAAGGATTACCTTAGGGAGAAGGAAGAGGGGAAAGTATGCTTCCGTCTTCTTTTCTCTTTCATGTAATGATGGGATGATGTGACCATGTTGCCTATTTCCCCTTCAATCAAAATATAGCTATTTGAAACATCTTCTAATGCAATTACTTRATTTCATTAATGTAATTTGTAATCCACCCCTCCTTCAAAAACATTGATTCTGCATTCTCGGTCTCATATTTTTTTCTCCAAAGTTGCGTATCTTTTATTCTCTTAAATTTTCATTTTTAAGTTCATATAATTGGAGACTTGTATCCAATTCAACATCTTCTCTCTAGACTTTGAGATAAATAGACTTCTCCATTTACCACTCACATGTGTGTGAAGAACACCTCATAACATGATTGAACTCCATTGATTTTTCATAAAAGTTTAATAAGCTGATACAGGTCAAAAGCATTGCAAAATTTGTAATAAATTCCTGTGGTGATCTCAACAAGACGGTGGGAAGACCTGACACGAGAGGAATTTAAATATATATTCAATTACATGGAGGATAGGATAGCAAGGACTTGAAACATTTTGGTTATTTGAATATTTACTTCAGATGATGAGATTTATAAAATTACATGGCTCTTCTTGTTTATGTTTTGTATTTGTTTACAGGTGATTTGCTCATAACTGCTTTAGTTGGCAGCAGATCTCAGAAAAATACTTTAATCGCTTCCCAGCAAAGGAAACCTCAGATTTACATGTGAGCCCACTTTTCACTGTAGTAGTTGACTAACATTGCATGAATGCATTCAGATTAGGTGATATTCCGGCTGTACTAAAATTTTTAATCAAGTCTGAGCAGAACTGTCTGATAAATTCCCTGAGCTGGTTGCAGTATGAGTTAGGTGATGTTTGAAAATTGCCTGGGCAAAATGCAGAGCCAGTGGTACATCAGGTGTCCTCTGGGCTTACAAAGCAGAAAACCTCAGTAGCTCCTCCAGGAGCTTGGAGATCACCCCCAGGCCCCATCCCTTCCTCTGTGCAGTGACCACGGTGGGGGAAGCCTCGTGTGGCCCATTGCTGTTGCTGAGCTTGTGGCCACAGGCCAGAGTCATGATCTGACCACTGGCCAGGTCAATCTGGTGAGTCGTCCCTCAGGACATTAATTTTTCATGAGCAGCAAAACCTTTTTATGGCTTAACTTTGTTCCTTGAGCGTGCAGACTGCAGAGGAACAGGATGTTTATTGTATGTACAGTGACCATTCTCACTGAAGAGAGGCTGCCTCTAGGGTGGGCACAGCTCCCTCTGGGGAGGTACCTCCCGTACCTTGGAACAGCGTGGTGTAGGTGTGGGTCCTGAGGACCTCTAGTGTGTGCTGCGTTCCTCCCAAATGCACTAAGAATAGAATTTATTGCAAGTAAGGCACCATGTTTAATGTAATTCTCAGGTCAGCATTATCAGATGAAGTTTCACATACAGCATATGGTAAAATTCTTCTTACCACTAGCTGATGTTTTTGTGTCRTATGTACCATATAGATGGCTTCATGAAAAGGTGTAGAATTTTCTTTTAAATTCAAAATCACAAAATATAGTTTGTTGAGAACACTAATAAGTCTTGGCCACAGGTTTAGTGGCATGGGGCAGTATCCTCTTAAAGATAACCAAGAACGCCAATTTTCATATGGATCTAACACACTGAAAAACGAGCCTTGTGTTCCCTTGCTAGCTGGGCAGTGTAAGAGGGGAGAATGCAGCACGTGAATCCAAAACCCTCTGGAAAGCATTCTTTATAGCTCCAATAAAGCCCTCTAGCTAGTTCAGTGTTTGCTATTGACACCAAAGACACCTGAATATTCCTTAATGTACTGAAATGTCCCAGAGGGTCACTAGTAAGAATTGTGCATTTTCTGGTGTGGCACACAGTTTTTAAAGGTTCCTCTCTATTATCATCTTCATTGCTGTCCTACAGATGAAAACACAGGCAATTTCCTCTTTGCTTTATGCGCTGCCTCAGTGTAACGGCCGTGTTCCAGCGTGATGCACTCAAAGTGTCAAGTATGAACCCGAAACTGGGGGGAGGATTCTGCAGGAGCTATAAATTCCCTCTTTTCCAGAGGTTATTTCTGCACTCACCCTTGGTGCGCAGAACTTATTTCTGTGCCTGGGTTAATGTTTAGGTTTTCTTTATAGGTCATCTTTTATTCTAAAAACTAAATAGAAATCCTTCTGTTCATCTATTAAATTTGTGAGTTCTCTATACTGTACAATATGTTTAAGGGAGGGGGATATTCTTTTTTGAATTATAGTTCTTCGAGTGAAATGGTTATTTTCTCTATAACCTTTCCTGCCAGTGCTTTCAGAAAGGCAGTCCAGCAATCACTTAAATGCCGATATTTTATGATTAGTATCTTATAATTAAAATATATTTTCATATAATTTTAATTTATCTAGTGTGTATGTTAGGCTCTAGATCTTTGCAGTGTCTGTTGCTCCTAAGACAGTAATTTGTCAGTACCTCAGCATCTGATCTGTTCCACGTTTCCTTCACACAAATGTGTCTTCTGTATGTTGCCATTAGTATTTATTCTGATAGAGAGTATAGATGTCAAGGTTGGGATCTGGAGATGATTAGCAAGTTTCAAAAGTCAATGGAGAAGTGATCTTTCAGCCAAGGTGGCTCACCAAGAAAAAAGCATCATCTGAGGATGGACCCAGGAAAGGGGGTGTGGAGGACGGGACTTCGTTGCCCACTGGTGGGTAGATGGCACAGGTCTCGACTGCAGCCTCCTGTTTTTGCTCCAGCTCTGCTCTCAGGTGTAGCTGGAAGGGCGGGGTCCACCTAGTTGTGTGATGTGTGATGAATACTGGACAAGGTAGGATATAAAAGCAGTTTATTTTTCATTTCAGTTCTGCAATCTCCAAATTACTCTGAAATTTTCCTGAAAGTCACTCAAGTTGGATAGGTTTTGTGTGTCGTTGTGTCCCCCCCCATCTGTAAAGGGTGGGATTCACCCAGGTGAAATATTTTTGGGACCTACTGGGAAAAAGGACTGTATACATGTGAAATTGCTTTTCTTTCTGTTAGCTGGCAGTTGATTTTAGACATGAGCAAAGTTATTTTTATGAGGCCTTTCCTACCATTTGAAAATTAAGCACCTTTTTACTGTTTTCTTGGTTACATTTTCTTATGAATCTCTTACTCTGCTAATGGGTGTTATTTTTTTCCTTCTCTGCAAAGACTTGTGTCTTTTCAAATGCGTGTGAGCAGCATTTATGCCCCTCTCCCCCATAATGTTATGACTACTTACGTTTTATGCTTCTGAAGGATTCAGCACTGTGGGAAAACATAGAATGCTGTGTAGAAAAGAAATCAAAGAATATTAATGTATTCAAATGAAGGGAAATGAAAATTGAATCCAGACTCACATTTGCCTGTAAATTATTAGAATGTGTACAAGTATAATTTAATAGAAAGTAACTTAACTGTAGCTTAGTAATGCTGTACTTTATCCTGCGTGTGTGAATAGGAAGAAATATGGTGTGCTAGGCAGGGAAAAGTGTTTGTTACAGTTTGCATTAGACCATTGGAAAGTAGTAATATAGGGAATCCTAGTGATAAATCCAGAAAAAACAAGTTGACATTCATAAAATTGGCTTATTTATATATAAATGGTACCAGAGATGCAGTTAACTCCAAATGCTTAGGAAACTGTAAACACTGATTTCTGTTAGAGGCCTTTAAATTATCTCGTCCCTCTGCCCTCCCTGCCATGTTCCTCTTGTTTTCCACCTCCCTACGTGGCAATTCTTGCTCCCTCTGCATTGTCTCAGGTCTGCTCTCTCTGTCCACCCTGGAGGTGGACACTGATCCTAGCATGTGGTGCTGACTTCCACAAGGCTGTCTGAAGGCGGAGGCACTCCAGGAGCTACCAAGTTGAGGGCTGCCAACACCAGCAAGGTTGGGCTCTTGCCATTCCCACAGTTGCTCTGTGGCCCAGCGTAACCTCCGCTGCCCTAAGCGGGGACAAAGGACACCCAGAGAGGCTGCAAGAGATCCCAGCACCATCAGCACGTACCGCACAGGTTGTGGGAATAACCAGGGAAAGCTGTCAAGGAGCAGTGACCTGTGTGCCAAATGCAGCCACCTCTCAACAGCAGGA
The DNA here is from genome assembly GCA_018881555.1 of Amblyornis subalaris. NCBI lineage: Eukaryota > Metazoa > Chordata > Aves > Passeriformes > Ptilonorhynchidae > Amblyornis > Amblyornis subalaris. Next base: position 18,597,716 of record JACAXG010000004.1, read on the forward strand.
GCTACAGGAGCACAGACAGCCTGGAGTTTATGGAAAGCAGTATGTGTGTAGAAATAGGCCATGTCTTCTCTGGTGGGAGAAATGTGCTGCCTTGGACATGCCATGGTGTTCAGCAGGTGGGGGAAAGGTCCCTGACAATGGGCCTTGGCTCAGTCGTGGGGATGCTCATGGGAACTTCAGCTAAGTGCTTTAAAATTAAATGTATGCTTGTTTCCTGCGTGGGAAGAGCTGTGCCCTTAGGAAATGGGCAGTGCTTTGAATGTAGAGGGCTGGTGTCTAAGCTAACTTTTCTGGTGCCAGAAAAGGAGGAGCGTGGGGCTGAGGAAAGGGAATGCAGCTGAAGGATTTGTATATCTTACTATTGTTTTTGGCGATAATTGTCTTTGAAGTACTTTAAGTGAAATCAATGAAAAATGTATGAATAAATAATAGGAGGAAAGATTTACATTTTGACCATAAAAATATTTTTGGATGAAGCCTTTAACCTTTCACCTTAGTATGTTATGCTCTGTGGTCCCAAAAGAACAACTAAGTAGCGGTCATTAATTTTTATTTCCCTTTTACCGTGTAATTTTCATGGTCAATCTTTTGCCAGGGTTTGGGGCAGTAGTCTGTGAAGTGATGGGTGCCTTTCCTCATTCAACCCCTGTACAGAATTCCCTTCTGCCACCAGGCTTTGAGTGACAGGTGCTCTTGGTCTTCTGTTCTGCTGCCTCCTGTGACAGTCTCGATGTCTTGCAAGGTCTGTTAGGGAGAAAAAAATTTGTTGTCCCTCAAAACAGAGGCAAGCAAATATCAAAATACCTGAAAGCTTGTAAGACTTCATCTGAAAGAGGGAGGCTCAGATACAGCGTTCAGTGTTACTGAATTTTCTAAGAGCCCCTATCCACGTCTGGTTTCTGCTTTTGTTTATGTTAAAGGAGTGACAGCAACAGAGACTCACAGGTCTGAAGTTTTCCTTTGTGGATGTTCCTTGGGTACAGTTTTTCTGAAAGATTTTTGAGGAACGCACTTTCTTCTCATATTTCTTCAGTTTATTTATATTTGCGAGGATTTTTTTCTTTTCTCTTTTTTTTGTTTTTTGTGTTTGCTTCTCAGATTATAATTCTGTTTTCTCCTTTCTGTCTTTATTTTGCTACAGGTACTTTGTTTTAAATTTTGTACTTTCTCTTCTGTTACGTTCCAGTGTGTATGCTGATTTTGACCTTTGAACTTTTGCAAAATATCCCTTCCCAAAACATGCATGCCTTCATAACCTGCTTTACTTTGTAGATATAGACACTGATTGATCAGACTCTTTTTGGTGTGGTTTTGGCAGTCATGCAAGTAAACAGGAAGAGACCTACATATTCTGTGTGAACAGTGGAATGCAACTCTGTTATATCAGAGAAATTAAAAAGTGATTTATTTGTAGCAACATTACCTGTATTGCCACGTGATTGGTGTTACTGTCTGCACTGACTAAAGCCTCATATCACAGAAACGCATGATACAGATGATCAGTTAAAGGTTTTTTTAAAGGATTTGAAACAGAGTGGAAGTCCTCTCTTTTTAAGAGGTTTTTCCCCCGTCTTTCTGTAAATAATCTCTATTAGTAATGTAACACATAGATCACTTGTATGGTCTATGTCATGAAATGAGTAACTAAAAAGATTAAATTTTCATTTCGTTAAGTTTCGCCATAGGGTGATAGCAGAGGAGAAAGATTGGTGAGTAGTGCTGAGTGTGTGWGTGATATGATGAGTACACATCTCATTGTTTTGGTGGGTTTTTTGATACATCGCTGCRAATGTGATCACAGATTTAAATTAGGGATTTAAAAAAAATTAATTCCACCTGTTTTCTAGCAACCCTTTTTGAGTAAGGTTGTCTGTAAGAAACTCTTCATTTTACAGAGCCTTTGCTGGTGGCTTTAAGGATGAGCTGGTTGTGTGCAGCATTTGGGTGCGACTGCAGAGGATGTGACTTTATGCCCCCTAGCACTCAGGGGCTAGGGGCATAAAGCAGGCACGGTCAGCACACCCCTCCTCCCCAACTCTGYGTACCCTGGCACAATCATCCCTACTGTGGATTAGGGTGTATTAGGTAGTGGCCTGTGAAATAGATTCTTAGCTATATCAGTATTTATCAGTAAATAACTACAACCTCCTGTCCCTAGCAAACACTTATTTCTGAGAAATTAAAAAGAAAAAAACAAACAAAAAAATCCCACCAAAGTAACAAAAAACCCCACCCAAACTCATATAATGTAAATAAGTTGAAAAACCCACAAAACTTATATGGAGAGCTTTCTGGTTGTTGTTATGTTTTGGAGTAATACATTGTCTGAGATACAGCACTGCTATGATGTATTAAACTAATATATCATAAGAGTGTCATAGCTTTGATGATGTATTAATGTAATACATCATTAAGGTGCCATAGCTCTTATGATGCATTACGCAAAACATGACCAACTGGTTGAGTTAGCACACAAACATTTGTGTGTATGAAGTAATTTTTCTATACATGAAAGTTCATGTGCAARAAAAGTTAAGAAGACCTGAAAATCAGGGGCTCCTGAAGAGAGGGTTGAGCTGGGTGAGACCAAAACTAAGGCTGGAGCTGTGTGCTTGCACAGTCTCTGAATGTACAGAAAACACGAAGAGGGAAGAAGAAACTGCCTTTACTGAAGCAATGACAAATTTTCATTCCCTTTCAAAGAGTACAGTGATATGTGCTGTATTACACGAACAAGTTCAGCATTTTTCAAAAATGTCTTGACAAGTTTTTTTCAGGGTATATTTTTCAATTTTCTATGATATTTTCTGGGAAAATTAGGTTGAATAGGCTTTATGCAGACATAAAAACTCGTTTGTCTTAGCTCTTATTAATCAATTTTTTGTTGTATATATCAGTTATTTCTGGTTTCTGAAAAGAAAGTAGGGTAAATTCTGGTAAGCAGTGACAGTCTTTAAACAAGGTTTGTTTTCACCACATTTCCCGACACAGCCAGTTTTGGACAAGCTTTGGAGAAGCTTTCTGATGCAAACTGATAAATACCCCTCACCTTGAACTGGATATCAAACTTGAACACGATCTGTTATAAAGCACATTAAATACCAGTGATGATACATACTCACCTCCTTGTTTCCCAACAAAAAGACTTTATGTGTTAAGTGTAGGTTTATCGTGATGAACTTTCTGTCTCTTGCCTTCTTTAAATGCCCTGATTTTTTTGCCATTCATAGAGCTGGGTGCAAGGTTTGCGCATGATTGATTTTTTTTTCTTTAACTATGTTTAGAAAGAGAAGGATGCAGAGGCAGATGTAAAATACAATTTTTTGCTGAACCTGTAGAGAGGGAAGTGTGGGAGCATTTCCAGGCACTGAAAATCAACCTTTCTAGTATAAATTGCTCTTTCACTCTTTATGATGAGAGGCATAAAGTATCCAGTAAAAAAGTTTCATTTCTCAGGTTTCATTCACACAATGTTTGCATAGCTTTACCCACTTTTTTACATCACAGTATCTTGAACACTAGATGGCATTGGCATTGTTAGTGTAAGTGGGGAAGAGATGGAGGTTGCTCAAACCTCCTCCCTTCAATGGCCCCCATCTTCCTTCCTGCCATTCAAGAAGCTGAATCAGACAAGAAAATCCTCAAGTTCCCAGAGTTAGGACCACACCAAGTGCTGAATTTTCAGGTAATCTTCACTGATTGCTGCACRGTCACTGCAGAAATGACCCAACCTACACAGCAGATTCCTGCTACTGGGTGGTTCTGAATTGACTGTGCAGAGCTGAGATTGCACCTGCAGCAACCCCAGACATAACCTGTGGAAGACGTCAGTGTATGGACTTGCCAGTGGCTGTGTTATGATGCACTCACAGTGATTAGCAGACTGCATTTTGTCTTGGGTGGAGTCTTTTTTTGTTTGTTTTGGAGGTTTTTTGTATTCTGATAATCTCTGTAATAGTTACTGCAGTGGCTAATTTCTTCTGATCCTGTCACCACTCTTGCCTGTAATTACAGGAAATTATGATGTTAGTGAGTATTCTAGGCATCTCTCATCAGAAGCACTAGTTAACTAGGGGTGTTAGAACAGATCTGCATATATAGAATTGTATCTTTTTCAGGCCAGCAGAACAGTGTTTCACAGCATGAAAATTGATATTAGAAAGTCATGTCGCTGTTCTTTAATAGTGCTGGTATGACCTTGGCTTTGCGTAACATTTTATTATAGGCTTATTTATGAAAGCCTAGATGGAGAGCTTGAAGAAAATCTTGGGAAGTTYGTTGTGAGAAGTAATTTTTCTGTGTTGCTTCTGCTTCAGAGCTGGGTGTGAACTGATACCAAGCAACTACCTGTGGGAGTGAGATGGTATCCCTGCATGATGTGGGAACTTGGCATCTCCTCAGGGATGCCCTAGACCTTCTTTCAAGGTCCCTTCTTACCCAAACCATCCTATGATAATAGAAGTTTAATTCTACTAACAGAACCTGTTTCTTTTGGGATGGCTGTGTAAAAAAGGGCTGTGAAAGCCATTTGTGCTTGGTGATAGAACAGAATGAGATCAGTAGTAGACCTGCAATTCCCTTCTTTCAGAAATGTGCTGTTTAAAATAACCTGTGTGGGTTCCATCCCTTAAATTTGCAGTATTTATGGAATTTACATATCATAAGTAGTAAATGAATTGTTTAAGAAGCAATGCTTTTTTCCTACAATATAGCAGTGCATTTTATACAAGTTGCTGTTATCTTTGATTGGAGAGTCATAACCTAGTATTAGAGGCAGTTATTTTAATGACAGTTTAGTGACACGTCACGAGACTTGGAGCAGATGGGTAAATGTATTCTCATAAAACTGTGCTTTTTGTTCTGTGATTATGATCTAGTTTTTGCTGATTACAATTAAGACAGGAGATGGCAAAATAATGAAAATAGTAGAGCCTGAAAAACTGAGGCAAGAAAGCAACTGAACTGTTTCATGAGGGTATTAATAGACAGAAATATGAAAGCAGTGCTGTCTCTTGCTTGCGATTCCTTTATTAAGCATAAAACATTTTTAAATGCATGTTGTGGTAGTAGCTAGGGACTCAGCCAGGTCACGGCTTTGTCGTGCTAATGATGAACATACAGCGTCCTGTGCAATGGATGAAATTAGGGTTTAGAGTTTTTTAAATTAGTGTTKTTTTTTTTTTAAACTATCATAGAGATGTCAGTGAGATTATTACAGGCAGTACCTCTCAGTTGTAGACATACTGTATTTCAACTTCTCTGAACACAAAAACACTCACTGCTAAGGCAACATAATTGAAAAACTCACTCATTCTTAACATACTTCCTATGTGTTGCATCAGCCAGAGATGCAGTGTGAACACACTGTTCTCATGTTTGAAATGCACGATTTTGAAGGCTGTAATAGCTGTGGTCTGTGGCTTTACCCTTTACTAAATCATATGCCACCAGTCACRTGGTCCTGTGGTCGGTCCAATCCTTACGGGTGTGTTTGCAGCATCCCTCTGGCACACAGGTTCCTCACTGAGGAAGCCGTGAATGTGAAGCATGTGGGGATCCATCCCAGGAGTTCTGCAGTCTGCTCCCACACCCACGGCTTAGTTCATCAGGAAACCCTTGGTAGAATCAAAGAAGAAGGGAAACTTACTCTTACCTGTTGTTGAACTAGGAGGTCCAAAGCAGAATTGTCTTAGGGACATATTTCCAGATTAGTCTCCTTTCTTCAAGGAAAGTTGGAAGCTGTGTTCCAGGACCCTGTCTCCTCTTYTACAGATAGATTTAGTTACTACATTGTTGACATATTTGCTTTAATACTGTAAAATAATCCATTACTTTTCACTCTGGTTTAACAGGCTTAATGTTTCTATAATGCTTGCTGACATGAGGAAGGACAGCTTGGCACAGTCCTGCTCTGCTCTCTGTCCTGACCAGCTCTGGCAAGGGACAGCCAGGTGGTCTCCTGAGAAGACATTTCAAAGCAGAGGATGAGGGGCAGGGGGAAGAGTCTGATGGCCTCTGTGACTACTGCCTTGGAGATGTACCTGTAGTAATGAAATAGCTTAGTAATAGTAATGAAGCACAAACTTCATTGTAGTAACTTCGTAGGGGATATTGTCTTGCTTTTGGAAATGGTRTGTTTCAATGCACTTGGCTGCACTGCAATGGATTTGGAGAGTGAATTCTTAGTCAGTGAAACTCTCAGAACTTTCATCATAATAGTATGATATGGGGTCCTAGCAAGTTTTGTAACATAATTTATTGTTGCCAGTTCTGGTTGTGCATGCAAATGTGATCTTCCTGAAAATGTCTGAAGTTATTACGTGCATTACTAGAAACTGCCATGTATCCCTCTTTGAAAAGAGAGGCTGGTTTTGGAAATCAAAATAGATTTTTTATCTATGAGCTTCACAAGAAGTTCCTTGTGACTATGCCACTGACCCAATGAGCCAAGCACCTCCATTAACTGTTTCACTTAATGATGTTTTTTATTACAGTTCAGCGACCCAGTTGACTGAGTAGCTGCATGGTGAGCTAAGTGCCTCTGAAAGCTCAGCAGTAAAACTTTTTGCACATCAAGTGCTGTGCAAATGTTCTCCCATGACTTGAGTAGGCATTTTTTTAGTGTAGTTTAGAAGAAATTACACAGTAGCGAAAGAAATCAGGAGAATCAGTGGCCATCAACCTACAAGTAATGATCGAAGATCAGTGTGGTYGAGAGAGGTTTTACAGTGCGTTGATACCACCAAGCACATCTCTGTGGTCAGAAATTCAACAGCAAATACAGAATGAGGCCCATTGCTAACATAATTGGGGTTTTTTACCTTTTTTTTTTTTTTAAAACTCCATGCATTCCTCCCTCCTGGCTTGTTCTTGCAGAAAAATGTGCTCTTGTATGGCTTAGCTTGTGGAGTTTACAATTTGCAGTGTGTCAGTGAACAGAAACCAAATAAACTCTCTTACGTGAATGGACTATGGAAATAAACTACTGTGTAACAAAGTGAATTGACTGCCCTGAGTCATTCTCAGCKGCTTTGTTTGCTCTAATTGGAATTAATTACGTTGTTTGCACTTTTGTTGTGGTTTTGCATGGCTTCTCATAAAGTCTTGCCTTTTAACTTTTCCACTCTTACTGATCTGTGCAACAGGTGTTCTAACTACCTTTTAGCATCTTGGCTGTAAAAGGAGAAAGATTTCCATCAATAAAGTCTTGTTCTTTGTACCCATCATGCATGCGCCATCTAAGTGCTGCTCGAAAACCAGCCTGGTTGGGGCACACAGATCCTTTTGTAGTTTCTGAGGTAGATGGTGCCTAGGGAATGAGTCCTGGCAAACGTCTTTTTTTCTGGGGAAGTTCACATCCTTAAGTTCAGTTTTGTAACGCAAGCTCAGTTTCTTGGAAAAGGCCTCGCTTAGTTTTACGTTAGTAAAAGATGTGTATTTGGCTTCATGTCAGAAACAGGAATTCAGAGACTTTGAAAAACCTTTGAAGACTGTTACAGCTGTAATTGGTGTGTTTTGTCTTGGGTGGAGAATTTGAAAGGTTTATTTCGAGAATATACACTCTTAAGGGCAGGAACTGTTACTCATCTGTGTTTGGAAAGCAGCACCAACACAGTCTGGATAACAATGATACTACAGAAGGCTGAAAGAACAATTAAAGAGTGGAAATAATGACCTAAGGGAGGAACACTTAGACGACTGCACATCATGTGTTTGGGGAAATCCGAGGGGAGAGAGAGAGCGAGAGAGTTGTCAGAGAGACTAATACTCTCAGAAGAAATATGTTGAAATCTCTGCTTACATTTCATAGAAATGATATCAAATAACTTGAAGAAAAATCCTTTGAAACAGAAAAAGGGAATTTGTCCGCATTTGTGTTTTCTCCCAGGAGAGCTTGCCTYGTTTTTTGGTTCTTTGTCTTTCGTTCCCAAGTACCTTGGGACAGGGGAAGTCTGTCAATAAAACACCATCTCCAAAGCCACTCTTTATTTGTGAATGCCGGGAGATGCACATAGAAACTGCCTGGTAAATCCAGTCTCCCAAAGCCGCTTTTCCAGAGCAGGATGGTGCTCTCGTGCCAACGAGTCTCCCTCCAGGGTGGATACACCAGAACACGTCACGTCCTGACAGCACTTACGGGCTGTTTTTTGTGTTTGTTACAGGTTTTAAATGTTACTGTGACAGTTGCGTTGCTGGAACAGCGCAGGATGTAGGTCAGCCTTGGTTGTGTGGTACGGGTGGGAGGATCAAGGCAGCACAGCCTGGAGATTTTCAAAGATTACAGGGGAGTTTGTGACTGAAGAGAATTAGGGAATCCTGGGTTGTGTGCTCTGGATCTCCAGGAAGCATCTCTCATACAAGCTGAACCACAGACCTGAGCCTCAAATGCCTCATGATTGACAGACCTAGTGAGACAGAACAGAATTTCATATACAAATATAATAACTATTATTGTATTTAATAAAGAAAAAAGGGAGAGAAGTTTGGCTCTTTTATCTGCCTTCTGGAACACACCAAGTATTTCTGTATATACACTTTTTTCTAAAATAGTTCTTTAAACTACAAATAAATGATCATTTTCTTCCTGGCTACATTGGTTTGTATTGTATTACTTACAGCTTTCATGAGAAGGCATTAAAACAAAGCAGAACAACTACAAAGTAACTACCAGGAAGAAAACACAGTTTTTCTTGTGTTCTTGGCCTCGATTTTATCACCCTAAAGTGATCGCTTCCTTTCTGGAGCTTTTTTCTTGTTTTGTGTATATTATTTCTGTGTGTAGTTGTTCGCATGAAATCAAYCTCCTAACAGTGCCAAAATGTAAATTAAAAAAATTTGGTAAGAAGTAAAGCTAATAGCATCAGTACAGTGATCCTTTAATAAATCAATTATAGTCTAAGTATCTGAAAATATCTGTTATTAAAATTTTGTTATTTTCTTCACAACTCCCACAGGCAATAAATGAACAATGATTCAGTGTTATTAATTACTTCCACATACATAAATGGGGAAACAGTTCTAGAGCAGCAGATAATCTCCTTAAATCTGCCTCCTCTCTCCCTTTCCAGGCTGGCAGGTGCTGACACCAATGTGTTGTACTGTCACGCGGTGRGCAGTTGGGCTGTGCAGTGCTTGCTTGCAACGAGTGCCCTGTTGCCTCCTTGGAATTGTTGCTCCATCCTGAACAAAACATTACTGAGCCACCGTTGATGCTGCTCTGCTGGGCTTTCTCAGGACCCTGGCACACCAGGTGAGGTACCAGCCAGTTTTTCTCACAGCAAGGAAAGGTGTCTTAAATGTGTCACTACAGAAAGTACAGTGGGTTTTTAGTTTTCTTTTTTTTTCCCTGTAGGATGCCCAATGGCTAAATATGGGTCAAAATTTGATAAATAAAAAACCCAACAAAATAAAACAAAAATACCCAAAATGAAAACAAAAAACCCCACAACAACAAAAAAGAAACATTTTGTTCCCTTTGCTCTTTTTGCCAATGGCTGATTTCTTGGTTATGTTGAATATTGCTAAGCATGTTGTTGGTGGAAAAAAGTCTATTTTAAAATAATTTAATCCTAGCCCTAATGCCACTCTTCTGTTTAGAGTCTCCTATTAATATTTCTGTGCAGTTCTTGAACTAAAGTTCTGGATGTTTCCTCTTTTCTCTCTGAAAACAATGTTTGGTAAGAACTGTTGATTATTTAGGTCTGTGGAACTGGTCACTGTAAGCCAAGACATAGGACCTGACTGGTGACCTTGTCTTGCTTTTGGCTGGGGTTTCTTCAGCTTGGTGTGACCAGGTCCAGCAGTCGCTTKCCTGTTTTGACATTTGTGGTCACTTCACTGCTTCAGACATGTAGACAATATTATGCCCTTGACTTTTCCCACTTCCCAACATATAAAAAACTCTCCTGAAAATCCTGATATGTTCGTAAAGTTGACTTACGAGTTTTGGGTTTGATACAAAGAAAAGGAAAATTAAAGTAGAAATGGGGTGGATGGAACCTGAGTGCTACTCAGGTGGAAAAGGAGTGGAAAAGCAACAGAAGGTCACATGAAGAACAAGGGCTCTCACTGGGAGGGAGTGGGGAGCACTGTCTGGGTTTTCAGTAACACAAGTGAGCAGAGGAGGGATACTGACATAAAGAAACAAAAATTGTAAGATGCGTCCCAGCCCCACCTTCTCAGGGTCAGCACCACTTAGCTTTAGAGTCTGAGGTTCTGTATGCAAAAGCATGCAGGACTTGGGGGGAGCTTGCAACTGCTAATCCAGGTATTGTGGGACTCATAGGAAAGTGGTCTTGAGTAGGACATTGCTGTGGAATACTTCAACTGAATTTCCGAAGTGAAAAAACAATTTGACATCGTTTGTTAGGTAGCTGTAGTGTTTGATTTTAAATAAAAGCATATGATAATAAGCTTCTGTTTTCACAGCATAAGTTGAATGAATTGATGAAATATATTCAACCAATTGAATGTCCATGTCATGTTTTTATCACAAATTTATATACAATGAAAAATAAAACTCAGTTTATTAAATGAAAATTAAAACCAATATTGCTTACTGTGGCAGATCCCTAAAATACATACATAATAATTTATTCAGGCCTTGTTAATACTTCAAAGCAATGATAATAATCCAGCATATTTTATTTACGGTTTTCTTTAGATTAAAAGTGAATCAAGATTAAATATTTATGAAACATAAATATCCTCATGTCTCCTCCATGTCCATGTGCTTCCTTTTACTTTCTTTTGGAACTATTCCTCCACCATTATCTCTTTTGGTTTCTACTGTAGTTTATGGACTGATCATAATAGACATTTATAATACTCTGTATTTCTCCTGTGGAGTTCAAACACAGGCACTACTAAAGATCTCTTAATGTWCAGGTGTAGCGTACTGCCTTGGTATAGAAAGCAGAGTTCTTTGCAGAACTTCCCTTCCTTGATACATGTTGATCAAGATCAAATTGTAAAAAGCAGGACAGCTGTACTGACGTAGTGCAAGGTGTAAACACCAGGGTTTTGATTTGAACGGCCTGCCTCACTTTTCTGCTATTCTGCACCAATACTCTTCTGGTTATATGAGTGGAAGGACACCACTGTGAAACAGGAATTGGAGCTGTGCGGTTGACTGAAGCTCGGTGTCCCCCAGGGAGCTGTGCCTCATAAAATATTAGATATAGGAACAGAAGTACTGGATGTTTGAGCATGCTTTAGGAATTCCCAGAGGTGGCATGTGGGGTGTGTGCACGCATCTGTTGGCATGCCAGCAGCTACTGAATGGCCGTCAGCACTTTCTGTTGTACAAACGGTGGCTTGTTTGGGGTCCTTCCCACAAACACGCTTTATTCCCTCTGCTGCAGAGTCCCTGTTTTACTCTGTAATTGCAACTGACAGCCTGGATCGGAAGTATCCAGCAAACGTTCAGCAGCATCAGGTGCAGGGTGATTGACGCGAACGTCGCACAGGGAGGCTCTTGCTCTGTGAAGGTTTTGGTCTGCAGCAGCATGATAAGCAATCAGTGTTGCTGGAAGCATTCTGACATGCTGCATCTCAGACTGAGAGGCATTTCGCCCTTTTACAGGTGACCCCGAACGTAGGGAGGGCAAGATGTGAATGGACAAAATTGTGACTCCAGTGCTGTTYGTTTCGGCCTGTGTTTTGTTAGCAGTTAATGGTAAATGCTGCAGCCCTTACTGAGGCAGGGCAGCAGTGGCATAGGCCTCTGTGAATACAGACAGCATCAAGAGCCTGTGCTCCACCACCTTGCTTTACCTCGTGTCTGAATTATCCACTGGGGCGTGCACAAGACACTCACAGCAGTTAAGGTAGGACTTACAGAAGTAACAGTGAACAGGAAAAAGGTCAGGACCTTCCTGGGGCAGTGGTGAAACTCACCTAGTATTGCAAGTCCAGGCTTGCATGCCAGACTTCAAAACTGTCAGTAAAATGGACAGTATTTTGTTGTGTATTGGAGCAAACTCAACACGTTTATAAAGTGTGTTTGATGCAGAGAATCTATGTGTTGTCCCACCAATGCGTGCCAGACCAGACTATATCGATCTGGTGCTTCTAGTGCAGCTGTCTAGTGACAAGTTGCCCTTAGAAAATGAATCTTTTTTTCTACAGACTCAAGTGCAACTGGATTTGCTTGACTGGCACAGAAGTAATTGGGCTCATGCCAGCATCATTGGGTAATACTAATACAGCTCTAGGATCTCCTCCTAAAAGTTTATCTGCAACCTTCTTGGTTTGCTGTTAGTTTAATGCTCTTTGTCTGCCATTCCAAATTCCAACAGATGCAACTATATAGAATTTCCCTAGAAAAAAMCAGCAACTATATCAGAGAAGGCAGAAATATTGTTCAAACTCTTGTGATGTATTTAGACTATGGGCTTCAAATTAGGGGTTAATATAGTGTTATTCAGTATTCCAGGAAATTGTCAAGATCACCAAGTATTGTACTGACTTGACCTGTGTTACATTGAACTCACTCTTTCCATGTTTCCAATAAAAACATACAACAGATTGTTCCAGAAGCAGTGTCAAACCCAGTTAAAAATAAATCCCCTCATACTTTAAACATGTAGTGTATTTACTAAATATATCACACCAAAATAGGTCTCTTGTAAGGAAAACTATTAAAATATATCAACCCTGAAACCTCCCCTGGGTGTTCTGCAAAACCATGGGTTTCAGTTATGATTCCTAAAAGTTAAAATAATCCTTCCTCACTTGTAAACCACCTAATCCTCTGTGTTTTATTCTGTTTTTATTGCAACACTAAACCAGCTTTGTTTCATTCAAGTGCAGGATTTGTAAATAACTAATTATAGCCCTGTTTTTTATCCTTGAAGCATCAACATTTGGCACCTGAGAGAACAGCCCCTTTTCAACTACCAGACATTTCAGGGGAAGAAGTGGACTCAGTCTCAAAACAGTAGGGTACAGCTGACAAGCTCTCTTGGACCACTTCACCTCCTGCTCTCAGAACAGCAATCAGATGAGCCAGAGGGCAACTTTAGGAAAATATTTTTCTTTAGTAGCAGTAACATCTGTCTCCTTGGCAGCCTCTGCTGGCAGTTGTGTTGGAAGCTGTGGGTTTGCCCCTGGCCCTGCTATGTATTTACATTGCTGAGAGGTTATCCTGAGCTCCACTGGATCCTGTTACCTGATTTTCTTTTGTTCTGTCATTTTCCCTCTCTGATGCTTTGGCTGCTTAACTCTTTATGGGTACATGTAAAGTGAAAATTGTGTGTGCAGTATGAGATCAAAGGTATTAATTTGAAAGTATTAAATGGTAAATTTCTTTCTGATTAGACATTSAGCTTTTCTGATCTGTTTTAGTTGTATTTATTTGTATTCATTACAGCCTAGGTAATTTCACCATCACTGTCTGAGCTTTTAAAGGTGCTGTTCTCTACACTTGTGTCTTCCACTTGCATCAAATTCTCTTTGGTGCTCTTATTTCTCCTGCATTTTACTCTCCTCTTCTGAGTAACTGATTTTTGACTGGTGCTTCATTTCATTGGAATGATGGTATTATAAAGACAATTATAAAGTAATCAGCACGGGCATATCAATATTTATTGAAATACTGAAAAAAAAATTCCATTGGTGATGAGAAACTCTTGGCAAGAACTGACATGACAATATGTATTTCACTGATACAGTAAGAGAACTTCAACTTCAACAAGTAACTCACTGCACATTCTAAGAGTTGCATGGATTTAAATCCAAGGCAGCTGCAGAACATCTGTAATACAARTAGTCAGACTTTACAGATTGTCTGTTTACAAACACAGAACAACTATAATAAACCAGCCAAAGCCAAACCTTTTGAATTTTAGTCTGCTTTTACTAATATATCCTGTAATCAATAAGGCAGTCAGAAGAAAATGCTTGGTTACAAAATAGTTAACAATTAACGTGAGCGGGGGTTTTTTGTGATTTGTTTTGTTTTGTTCGTGTACTTTGGGCCATGTGATGGGATTCTTGGAACCCCGGATGTGGGCAAATACATGTTAGTTTATCTGAAACCGTTTCCATTAAGCTATATTGTTCTTTTCTTCCACATTCTAATTCTTCAGTCTGGTACATAGATAATGGTGCTGTGAATAGAGTTAGTAATATTTTTTTCAGCTTTTTTCTTAATATTCAGTGAGATTCACTGTAGCATTTCAACAGGAAAAAAAGACAAAATACATAATGCAAACACTTGAAATAATGCTTTGCTCTTCTTTCAAAAAGGAAAGAATGACCACACTTATCTTGTACACGTATTTCACAGCCACCGCCAACAGGCACCCGCACTTCACTGTTAATTTCGTTTGTTTGAGGGAGAACACTGGTATTTAAATAATGCTTACGTCTGCCCTGTGGGATGCTGAGGGGGCTGTGCTTGGTTTGCTCGTGTTCTGAGGACAGTACGTGTGTGCTGTGATACAAGACAGGCATGTAGGAGTTGCAGACACTTGGCTTTGCTGTGTTGGTACCCTATGCATGGACAGAATATTAGAGCTGATTAATACAGGCAATTAAAATAGTGTGCTTCATACTAATGCAGATGTAATAACCGATGTCTTTGGTATACAATGTGTGAGTGGTTGGACAAAAGCGAAAGAAATGCACCTTTTCAAGTTCACATGAAACAGAAGAAGTTATAACTCACATAATTTACAATAGATTTAAATAAACTACATTTAGGATTATGAAGATTTACAGACATTTCATCAAGTGAATGATTTTAATTTGTAAAGACCCTTCTGTGTCCCTGAACTATGTTCCACTAACTTGAAGACATGCTACAGTAAACACATATATTTGGCTTCTTCATTCTGGCTATATCTTATATAAAGATGAAACCAAAGAACAATAAATTAGCATCATAATTGTCTACAGTGAAAACTATCATATACAATATAAATAAACTATTCAAAAGCCAGCAGTCTTCATGAAAAAAATTAAAGTATTAGGATTTTATACAGTTTCTACAAGTGATTGTGCAGCCGATAATCTCAAAAATCAAAGTCAAAATGAAATATCCCTATTGATTTTAGTGTCTCACGACATACAGTAATTAAGTACTGGTAAAATAATTACCAATTTAAAAGAAATAATAAGGAAATCACTGCTCTGCAATTTTATCACAGTTTTTTCCCCACAGGACCGAAAGAATGTAAACACTATGTTTTTGTTAATGTTAGAGATTAATACTTTATTTTGAAATGTACGTTGATCTACACCTGCACAGTTACCTTTAAGGGCAATGAAATAAGGCAAGACTTATAACTGTGGCACTACATGTTAATACTGATATCTTCATTTGGAAAGAGAGAGACGTGTTTGTTCTTTTCTAATATTTGTTCTGCAGCAGACTTTGGCCTATATAGACACAGCAGTATCACTCTTCTTTCTTTGCGTAAAATATGTGTATTACCTAACTTTAAAAACAAAAAGTTTCATTAGCTATTGGATGTTTGAGTTGAAATTTAGTTTCCAAATTACTGGCAGTTTTAAAGATMATTTCTTAATAAGTTCCATGGCATCATCAGCTCGTACAATTTATTTGTCACTTCTTGCATCACAAAATGCTTTTTAAAAAAAATTTATTTTCAGTTTTTTAACATCAGTATTTGGTGTCTCAATWTCTATTTTCTTGTCGAAGATGCTGTTGTTTGGCATGGCTAAAATATCTCCATGGCCTTTATTTGGAAACAGCCATGAATACATAGTGGAGCCATATTTCAGCCGCTACCCTGGCTAAGGATGTAGTTGACTTGGCTAATTTACTTTGGAATATTTCCTTAGCTATTTAATAGCTATCTGATAACAGCAGAGAAGAGGGATACTGCCTGGTAGAACAAAATGAACACGTGACAAAACAAACTTCAGAACACAGTAAGAATGCCAAGCTAACTGGCTAACAGACTCTTCATAGTAGCAGTTTGCAGGCCTGAGAGACCGACAGTCAAATCCAGCCTCCGAGGATTTGGTGGCGACACCACGTAGCACGTGGCCTAGGCCAGCTCTCTCTTACAGATTGTTGAATGGATGCCACATCATTTATCACAGAAGAAGTAAGAGTTGGGTCCTTGTAAGGATGACAGAAGATGCTATAGATGCAGTTCTGCATCTGTTGTAACTGTTTTACAAGTCCTGCTATGCAGTGAAGGAATTTAGTGCACTCAAATTCCCCACTATCTTAGCTCGATAATACGGATCAGTTTTTTTTTCACCCAGGTTTCTTCATATTGGCCATCAGCAGAGTTAAATATACAAGGATCATTCTGTCCTTTTTCATGTTGACATTGGTGATAGTATCCACTTGGTAAGTTCACTTCACTCCAGGATAAAGTCCTATATAGATTCCTTTGGGGATGYGTAGCATATGATTCACAGTTTGCAATACAAATACCCTGATACATCACTTATTTACTATTAGTATTTGATTATTATACCATTTTGCAAAGTCTTAAAACCACGTTTTAATTAGTGTTGCTTGGAGCAGTTCAGAATAATTTTTTTCCTTGAAAGCAGAAGCTCTAATGGGTATAATTTATGCTCTCTTTGCATGCAGCATTTCAATGAGAAGGTTATTACACGGCACATCCCCGTTCAGGTGTTTGTAATAGAGGTATTCTTCGGCCTGCATACTGATGGCCCGGATTTCTGGTAGTCGCAGGAGAAGCTGCCCAAATTTGTCTGTTTGCTGTGGGTAATTACACATTGTGTAGTCCAGCAGAGCAGCATTCACTTGTTCCTGAACACCTTCCACAAGCTGGAAGTTCTCGAGATTTTTGACATCTGAATGATAACAAAAAAAAAAAGGTAACAATTCAGTTGCATTTTAATTCCTGTTTACGAAGGCAGTGTTTCACTAAATGGATGTATTTTTTTTGCCTCCTGACAAAAGCATACTTTGCAAGCTGCTGAATATTCAGTGAACCCTTTTGCCAACTTTCCTGGGAAAATGATCACAAAAGAGCTTTAGTGGAGTGTCTTGTTGAAATTCTGCATATACCTCAAATCAATTAGACACCAATGGAGTCTGAGCAAGGTCAGCTCTTTTCATAGCTAACAAAAAGAAAGGTTGAGGATTCCTAAAGTAGAAGACCATAATATATTGCTAGCAAATGAGTCCCAAGGGGAAGCCCTATCTTTAACCTACTATGTTACACAATTCATATAATTCTGTATTAATTTTTGTGACCCAAGGTGAAATCTGTGTCCAGGGTATGATGTAGTTAATTCTAATAAAAAGTGACAGCGTTCTTGTTTCTGTTTGACATTTTCTAAATGATTCTGAAAGCCTTTGACTTGTCTAGCCTATGTTAATGAACCATCTGGTACACTCCAGTGACTGCCAAAATAATCTTCCCTACTAGAAACTCTCTAAAATATATATTTCACTGACTAATGATCTTTATAAAATGAAATCATTGTCCTTYGGGTGGAATACTAGATAAGAATGGTGCACTTTAACCTGAATATGGTTTCTGAAATCCAACAGTGATTTTTTTTTTTCTGGTATTGGACAACAGGGCATTTACATCAGCACGGCAGGTACAGTTTGTTCACTTTGCCTCTGTTTGATTATTTTCTGTTCCTATACAGCAAGTTCAAGCTCTGGAAATGCCGGTCAGAGATAAATGCCAGTATATCGTCTCCTCATTGTTTGCTCCGCTGTGTACAAGCCACTCTGATGGCATTGTCTTTTGACACGTCTGGCAAATGCAGAAGTTATTCTAAAGTGTCTGAATTAGAGTGCTGGTCTAATGCATAAAGAGGGAAYCGATCAAAGTGCACTTGCTAGGAGAGCTTGTTTTGGTTGGTGTTTGATCATTTTTACCATCAGTAGAGTACCATAACCATTTCTTGTAATGCTAAAGCATGGTGCTACTGCTAATTCACTTTAGATAAAGACAGATCTGTTCTATGGATGTTCTTTGAGCACAGGAGATGGGGAATTTGGCAGAATTTGGTTCATTGTAAATGCCAGTCTTTGATTGTAGGGGAAATGAGTGTTTTCCTTTGCAAAACAGGAACACACGTTGGTCACCGAATCCATCAGGAGCCTGGGAGGCTGTGTGAATTTGGTATCACTGCACCTTTTCCTAGAAGTGCTTTAAACAGAGCAAATATTGGTTCCTGCACACAACTGTGTGCTGGAACATGAGGGAAATGGTCGGAGGAGGCAAACATTATCTTCAGAACAAGAGGATAGGAAAGATGGCAAGGATGCCAGCGGCAGGCTGTGGCAGCACGCACAGCCTCCAGAGCCCGAGTTGCAGGCTTTGAGCAGGAGCCCCTCTGGAATGTGCTGGCTGCCAGCTGCACTTCGGGTTCCCTCTTGCATGAGCCAGGGCGAGTGTTTCCTGCTGCGGTTGTTACTGCCTGCCTRTTTCCTGTCCCAGTTTCACTGTGGAAATGAAGCAAGTGACTCCTGAATTTGAGCTGCTTGTTTGGGTACTGGGGGCATAACATCCACCTGCAATTTTGCTAGCTGACTTAAGGAACTCACTAGTAATACTTAAATTGTGGTGGCTGTCCAAAAAGAATCATCTGAATTTTGTATTATCCCGAGTGAAGAGCACTGGAAACTTCAAAGCTGCTATGCCTGGTCCCTTAACTATTCAAACTCATTTATCCAAAGTCTTTTTGCCAGTGTCTCTGGAGATCTTTGGATAATCATGTTTTCATGTATTACACTGGACATTTTCTCACACAAAATATAGCTGTTTATTATTTTATGTACCTACAGAAAACTCCCAAGGTATTTTGTAGCTAATGTAACCTGGTTTAAAAATTGGGTGTTCTAAGCATATTTTTATAAAGTTAAGAAAGAAACAGTATCAACTATCACAATTAATTTAAATAGGTTGTTTCAGATGCAAAATGCAGTCATGAATCAATTGCTAGAACATAAGAAACTCCCACAGAAAACAGGGACTATGGTGGAGATTAAGTTGTGTTAAACAGCAAGATAAAATTGATGATGATTTCAGAATCAGTATTTTGAACTTTTTTTCCTCTGTAAAAACAACTTTAAACATCAGAAAGTTTTAGAAACTGTTAGCTGATTCAACCCCCTTTAAATTCAAAGGGCATCTTTCTGTTGCCGTCTGTCTGTTTTGAGTCATACTGTTTATTAAATTGTGCTGGCTTCTTGGAAAAGCAGGTTCATTATTATTTTTGCCCCTTGTTTAAGTGTTATTGCATGGATTATAAATTTATTGAAAAATCACAACAGGAATTTTTTACAGAGATTAAGAAGAAACAAAATCTGAGCATTGCAAATTTTCAATATTTTTCTACAAAAGTGGTGAATTTAATGTATGTTTTAGAGATTCACTCTGCTTTTAGCTGTATTGATACCATGCTCCAAGTCAAGAGGAGGCATAATATTTTATCTGTATTACCCCCAAACGCAGGATCAGTGGTTTCTGGCAGTGGGTGTACCAGTGCACTGTGCAGGTGTTCCTATACACCCGTCAGCTACGTGGCCTCAGAGTTCCATGGGAGTTGCAGAACTACGGGGGAAGGTCTGTGTTGTTTCCTCTTCTCATCTCAGTGGATAGTTCTTTAAATACTCATATGTGGCAACATAAGCACTGAAGTCAAGATGTAAAAACAAGTCCAATTGATAGTAACACTAAACAAAAAGTAGTTCTGGGGCTCCTACGCCACATTCAGCCTGGGGAAATACTTTTAATGTCTTTCCCCTAAACAAATTCTTGCTATTTATGGTGAGGCTCAGGGCTTGTAAACAAATGTTATTATTTAACCAGTGAAAATATGTAGATTTTTCCTTACTTTCTATACTGAGTCAGATGCAGTCCAAGTGATTAGAGTTTAGGATATCACTACACAATTTATCTGCATGTAGATCTCTCCAGGACCGCAATTATAATAGAGGGGATGTAGAGGCAACCTGATTTGGAGTGTTTTCACAGTGACCAACATCTCTGGATATGACTTTGGGTAACTGCTCTAATCTCATATACATTAACAGTAAGTGTTGCAGTAAAGCAAACAAGATGATCTGAACAGAGAGAAGTCAAAGGATATGGGCTGAAAGCACTGTGTAAAGCTCCACTGTCATCTTGCAAGCTCTCTTATGATGTTTTGTATATTGTCAAAAATAGGTTTACTGAACACATAGTTGCAATAAAAATTATGTTGTTCTTTTTGAGAGACAATCACAAACTCTAGTTCTACTAAAGATGAGTAATAACAAAGTAAAACATGTGAATATTAAGTTATTTCYAGTAACTTCAAGTTATGCAGGTGGAACAAGAAATGGTACACAGTTTTCACTTCTGGTACTTAGTGTTAGCTGGTGGTGATACAAATGAGATTAAATAATAACTTTGGGTTTTAAGTAGATGGTTTTCCTGTGATTTGAGTTTGATTTTGTGCTTGGTATTTATTATGTAACTCTGGCTAAACAGATGTGATTTAGTTTTTGAAATATTTCCTTTGACTGCTAATGAGTTAACTTGGTGGGACATCAAGCAATGCTGGTGTAACTGCTGAAGGCGGAGGTGTACAACGAGCATGAAATCTGCTAGTGATGTGTACAGCATAACATCCTTTATGCTTTCACATAATTCTTCATTCTTGTCTGCTTTTTAAAATTGGAATGTCTCTTATCAATCTTTACATCAGTTAGTAACAATTTAAAGTACACATGTTTAAGCTTAATGCAAGAAATCATTTTCTGAAGTTTAGATGCTTGTAAATTAAATGAGTAGGAGTAGGTCCCCCCCTCCCGCCCACACACCCTTTAAATCCTGGCAGCTAGAAAAAGTGTTTTGTGTTGCTACAGTAAGTATCAGTCTCTTAGCTCTTCTACTTTATTCACTCAGGGACTAATTACCAACTTTTTACATGAAACAGCCTTACTGTGAGCTCACAGTGGGGCGCACATCTTTTTCTATCCTTATTGAAAAGTAAACCCTTAGGTCTTCTGGAATATATTATATGTTTTACAAGAAATAGCAATTGCTTTTCTGTCAAACAAAGAATTTTTGTTCTCTATAGCTTACTTTTGACGATTAAGACAAAAACAGTATTATGGTGTGTCAGGATCTGCTCTGCAGTCACAGTACAGATCTGCCAGTATTCCCAGATATCCCCCCATTTTGATTATTTTCTACATCTGCCATAAAGCTGTGCATTAAGCTGAAACTGCATACAACATTCAGCCCGAGGAGAACACTTTTGCATATTTTCCCCCAAAATGGGTCTGGTCTTCAGAGGGGAAAAATATTTAGGTTTCAGAGAGATTTTTTTCTCTCTCATATTCCAAACATGAAATACTGAAAATTTGGTGGTGTACTAATCTATAGAGAGTTTCCTTTGGTCTGGGAATTTTGAAAAGAAAAATGAAACAGAATGAGAGATTTAAATTTGAAAAATAGTAACTCCTTAGGAGCACTAAATATTTCCCAGAGAAAGCTGGTTAAATTTTACTGCTCATGTCTTTTATTCAATACTGTTTCTACATGAAGCAATGAGGAGTTGTGAACACAGGCAGCTTAGCTGCCTCTCTGCCTTTTGCACCATTGCAATGACGGAATAGGATTTTAGGCCTTTCCACGAGGAAGAGGATTTCTCACTTTCACAAGGCTGGAAGCAGTCTTCTGGATGCTCCAGGCAACAGGGCTTGATACCAGCCTGAGCTCCTCRCCCTGAATGGGCTGATGAGCCCCATCATTTAAGGGCTTGATTGAACTTAGCAGCTCTTTGGAACGACTGATTAGCTTGTAGAGAAACTACCATATCTTCCAGACTCTGGTGAGGGTGGTTTTGGCCAGAATGGCCTTCAGAGTTGCCTCGTGAGAGGTTTGCCTGTTCTTTGCAGCTATGCTGCTGTGGCCCAAGAAGCAGCATTGCCTCTACCTAGAAACAGGCTGTTTTATCAGGGAAAGTCACAACGTGCCTCTTCTCATGGCTGGGGTTCTTGTCAGGGGCATTACTGTGAGGCCAACTCTCATTTGAGCTTGAAGATGGAATATGTTAATTCTGATGAAGGTTTTTAACCCAGAGTAGTTCAAAGAAGGGAAGTTAACCAGGACTGAGGTGATGTTACCAAACCTTCCTCTATTTAAACAGATTTTTACTATTTTTTTCCTAATTTCTGCTAGCTGTGCAAAATCTATGGGTTACAGGACTTAAAACACAGGTAGATTTTTGACATGTGGTAAAAACTGTTTTGAAGACAAGTGTAGTAATGGYTGATAAAGTGCCAGTCTCTGAAAATTACCCACAATTCTCCTTCCTTGAAACTAAGGGCAACAGCAGTTCCATATAGCACATCTGTCATGAAGGCAGATGCATGCCATTCTATAGCTAAGCCTTCTTGACAGACAAAATGCTATAATGAAGGAAGATTTATGGTAAAGATAAGCTYCTTACTGCAAAATTCCCCTCAATTTTATTACAGCAGGATTGTGCTGAATATTATTCACTTAAAAGTCATGGGAAACAATTCTTGATAGATGTTTGTTAATCAGTGATAAGCTGCATATATTTAGCACTTTCCAAACCTTGAAAAACCTTAACATTATAACAACAGAAACCACTTTTCTCAAGACTCCCAAGTCCAAACCGAATGTGTAAAAACTTTTCCTGTCTTTAGGATTCTTTTTTGGCAGTAGCTAAGTGCAACAGTCGATCTCTGACTATTAGGGTCATAAAGTAATTTTCATTTTCAGTTGAACATAATGTCTGATAATGGCCACATTGCTTTGAAAATCATGATTAAATTCTTCTATAGGAACATATTTCCTTCATGCCTAAGTATTGGGCAAAATTGTATACATTTTTAAAGTGAGAATAAAATGAAGCAATGAAGACGTGAGAACACAGGCAGCTCAGCTGCCTCTCTGCGGTTTGCACCATTGCAAGGACTTATGAGGAATAAGCTGTATTCTTAGTCTGGATCCTATTTTATTCCCTCAGTTTTCAATCTTGATGGACCTTTGGTTTCTTTCAGAACAACTCAGGCTCAACTAAAACATTTTGGTATTGTTTTATAGTGATAGTCTTCTTTCTAATGCCACTTAAAATATTGAAGCCTATTTTTCTGTTCTAAAAAGATTGTAAAATGATGGATTCTTACTGAGAAGCTCCTGTTGTCTATTAAGAACCATGCTTATTGACCATTTTGTGAGTAATTTTATAACTGCTTTTGCTACTGTTAGCTCTGCAGTGGAAAGAGAGATGTGGGGAAATAAGGTGGATTCCTCTCCTTGCACGACTAGGGAAGTATGTTACTACATTTCAGTTGTTTCTTTTCTTAAAGGCCCAGTAAAGACAAAGGACAAAGCTTAATCTGATTTCTTGAATCTTTACAACTGGTGTAATCACTGAGTCATGACTCTGGAAAATAAAGCAGCTTGACTTTCAACAGCTCACGCTGAATTTACTCTCTCAAAAGTTAAACAAACAAACAAAATCTCCACTTGCTTCTTGTCCCGACACCCCAGGAACCAACATTCTTATTACTTGCAAATGAGGCATACATGATATGGTGGTCATTGAAACACAATAAAACAAGATCTTGCCAGGCCTCTGACGGAAGAATTGCTCAGAGTTCCTGTCCCAAAGTCCACAGCCAGCTACACCCTTAAATACAAAGTCCAGCATTTCTCACTGAAACTCATGAGGGAAAAATACAGCCAGGTACAGCCACACAGCCAGGGGTGTGGAGAGCCAGTTGGGATGAAACTATGGCCCAGCCCAGAAGATGCTGGGACAGTCCATAGACCACAGTCCCAAGCAGTGGTTCCAGTGCTGGAACTTCACCTTGGCCATGCTTGAACTCCAGTACTACCTGACTTTCTCTCACTTTCTAAAGCTCCCTCCATGCCTGGAATTATGCCCCTGTTGAAGTCCCAGCCTGGCTCCTGCCTTRGGTCAGCAGTGAAACATGTTGCTTGTCTCTTGCTCATCTGGGACTGAGGGAAGCTTGTCTATTGCCCAAAGGTTTATTCTGTAGATATTTTAATCCATGCTTAAGCATTCACTGATAGGATTACGTTCCACATAAAAGAGTAGCTGCTGCTTTCTTTGAAGACATGACAGAGTAACAGGAATTTGGAGAGCAGTTGCTCTGTTGTGTCTTCAAGGAAATTCCCCAAACAACTGGAGTCTCCCACCATGCCAATGGGTGGTCTCTGCTATTGCTAGCTACAGGCTGTTCTCAGTAAAAGTGTGTGCAGTTTTTGGGTTGAAGCTCTGCTGGTGCACTGAAAAAATTAACCCAATGTGATTAAGCCCAAATTTACTGCCTGCCTTTGTAGGCTGGTGGAACGGGAACCTGCCTGGGCTGATGTGGCTTTGTGGTGCCTGCTTCTGGCCTTGTTTGTGGATGTGACCTACTGACTGCTTAAGGTAAATGACAGATCAGTCCTAGAAAAAATGTCTCAATCTAAGTCTCTCTTTTCCAGGAAAAAACTGTGTAACCACTATCCTGTGGAGGCATGGTCATATTTGTATGCCACCACACGTTGATAAACTGGGGCAAAAGTGATTTAGCGAATGTCTCACAGATAAACTGAGAAAGAGAGTCAAAACTCATTTTTTTCTGAATTCTTCACCTCATCACAGGGTCATATTGTATGTGTGGGCTAGAAATGTTTGTCTTTGAATATTTGGTTAGAATAAGCATAGATAACAAAACTAGTATGCTAATTATCATGCTGTCAGCAGGCTTTTCTATATATATGCTTACATGCAGGCAGATCTACAGCCAGAGCACTGGCATCACAGTAGCACATCTCATAAAAGCAGAAATTAGGCTTCTGATTAAGTTAAAAAAAATGAGAATAAATAGTGAATTTATGGAACCAAAGGGTTTCCCCAGTTAATTTCTGCAACATCATTTTAATCTTCAATAGCACACAGGATTGTTCGTATTTTAAGGGAATTGTCTGTCAATGCCTACAATTTGTAGGGTGTGAATAGTTTAAGATGTCATAAATATTTATGAAGTTCCTGGGAATCGTGATAGGGACATCATACAAAGTCCTTGAAGTTACAAACTGAGGGAGAAAGGGTGTTATATGCAAATTGCAACAATAGTATGATATAATGTTAAGAGGAGCAAGAAGCAATCTATTATTTAGCTAAGAAGAAGCTGAATATTTAGAAAATAAGGAATAAAATTTTTCAGATTTGCTTTTACCTAGAAATATTTTGCTCTGCTTTTGCCTAGACATTTGTAACTTTTCTGAATGTTTAGATTTTTTGCTGTCTTAAGAAGCTTGCACATTATCTATCCTTTCCCTTTCTATCCCTCTCCTGCTACTCAAGTACTGTTTAAAGTAGGTGTAATGGACCAGTTTAATCTCAGAGGTATTTCTACTGCTGCCACTGGAACTACATCAAGGGGTGATATAGTCCGAAAAGAAGAAATATAAATATTTTCTGGAAAAATATAGAATATGAATTTCTACTGAGGTTAAAATACAGAAATGCAGCTGCCACTGAAACCCTTTTGAGTAGCAGGCTCTATCCTTTTATAAAGCCCATCTGTCTCTGCAGAATATAAAAAATGCATGATCATAAAAAGCAGTACTCCTTAGGGGAAAAATCTTTCTCTACTAATCTTGTAGTCACTTCACAAAACAGTTTTTAATCCCAAATTTGCATTTGATTTCCAGTCAGGAACTTTTGTGGTTTTTGCAAAGTTTTCTTATTCCATTAGAATAAGATATGAGGTACAGTTTGTTCAGGTGGCAAGTCCAGACTATGAATAAACCAACGTTATCATATGAAAGAGAATTAAACAGGCAGATCCAAGTGGGGATATATTAAGCCAAATTTAAGCTCCAGTAGTTGAATTTAGCCTGTACTAGATGTCTGGTTTGCCTCAGGATATATTCAGCTTTCCAGCTAATCGACTGAGGAAAACTGCCTCAGGTATGATAAAATTTACAAGAGAGCTCAGTCGAATAGCTCTTGTTATAAATACTAGCTTAAAGGCATTCTTCTGGTCTTTGGGATCAGGACTGTATTTGCATTTAATTATTATATTTCAAACTTTTTTGAACTTGGTTAAAAATATTAGACCAGCCAGTTAGGGTTATATCATTATAGTGGTTTCCAGATAAGGGTAGAGCTTCATACCTTCACCACTTTTTTGTTACTTGGTGAATTTTGTTTGGCTTTATTCTTTTGTTTAGATCCAAAGTCCCATAGGAGCAAAAATTATTATAATATATTCCCATTGAAAGAATGAGAGATAGCTAAGCAAAGGTGTTTTAGTGATGTGCTAATCTAAGAGGTAAAACACTCTACTGTGATTTTCTGTCAACATAATTGAGAAATAATTCAGAGTTTTAAGCCTTTGCACTATTTTCAGACAAGGCTTAGTGTGAAAACTAATTGTCTTTCAGTCATTGATTTCAAAAACCTGTTTTTCCTCTCTTCTGAAACTTTTCAAGACATTGTTTTGCTAGTTCTATATGCCAATATTTGYGCTGTTTTTTTTTTTCACTGAACTAAGTTGCACCAGTGGAAGCTGATTCTAGTTTAGAAAGAACATGGAAAAGATAATCACCTCTGCCTAAGATATGAGAAGTGGAAATCAGTAACAGAACTATTTTCTTACATATTTGTGTTGAAATAACATAAACCAAAATGCATTCATTTAATTGCTCAGTACTGAAAGCACTACGGTAGAAACAAATACATGATGCTTGTTATCCAAACATTTGAATTTTGCTATTATTAAGAGATGGACTCTACTTTGGGCAGTTACAGTTATTTTCTATGTAAAAGTAACTGCAGACAGCTCATGAGACCATTGATGGTACACTGAAGCTGATGCTGTTTCAATTCCCTATCAAATTATCACTGACAAAAAAACTTGCTGGCTTAGATGAAAACAGCCAACAAGTTCAATGCCATCATGTACAGGTGTGTACSAGTTACCAGATCACTCCACCACAGCTGACTGCAGCAGCCCATGAATTTGCTTAGATGCAATGCACCACACCCTGGTGCTCCTCACTGAGTGACAGCAGAGCTGGTGCCCTGAGACAAGGCTCCTGCCCCGTCCCCTTGGCTGGCCCAGGCTGCCAGTCCTCCTGCCAGGCGATGGAAAAAAGAAACTCTTTTTTCTCTCGTACTCCCAGTATTGCCTTCATGGACAATAAACACAACTAAAGTACATAATTTTCTGCTGCACTATTTCAAAGCATATTGTTTCTGACACTGTGTATTGATCTGAGTGGAAGTTGAAAATTTTACTTTTTACTGTCCCAGATGTCTGAGCTTAGTTGTGGAAATGGTTTGGCAAATGGGATGACAGAAGCCCGAATAGGGACATCTGCAACTACACTGCAAGTGTCAGTGCTGCCTACGGGAAACATTGGAGAGGCACCCAGTGTGTGTCAAAAGTGCCTTTGGACTATTTTTCCAAAGACTTGGATGTGTTCTTCACCCTTACTGCTTAAACTTTTAAACAAAGAGATATGAAAGCTAAAGAGAAGCCCACCTGAAAGTCCCTCTGGCAACATAGTTACTCATCAGTCAAACAGATAGGGTAGAGAAGTGTGGAATAGAGCAAACTTGCATTTCAAACATGCAGCTCTTACGACAGAGTCTTATTTATCAGCTACCTCTAATTTCTTGACAGGAAGTCCTGGTCGGATAGGACTGGACACTTTCAGTAAGGCTGCCTCAGCACATTTTTAACTTTTCAGTTGCTCAGTGAGGAATGGCAGAAGTCCGGTAAACTCCAGATTTCTGCTCACTGCTCAGCTCAGACTGAAATGTTTTGGTCAGATGTGGCTGAGATGTTTCCATAGACATCACAGTCATAGGTTTAAGAGGAGGAGCATGAATTACAGGGCTCCAGATCCCCACTAGCCAAGAAACAGTGCTTTCCTGTAGCCTTGCAGCCATGGCAGACAGCGGGSTATACATTTGGCAGGATACAATTCATGTAAGTACACATGTGCAAACTCATGCTTTCGTTTCATGGAAATCCATAGGCTTTCAAATCTAAGGTACTGAGCATCAAACACTGTATTTACAGCTGTAAATCACCATAGTCTCAAAATGCCAAAGTAACCAGTAACTTCTGCAGCAGAGCTGCCCACCTGCCCTGCAGGGACTCCTGCCCAATTGCTGGGGAAATGACCTGAAACGCTAAACGGCCTGAGCTTTTTCAAGGCAATGCACTCACAGGCTTACTGTTCTTGCCTTTCTTCATTTACATTCACTAATTGGAAGTTAATTTGTTCCCAGAGGCAAATAAATATGTTTAAACCAAAAATTATACTATTTTTTCCAAACCGTGTGTTGAGAAGCAACTCAATGCTTCTCATAGCGCACAGTCCTAGGAGCCCCTCGGAGTGCGTGGTAACACCGTGCTGCCTCTTTCAGCTCTATCCCATTTGTGTGTTTAACACAGAGATTATTGCTCTGTTCACCTTAAAGGCAACTTGCTTTAACTAGTAAGGTAGACTAGCTCAACAAAGATTAACACAATTCTTACCACTTCTGTCCAACCAAGCCTAATAAGCTTACAGTTAAGCACAGCCCAGCAATTAATTTTGATATTAATTTCYTCTGTCAGCCTTAGGTTAAAAAAAATACACAGATCACAATACAGAAAGTACAAATCAAGCCTGACACTTGGGAAAAAAAATCTCATGCTGGAAAAACTTGACACAGAATCCAGTGGTGTCAAAAATCCTAGATATTGTTTCAAATTCCAACATTCTTCATTTAGACCAAAATAWCAGACATCTGTAGTGTACCTTACTGCCGGTGACTATTTAACAGCTAGGTGCTCTCACAGCATGGTACTCTTTATGTGCTCAGTAATGAAAGTTCACTATTGATTTTTCTGTAGCTGCTTGTAACTATTATAGTTGATACATCAATAGAAAAGGAAAGCACAATGTTTCACAGGAGGCAGAAAATCAGAGAATACATGATGCTGTGACAGTAAATCATGGCATAATCTCAAGAATTGATAGATGGTTACTGCTAACTTGAAACCCATGGCTTTCTCTGAAAAGACTAACCTATAATCGTCCAATATGTTCTAACAGACTGACTGCCCATAATAGTGGTAAAGGACACAACACAATGTTTCATCTCCAGACTAATGGTTTCCACGAACCAGGTTGTTGTGGTGGAATTCGTTTTGTGTGTTACTGCCAAGGAGGGAGAAAGAGTGGTTAGAATGCTGTTTAGACTAATAGTTACAAGTTGTAGGAAAAAGACTTTTTTTTTTCAGAAAATAGCACAGAAAGGTTTTGTTAAAAAAAAAAAAAGAGGAAGAGAAGTTGTCATTAATTTTTAACTTGCAAAAGTCTGCAGTTAGTTGAAAAGGAAATGCAAAAGAGCTGATTATTCTTGAGATCAAAATATTGGAGGTGTTTTGTCAAGAAAGGCAAATGCAGAGAAAATACATTTACTGTAGCTGTTTCCAATTCCACAGCATCCTGAAAGGGAGCCAAAGGCACGTAAGTAATGAAAGCTCTTTTAAGTGTCTGCCTCTCTCTGCTGCATTTTTGAGGGGCACAACGATCTCTGAATTTTACAGTATGCCTAGTGAATTTTTAACAGGAAAGTTCTTAATTGCTTTGTTCCCTCTTTACTCCCTGGCTCATCTCTAGGAGATTTATCTATGGTTTTAATTAATTGTAAGGGTCTTTTTTTCATGTCTCAAAACAGGGAGGAAGAAACGCCAGTAAGAGCTGGCCAGCTGGAGCACAGTGTGTGCAGTTGGAATGACACTGCTCTCACAGTAACCTCTTAGCAATCTTCCTCTTGGAAAGATACTTCTTTCGTGCAGTGTTGTTTTCCAGCACTTCTTTAGGATGTGTGAGAGTGACATCTGCTCTTTTCAACCTTTCCGGTGACTCCATTCTCTAAAGACAAATGTTTCCTAGAAGAGACGGTCCTAGACAAGAGGAAGGGATGTTCTCAAGCTACCACTCATCCAGCCTGCCTCCACCAGGCTTGAAGAACAGCCTGGATCATTTGTTCTGCTTAGGCTATGGGTTTTCCCCTGGTGAAAGACTGGATAGTGTCGTCTATTTCATCCCAAGCAGTTTGCTGATCTCTATTACAATTTCACGTGTTGGGGAGGACAGATRCTGTTGTAGTGTCCTTCCCTATTCTGATATTGAAATCTTTCTCTTTGCTGAGATGATGCTTTCCTTCACTTGGCAAGCAGAGGTGCTACGCAATGTGTTTATAATACACATCAAACCCTCACAGTATTGAAGATGATATTAAATACAGGATTTTCTTTACTAATCTTTGAATAACCTTACAAAGAAGACTCTTAAACTGCCCTTGGGATGATGACCACRTGTAAATTAAATTTTTGCAAGCCACATGGACTGTTTTTGGGGTTTACTCTTTCAGTTCGTCTTATGCTCGATGGCTCTGAACAGGACCAGAGCAATGCTGAGAACTCCTGCTCTGAGAGGTTCATCCAATCTTAGTAGCAGCTTTGCCAGAGCCTAAGGAGTTGCAATTTTCATCCTCCTCCCCTTCCCTGCCAGCAGAAGTCATTTGGAACACATTCTAAGCCACAAGCTTGGGAAAGAGTGTTTCTGCACAGTTCATGATTCCAGCTGTGTTCAAGGCTGGGCCATAAAGTTTGTTTCTGAATTTTCCTTCATTGTTTCTTTCCTGTTTGCTTCTGTTTCCTCCCTTTCTACCTCTGGCCTGGCTTTGATCACAGTTCCATGGTTTCTCTTTCCTTCCTGGCCTTTTCCCCCTGTTTTCTTGACTCTTTTTTCAAGCCCTCCAGTCTCTCTCTGTTCCTCTGATCCACACCACCGCTGTCCCTTGTTTTCTTCGATCACTTCTGGTTCCTAATCTGCCCAGATATCCTCTTTTCTGCCACTCTTCTCCCATGACTCTTGCAGATGCTTTTTTTCACCTTTTCATTGTTGCTTTACAACGTTTCACCTCTCTATTTTAATTCCCTCCAAGACAGCCATTGCTTTTGTTTCTCTTTCAGTGTTCAATCTTGCACAAGCAGCAAGAGGGTAAGAGAAAGAGGGAAATTTGGCACAGTCTACAGCACAGCTCCAGTAAATGGCCAATGCTCACCTATATATAAACTTTCAGGTAAGAGCCTCTGCAATGTGTGTCTAATTTTAATTAGAAATACTTAAGAGGCAGTTTTTAGTCTATATATTCTGGGTTTAAAAGTATTTAATAACCTGTCTGTTACTACTGCAAAGTGAATTTAGTCATTATATTCCTTTAGCAAGTTCCTCATTCAGTGAAACATTTAAGAATATGTTCAAATCAAGGCTACAGGGTGGTATTACCGGCTCCAAGATTAAGGATGTTCATTCAGTTATTTGTATTTTAATATATAGCCATTTATTCCCATATTATGCTGGGAACTTGACTAACGAAAGTACTCACTGATGTTAAATATTTCTGCCAAGAGCAGCTAAAAAAATTTTATGCAATACTGTATTTCCTCTGTTACCTATATAATACATTTAAAATTGCACCATAAACATCTAAAAATGTTAAGAGATTATAAAAGTGTTCCAAAAGTAGAGACACCTATAAATGTGGGTTATGTGCAGGTAATTTTTCCCCCTTACAGGAGGTGTTAAAAGCCATCCTTACTAGTATTCTATAAACATATTAGAGAGGGAAAAAGTGCAGAGCACACTTATTGGGTTATTCTGAAATCCCCACTGTCTCCACACAAAGGCAACAGTACAGAATACAAATATTGCTTGATACCCATGTTTCTAATTACTTGCAAGATTTGTATCTAATAAATATATGACCTAATTTTCTCTCAAGCATCTAATCCTATTGTTATTTCAGAACCTTGTTAAATATGCATTTTAGAAAAAAAAAGACATGAAAAGAAAAAGTACTTGCTGAAGATGGTTAATCTTTTTTCCATGGCTTGCAGCTGTCAGACAAGAAGACAACATAACCCAGTAATGATCAGACCGAATCAAATTCATGCCTCAAATAATGCCATTGTACTCAACAGTTACATGAGGTATGAATTTGCAACATTCATTGCATTTAATGAAATAAAATCAGAATGAATCAACAGCAATTATTAACTTTCCTCTATAGTTTAGTGTAGTTTATTCAAAAAACTCAATCAGCCATGAAACAGAAGGCTTTCTCTGGGATTCCTGAAAGAATTTTATCATTCACTACTCCTACATGCAAGGCTGAGATGAATGATTAAAATTTTATTTATTAAAAAATATTGGTTTAATTCTGAATTTTACCTTATAACCCCAGCATTTTTGTTTTATTCCTTTTATATTATATGCTTTTTTTCCCACAAAAACAATCGATTGTAGATTTCATTAAGACTGATACCTGAAAGATAGACACTGTCCTACTTTCTTTCATGCTGCCTGCACATGTGTGGAACCTGCATAGGAGGATGGACTAAAACCTGTCAGCTCACTGAAAAAGTGTTCTCAGGAGCAAAGCATTGTTTRTCAAAATCATCACTCCCTACATCATTTAGCATCTATAAGGACTGATTTTTAATTGTTTGGCTTTGCCATGGGTTTTGACAGAGAAAGTGAAAGGAATATGTCTTTGTTTTTGTTTCTCCATAAAGAAATAAAAGAACAGGGCAAAACAAATTCCACTTTGTCCTGCATGTGCTAAAATATGCTTCTAAAATAGTTCCGCAAAAGACGAATTTTCAATTTTTTTTGCAAAGTTTTAGACCCTAATATGAAAATACAGCAAGGAACTACTTTCATGTTAAGTAATTTATAAAGGAAAGGATCAAATTTTCTCAAAATTTATTCAAGATATTTTAAATCAGATTCCTTTTAAAATGGTCTTTGTTATGGAATCTGTAAAGATTTCAGTGTTGTTCCAATCTTCCTTTACCCTACATAGTATCTTTAATACTCTGGATTTCACCACTCTTTGCATAGATAGATAACTATTGTTTTCATTTACCAGATTGCATAGTTGAGATATCATTTAAGAGACTTCAAAGTAATGGAGTCAGAAGCAGAATTAGAGACAAAAGGGTTGATTTCTCTGTTGAGCAATGCTGCATCCATGAAAGGAGAACATCCCTCATGAGATTACTCGGAAATGAGGTTTTGTCCATATTCATTTGCTTTACTTTCCCAGAGGGTTAAAGTAGAAAAGTGGAATAGCTCTTCCAGTGGCAGAGTGGAGTAGATCTCGAGATCCAGAGAAGAGTTAAATGTTCCAGGAGCAGACTGGCTATTTAACTGTTCTGCTGGCTCTCATCATCTGTAGTGAGAAATGTATCCCTAGGTTCCAAGGCAATGTGGAACATGCAGCAGGCAGGGACTATATAAGACTGCTGATAACTGTTCACATCAAAAGTTATCAAATTTGAATTTGTCAAATGCAGAAATATTTGTAAAATCTGAAATTAGGAGACTCATGATAAATTTCAACTTCTTGGCTATGAAATTTACTTTACTGATTTAGGGACAAGAAAGAACCCCTATAATCATCATTGTTACCTCTTTCAGTCTTCTGCTCAAGGCAAGCCATCAGCTTCCATCCAGCAGCTGGGCATCAAGTCTGTAACTTTTGACTGAGCTGTATCATAATAATTTAGAGAAACATCATCTTGACTTCAGATTTCAAGAAGCAGAGTCTTCATTATACCCAGAGATGAGATCTTCCAAAAGACAGTGATCTTCACCTTTAAATTTGTAAATTTCTAATACAGTTTATCCCAAACTGCTATTACAGAGCTGATCCTGCAAATGTGTTCTCACTGACTTCCATGGGATGTGCACAAGGGACATTGTTTACTTGATTAAATTTTTAACAAATACCATCATATCACATCCCAGTGACCACAGCATTTCATCCTTTTCCCTGCTACATTCACTTTCAAATTCTTGTGGCTGTTCCTGCCTTATCTATCATCAGTCATTCAGCATCACGAGGTCATCTCCTGCCTCTGACTTGCCCAGAACACCATCTCCACTTTCCACCCACCACCTTTCCAGACCAAGTCCTTTTCCACTTTCTCCTTTCTGCCTCTCATGCTTAATATGCCAGATCTATTTATCCACCTTCTTCATATTCCCTTTCAAAACTTTTTGTTGTGACATCTGAGAGAAGTCTGGGCYGTAGGTGTGGGACTGTGCCTGTCATCCTTGCATTGTCTGCCAGTCAGCACCTGTTGGTCATCACATATGTAGACTGTATACTTTAAAGGAGCATTTGAAAACATCACCTGCCATTAAGGATTCCTCCTCATAAAATTAGGAAATGTTCCTATTAATAAGTTTGTCACAGTGAAAGGATCATCCTAGCTAGATGTCTCATTCTCTATTATTTGGTTTGATTCCCAGGCAGTCTGCAGATGAGACAGTCATTTCAAAAAGTCTATTTGAAATGCTGTTAGTACAGCAAAAAAACAATCAAGAATCCAAGGGAGCAATTTTTTTTGTCAGAGATTGGTATGTRGAAAACGGTACTTAAATAAATCTTGATTTTATCTACTAGTCAGCTGTCAGCTAATAATAAATTACATTTAGTTCCTCCCTTTTTATAAATACATATTGATTAGTTTTAAACTCTGAACTTCAGAATGAGTTATAGCTGGTCATTGCTAAACTGCTCTCTTCACTAAAAAAAATATCCCCAACACCTATTATACTGCACTTAATTAAGACAAGCATCAGCTTTATGTACCTTTAYTTGCTTCCGCCAAGTCTCTCTGGTATAAATATTGGGCAGTCACATCTCTCGAATACTAATCGATCCTTCCTGAATTCCAGATGATTACATAAAGTYTAGGAAGTGTTTCTTTGCCAGTATTACCCTCCAGTGCATACTGTGGTTGGATATTAGGGTTGAGATAGCTCGAATCCGACAAGTATGCAGGAAGTATTTTTCTAAATTCAGATGTAATGTGAGGAAGCCTGAAAGCCCTGCCAGAATGCTAATTGTACAGAACCACTCGACTGCTCATCTACTGGTGTTTACCAGTGCAATTTTACAGGTATACTTGGGTAACAGAATGGATGGATCTAAGAAAACTGTAAGTGGATTTAATAAAACCACCTCATAATAACAGCCCAATGATACGTGTGTATTATAAATAATATATATATAAAAAGAGGTGTAAAAATAGTTGTATATTTACCAACCAGCAGACATAAAAACAGCTAGAGTGACCAYTTTGAAGAAGATGGCATTAAACCCTAAGTATTGTTTGTCCCTGTGAGTGAGAAGTGGACACATTAGTAACAACAAGTCTATGCCTGGATAAGTTCTCCATTACTGGCTTGCAATGGCTTGCCAAGGAAGACTGTCATGTGATACTTTTTGCTTCATATTCACAGCACCTACTTAATCKTTACCTGCAATAAAGATCTACATGCAAAATTTGCTAGGTTATATCTTTATATCTGTATTACACTTAGTTATCTATAAACCTGCATGAATTGGTTCTTGTCTAATTTTCTGGTYTTCTTTCCTGTCTTTCTTTTGGTTTGATAAAACCTCCTGCCTCACTAATTTCTTCATTTCATTCTCCTATTATATTTCTTTTTTGTGCTCTTAAGTATCATAATTACTACAAAAATTCAGTCAACAACCTCTGTTATATTACCTCCAGTTGATGCTTATACTCTTATTTTCCTATCTGCATACATGATATCCCTAATTAAACCCTCAGCAAAAACTACGGAAGTGAAAGTATTTACAGCCTCATGTTTCATCATAGTTTGCTGCTGCATTTTTTCTTATCTTTTGTGTGTATTTAGACTGCAAGCTCCCCAGGGCAGAGATTCTGCTAGTCTGTAAATCTAACAGAACAATAAATGTTACGTAAAGGACGTTAAAAAGTGCAATAGCTCATTTTTTTTCAGTTGCAGATTCTTGTGTAACTGCATTGATGTGAGTTACTGGCACCAGGTGAAATGGAGCACAGGCAGGCTTTGTGCTGCTGCTCCTTGAGTGCATGTTTGCAGGAAGCTCCCTCTAGTCTTGTGAGTGGSGGGTGTAGAGTCCTTGAATATGCTTCATTTCAGCCTGTTTCTTCTGCATTAGGATCTTAACAGGCACATTTCTTTTCCATATGTGGAAATAGTGGGGCGCAGGACTTCAAATACCTCCTCCCTTCTCAGCATTGACACTTTACAGAGACTAAAAGCAAGGAAAGATTAATTTCTAATATTCCTCTTAACTTGCTAATATTCCTCTCATTTTAACAGAAATGAGAACGGAGTGTTGCAGATCCAGATGGATTTCTGGTRAACCCTTAAGTAAGTCTGTCGTTTGTTTAAAAACGGAGTTCTTTTTTGTTAGTTTTT
Organism: Amblyornis subalaris; assembly: GCA_018881555.1. NCBI lineage: Eukaryota > Metazoa > Chordata > Aves > Passeriformes > Ptilonorhynchidae > Amblyornis > Amblyornis subalaris. The sequence continues at coordinate 18,634,042 of JACAXG010000004.1, forward strand.
TTTTTTTTGTTGTTGCATAAGCAAGAGCCCGTTGTTTGACATCCACCACGATTAAATGTTTACTATTTTTACTCGACCCTCTTGTCTCATGTTAAGTGGGATGTGAGATCAATAGTGGCTCTGCAATTATTTGTCCACTGATAAAGCCTTCATTTCTTAAATGAAGTACATTTATCTGTGTCCTGACAGTGACAAGGGAGCAGAACCAGTCAGCTGCTGCCTACTCTAGCATTTAGCTCCACAGCCGGACAAGTGCCTGGACATGGGTCAAATGATGTCTAACTTTCTTCCTATTGGCATTTCACTTTACAAACTGCTCTCATCGGAGGTTTGATAAATCATCCTTGCTGAGTTCAGATAATAAAAACTAGCAGGACAAATGGGAACTTTTCATAGAGAAAACAACGGCCGATTTCAGGTCAAGTGACCAGTCTGTAAAGCTACTGGATGGTAACATGAAGATGACAGAAAATATCCCATTTAAGGCATGCATTTGGTTCTTCAAGCATCATTTAAATTTARCCATTTATCAAATTTAATTGCTGAAAATTTGATCTGAACTTTGTTCTGTGATAGGAAGCAAATTTTGGCTCCAGAAAAATGATGTGAAATTCTCTTGGCTTTAGTGAGCATTCCAGTGTAGCATCTGAATCTATTTCAGCCCCCAGAATTAGAGAATTCAACAGCACATGTGGGGTGAGTTTGTTGTTTGTTTTTGTTTATTCATTTTATTTCTAATTCTGATTTATGACAAAGAGAGAAGCGAGTTTCCAAACTAATGTCAAATGCAGTATTTAAATTTAGTCCAAACTTTCCGTGTCTTGACAGTAATTGACTGACTACTGATGGTGCAGTGAAGCTGGGAAGAAAGGGATCTCTGYTGGTGCTTTGATGTTTTGTAAGTCAAGTCTTGTTAATATGAAATACAGATGAGTCCAAACCATGCACAAGATGGTAATCTCCAGTGTGATCATGATAATTGTGCTGGTTGTAAGGACTGACTTGTTCTCTGACTTTTTAACCCATGGGAACACAAGAGCTGTAAGACTGATTCAATTGAACGGTAACTGAGAACAGTAGTCCAGGAGTGATGGACTTGCTCCTCTCCACAGACTGGCAGTGACTGCACTGAAGGATGGCATGAGGAACTGCTGAGGGTAGACAGCCACTGAAGCATGAAGATCTGTGGGCATGAAAGGCTTTTATGTACAGTGAGGTAGGAACTACCTACCTCTAAAGACATTTGTTTTTTACAGCTGTGAGAGGGAATTCAAAATTACGTAGCTCTACATATATAACTACTCTATAGCACTGAACTAAAGAGATGTCACACTTAAGGGACTAGTTACCAAACTATTCTGGCTTATTGAATAATTGCTGCGTCAACTGTACCATTACGTAGTTGGCAGTGTTGGTCAGGTGGTCCCAGACAGACCAGATGGGCCACTGGAGAAAGGAGCTGAGCTCCTGTGCCTGGGGGTACCACTCACTGAGGTGGGGACATGCAGTTTGACTGCAGGAAGAGTTGTGCACTGCCAGCCACAAAGGCTACAGTTAATATGCATCTGACTAAGCTTCAGCAGCATCTTGTTTAATGCTGCCAAAAATCAAAAGGATTTTCCTGTATAGACCCCTTGAAACTCCTTGTGAGTAGATAACAAACAATTACCTCTTTCATTTAAAATCTAGCAAGCAAAACTGCTATGACTTAATTCTATTTCAAAAAATTATTCCAAGTGCTTTGGGTTTTGAATGTGGTTTTCCTGTTAGTTTACTAGGACAATCACTTCTGAAATGTTAAGAAAAAAGGCAGAGACCAAGTTCTCTGCCCTAAAGGAGATTGCCGTCTTGTGGAGAGACAGACAGTGTGGTACAGCCATGAATAACAAACAGCTGTGCAGGCAGTCTCATATATATATGGTTATAAAAAACCAAACAGCTTCTTCTCAATAAATTAATTCCGTGGATTATTGACTTCATATTGCCTTTGAGAGGCTTTATATTAGACATTTATTTTTCAATCAAAGCACTAGACTAAAGAATAATAGTAAAAGGTTTTATTGGTTTGGTTAACACTCATATGAACATCATCAGAAATGTAAAAAGGGTATGTCATGAAGCACTTCTTATTCCATTAAACATTACCGGGCCAGATTGTAAACAAGAAACAGCTGAGGTTTTTGAAATATTTTTTTGATTAAATGATACATTATTGGCATTAAGATCAGTTTTCTGTTGAGATACCTAAGAGATGTAGGTATGTGCCAAATGCACCTAGATACTTAGGTACAATAATTGCTCCCAGTTGTTTATGTAGAATTTGATGGTTAGCTAGTTTTGACAGCCCTGCTGAATGCCTACCAGCACTGTTAGACACTTCAATGTCTTCTAAAACCTGGCTTGCTCTTAGGCTGTGAGGTGTCTTATTAATTTCAGCTACATGAGTCATTCATTGTTTTGGGCACAAACTTAAGTGCTTAGCTGGAAAGGGGATCCGTGGTTTTGATTTCAATTTTGTCGTCATTCTTGTTAAATATTTGCCTCTGTGGGTCAAGTGGTAACATCTTTACATTTTACTCTTTGCAGAATAACCTCCAGCTCTGACTATTAGCAAATGGAATTCTGCAGTATGCTAATAATGAACTAATCGATTTCAAAGGTGTTGAATCTGTCTTAGCTACATCACTTTCATGTGCAATTGATGTGACTACAAGGTTCCTATTAGCAGCAATATTAGCTCTTTTTATAATAGCATAAATGAGAGAAAAACTGGGTAACCTGGCTTGGTACTAGTTTGCAGCTAATTCCTGCCCAACTGCTTCAGAATTTGAGCAGAGTACCTGGCAGAATTAGAAAAGCTAAAGATGTGAGAATGATTCCTAAATCAATGCAAAGTACTAGAACAGCTGATGAAAATCATCAAATAAAAAGCCACCTAAATGAGAGAATCTTCCAAATGCACTTCACTTATTCAGAAATATTTAAAATATTTCTGAACTGACATGAATTCTCTTAATATTTTATCAGAATAAAGCTACAGGCTCTATGACATTTTTGTACCACTGACTAATGACTGAAAAACCTACTTACTAGGAAATATGAATTCTTGTTATCCATCAGATTAATTCATAAAACATAATTTCTGCAACAGATGGTTTGCTTTTGCTTCTCTGAATCTAAGATATTCAAGCAATGAAGCCCTGAATACAAAATGTTAATAGTTACCAAGAAAATCCATCATCTCTTCCTAGGATTCAAAATGGACATACTTCATGACCATCAATTCTGTTAGCATCATTCTAATTTCATTTTAATTTGTAAAAGAATTCTTTTCTATCTTCTACATGTTCTGTGTCCTGTACCTCTGAAGTATTGGTCTTTTATGTTCTCTGCATTTAAACAGAGCTTAATCTAAAATTTTCTTAAGCAGGTTCAAATTCTATAACACCATAGAGGGACATATTTAAGACTGTAATTGATGCTCTTCAGTGTGACCAAAACTGTTCCTTTCAGTCTACTTGCAATTGTAGTACAATAATTTATTTTTAGAGTTTTACTCCCTTACAGATTTTTTTTTTTAACTGAAAATTAAAAGAAAGCATTACTAAATGTCACCACCGCTGATATCTCTTTCATTGTTGTCCTTGACACACCTGTTCACTCTCTTTGTAGACAGAAACACCTTTTCAGTAAAACAGGAGGTTTTGCTATGAAGGTATGGCTGGGTCTGACCTTATTTATGTTTTTAAGTCTCCCCTTTCAACTGTCTGCCAGTAAAAAAAATTCACTTGGGCAAAGTTCATTTAGACCAGCTTTACAACAAAGTGCAAACCTGAAACAGAGGACAGGCAGAAAAACCTCTTCCCATGAAGTCAATAGGAATCCATCTCCCTAAGATCTTTTTTATTCTTGGCACCAGTGATTTTTCTTGACTGATTTATTGGAGGGCACTGGTTTAACTAATCTGTCTTGCATAGGTATCTTTCCCGTTCTGTCCTCTTCACTACTACAAAACAATCTTCCCTTTAAAGGTTATTTCCTAGCCAGATCTGTCATAAAGCTATTATCATTAATTTGCACTTTAGGAGTTCCTTTCACTTTTTAAAAACTATGAGATACATTCCTGATTTATGAGTTACAATGTGACAGCAATCATATGCAAAGAAGATTGTTTATACTTACCACAGATGCCTTTGAATAAGAGGGAAATTTCAACCATATCCCCACTCCATCTGCTTTACATAACTGTATTCAATATCATAGAAGAAGATGGCAATCTGTATTTTCCACTGTTCTCTAGAATGTCTAATAGAATTTTATCCTTGTTCTGGAAAATTCAGTAATCACATACCAAAATACAGAAAGTTTATAATATTCCATTAAATTCCATAGGGTTTAGGAGTCATTTCCATAGAAACACACTTTTAATCCTTATACGTAACTTCCCTGCAACTGATGATTAAAAAATTATCCTCAGATTACTGTGAACCTCATTAAATATATTTCAAAAACACGTGTTTAACAAAAAATTTAAGAAAAGCAAAGTATTTTCAATGTTTTTAGAAAAAACCAATAAGACCATTAAGTATGAAGATTGGAGTGTACCTACCTAAACTAAACAGCACCAGGAACTTGAGACATACRAATTCTCGTAGATCGAACTGCAGGGAACGAAGCTTTGCTACCAGTTCTTGTGCATGGCTCATAAGGTTGTTGAGGGTGGCTCCAGCTTGGGATGCTATTATGGAATAATCCACCTGTAAAAGAGAATTGTATTCCTATCTGGTTGTCACGCCCACACTTTAGGATATTTCAAGCAATAATATACAACCAGGATACTCTTGGATAAAGGAATCGTTCTCAATTTAATGATGTKATGAAGTCAAGATGATTTTATGTATAAACCAATTCTAAGATGACAGTATATATTGAAAATAACATTAAACCATATATCTTAATGATATGTCACATCACTGTGAATGCTGGTTTGTCTGTATTAGCTCTTTTTTTAGAAGCTTTAAATACAAGAACTGCTTATGACATTGGTAGCTGTCCCCATCTCAGTTTATTCACTTTGTGTCTCTGGTTCCCATTGTAATTCTATGATCCTGCGAAGAACAACTGATGAAGYGAGCTTCGTGCCTACACTGGCTGTACTACTCCAGAGGGACATAACAATATTCATGGGAAACAGTCCTGTGTCCATGACTTGGCCAGAAACATCTATTCAAGCCCAGAAATGTCGGTATATTCCCACAGGAAACAGAGGTATTGTGTGGGGAGTTTCTGTTCTCCTCAACCACACAAAATCCTTGTATTTGTTGGAGTTGATTCGAACTCACTTGTTCTGGCAAGTGCTCCCGTGCTAGGGAAGGAGGGGCTGGCAGGTGTGTGACAGCCCAGCTGCCCTTGCATTGTCCCCAGCAGCAACCGCAGCGCACAAAGCTCCTCTCCCTGGGCAGAGAAACCAGTGGGGCTGCTCTGGGGTCTGCTGCCCTTGTCATGCTGCCCATTTGTTCTCGGGGCACGCTGACCTGCCTGGGAGCTTTCTGAGTGACACTTGTATACAGAGGTCCAATGGAAAGCTGGAATTAATAAACGCTAATAAAAAAGGTAATATTCACGAGCACAGCATACCTAAAGTCTGTCATTGCTGACTCATCCTTGGGTGATCCTTGAACCTCGGGCAACCTCCCCATGCCTGACATGCTGAAACTTTTCTGGCTAATGCCAGTCCCATTAAGGGGATGTTTCCATGCAGGTGGCTGTTCCAGCCCCTGCCAGTCTGAGGTGTGCATGCTTTGTCACGGTTTGGTGATCAGTGGAGAAGGGTACCGCAGCCTACGGGAATGCCATGATGGGAAGGTGAAGTGCAGGGGCTGGAATGAGCTGGCTCCGAAACAGGACAGCAGCTTGGCATGGAGCAGGGTGTAACTGGTGTATCAGAATTGGGGTGACCCCAGCAACTGCTTCAGCTGCAATCCTCAGCCCACTTTTCATCAGTGTTGGATATCCCCTGCAAGTGCCACTGTCCCCTGGAAACAGTCTGGCTTGCTGCTTGCTCCCCTGATGAACCACTCCTGGCCAACTGGCTGAGACCTAACTGGTCAGTGACACATTTTCAAAATGCCTTTTCTTGCCTGGGTGCTCTAATATTACCAACACCTTTCTCTTTTAGGAGCCTCCAAAACAACAGGGAAATTACAAACCATAATTTATGTAAGCGAAGTCTGGCTGTAAATTAAGACTAAGCACAATGGTAAGTGCTTACTTTGGGTTAGTGATTTGTTTAATGGTATCAGTGCTCTTATCTTYAATGTTTCCCATAATAAAGTAGTTAATAAAGAATGGATAGGTATCACCAAAGGAAACAGAAAAATAATGCAAAATTTCATTTTCCCAGGCTCTGTTCCCTTAAAATCTATTTTAAAAAATGTTAAGGAACATGTATTTTGATTTTTTTTTAATTTTGTTTTAAAACTATTGAATTGATTTTGCTCAAGTATAAACAGCAGTAAAACAAGAAAAAAAACACCAAACCTGAAATACTTTTAACCTGACAAAATTTCAGTGAGGAAAGATAGAAAGATGACTGAAAGAAACTAAAAGTAACTTTTCCTGGTAATGGCCTTTATATAATCAAGAGCTTACTGATTTTAAATAAGACATTTCATTTATATGTACTCTTACTGCTCCCAAGAAACTGACTGGAGGCAACTGCACAAGAAAAATGAAGTTACACTTTTTGTATGGAGGTTAAGAATAACAATGCTTTACAGTGTTGGAGCAGTTAAAGTTGTGCTTATGTTTCAATTAAGGCAAAGGATTATGCTTAACTATCCTGTAAGGTAGGTTTTATTGCTCTCTTTTACACCTAGGAAAACTTGAAGTAGTGACATTAARTTACTTACTCAGGGCCAAAGAAATCCATGACAAAACTAGGATTTGATATTTGGAAATCCTAGCCAATCCATCTTTCAAAAGCTACTTTCTAGTTAATYTCTTATTTATCACTCTTTCTATAGATGCACATATACATACTTCCTTATGTCTATATACTTATATAAATAATAAGAAAATATAAAGTAACATACCTCAAATACATTTTACTCAAAGAGCAGTTTAATGTAGTGACATGATTCAAGTACTTCATATTAAGAAACTGGTCACGTATAAATGCGAAATTTCACAACTTAATTTCCCTTTGTAATTGTTAAGAGGGGGAAAAAAAACTCAAAATCCCTTACTGAGGTTCCAGTTTGTGGGGAAAATACGCTACTCACTTCATAATAAGAAGTTAAGATGTCTGAATGTCAAGAATATCAGTGGCCTTAKTGCAGTGATTATGCCATAATGGAAAAACCCAGTAGATGCCTGGATCTCCCAGCATCCCTCTACTGGAGAGCTCTCAGGCAACCTGCTCCTCTTTCAGGTGCATTTAATATTTGCAGCACCAGCAAATTTGTCTGGGAGGCAAGTCCTCATCTGCCACTCACCAGGAACAGGCTGTATTAAATTTTTATATTTATTGACATTTCATTACCATAATTGACTGCAGTTGGTTCTCTAGTAGAAGGCACAGGGCTGCCTCCTAAGCAGGAGAATTGGTCCCTTGAGTAAGATTTGCAATTAAAAACAACGCAGAATGGATTTTTTTTTTAATTGTGTAAATATGATGAGTTGAATTTTCAGCTTTAACTAGAGAATAGTAGGTGTGCAGAAGGCTTTTTTCAAGAGTGAGCAAAATTATGAGTCAGTGGAAAGACGACCCCCAAAGGTGTCAATCAGTTTATACAAAAGCAACTGTGCATGAAAAAGCCTCAGTTAATGTCTATTCTGAAAAAGTGGTCACATTAAAGACTACGCTGTTCTGCTTGCTTGGTCCTGTATGCAGAAATTGATACTAAAAGGTGTATTAATTCTTTTACCTTCCAGTCCATGATTAAAAGCCCTTTTAAAAGACAAAGATTAAACCAGCTTGGATTTTGTGCAAAATGCTTAGTTGCATACTGAAGTCTTAGCATTTACTTTATAGTGTACATTTTACTTCATATTGTATATTGATTTCATTTGGTAAAATCAAATCCACGACTAAAATAAATTATTTTTGCTTTCCAATTAATTCTATTACATTCCACAGTTGATTTTGATGTTGAAGATGGTATGTTGACTGCCATTTTTTGAAAACAGCAGCTTTGGCAAAGCTTCCACATAACCTAATTTGGAAGTAAAATGATGGGCCTAAAGTTATGGCTGCACAGACAAATAGAAATTCCTCCTGTACCCTGGGCTAAATAAATGCTGCGGCTGATGGGCAAAAATGCAGGGAGCACCTGTGCCCTTTTGTTTTGCACAGGGTGTATCACGGTAATGAATGATTCTTGAAGACAAATCCCTGGTTTTACTGGGTTCAGATAGTGATTTTTCTGGTGGAATAAGGTGGTGGCCTCTGGTATGAACTCCTCTCTATGCTCACAAAACAATCTAACACTTAATCATGGAATTAAGTTCCTTTTTTCTTTTAAAATTAAGCAGTGTTTGATTTCTAGAATATGACTACAGTATCATGTGGAAATACTGTGTGGAACTGCACCATCCCTTTCAATGCTTCAGCAAGCTTGCATTAGTCTCCAGAATGTGATTAGAAGGATTTTACTTGTTGATGGCTGTTACCAGGTACTGACTATCCCTGAATGCCATTCCTTTCAGCCAGACAGGAATTGTACAGGTAAGGAATAAAGCCCCCGCTGTGGCTCTATACAGTACCTGTATAATCTAGCAGACTAAGGCAGTTCAAGTTAATAAAAGAATGATTTCATATTTAATTTAGTAAATTAGAGTACTGTGTGTTTGGGGCATGAGGGCAGAGGCAGTGTGTGCCCAGGTGCAGCAAGGGRACCGTCCTGCTCCTCTTGCTCTACTGGGTGCAARYGTGGCCTGCACATCTGGCTGCTGCTGCGGGGCTGCTCCCCCACCGCCCCCTCCTCAGCTACAGATGGCACTGAAAGCCTGGGGGTGGCACACAGTGACCTGCCCTGGGTCTTCAACTCCTGACCCTGCTGAGAGCCTGAGCTGGCTCRAGGGGATGGTATGTGGGTGGATGGGTCTTATCTCAGAAGTGAGCATTCAGCAGAGTATAGAGCAAACAAGTTAAATTACTATTGCAACCTTCCCACTGTTTCCTAAAATGTATGTTTCAGTGGAAACTACAGCGGTTATTAAACTCATTTTGAGCTTTTCATATTATTCTTTCATTAAAAMCAGTATTTCTGTTAGGTTTCTAAGCAAATAAACATGGAAAACCTCTGAAGAGGTGCCTACATACAAAAATTGAGGAAGACTATGGAAAAAACCAGCAGATATGCTTGTATCTGCGGGTTATCAGGCTTGGATATATTAATTAAAATTGTGTTGACTTATRCAGCATAAGATGCTTGTCATTTTAATGTGATACACAATAATAGAAGATAATGAATTAAGTTGCCGGTGTACCTTTCCCCTAGGATGATGTTATGGTACTTGATAATTAGCTGTAATATGCAAATAGTAACAMTCCAAAGTACTGCAAAGTACAATAGAATCCATTTCTTTATCAAAGTGTTGTAATGCACTTTTGTGGTTTTTTATATAGAGATGAGATGATATGAAATCACTGCTGAGTTTGATATTCAGTAAACTTCATCAGAAGACAGAGCATCACAGGAAAATTTTTTGTGAATATTTGGGCAACATCTCACAGGCTCTGCTAACTCAGACTGTTTCTTCAGGAGCTTTTAACCATGTAAGTTCATTCTCCCCTATTACCCTCTTATCTTATACAAATTTCTACTCTACTGTTCTAAATCCTTTCTCACCAGTGGAAGACTGATGTGCTCACTTGGGATCCCATTGCTGTCACTGCTCCAATAGGCAGTTGGGACAGACTGACATGGTGTTTTCTTTTTTGAGTTGGGTCTCTGAAAACTTGTCTCTCACCCTGGGCAAGCTTAAAATCAAATATGGGATTTTACCTGAGTTTATGATGACAAATTAGTTCACTAGCATGGGACTCCTTTAGAGGACTAGCAGGCGTGAAGAAATGCTCCCAGACTCCAGGCAAATAGCTTTTGTTTTCTTTATGGGAGCAATGTGTATGAAATACGAAAGAAATGTGTTTCCTATGAACACAACAAAGTTCGCGTGTAGAAAATGAAAGAGTTCTGGTGTGCAAGGATTCATGTTGGGTGCCCTCTCCATGAATTTTTACTGGAACTGAAATTTTAGACTTAAAAGCACAGTGCTATGATGGTTTCATGGCAACGCAGCAAAGTACATGTAAATTGGGATCAGTTTGTTCACAGGTGCAGCCACAGCTACTTGAAAGGCTCAAAATGTTTAACGAATATTTGCACAAACCTGAATTCAGAGCACTTCATACTTATAATTGAATTTTGATGTGTTCTACTAGTTTAACTGAGCACATGTAGCTCATCCCCAAGAAGCAGCCAGCATAGTATTGTAAGGCATGAGGCACTATTAACAACCAGCACAACCTTGTTTTCCTTTGGGCAGAAACCACTAGAGTAAGGAACTGTGCAAGAGAGCAAAAACTATACTGAGTAGCAAAATAATGATTGCTTGACCTCATTTGTATCCACGTTGAATCAAATCCTGTGTTTATTTGCTTATGAAAGGACTTTTAGATTTGGCCCTCACATGCCAACATCTCTTTTGTGCCAGCTACAACTATGAAGCCTCAATCAACTACAACCACAAATCTAATGGGAATAAAAACCTTACTAATTTCCAAAAACATAAGGAAGTAATAGCTTTCCACTAGGTATCCATTAGCTTTCTATACCTATGACTAGTGTATGTATTTTTGATAATTTCTTAGGATGAACAAAAAAGCCTGCTTCCTTATCTACTTTTTTTACCAGCTCCTTTCCCATGTCCCTTGCAGTCACTCTTTCCTCTAACACTCTTGAACTTTTTGTACTTCAGTGATACTTTTGCAAGGGTGATCTTTCTTGACAACACCATCAAGATCTTGTGCTTGTCCACGGTGCTATGCTTTAGAACACAAATCCGGYGCAAATACAAATACAGTGTAAAGATGCACTTGCGTGATGACTTCAACTAAATCAAGAGTTTCAACAATCTCAAAAAAATCTGAGATTTAGACGTGTTTTCAGATAGCCTTTTTAATCTGAAAGGCTTTGACCAAACTCAGCAGAGGGAATATTTGGCAACAGTGAGTACAGTGTAGGTACGGACAAAAGRAGCTGACTGTGTCTGGGCAGATGAGGCTACAACTCACATGTTGTGCATTGACTGTTGCACGAAAATGCATGAACAATATTCTGTGCAGAGCTTTAGTATCTACCCTATATRTGCTGGCTCTTGGAAGCTGACAGTTATTGCTAGTGTAGAACATACAAAAAGAAAGTGCTCAAGTTGGAGGAATTAAAATTCTATAATTAGAAATGGTCTGTTAAAATTACATGCCACATGGCAAGCCTACAAAACTCGGCATGTGGAGAGCATATTGGCAATGATTTACAATTAACCACCACATTGCAAATCACTCCTTAGCTGTTTTCTATTATGAAATTTTGAGAGTTGTAAAATGCATTTGTGCTACTTTATTTCCTTTTGAAATGGTAATTGCTACTGCTGAGGGGCAGTACTTAGTGCAGAAAATGAAGTGTGCAGCACAGGGAGGAACTTTTTTCTGAGGAACTGCTGAGGAATTGTAATGATCTGAAAAAAGTGCTTTCTTGAAACACACACACAAAAGAGCTTCATTTATGAAACCCCAACCAAATAAATAACAAAATAAAATAAAACATATTCTCTTTTTGTGCAAGGGCCAAAGCTTACTACTTTGTTGCTGACTGCACTTTTTCCCCATCAAAGTGGGAACAGCAGATTGACACTGGGTAAAACTCATAAGCCAGTGGCTTGAGGGAAATGCAGATATATGCAAATGTGATAGCAGTACCCTAAAGTAATGGGTTTTGAGCCAGTGTGTTTGAAAATTATCAAGTGTTCTTCTAACTACTAGCCCATTTTAGATACCTAGTGTAGAACTGACAGTGGTATGGCCCTGGGGACCTGGATGAAGTTTGACTTTTGTGTCTGAGGAAAAGAGGCTGTGCAGTSTAAGTGGAGAGAGCAGGTATGTTCTAATTAAGTGGTGGTAAGTTCCCCTCTTACAGCTTCCACCTTGATTATGATTGTAAAAAGGACTGTGTTTATGAGTAGCTTTTATGGAGGGATATATTAAGGAAACTGAGGAGTGAGGCTTCTTGGGTCTTAAATTTGCCAACTTGTGACAATAATCTTGATCTCTCAGATAATAAAGTTGGCAATCTAGCTCAAGTCCTCAATTTAAAGTTATTATCTTTGAAAGCCAGATGATTGACTGTAATTTTGCTCATATTGCTTTGTTGGTAGTAGAAATAAAAACACCTACAGCACTTTTCATCAGAAGTGTCAGAGTGCTTTTCACACCTTAATCAACTAATTTTTATGAAATGGTGGCATGATTTTTCCTGCCTCTTCTGTGGGAACTGAAAGGACCAGGACAGCAATCAGAAAGCATGCAGCATTTGGTGCACTAGCAGTGACCCATAATGCCCAGGTCTAGAARTGTGGCTTTCCAGAATTATTTCACAGTTGTTCCAGAGAATACAGACACAGTTATAATTGTCCTTTCATAAATACTTTTGAACTGAGATTGTGTGTTAGAATGAAACAGTCTGAGTCGATGCCAAGATGGTCCATCTTGACACTTAGGAAAAGAAACAGTTGTATTGGATCAGCTTGTCTAAGAAAGTAACTCACAACTGAGCTAGGATGTAAAAAGGCAGTGTACAGCAGCTGAAGCCAGGAATGGGTCAGGACAAGTAATGTAGAAGCACTGTCCATGTCCAGTGGCACATAGAAATAACATTAAAAAAGTGTTCAGCTATAGTTGAAACTTGCAAGGGATGTCAGATTGCTAGACTGGGGATAAACCAGGAAAATGCAGGACTGCTGCTGGATTCAGATGGTGATTTCATGGCAACAAGCACAGACCAGGCTGAGGTTCTCAGTGCCACCTTTGCCTTAGTCTTTACTAACAAGGTCTCCCGGGCTCTGTGTGTTGCATCAGGGCTCAAAGAGGAGGAGAGTGACCGGAACCATGTGTAAGTTGAAGAAAAAATGAGTTCATACCAGAACTAAGGAGAAACTTTCTCCCTATGAAGATGGTCAGGCAGTGGTGCTGGCTGCACATGGACGTTTTGCAGTTTCCATCCTTGGAGGTTTACAAAGCCCTGAGAAACCTGGTTTGAGCAGGGGATTGGACTGGTGACTCCTTACAATCCCTTCCAGTCTGGATTATTCTGTGATTTTAAGATTTGTGGTTCTGGCAATTCTAGATATTTTAAAACTTCTGCCTAGCTCACCCAATCTTGTCCATCTAAATAAAAGAGGTTCTTCAAGGAATGATTTTTACCCATGAAAACCATTTAAATAGATAATGTTTTAAAGTAAATGCTTTTGATTGAGAAATTGCATGCAACCCATGTACTGGCATGGCACTGGCATTGCTGCAATACCTGGACTACCTGCAGCCTTTCTGTGAGACGTGCCACACACAGCCCTGGGGGAGCAGGCGCCGGCAGTGCTGCTGTGCCCACTCCTGAGAGAACTCTGGCTTTTCACCAAGGGTCACAGTGACCAGAGCTGAATGAAATTGGGACAAAACAGGGGCATTATGGGTAGATTTCAGAAACAGCAGCCAGAGACTGCGTAATTACTTCAGGTCTAGGGTCTCCCTGTTTCCCAAGGAGAATCTGTGACACATCCATGGAGTATGTTCTGCAGCTGTTAGCAAGTGTGAAAAGGGAAGGAGTCCATCCATAAGGAAAAGAACTGACTGTAGAGTTCTTGTTGCTGTTCTAGTAATACGTAATATGGCCCAGTGCAAGGAGGAAAGTTCAGAAGGTGATGGGGGACTCTGGGGGTGCTTGCACCAACTTCAAAATGACAAACTTTGGCATAGGAAAGGGAAATTTGGTTTAAAGAAGGATGTATTAAACCTATTTTACAAACATGGGCAAAAATGGATGCAGTCATTCCAATTTAGCCAGGTTTTAACCTAGTTGGAGACCGCCTGAAAATACACAGCTTCCAAATCCAGCTGCTGACTTGCAAGCAGTACATTTAATMAGCATCCTGCTACCTGTTGTCCAACAGTGAAGAAACGCTCTGCTTTGCCTTGAGATCATGTACAGCTGGGTTTTTTATTTACAAGAAAAGATAAAAGTGGCTAATGAGGTAAAAATTATTACTGTGGGAAAATGGGGACAATGGCTGGAATTTAAGGGTAGTTAGATGTCTCTAATGATTTCAGTGGGACTTAGGCGCTCAGTACCTTTAAAAACTAGCTAATCACATAACAAAGGAGGCACTAATTTAGCAATTCTCTCAGGAACAGAAACCTGTCAATATACTTATAGCTTTATAAACACAGGAATAAGCAGGCATCCTGTGTGGTAAATGAAATAATTGCCAGTAAAATTGTCTGTCTTTTGCAGAGGAAGAAATGGAAAGGGGATCGGTAATTTCCTCAATARCACCAATACAAATAAAGAGTATGGCAACTAACTTTTGCTAATATAATTAGGGAGTACAACGATATCTGAAACAGGTTAGTGACTTTCCACAAAGTGCAGGAGTCAGTTCCATAGCTATAATTCAAATTTTCCCAGTTCCTTTCTTGGACGAGTCAATAATTTCTCCCTTCTACTGTAGACCTCTTAATCATAAATGCAAACAGAAAAATCAGAATCTTTCTGCTTCTTGTAAACGCTTGTTCTTAGTGTTGAGAAATGGCTGCAGCTTTAAAATTATAACTAAAGGTGTAAGCAGATTCCACAACATGCAGACCACAAATGGCATYGCACAGAAAAAGGAGCTCTTTCCTAGGTGTGTATAAATTGAGGCAGTTCAGTTTGCAGCTACTTAAAATACCAACAAGCCATCATTTATTTTCACTTTGAGTCAGAAACATAATTTACATGCACACTTTGCTTCTCGTTGATACTCTCCTTTTTTTTTTCTGTTAGAAGCAAAATAATAATCTTAGGAATAAGGTTCTTCTTTTACTGTCAAGTTCTTTGTGTTTAGGAAAGCATAAGGGAGACAAAACTTTCTTTTGTGTTTTCTCATAGTTTTCCTAATATTTGCTATATTATAGCTGTTGCATTTTGGGAGATCTATGTATCTGACACATGAAGAAAAGTAACCCTCGGAAAGCTGTGCAGAAACTGTAGGATGCATACCCTGAGACAGTTTCTGAGACAATACCTCCTTTTTTAACCTATGGACAGGATAATTACCCTGGGATTAGATGTTTCAGCTGCCCAGTTTCTCACACATGAGCATCCATCTCTAAATGCAAGATATTTCTGAGGTAGTAAGCAGCAGGTTCTCTAGATTTCTGACCCAGCTAGTGATTCTTTTCAGTAAATCACAATTCTGAAGGGATAAAAAGCTATACTTGCTTAAACCTAAAGCATTTGGTTTGGGAGTGCTGGTGTTGCTGTCAGAAACCATTTTAGCCCCAAGGAAATACTACTTCTTGAGAAACACTTCTTGTCTGCTATTTTTCAATTACTGAAGTATACAAATATATTTGAAAACCAAAGTGCTTATGATTATATCTGCTCTTTTAAGTTTRTCTGTAATCAGCAAACTAGAACAAAGTGCACAAGTCATTTTACCTACAGTATTTGTGGAGAATCTCTGAGAACATAGGAGTGCTTCTGACCTAGTTAAACTCTTGTTGTTTTGAAAATTATTATAAAAAAAGAGGTCTGGTTCTCTCAGACCACATACTCACTTGTTGCCCGGTAACCAGAAGGATGGAGCCTTCTTTCCCATGTACCACTTGCCGGTAGATGTGATCTAGAATTAAGAGTTCGCTCCAGCAGTTCTGAAGCAACTTCATTTGGTCATCAACCTGTAAAGCAAACACAAACATTGGTGACATCACTCCGGGAGTAAGTCTTACATCATACTATGGAGAGAGTCTTCCTTCAAGCATCTGGCTAACATCATGAGAACAGAAATGCTGTCTAGAATTATTCATCCACAAAATTGCTACTCTCAGTTGAATAAACAGGACACCACTGAAGCCTTTATCTGTAAAATGTATAGAATATTTACTCCTGATTAGATTCTAGGAAAGCAGAACTATGGCATTGTTATGCAAAGTAATAATAATTGTATATTTAATGGCAATGGGATTTTATTTTTACCCAAAACGAGAAGAGCAGAAATAATGCTGATGTGAACTTTTTCATACTCCCCACCTTGGAAYCTCAACTTCTGCAAATAGTAAGGAATCTGCAGATTCAAGAGCATTATTGTTGCAACAGGCCCAAGTCAGAGATAGGTCCCTTGCAAAGGAACAAGTGAAGATAGGTAAAAACTCTCTCTAAAAATGGTTGTGGTGCTATGAAAAGAGAAGAACACTTAATGAACAGAAGCTTAGCAGCTTCAGGTGTCACTGGCAGGGCAAGAAAGGGCAATACACAAGTCAGTGGTGAGCAGTGAGACACATCATTGACTGCACTTAAGAATAGAAGGAACACACTGGGCACTCCACACAAGCAACCTGCATTAAGATTTTGTGAAGTTATTTGGGATGTATGTATTAGAGGACAATGAAATGTATCCTAAATTGACTCTAATTGCAGTTGGATTGYGTTCAGTTTTCTTCACTGAAAGATGAAAAATAATTAGGATTTCCATGGAAATGGGAGGAAAAAAAATTAGTGGAAGGTAGACTATGAAATTAAGTCTTGGTAAGCATCAATATCCTCTGGACCTATTCTTACTGAGCTTACAGATTTCTTCTTAACATCAGACGAAGTCTTTGACTTTAGATGGGTGCCCTGAAAGAGTTGAGATGCATACATTAACCTTGCCAGAATTGTTGAAAGGACTCTAAGAACCTGCAAAGATAGCAATTGCTGAACAGTTTAAAAATGCTACAAATCAGGAGAAGTAAAAAATAAATTAGCATATTTAAAGTGGAGAAACATCTAGAATTTCTGATATATGGAACTATTAAAATTGTTTTTCAGGGGTTCTAGTTTCAATTGCTTTAGAACTAGATTTTGTCATACACTGGAAAACACACAGCAAGGAGTAATCCTGCATGAGCTGAACTAAATAATGCAGCAGATGTTTTGAAATTTTATCGAATATGACCTAATGAATTTTAAAACTTTATTCTTTCAGGCTTGTTTTCTGGTTGTGTAGTAGAGAAGGAAGTAACCCTTCTTACTAATAGATTTTTGTAGTGTCACCTGTGAAAGTTACCTACTCTTGTCTCCCTCTTTCCAGTCACTTGCCATATAGCTCAGACTTTAACACCTGAGACATTGAAATCCTTGCCTCCTCCGTTCATCTTAACTTCCCTTAACCTTTCAAAGGCAGAAGAGCCTGTGTGCAGCAGTTCATGTTTCCCACACAGATCACAGAACAAGACTGATTTGGTATTAAAGACCTCTTCCTTTGCCCACAACATATATTTGACTACAAAAGCATTTAAACCAAGTGATTTGTTAGCTCAAGAGAACATTAAATTACCCCATTGATACACTTGGGCCAGGTTTAAATTAATAATTTGAAAAAAATGTTTGAAATGTGCAGATTCTATTAGTCTTGCTTTTTAGGTGAAACTGTTCTTTGATCATTTTCTCCTCTGAACAAAAAAGTGTTAGAAAAATCACAATAATCAAAGAAATCATGCTAACACGATGTCATCCAATTTTAACATTTCACACAAAGATATCACAGCTTATATCTGAAGGAATAAATTATGAGAGAGTTCAAACATTCAGCATCCAAGTTATAAAAACTAATACCTGAATAAGAGGTCAAGCATTTGACTGTACTCTAAATGACTATATATTCCCAGTTAATCCAACTGTCTCAGCCACAGGCTTTTGAAAACAAACTACACTTTACGGGTCTGGCTTTCTGAAGATCCCAACAGCAGCTAGTCTGCAATCAAAGCTTACCTCCCAAGCTTTATCATATCATTACCAAGCCAGTGCTGTGAGAACAGTGTGAGATGGCAAAATCACAAAAAATTGTTTTGCACATAGTCTGTTCCTGCTGTTTTACAAGACTCACAAAACTAGCAACAGCGAACACCTGCAAGTGATTCACAAAATCTACTCTGTGTTCAGTGTGATTTAACCAGTGAAAGCCTATAAAATGGATAGCATAAAAAGCACAATACGCATCCCAAACACCATGCTGYCTGCAGAAAACTATTAGATCCAGCTGCTTTTGCCATTTTAAGAAAGATGGTGAGGCAGCAGAATGCTTCCCAGTTTGCACTAGGAAGAAAGAGACGTGACTTTAAGGAGGATCGCATATTACTAAAAGGAAGGACAAATGGCCAGTTCCAACCTACTCTAAAAGACATGTAGATGAGGAAAAACACATTGAACAAAATGGCAATGCATCACTTCTTATGTTAGAATGAGCTGGTTAAGTTTATGACGTCTGTAACCGCAGCCAGAACACAAACACCTTTGTGTTTCCGTGGCACGTCGATAAATGAGTTGCAGAAGCATTATTATCTGTCAAAATGAGACGATCAGCCTTTGACCAAAACAATTACGTGATTAAACTGAATGTGCCTTAAACTGATCCTGAAGACAAAGAGGCTTAAGTTTGGTTCTGAAGAGGAAGGTCCTCTTTAGAAAAAGCCTCTTTGTGGACTTCAGTCTTCGGACTCCAAAGCTGGAGCAGGCTGCTCTGCCATTAACAGCGTAAGCAGGGGAGAAGGTAAGATTCTGTCACCAAGGTACTTAGCTCCAGTCTGGGACTATACATGATCAGCAGAATTTTCAATTATGGTATACAATGAATTAGAGCAAGCTCACAAGCTTGTACTACTGGCTAAATTTTAAATTTTTTTTCAGTTTGTGGAGATCTTTAGAAGTATTATCAATGTTTTAACACCAAAAAGAAAAAAAATCCTGTTGTCCTAACTACTAGGAATGCTTATAAATAAAAGTTAAGCATCATTTGGCTGACAACTGCCTGCTGCAAGAACACTCCCCACATCTGCAGCTGCTCCCTGCCATAACAGAACCCTGACACAAGGACATTGTAACCCATGTCTTACCTAAGCAAGTTGTCAAATGAGATACCCATTTGACAGCTATCGAGCCTCAGGCAAAAGCGTGAGTGAATACTGTGCCCGGATGGTTAAATTTAGGTCCTCTCTGGCCAGTGGCATTCAGATGAAGACACACCAATGGAGACAGCATAACTGGAAACTGTTGCTGAAGAAATGGCTTTTAAAGAAAGATGTGGAAGAAGAGTAAGGAAGGGTGTGTGAGATACGAGATCATTTTCAGCAGGCAGGGTGACATGGAAGAGCAATAATGTTACGAGTATGAAATGAGTAAAACACCACAAATGTAAAACTGCTGTTAAGTGACAAGGGAAGCAAAGAGAGGAGGAGGCTTTAAAGGAGAGGAATGGAGAGGCAGTGTGGTGAGAGAAGACAAAGGGGAGCTGGATCCTGGGTAAAACCTTGAAGGCGGGGAGGATGAGATGCAGACTTGAAGGGTTTGTGTGACAGCATGTGATGCTGCTGGGGCAGAGGAGGAGCAAGTACTCTGTGCTGGAGAAGCAGAGCATGGTGGTTGTCAACAGCACAGGTGTGGTATTGGTCATCTGCTCAGTAAACTTGGTTCTGTTAAATGTCTAAATACAGGTTTGAACAGAGAATTTGGTGACAATGTGCCTGAGTTCCTACACTGCCAGCTGGAATTATAAGGTGACTTTAAATCAGTTTTTTCTGAGTGTTCCAGTAACAAGGATTAGAAAACAGGCATGCATGAGAATACATTTAGATGCATCTATTARTTTGCACAATTTATCTTGCCAATATAATGCAGGCCACATGGAATACTTCCAGGAGTGGAGGGAAAGAATTCTCAATTTTAAGTGTAAAGGTCTAACCCTGAGCACTGTGGTGACTATCTCTTGGCAAGAAAAAAGATGGGAATGGGAGTGTTACATCTGCCTGCTAAACCCTGGCCTCCCACTCAGCTGAGCCCTGAGCTTTTGATGTGGGATTCAGTGGAAGATTGTAAGTCTCACTCTGTTGACACTGAAATACACAATCACATGTTATCGATTGTAGTTAAAGGAAGGACTTATCTCAGAAATGCTGGTTACTCATCTGAAAAACTATTTGTGCTGATGTTATAGATGAGGAAAGCTAGTGTGACACAAGAGTAGTATTGTTGTAGAGTGTATGCTTCCCACAGCACACAACGTTAATCATTATAAACTTTTGTTTTCTTTGAAGAATAACACTGAAATTGCCAAACAGTAAAATGAAGAATAATGTGTATGCTTTGCTGAAATTCACCTTAATCTTATCAAAACCACACTGTGTCTTTCTTTTAGGAAAAGTGTTTCACAATATTTAGCATACTGTAACCAACAACTGCAGATTTATTACAATTTTTCTTCTGAAGAGATATTTTCAGCCTGACACTTGATGAATTACCTGTTAAAAATTTCAGGGTCATGGGTTTTTTGTGTTGCTCCAAGTTAAATATTTTCCTTATAATTATTGCTGCAGATTCAGTTAAACAATGCGCTCACCTTTTACCCAGTTTACACCTTCCTTTCTCAGAAGCTGAAGAATCCTTTTTCATCTCTCTTCATTTACATCAACTTGCCACTATAGCTTTGGGCTTTTCTGCTTCTAAATATTTAAAAGGGTATCTAATGATTTTTAAAAAATACGATAATTGAAATTTATGTGATAAAACTATGCTGGATTCAGCTGAATTATTTTTACTTATGCTTCTAAAAGGGAATGCAAATATGGAGTAACATGAAGCATTCATCTCATAGTGCCACTTTTAAATTCTACAGCCATTGAATAGCCATTTCCTAGTGAATATGAAGTGATTAAACATCTGTCTGAACTGTTCAGCCTGAAGCATACAAGTTCAAGGAATGGTTGAACTTTCTTTCAAATGCAGTTAGGAGATCACTCACAAGTCATTGCAGACATATAGTTTGAGTTGTTACTCCCATTTTCTTATGCTATAGTGATGCAAATCACCCCAAATCAAAGTTTTATAAGACAAGTGCACTCCAGAGGCTATTTTTTACTCCTGAATGCATGCATGGTTTCCAAATCATTATACAGGTAGGGAAGGATTTGGACTCTCCAGATGGGTTGCTGCTAACAGTGGGAAACCTCCTGTGCAAGGTCGCTGTCAAAAAGCAGCGTGTAACAGCCAATGTGGTTTTAGAAGTGAATGCACATAACTTTCAGAATCAGTGAATGCCCTAATAAAATGTGATTACTACCTATAACCTCAGTAATAAAATGCTACAAAGTTCAAGAAGAAATGATTTAATATTAACTATGATTGTTCAGCTCTTTACTAGAAACCTGTGTGTTATAAAAAATTTCTAGGTGAAGGCAGGAAGTGGTCTTTGCAAGTCTGTGTTGGGTTAAATGACTGTCCTGTTGCCATCTAGCTCTAGCATGAAGGGAGTATAAATCTGTCCAAGTTTGGTAGTGCTTTGCATTTGTCTTGATTTAAAAATGAAAGGAAATACAGAAATATTTCAGTGTGTGCCTTTTCCTGCTCCTTTACAGCGTGTAAAGAGGCTGTTATACGAGTGCAATTATACTTGGAATGTGCCTCTGTGTGCGCGTACCTCTTCCTTCAGTAACTTCTGAATCCACCAGTAAGAGCCAGAATATTTGAACAGGAAGTTTTTCTATCCAAGATATTAAGTTCCTATATGCTTTTTGTGAATCAGTGTCCAGATAGAGGAAAGTAACTGCTGAATACCGTGCTGGAAGAAAGGTTAATGTGGTCACCCTTTATTCAACAGCAGGGAGCTGAGAAAGAGGAAGAGAGAAGGACTAAAATGCTTCATTAACTCCCTGCTTATGGAACCATTAGTATTTGGAATATCAAACCACTTCGCAGTTTTTTAAAGGACAAAGTTAAGGAATTTATAGCACAAAGCAGCATTATACCTTTGAAAATCCCCACACCTTTTTACCCTTCCAAACTGTGAAGGGGTGAATGTGTGGTGCCCATGCTCTGAAGGGTGTGTGGTGTTTCCTGCTTGGCAAATGCACACAGGGAGAGTGATGGCTTTGCCACAGCTTCTCCCCTTGCATGCCCCTGGACAGCTCCCTGTGAGATCACTGTGAAATAGGGGATCAAAGCAGTACTGACCAGCCAGTTTCCAATTTCAGTGCTGATCTTCCAGAGAGTCAAAATACTTTAATAAAAAGCAGCCTTGAACATCAGTTCACACTCATCCTGTTTTCTTGCAGGAATAGAACACAAGGTGCCTGAGTCTGGGGCCCTCAGATTGCTGAAGGAGTAAGGCCAGGCAGCATATGGTGATCCTACTAAAGCATAAGATCTCTCTTATGGATCTTTGGACTCTGTTTAGAGAGTATTCCCATCTATTACGGAGAAGGTAAATGACAAATCTCATTTCTACAAGCATTAGATGAAAGAGCTGTTACAATAAACTTTGTGTGTGTATATATATATTATATAGTGAATCAAATGTGACACATAGCACTCCTATTTCTTCTCCTTTTCCACACATTTATCTCTGTGCAAACTGCATGAAAATGACTTGGTATTTCACAGTCAGCATTATTTCTGATGAATTATAAATGTGTTTTTCTTAGGTTCTTTTTTGGGTGGTTGTGGGTTTGTTGTGGTGTTTGGTTTTTTTTTTAATTTTTTTTTTATTTTAACTCAAAATAAGAGAAGTATTTCTTTTTAGTCCCAACTGAAAATTTTGCTTACAATGCAGTGTTTCTTGCCTCTCAAAGTGAATGCAAAGATAAGGAACGAGGAAAATTATTTATTCTTGGCATTGTTTCACAGAGTGAAGAAGGAGGTGCACCTTCTTTAGGACTGGACCCATAGAATTTACCTTCAAAATCCTACTCCTGTGAATATCCCTACAGATGTTTGTACAGCCTAAGCTTATGCACAGTTGGGTCTAGAATTTTAAAAGAATTAGATAATGCTAAGTAGTTTATGTAACAATTTTGGTACTAGAGCCGTTTTGTTCCCTTGAATTTCTCTGGAAATACAACTGTTTTTTCTGATGTCAACAAACTAACTGCAAAATTGTGCTGCACCATATTCTTAACTCCTAACTTGCATGAATATAAGGCCTTTGACTTCCACATAAACAAAACGAGAATTAGGCCCACCTGATTCATTGTTAGCCTTGCAGGTCTGGTCTGCTTTTTAGGCTGCACAATGATGTCCTCCGGGGATTCAGAAAACAAGATTGAGTCTAGTAAACTTTATGGCACTGCTGGTGAATTTATTCTTAATATATTCGATCAGCACTTTCACTCTATTGTAGAGAAGCCTGTGATTAAAGTCTCTGTGGTCTTCTCCAAGTTACACACATTTTAGCATTATCTGAAAGGATTTTTAATATATAATGTTCCTTTCCTGTTTGGTGATTCATTGGATAAATTATGATTTCGTTTTTCTAACAGCTACTGTATTTTTCCAGCTGAAACTTATTCTAAGAGTCTATAGGTAAACTTTAACTCCTACATTAACTGTCATTTGTAAAATTTCTTAGATATCAGCAACATAAAATCTCGACAGAGACCAATACAACATACAGGGTAGATTGTTAATATTAAAGGCAAATTTTAGTAAGAATTAAAGTTACTTTTTGACAAAATAAATACTCTATTAAAACTCAATCAAATAGGCATAATATGGAAAATATTTTTAAATTGTGACACAAGACACATGCTAATTTCAGAAAGACTCGTTAATATGGTAACAAGCAAGCAGAGTAATCTCTCAACACACATTTTTTCAAGTGTTGCATGCCCCAGAACACTGCTTTTTGCATGAGTTTTTAGCAAGAGTTACTTAAATCAGATCTTGTTTAAATTACACTATGTGGTTACTCTTCTGTTTAACAGGGTTAGTGTTTATTTCCAATACAGCTGTTAAGTGGGTGTGGAGGATGGGAAAGGGGCAAGCCATAAGAGAAGTATAATCTTACTCTCTTTTAACAGGTGACACCTACAAACATTGGTTTGTGTACACAGTGTGGGACTGTATTCACAATTACACCCATGGGGTGTATGGGAATATGCAATTAATCTTCTGAAGTCATGACTAAAAAGAAGTTTCTTTAACATTAGGGCAGTGTAAATGAGAGAAGGACAATTTTCCAGGTGAATATTAGCGACACTCAGAGTTGGACACTGACAAACCACACAAAGAATCTAATACATTAAATGTTTCATACCATTTGTAGTTATCATCACATCACTAGTTTTTTTACTTTAAATGTTCTTTATCTTTTGATTGCACAGCACTGCAATCTTTTTCAGGAATTAAAATATATTGGTTTATATTTTACTTTTCATAGTCCTCTTAAAACTTTTGACAGACATCCAACTATGTAAAGGCAGGTATTTCCTTCTGCCCATACTTGAATCAGGGAAATATCAGCATCTAAAGTCTCCAGACTGAGAGGTATCGTGTGCTAAACAGGACAGAGAGTCACCTGTAATACCTCCTTGGCAATAGAGGCTGGAGTTACTGTAGAACACTGCACTTGCCATACAAATGTATTCCACTGTGTTTTCCTCTGATTTGTAGTAGAACACCCAAAAAAAGCCACAGCAAAAGGAGTAAGAAATCATGAGAAACAGTATCTTCAGTCAAGATGTGAAAGGAGATGGTATACTGATGAAGAAAAAATACAGAAATGTTGTCTTACATCCCGAGGGCTGCAGCAGTAACAGTAAGTCACTGGGGCAGAGATTAAATGAGAAAGAACACCCAATGCTAACGGAGAAAATGAAAGAAAAATCAGTATTATGAATGGGGGTTGTCGTGTATTAAACCAGTATCCATCTGACTTGATAGAAAAAATTGCTTAAAAACGCCACCAAAGGAAGCTGAATACAAGAAGGTTGTGGAGGTGTAGTGATGCATGATCCAACAAGGTACACGGGAATCCAAAACACTTACAGCTTTTGTTTGTATCTTAAAAGCATTGCAGGAGGCTCTCGGCATGCAGCTACTACCATCTAGCTAAATCTTTTCAACTAGGAATATCATCTTCAAAAAAATTAGCTCCTTTCCTGACAGAGTCAAGTGTAAAAGAGCAGACAGAGCCATGCTATTAAAAATCACAGGAAGTCCTGATTGAATGAATGTTTAAGGAACAGGCAAGTGTGTATTAAAATGGTTTTTTGCCATTCATCCTTTTATTTGGCTTTGTTTCATTTATTCCTACTTCCTGTTTCCTGTAGTCTAATTTGGAAATCTCTAAAGAATCATTAAAATAAGATTGTCACAACTCTGCCCAGGTCCCGTATTGTCATTAGCACTGCAGTTAGGATTAATATTAATGTTTAAAATGAACCAGTATCTTTGAAGATACTGGTTTTATTCAGGCTGTTTGTTATGTTGTTGAGAGGAACTGTTGTAGTACAGAACACAGAATGAATAGGAACCTTATAGGCAAAAATGACTGTGGACTGTGACACAAATCAGCCAGCCTCTGACTTCCTCTGCTGTCACAGCTGGGCACAGGTATCCAAACTGTGAGTCTCTAAACTGGATTCCTACATGTCTGTGTGCAATAGAAAATTAGCTGTGTGTTTAGGAAAAATGGAGAGAGTATGTACCTCTAATTTATTAGGTTTTTCTTAGCTCATTTCTGAATGACAGCAGGGATGATGAACAACAAAATCAGGCTGCTCTAATTACTTCCCATTCACCCATGAGTGCACCACACACTACAACTGCAGAACCTAAGTTTCAATCAGATTGGCAAAGCTTGCAATAAAATGGCAATATTTTCTTCAAAAAATAACTTTTTGCATTGCTTATGTTCAAGTGTCTGGCAATCGACTATTAATCTAGGTCTAAGTACCAGTTACTTTGGTTTGTAATTAGATTTAATATGAATTTTATTATTGAAGATTTAACATGACTGAAAGATTACTTTGACACCCAAATATAAGAAGTTTTACTGATTAATCCCAGATTTATCCCACTCTTACCAAAGTAAAGTGCATGATGACTCCGCCTCTAATAAGTTTGTCTGAGTTGTATTAGAACTTTTTAAAATATGGCTGCTTAAGTCTATATCAGGGCAATTTTCCTGGTACATAGAAAGGCCTGAATGATTTAAAAGTATAAATGAATGCAAGATTATACAAGTATTCAGCATCATGTCACTGACAGGTAATGGATTGAATTCTCTCTTTGGCTAATCTGCCTGAGGGTCTGTTTCCTTTAGAGTATAAGGTCTTTAAGGAAGGGACTGACTATTACTGTCTTTAGGCAATATCTGTTTTTGTTACCATAAATCAAATAGCAGAAAAGGGTTGCCTGGCTGACTGGAGCATACATGGACACTTCTCTGTAAATAAAATTATCAGTTTTTCGATTTAAACAGCCAGCCTGCAAAATAAACCCAGAATGTCCAGTTAAATAATACAACAAGATATTATTAGTGAAGCTCACTGTCTCCTTACATAAATACAACCATCAGCTTAATGACACCATGAAAATATTTTGCTCAGTACGTTTTGAACTGTGGCATGATCATATAATCCAAGATCTTATGTAACACCATCCTAGGCGTGGTATTATACAGTATCCTGAGTTTGGATGGYGTACAAGAAATTCTTACAGTATGAATGTCTTTGAGACTGATTCTACAGTTCATATGCTGACAGAAATACAAAACTGCCTGGGTTTCAACAAAAGGCTTCAAGGAGCCAGTCCTTACTTTTATTGCTTTGTGTCCGTAAAGGCTCTGATAATGCACACAGTTTTTAAGTACACCCTAACAGAAGCCAACTTCTAAATTCAGCTTTTTGCGACAGCTCCTTTTATATTTCCTCTTGCATGAGCACACACTGCACCAAAATCCAGTATACTGTATCAATTATATGCATTTTGCAAATATATGACTATTTTACAAATGAAGTTGAATCTGGTTTTTTTTTTTTTACTTTTATCAAATGAGGAATGTGCATAGTTTAGTTTTTAGCTCCCATGTTGCATGCAAATTGCCTCTTTCTACAGTGCAATGTGCATATGAAGTTCTCTGAGATGTCTGAACTAGATTCACTGTAAGTACTTATCCAGAATATCAAATTAAAATATAATTCATTTCTAGATATCATCAATATTCTGTCATTGCATAAGGGGAATGGACTAGATGACCCATGAAGTCTATTCCTACCCTCATATCTATTATGATTACCTTATATTAGTAAAATTGCTTTTTAAGGTCACTTATATGTCATGGTTCCCTTTACACAAATATTTGGTACTTCTGGCCACTTATGTGTATTTTTTCCAGCTCTGTTTAGGATGGATTCAGGATAGGCAGAGCATCAAATGAAGTAAAAACGTGATATTTTGTTGTAAATAATTCATAAAACAACGTTTTTACCCTTATTCCCCGTGAGGCATCCAGATAATGAGCCACCCAAATGAAGCAGTGAAAACATGCACTTCCCCTGCCATGGGTGTGCCCCTGACAGACTCCTCAGGGTCACAAACCCATCAATCTCTTTTCACACATGAGCTAATCAATTCAAAGAGGGAAGTGCCAATGAGCTATTAGATCAATATGGTGAAGTATGGAGATTGATCTTATCCCAGAGTGACTACATTAACAGACTCGTCAGTGTGACCTCTGCCCTGCGGCGCACATTATACAGGATTGCAAGTCTGAGATCTGAATGAAGACCTCAGGTCATTGCTTTTAATAATCTGCTTTGCTGAAAGAATTAAAAGTAAATCTGTAAAGGAATGACTAATGAAAATATGGAGTGCTTTCGGCTCCTCTAGTCTTGGAATGTTTGCAGAAATCACGCCAGCTTTTCACAGCAGCCAGCAACATCGACTGTCTCGCACAGGCACCTGCTCAGCTGTGCTGGGCTATCAGCAGTTGAGAGAACAGGTTAATACAACCAATGAGAGTTTGCATTCCTGCCACAGAAATTAATAAATGAAACCAAATACAAAATGATAAAAAGTACTGCTTGTGTCAAAATCAAAGTCTTGGGTGAACTGCCAGACTGAGAGCTGAACTGGAGTCCTGGGGGTCTGAATTATTTAGCTGGTGTAAGTGGGATGGCAGGAGCTGCGACTGCTGTGGAAGTTGCTCAGAGTGCTGCCATACACTGAGCATATCTTCACCAAGCAAAATGTTCCCAATACTTGCATTAACTCAAGGTCCAACCCTGGGAGTCAGTCTGTTTTCATTTAGGACAGAGGCTAGTGACTTTGGGGAGAATTGATCTGATCAGAGGAGCCTGACTTCACTGTATTTACGAGCAAGACGTGCATGCATTCTATAATACTCTCTTGTCCCTCAATCAACATGTGCTGGTAAGTGCCACCAACTGTAGAGGAGGTATGTACATGAAGTGACCACACACAGTATTATAAGCAAYCATTTCAAGCATCTCATTTTAAAGACTCATCCTTTTCATACATAATTTCAGGGATGCTGAAAAAACCGTACACTTTGTTGTCTCAGAGCATGATATTAATATTGTTAATATTTTGAAAGTCTGAATAATTTCATTGCAATGAAATATTTATGTATATAACACACATTTAATGCTGTATTTTTATTATACCAAACATTTTTATTGTTCATTGTATAATTGAATCAATGAATTAGGAAAAGGTTACTAAAAAAGGATTAATGCATTTTTAATGAAACTGAATGATATAACTTCTGTTAGTCACTGAGAATAATGGCAGATCTATCAGGTTTATATAGATAAGAGCTTTGTGAGTTTATCTGAAAGCCCACATAATGGCCTCATTTAGCTGTAACCTAGAAAAACAGCCTTAGCAATCCTGTTCAGGATTTTAATTCATTGTTTATGTATATGATCTCTCTTCCGCCTTGTGATCAGATCACCTGTCTAATGATGCAAATATGAATCTGTTTAGCAGACACATYTATTTCCAGTTGTAGAACCCTTTCTGAAAACAATGCTCTTTCAAAGTCTAAATGGAAGAACCAAGCTATGCAATACCACTGGGAAATGTTTCTGAACTCAGGGTAATAGATAGGGAAACCAGTGAGAACTCTACATGTTAATAGCGAGAATGTGGACGTTTCAATGCTCACACAGCTGAAACCCTTAATTAGCACACCAGCCTAAAATTATAAATACTTTTCAGGTAGACACTACTATGCTTAAGGGTATCCCAACAGAAAATCCTTATATTGGTATAACACTGATTGAAATGTTAAGACTGTACAAATGTTATACAAAACTACAACAGCAATTGCAAACTTGGCTCTGAATCCTACACAGATATTGTGTTTTTTGCAACCTAGCATTTAATTTTTGATTATTTTTCAGTGGATATAAAACTAGATAACAGAAGGTTATATTAGTACAAGATGTATAGTGGAGGAGGGACTTTGTAATGACACCCTTAGAAATATATTTGCATTTTTCAATGGGAGGTATGTTACCAAACTTCTTTAAGAGAATGATTCTAATATTTTTCCTACCTTCCAGTAGAAACTGAGAGTATATGCAGAATATGTGTGGCACACAAGATGCTGCAGGATTGCTCAAGGACTTGTGTGAATTCTGTGAGACCGCATAATTCATAGTGGTGAACCACAGTTAAATGAATCTCACCACCAAAACAGGCATACATTCTTCCCACCACTATGTTGTGGTTTTTACATCATGTTCTTTCCAAACAAACTAAAAAGCTATTCTATAATAGAAGTGGTTTAGATCTAAAAGAGGTTTAGAATCCTGATATTACATTTGGATCTTTCCACTTATAAAGCAAGGAACTTAATACACATCCAACAGTACAGGCCTCAGAAGGACTCTGATTCAGGAAAGCACTTGTCCTGACCACACTGATGGGAAGCTGATGCTTATATATTTTCTCTAAAATGGAGGTGATTCATCTGCAGGGGCAAGGGAAAGTAAACTTATTGCATATACAGAACTAAAATACCTTTTCCATAAATAATAATATTATTATCTTTTCAAAATTCAGTGTCTCACACTCAGCAAGTGCTAGAAGTAAATGCTGCCTCCCAATGGAAATGTAAAGTTTGTTTCCCAATAAAATAAACCACAAAATTTCTAGTCCCATTGTTTTAACATACTTCTGGTAAGAACTGAGCAATTTTCATTCTGGATTTCACAATCAAATATGTTGGTTTATGAACTTCATACCATTGGGTTCAAAATGTATTTCTGGAGTAAGGTGGATGTCTTTCCCCTTTCAAAACAACCACTTGAAAACTGGTCAGAAATATGAGGAAGCAAAACTGGAATAGTGGTAGAGTTCAAGTAAGGTCATGAAGTTCATGATAAATACAATTTATCTTATGATTCTGCAATTTACCATTTAGCCCCATAACTCATAATTGCAATATCACTGTCACACATGTGCTATCAACAGATGCATCTGTATGGTGACAGAATCTGTGGCTGCATTAGGGATATGTGCTAGTGGCATCTATTTAGGTGGTTGTTATGTATCTGAGTAAAGTAAGTAATACACATTATTTTATAGTCAGTGAAACACGTCACTAGCCTCTCTGTAACACAGCAATCGATTTTTTTTTTTTTTTTTTAAAAAACACTTTCCAATTTCCACTGTAAGCAAGAGCTTACAGGCAGAGAACATTTGTGAAAACTTTCAGAACAAAAAAATAATCTTCTGGGAAAGTTACAATAGATTCGAAAAACATGTCTAGAATCTAAATGCTTCCTCAGCCTCGACAGAATAAATAATAAATGCTTTCTAGGTAACTACTGCAGCTCTTTTGATAACATATATATTAATAAATTAAAAATGTCTGTAGATTGACAAGTGTTTTGTGGGCTTATAGTGGAAAGCCAATAGCTAATTATGAAAGCCTGACTTGACTAATCAATTATTCAGATGAACATTAGGTGCCTATTATATGCGTAAACATGGGAATTATATTTCCCCTAAGTAACTTTCTAAAATAACAAACCCAAAACATGCAAATTTGAAACAGTCAGAAATAGCACTATTATGCACTTATTGCACATGCAGAACTCCCACTGAATTATTCAGGGAACAGTGAATAGGGAGCTTCGGTCTTCTGACTCTGAGCAGCACAGCAATAGCAGCACATGCCATGTAGTATTTGTTATGCATGTAATATTGATTTAGCTTGGTCTTGCTAGTCATGTTTCAAATTCATTTCATGTTTAGGAGATAGGAAAAAGGAGTAGTATCTCTGGATTGATATTTGCAATATATTTTTATGCCCGTTGAACACAAGATTATCTGATAAATTAATAAGACTATGTCTTTTGAGTGCAGGAAGAATAAGCCTTTGAAAACAAGCACAAGTGAGATAATGAACTGTGTTTTGAAAAGGTTTATACTTGCTACATTTCCCACCTCCTGTATGTAAAGACTGGGGAGCGCTTGTATTACAGAAAGGATTCACTTATGTTTCTGTAATGCACAAACCACGATAAAGTGGTAATAATTGTCCTTTGCGTTTAGAAAAGACCATGCTCTTAAACAGCATACAGCAACAGRGAAACCAGAAATAGATGTGACCAGACACCTGCTGACAAACAGTGACAAATCCCACTGACACTGCAGTGACCCCCAGTTAGTCAAGATTTAATTAAGGAGTATAATTAAGTCAGTGGAACAGAACACTAATGAGTGGTGTTTTTTTATATGGGTAATTACACATAAGAATACAAGTAAGCTAGACCCCTACATATATCATTAAAATTAGCAGTATAGAATGACAATCAGGGCTTTAAGTATTTTTTGTTTTCTCTCTGTAATAATGCAGGTTGAAACACCACATTTTGCCAAGCATCTGTAACATGCTAACAAATGCTCTTGGCCCAGTCCTGCATGTGTCTAAGCATGTTGGTAACATGACCTAGGTGGCACAATGCACATCAGTACATTGCATGTGTCTGCCAGGCTCTGTCTGTCACTGTGTTTGCCTGTGTTTGTACTGTGCAGGGGTCACTTGGGCTCCTTTTCTAACAAATGACATTCTGTTGCTATTCTCTTACAAGTAACACATCCTCTAGATTTCATTTTTCAAGAGTGTTGATTACAAGGAACACATAGGTTACAAATTGTTCCTATGATTATCTGCACGTTGGGCACAATATACCTTTACAATCAAATAACAGAGATTTCTTACAGCAGTGATCCAGTTCTCTGGAATTTGTTTTGGGAATCTTTAGGCAGTTGAATGAAATAGCTGAAATATCTTGGACTACGTGATATTTGCTTATATTTCAAACAGAAAAGTATTGTAAAGTAGATTTACTAGACCAACATTTTAAACTGGGGTGGAAAACATCATCATGAATAATGATGACAATGGTAGGGGAAAAACAACTTTCCTACAGTCTTGAAGATTTAAAAGAATGCCTGTGTAGTTTGGGGCCAGCCCTCTGCTGGGATTACTCTATCTGCTCCCAGCTGGTAGCCTGCAGTTCATGACAGCCTTTTATCCGTTATCAAAGCAACAAGTGGAAAAGCAGATCCTCCTGCCTGCTAACACTCTGTTCAGTTCTCTCTGTAGAATTTCTGCTTCTAAATCTTTCCTTTTAACAAGTCCTCAGATTTCCTTCCTACTGCTGCAGGAGACACTAGATATCTCTCAAGTTTTTAGCTCACTTGTTTAACTTAAACTCTGCAGAACACTAAAGGAAGAAAGAATAGTTGCACTGCACCAGCACATTTTCTACAGGAACTGACTGAAATGCAGAATGAGCCCAATCTTGCTCACACTAGAGTGCTGAGAGTTTAGCAATTGAGTTCAGTGACAGCAAAAGCAGATCCTAATTACTCAAGCAACATGGTACCAATATAATGCTTTTACTAAGTACAAGTTTTACTGTAGCAAAAACAAAGCAAACAAACTGCATTGAAACTTATGACATATATATTGCACTTTGCTTTTTTAGTAGCATATGAAAAATAAAAAAAAGGTAGAACTAGGTGATATTTAATTAATGCAAATTCTTTCAAGCAAAATCTATCCACTGAAACAACAGTTGCTTGTTATTGAAACAAATCTAAATGAATATACTTCATATAGTAAAAATATACATTCCACTTTCCGTAAATCATGCTGCCATGGAGTAATAGGTCCTAGAAACACAATCCTATAACAGTAACTACGATCAGGTAAAAATCAAGAGAACAACTTAACATGTTGTTATGTAGGCTATGTTAAACTGCAATATATGTTAAGGGGGTTGTTTGGGTTTTTTTTTGGTAACTTATCTGGTTTTTAAACAGATTTTCCCACAATTTGTAACAGTTATGCAATGACAGAAAATGCCGTGGAAATGCTGTGAATCTGGGACTTGCTGTCTCTCTGAAGCGAGGCGTTTGCCACCAGGCTCCTCCATGCATGCCAAGGTGCCCCTTCAAACCGGGCACAAGAGATGGAGGAGGGCCAGGTCCTGCCAGTGCCGTGCCCTCCCCACAGCGCAGTCCTGAGCACAATCGGCTCCGGAGCCTCCGGTGCTTTGCTAACGTGTGGGCAGTAGCATCTCATTTTCATGAGGTGCCCGAGGTAAGTGTTCTGGGAGGACCCAATAAATGTAATCTTAAGATATGGAGTTACTATCTTAGTTTATTTCCCATGAGCTGGAGCACATGCAAAAACCCTAACAGAACCATAACACAATAAACGAAGGGAGGTCATAAAAATTATGCAAATGATTTCCCCGTTTTTATCTTTCTGCGGGTGTGTGGTGGTATAAAATACGGGRTCAGAAGAAGTGACTTCCGCCTGGGCTGCAGGCACATGTGTGCATAATGGGTCCCTGACATCTTCTTCTGCCCCATTTTCGTCCCCGCGAGGCTGCCCCTGCCCGGCCGCGTATGAATGAACAGAAGTGCCTTTCATCCCCCACTTGCCTGGCGCTTCAAAAGGAACTACAAAAATAGCAGCAACAAAAATCCAGCCGCCTGCCAAAAGGCCCGCACACGTCCCATTCTCACAGGCATGCGAAAGGTTGGAGAGCTCAGCAAAATTTTTATGTACGGGAGCAGGCCCAAGGAAAACTCACACGCCATAACCAATTGTGGACAGAGGATCATCTATCAGCAGACAAATGCAGGAACTCCAGAATGTCTCTCCTCAAATGAAATAATATATCTTTGAAAGCCAATGCCCGTTTTAGGCCTGAGGCCCATATATCAAGCCTGAGAGGCTTGTGGATACGCTCCAGGGCCATTAACCTTCCACCTGTTTCCCCTTGTCCTTCAGGATGAGACCCTGCCCTTGATTTTACTCCCTTCCCCTGTTCATCTTCCGACAGAGTGTAAATGTAAAGCAGAGGGCCTGCGAAATAATTCAAAGGCAATGGACCAGGGACATGGTTACAAATCTCTGCCACTGGCACTGTGACTTATGCAGGCAGTTTGTCACACATGAGCCAGGTGACCTCTGTGACATAACAGAGAAAAATATCGCCCGAGATCAAAAGATGAGATTCAGAGCACTCTAACTAACTCTGGT
This sequence comes from Amblyornis subalaris, assembly GCA_018881555.1. Classification (NCBI taxonomy): domain Eukaryota; kingdom Metazoa; phylum Chordata; class Aves; order Passeriformes; family Ptilonorhynchidae; genus Amblyornis; species Amblyornis subalaris. Next base: position 18,668,704 of record JACAXG010000004.1, read on the forward strand.
GTACACAGCCGCGCTATGCGGTGGCCAAGGGTTTCCTCTCTTCCCAATGCTGCTGGCTCCGCTCGCCGAGCAGGATGCACTCCTGCTAATTTCAGTGATCTCGTTTTCCCTTGTCTCTTTGGAAATCTTTCCCGTAACCTGAACATCAACATTTGTCTCCTTCTGAAGCCCCTCTTTTTCAAAAAGGATAATTAAATTGACAAGGAGAGACAGCAAAGTGTCATTCAGCAGATAAAAATTAACACATAAAAAGCAGCGTGATTGAAAATGATGGATTAGTCACTTTTGCAAACATGTCTGTTTTAATCTAGTAATTTTTGAAATTATAAGTAGTACTAAAACTTTGTATGAGCACATGATGTCTCTAGTATTGCAATGCGAAGTCTTCGAAGTCTAAAACATTTATTGGGATTCAATTGTCATGATGGTAAAAATGAGAGTAGAGTTAGTATTAAAAATGATGTAATGCACCCGGATAACGCACTTCTGTTATCTGGTAGCCTGCAGTTAACACAAAGAGATATACTACAGAATCAAAATAACAGTTATTTGAAACAGTCCTAGTCAGATGGATTTTTTTTTTTTTAAATCTTGAATTCATTTTTCAAGCTGTGTGCTACATAGGAAGTTTCCCAGCTGTTTTGTACATTCAAGATTCTCTGGTGGGTGCAGACAAAAGAATAAGGCCTAATGCAGTGTTTCTCTGTCACTCCCTGTAACCTAATGGTATGTCTGGTATGGACATTTAATTTTGTCTATTTCATAAATTAAAGAAAACCCACAACTGTCACAGTATCCCTGGCATGATGATGAAATGAGAAATACAACTGTAGCTAGATCAGCCTAAATCCCATTCTAATCCTAAATCACTTTGGCACTTGCCAACACCTAGTTGATGAAAAACTCAGTTTGACCCATGAATGTATATAAAAATACACTTATACAAACACACACACACACAAATTCAGCACATTGATTACAAGTGTGCTAAATGTTACCTTATCAGCTATTTCATCCTGCCTCATCTCATACTGACTTGGAAAATTTTGCAGCGTTCAAGCTCTTACCCAAAATCACCTAGTGTTCCACTACGGAAATATATCTAAATTCACTAAACCTAAAAGCATAAAAAGAGTTGGACAATGGATAGGTCTTGAGGCTAAATCATGCAGCAATTACAAAGAAATGCACAGCTGAAAATCATTTCATGTTTCCCGTCGACTAAAACCTGACGTACAGCAGTAAACTACTCTGTTGAAGAATGCTGCAATAGTAAACACAGAAAAAGCAAAATTAGTATTGCAAAAAGATTACTGTGAAGTGTTACCACATGCATTTGTAAAAATAAGACAGCTGTTTGATTTTACAGTGCTAAAATCTTTTGCTSTTGTTCGGGCCATGTGATTAAACACACATTTTCCTCTTTTAAATATTTCTAAAGAAAGTCCATCAGAGATAAAACAGTCAGCAATTACATGTCAGTTTTATCACTGGTTTGAACTCCAAGTCAAATGCCAGATGTCTTCATTTTTGAAAATACCTGGTGTTACTTTTGCATGTTAAAATACAGGTGCTATAACCAAGTTTTCTGGTAGTCGGATCTTTAGCTCTCTTGGACATTCCTGCTGAATAAGTTAATTTGTATTTAGGCTGGGTTTTACTTGGTCTTTCTGCATATTTTTTAAATATATTTGATGTATCCCTGAAAAAATTAATATTTAATTTAAAAAGCACCTAACCCAATCCATTGCCTTTTACAGTAAGTGTGATCTAGTGCATCTGCTTTTGTAATATTCATGATATTCGGAAATCAAGGCTAGGCATCATATGCTACTATCATATGCTAATAGAGGATTTTGCTCATTTGAGTGTTTGATCAGTTTTGAATGCCCAAATGGCCTATTAGAATTTCCAAGACATAAACTACTTTAAAATGTTATTATATGTATAAAAATACTATTATATGAATATAATAAATTTTAATTTTCATAGATACACACTCAGATATGCATGAACTGATTTGTCTCATTTACCTCCTGCCATGTGCTTTTTGTGTAAATAGCTACTGAGCAAATATTTTATAAAATTGAAGGTTAAATTACCCTGATTCTAAAGAAGAGAATTTGAGTCTTGGTTTTAATATAACAGAATGTCTTGTCTTGAGGAAAAAAGCCTTAAATTAATTGGCTGTCATAGTACACAGATGCTACAAGCCCAGTTAATTGTACTTTTGAGTGCCTGTGCCTCCCTGATTCAGGCATTTAAAACAAAATAAAGCAAGGAGTATTTAACATTAACGGTAATTTAACAAATAATAACAATTTGGGGCATGAATAATTCCTTACATTCCTTTCCAGCTACAGACAATTTCTGCTGGGAAAAGTGCCATATAGTATCGACAGTGACAACAAATTGTATTGTCCAGTGAACATCTGTTTCCGACTCCCACACTGATACTGCAGGTTGGGTACTTCTGATTTAGTCTTCAYAGGCTGCCCAGCCACAGAGGAACTGGAAATTACTGGTACATTCAACTTTTATTATTGGAACACAGGAAAACTTTATCATCATGCTGGGAAGTTCTGTGTCTTTTGAAATATTGGAAGGAGGATTATGTGAGCACAGAAAGCCACATGCGATAGTTCTTATGAAGTAGGAGAAAATGGCTCCTGTTTATTGTGTCTGTACACATGGGTACGAAAGTCTGAGATTAAAATCTCAAAATGGAACAGTATTTGTTTTCAAGAAGCAAGGTTTGATGGTGAGGGTTTGGTGGGGCATGCTTATTTTTAATAAAACCAGCAGCATTGCAAAAAAGGACTGGATTCTCCTAGTCTTGCTCAATACGTGGTATTGTGTCTCTATAAAAAATATCTCTGAAATTCAAAGTAGTTTCTATAGGGCAGGGCAGACTGAGGTTTAGTTTGAATTGCAGGTTCTAGCCCTAGAGAACTGAGCTGTTCTAACTCATATTTACTGCACCAAGTTACTATGATAGCAACTTATAGAATAAGGCTGTGTTAACTAGCTGAATTATTACTGTTAAAAAATCAAAGATAATACTAAACAATTTTTTCAAAACTGAGGGGAGCTTGTTAGAATGATCAGTGTCATTTTTCTCATGGTTATGCCACCATTGTTAGAAAAAAATTAAGTTCCACTTTGGCAGGGAGAAAGAAGAAATGAAGATACATTCTTGATAGGCACCATGTACCAGTTTGATAAAGCTCCAACTCCTGATCTGTGAACTCTTTTACAGAGAAAGAAGGAGAGCAAGAAACTCCACTGAAACTCCTGTTAACACTAATTAGAGTTGCCAGCATGCAGCGGAATCAAAGGCAGAACATGTGGAGCTCCCACTGAAGTCAAGAGGAGAAGGGTATGACTTAAAGGAGASGCATGCAAATTAAAAATAAATGCGGTTCGATGTTACCAAATGAGCTACTCATGTAAATACTTGCTTTGAGRTCTAACCCTTCCTACTGGGAACACTCTTCCTGAAAGTTCATTCCTAGTCAGGAGACAGCATTGTCCTTGACCACACTTGCCAAAAGAGAACCTATCTTGGGAATGACAGGTCCAAACCAATGTAAAATAATTGCCATGTGTTTATTTTTACTTAAAGCTACTACTATTGTTGCTGTTGTTAATATTCTTGTTGTTTATTCACTGTATTATAAACAAGGGCCATTATTTTCCAAGTCCTGCATCAGAAAGGCAGTGCTACTCCTTACAGCAGTTTTGGATTTCTCAAAGACTTGAAAGTCTAGGTAGAATCTTAGCAATATGGCCAATATTCAAAATCATGTTAAGACAATCTAGGTCTCAGCCTCAAATGCAGAAAATTGCCTGGTTTTGTTTTTCATGAGTATGATATGTACTAACCCAAACAATACTCCAGTACCATTTGTTTGTGAGCAGCTGGCTTTCTATCTTCCGCTATTCTTTCCATATGTAGGTAGAAGGTACATCAGWGATTGTGGAGTTGTTAAAAAAGAAACTGAATCTATTTTATACCATAGTGACCCGRGTATGAACTACACATTAGTCCTGGCTTCCAGCTGCACACTAGATGATTTGCACCACCACCTAATTTAGTCTCATGCCTCCCAACAGCCAGTCTACTATATCCCTACCACCTCCCACAATTCTAACAACAGGATTGTTATCCCCTAAAACTACTGCACAGACAACTTTGGACGATTGTTGCCTGTTATTCATCCTACATGTTTTTGCTGTTACCTGTAGGAAAGTTAATACTTAGGAATAAATATCTTTGTGGTTTTATTGTAATTTTTACTAAGCTCCAGAAATAGCAATATGGTGACTGCTGGCCTGGACAACTCACACACTATGAACCTTTTTCTCAAATATTTCTACCTTTTCCAAAAAGGGTGCACAAGGAGTTTGAGGGCTTTGTCACTGAAACCACTGACTGTTGAAGATCTCTGGAAAAGGTCAGTGGAACCCAGAGCCACAAATAATTGCAGTTACTGCTGCCTTTGTAGTTGCTGTGGCACTAGCACAATTCCCAAGAAAGAGAAAGGAAAAGAAGATCAAATAGATAACAAAAACGGCATTTAGAAATAACACGTAGCAAATGAAACTTAAATGCTTGACATAGGCAGCTTTACAGAAGAAAACAGGAAACTGGCAAATGCTGTGAGTGAAAATGGAAATACAGTATTCAAGATCTTTACTTGTACTTCTTATTCGGACAAAATTCTCATTGGCTTCAGTAAAGCTTTCTTCTGATACACAGTACAAGACTGGGTCCATAAGCACAGCCTGACTTACACWGAAAATGACTACATATGAGACTGATTTGTTCAGCTCTCTATTTAGAAGAGTAAGCAGTTGTAGGTACATATTTATTTCCTTGCACAGGGAATTCTGGCCATTGCACRGAGATGAGGAAGGTTCCTAGCATTGTTTGTCTTTTGTGCCCATATCTTGAGGACGGATGAGGCAGATTAGCATGTGACCAGACAGCCCTGTCTCTACCTCCCCTAAAGTGCTGGATCATCCCTYGGTCTAGTCAGCCGTTGCCCAAGGGATGCAGAAAGCTGCTGCTCGAGTGGTGAGGGATTATGACTCAGCACCACCAGGCACTGTTTGCTCATTACTCAGGACACATTGGGAGACTGCAGTAAGTATTCCCCAATAAATACCAAAAGATATCCAGATGAAACAAAGAGACGGTGTTGACTGTAACACCAGAATAAAGATACAATTCTTCATCACATTCAGTGTCACTTAGTCAGGGAGATGTTTCCTGTATTCAGCAAACACGCCAGTAAAAGAATTTCCTTGGCATACATACAACATGGAAATGTCCTTTTAAAATCAGTTAATACCAACAGAACTCATGAGCTAGCTGGAACCATTTCCTATGCTATGGAAAGAACACTCAAATAAGGTTAACCAAGACATTTCACCCTCCCAGCCTCCCCCCTCCCCATCTATTTCTGGATGTCTTCTTTTGTTCACCCTTTGCTAATTATAGTGGCCTTGCTTAGGTGATATTTATAGTCTTAAAAGAGTTGCCTGACTTTTAGAACACTTTATTCATGTATATTTCCTGTGTTTATTGTTGCCTTAACTAATTTTTTTAATTAAGTTTACTTGATCCAAGATTTTATTTAGCAACAAATATCAAAGCAACTTTTCTTTCAACAAACGCAAGAGCTGTATTTAGATGTAGAAAGCATTTTTCTATTTCTGAATTTCTGATAACAGATTTTAGTTTCTTTCCCTCTCCAAGTGATGAGCATGACAGAAAATTCCAGAATTAGACAAAATGAAATTTCTTTTTTCACTGCAGATGTTATTTGGTACTTTATTTTACTAATGTATCCTTTTCTTGTCGGCAATGGTTTCTTCAGTGACTGGGGTGTTTCCAAGACACAGTGTTAAATATTTTTTCTCCCAGACTACTCTGATGTTTTCTGAACCACCTATAACTGAACTTCCACACGTTACAGAAGTGGACAAAAGACACTGAGAATGTCTRCATAAAATTACATCTTTGCTTTCCCACCTGCACAGTATTTTATCACTTCCTTAGTTTTCCTTCATTCCTTCTTATAGCTGCTCGTTTGTTTCTTCTGCAGTTGCACTGAAAATGTGCCTGTAGTGATGCCAGTAGCAACAACTTTCAGTCCCTATTCCAAAATAGCAAATAAAGAACATTTTAAGGAAAAAACTGGTGCGTGTCTTTCAACTTTACTGAAAGCAGTTGGATTTGGGGAAATATTAAAGCAAAACTGACTGGTGGTTCACCTTTCGACAGAACCGCTTTCTCCTTCCCCAGATGCTGCCACGCGGTCAGACGCGGACAGGCTGAGGGAAGGGCGGCGCCTCTGCCGGGAGCACACCTGGCACCCGCGGCTGCCGCCCGTGCCTGCGTCCCTGTCCCCGTGCCACACAGGAGCCCCTGKCTGGGCTGGTGAAGGGCACGCAGCGCGCCGCAGCCACTCCAATGGGGACACCGAGAAGGGCCGACAGGGCCCCTCAGCCCCTCCAGTCTGGAGGCCGGGGCTGGGCACCGACCCCGACACACACCCTGCCCTGCCCTGCCCTGCCCCGCGCTGCAGCGGGACTGGAGCCCAGAGCCGCGGGCGGCTCCCGGGCGGCGCCTCGGGCTGCCAGCCCCGACCCCTTCACACGGCCCAGAGACAGCCTCAGGTCAGGAGGGGGAACGTGTGGGAGAGGCAGAGCCTCTAGTGGCCCTAGTCAGCCGCTTTTTCCGTGTTTTCTCCCATGTTAATTGCTACTGCCTGCGCTGGCCACAGCCCGTCTCCTCACCTGCCAGCCCCAACACCCCTCATGGCCCCACCTGGCCTCACCCACGGCGCCATTCGAGCTCCAGCCAAGGACCAGCCCTCCCTGGGTTTCCTCACTGCCTGTACGTGCCCTTGCCTCGTCCCTTCGAATCCTGCCTTGTCCCTGGGGCTCCCGAGGTTCTCTGTGAGGGAGATGGAGTGGGATGGTCCTGCAGTGGGATGGCAGCCTCTGCCCTCAGTCGGGTTGAGGCAGTGGAGCTGCGGTGCCCGGCGATTTCTGTGGCGTGTGGAGAGCAAATGTTTCAAATCCATTTTCTAATGGGGTAAGATGGTGTGTTGTGATTTAGTCAACGTTAACTCTGAATAAAACTGTGCTTTTTTCAGAGTTGAAATGGTTGCAGAATTGATAAATAAGAGACTTTTTTTTAGGAAAAAAAGTGTATCGGGGAATGGTTAAAGGCTGGCCTAAAGATGGTGGTTCCATTCCAGCCTGCTTTGAACTGTTCTTTCCAGCCAGGTGTGGCAGAAGTCAGAGGGATTCAATAGCTACGTTTTATGTCGCTTTATTGAAAGACCTGTGCTGCACTCASCAGAGTACCAGATTTTGGACATGGCCACTGGCTTCATATTGGCTGTAAGAGAGTTCAAATCATGTGTTTATCACTGATTTGAGTACTTCTTGAATTGCACTCAGGTTTACATTAATTTTTGAAATATTATTTCCTCTTTTATTAAGGTTTTGGCTAGTATAAAATGAGATACTTCCCTGATTACAGATGGGTTATTCTGTTTTAGATGTCTCAAAATCTACTTATTAGTGCATACTGGCCAAAGTTTGGAAGTACAGAGATACCAGAAAAATGTTTAAGATCTGTCTGCCTCTTGATTTTACTGCCTCTATTTGAAACTCCATTTTATAATAACTTTAAAATTGGAAATGGAAAATACTTAAGTCCTTTAGTATGTTCCTGTGCTTATAAAGCTGGTATAGTGTGTCCAACCTGTTCTGGGTGATCTTAAGATTTGCAGCACAATTTGAAAGCTCTCAGYTGCAGGCCTCTCTGATAATGAGTCTCATGACTGAGTGTTGTGGAAAACATATTCGTGGTGCTGCTACAGGTAGTACCAATAACAGTAGTGGTGAGGAACTACACAGTTTCTCACTCTCTAAAGTATGTTTTGTTCAGACATTGTTCTTCTACAATGCTTTCACACAGCTGTATACAAGAACATCCATTTATATTATAGGGCTTCAGCAGGGTTTAATAGGAAGTCTGTAAGTGACTTCAGTATGGCTGGGATTTCATCCTTACTGTAGGTGATCCTAACTGCTACAGGTTAACAGAAAAATATCCTTAAATCTGACCAGCCTTGATCAATTTATAGAGGCAAACTTCCACTGTAACTGGGAACTGTCCCATAGAACAGAAATATGATACAGATATTGTATTCCAGTGCTGGATCTGAATGTTACAGGTATCATACAAAACCACTGGATCAGAGTGAAACAAGTTGTCTTGCTGTAGTAAGATCTACAGCCTGCTTATACAAAATGTCATAATTTGCAGATGGAAAAAAGGGTGGTTTTTTTTAGTGGCAGAAACTTGCAAAAAACAGAGATCTTTGCAAGTGAAGATCTGTCATTCTGACAATAACAATGTGACTTTACTAAGCAAAATCAGGCAATAGATCTGATTTTTCCAAGAGGCTGGAATTGTTTAATTTTTAATGTGCAAACCTCTCCATCATCTGGCAAAAAGATCAGACTTTCACAGCAGAAAATAACAGGTAGAAATTGTCTGAAAATACAAAAGACTGTCAACGTGGCTGAGCACTCGCTGTTCAGTTTCTTAGTACAGCAGTTATTGTTGGAGTTAACTTTAACATCACTTTGGACTACTCACTCACTACAAGATCTAAGGAGCACTGGTTTTTCCTTTTACCCTATAGCAATGTGAAATACATTTGCTAACAGACCCCAGTAATCTTTCTATGTCACTATTGGCAATTGTCAAACTTAAATTGGAAACTTACACTTTGAAGGAAAACAATTAAACTGCAATGCTAAACTTCTGTTTTGTGTAACAAATACCTCAAACTCAGATTAAGTCAGTGTCTGCTTCAGGACTTGTAACAGGAGTGGCTGTAGCTATGAAATTCCTTGTGTCCATACCTCAGCCTATTATATCTCTGCTTAGGGGTTGGCAGCTTTTGGAATTGTTACTTGCACAAATTTTCTCTAATAAGTAACAGAACTTTGTTACTGCATCAAGGCTTTTCGTGGAAACCCGGGTAACTTTGCAAGTGAACTGGTGAGGGCAGGTGCACTCCAGTGCAGAAGTGGCAGTGTTTCAAAAAACACCTACGTGGTTCTTAGTCACAGCATGATGCTTAACTGGTATTAGAAAATTACTAACTCCAGAGTAACTGAACTCAGTCTCCTGCTATCAGGGGTGAGAACATCCTACAGCAGAGTGAAACTAAAGTACAGCTCTGACACGGAAGGGCAGAAGAGAATGTCATCTTTCTCTTTACGCCTAAAAAAACGTGCCAGCACTGAACAAACTGTTTAGAAAGGCTTCAAAATGACTGCCCACATGCTGAAATACACTGTTTAGTCACATCCTTTGCTCACAGAAGAGCCAGAAGATCATCATGATGTTTACTTCTAACAATGTGTTCCTCTACATTTTTAAATGTTTGAGGAATACTTTTCTTAGATTCAGATACACTGAAGCAAGACTGAAAATCAGCAGTTACACACAACAACGTATTAAACAATCTGATTATTGCTATGAAGGGTAGTCCTGGACCTCAGTTTCTGGCAGCTTTCCTGATTGAAAGAACACTGCAGAAATCTTATTTCATCAGCTATGTAAGTTACATTTCCTGTCCTGATAAACACACACTACAAAGTCCAAAAGCACTTCAAGTTATCAAATTACACTTGATTACTTAAGTTGAAATAATATATCAACCTTTCATCATCCTGAAGAAAATTTTTTAAGGTATTTCACTGCTGATCTTTTTTCTCAAAAACCAAAACCCCAGCAAACCCCAAAACTATTTATCTGCTCTTCTGTGCTAATTCTGTTTCATAATTGGATTTCTGTACTGTAATTCCTTATTTTCRATGCATTTCTTGATACTTTACCTATAGACTGAAATTTGAAATTAAAGCTGGTATATAGACTGTTCCATTACTACATCTATCTAAATAGATTTTACAGAAGAAATTAAGAGCCCGCAGGAGTTCTGTTAATCCTATTCACACTAAGTTTGCACTTATAGAAATAATTTGAAAGTCTGATAATATAGTTGCACTTGTGGGGAGTATGTAATACAAAGTTAGGCCTTTGTTAGTTTATGAGCTGCCACAATATCTGTGATGCCATGTACAGTACAAGTTCTATAGGCAGGGCCCATTTGAGGTACGTGCTTAAACCACTGTTTCTGTGAAGGCCACAGCTAATGTAAGCATGAGCAAACTTATACTTACAGCACGAAATGTGGCTTGGAACTGATACCATCTGACATCAATGAATGGCCTAAATTTGCAACCTCAGTGAATAGTTGTAGGATGAGCTTCTTTAACATGAAGTACACTGGTCCTTCCTGCAATCATTCACTAAATGGTTTGTGCTTACATAGTACTTTGACCTATGACATCCTCGCTAAAATACACAAATAAGTCAAGGTAGTATTTTTTGTGAGTCACCAGTCTTTTAGTGCCTTTTTTTGTAACTATTAACATTTAGTTGATTTTCTGATCCCCAGCCAGAAGAAAGTATCCGGAGGACAGTTCTACAATGCAGGTCCTGTGTTTCTCCTGCCCTAAGCAGAGACTGCTTTCTTTTATGGGTTCAGGAATACTTAGCTCTGGCAGTAGTTTTTGAATTTTCCCTGCTGCGGGCTGATGAGGAAAAACCAGTCCAGGGGAGCTGTCTGCATCCTTTCTTGGGGCCAGGCAGCCTTTGGACTCTAGAAACTCTTGCAATATTTTCTTTTTAGCTTTGTACAAAGACCTTTCACCTGACTATGACAGTTGGCTACAAATCTAGCATCTCCAGGGCATTCCTGTGTTTTCTTAGCTGAGGATAAGATGGATATATCTTACTTTTATATTTACTGAGCTTTCAACAACTCCAGAATAGCAAACATAGGCCTTCTTTACTATTACTATTAGTATCATCATGACCTATTGGGACATTATCTCTGTATTYTTATGTGTATAAAGAACATACAGAAACTTATTTCATTATAAATAAAAAAGTAATACATGATGTCAACTCCCAGAATTTATGACTTAATTACTTACAAAGTATTCTGACTTCACAAGATATATAGGGATGTTTGAGATTCTAGCAGGTGTTGAATTCAAATTTACTGGATTCCAATTGGCTGCTTTGAATCTTACTCTGACATTATTATTAATCCTGACTAGTTTGCTTCTTTAATTTTTCCATCAATTTCTGATATCCTACATGAAGACAAGAGGATCTGCTCCTCAGCAAGTATGAGCATTAGCCTTAAATTACATACTCAAATCCATATTCAAGTGCAGTGCGTGCTGTAGGTAGTTCTACCCAGTCAGTATTTTTACTTTTACATCCTTAAATGTATAACATATTCCAAAAGAGGTGATGAAAATTTGTACAGCAACAAGTGAGAAGACTGTGATAAATGTAAGCTGGTAAAAGCTTCAGGAAATAAAGTTTTAAAACAGATTTGTTTTCACTTGAGATTGGTTTAAAAAAATCAAATCTGCAGCAAAAAGGACAGAAAAAGAGAAAACTTAAAAGCTGTAGCTCAGTGGTGGGGTTTTGTTATTATCCCCGGGAGAAATGTGGCCTCAACCACCAATGGACTGGGACAGCGTTTTTTATCATATCCTCCTCCTGAATTCTGCTAACTACAAATCTCTACATTTAGTAGAAAGGAAAATGATTGCTCTTTTATATTAATCGAAGAGAGCGTAAGACAAAATTTAGAATGAAGTAAAAAGATACAGTAAATAATTGCAAACATGCTGTCTAGTAACTCACAGCCAGTTGTGCAAGGCATTGCTCATCACRGCAAAGTCAAGATTAATTTCATACAAACCAGATTTATACTTTTTTACTGTTTAATTATTTGAGTAATTTAAAATTTTAGTCCCAGAGATCTGCTAATGCACTTGTCTTATCTGAAAGACATCTCAATATTCAGTTGTTTTGTTTAGACAGGTAGGAATACTAGTAAAATACCTCTTTGAGCAAATACATRCTTCTCAGCTGTGTAGAGATACACAACAAAGTTAGCTGTTCTGAAAATCTAGTTGCATCTTTGTCACAATTGCCTGCCCTTCCTTCTGCATTTAAAATCTCTCTGCCATATCCTTAGATGGCTTTTCATTTTTTTTACCCTCTCCCACAGGTACTTATGTCCTGTGGAGCGATCTGAAATAGCTGCTTTTGCTACCTTGACCAGAAGGACCTGAAATCATGGATGGATAGAAGAGAGCTGTGTCCAAGAAAGGTTTGGAAAYCCTTTGTTTAATACTGATCCTGTTCTCTCAACTGAAAAGAGAGATGGTGTTAGCCAGTGCTGTTAAAAATGCAGGGTCTGATCCAAACATGCTCTTGAAATTGAAAAGCTTAAAGTTCTTAGCATTAAAGTGTATAATCTGGTCCCTAGATTTCGGATGTGGATGGATTTTGAAGTGAGCTGTTATTATTCTGGAATGCTGTGCAATTTTGTTCATCTTGTCCAGTTTAAAAAAATAATCTGGATATGCCAGAAGATATGAAACTGTCTGACCTTGAAGCTTTTAAGATATAAAAGGGTACAAACACTAAGATGAAACCAATGCCTTCTACAAATGTGTGAAAATCAGTTCACAAGCCAAAGGCTCTATGGAGCAAATTTTTAGAATACGTGTATTTCCAGAAGTCTATGTGTACATGGTAGTGTATATACRCATCCAGAACCAGGAGAAGTTGGTCAGCATTTTCATAAACAAATTTGTGCATCTTTAGTGCCCATACTAGTAAGCATATGTTGGTTGAAGGGTATGATCCAGGCTGAGGCTGGAGGTGAAGACCATCTCTAAAACTGTTGCCAGTATAGCATGTTGAATGCTTATAAAATCTGCCTCTAGATTTAGCTATGGAACCATAAAAAATAAATATTGCTTGAGTATCTTTCCATTTTCTCACTTTAATCATAAATGGAATTTTAGGGCAAATCATAACTTAAAAATTTTTACACTGAAAGGTATATGCAAGACAGTAATTTTTAACACTGTTACTCTAGACTAAAGTACTCCCCAGCGTATGGATAGAAAGATCTGGTCTCAGATATTTACAACATAGTCTATTGGAAATATAACATGTTAGCAATTTCAATTTTTAAATTATTTAAAATGGGTAGCACAGCTTAGAGCTGACTGTAAAATTGTATACAACTTAGATAGCAAATATCTGACAGTCTTTTCCTCTCTTTAATGCATTTTGGTTTTCCCCTCTGGGTAAACTGCCTTTCTTCTTTCTGTTTATACAGACTGAGCATTCAATGATTCCTGCAACCATTCTCACAAAAAACTGGGCAGAAGCTGGGGTTGTATATGCAACCTATACAGCTTGCTTTTCTTATAATCAGGCTTTATTTCATGTGTCCAYGTCCTTATGGTTATGATAGACCTACTCTTGTGGGAAGCTTTCTGATTGCAGCTTTTTAATGGGATCTCCCTTTTGTGCTCTTAATTAATTTAGATTCAATTCTCAGTGAATTCTCAGTAATTGTTCTATTTGGAAGCTGAGTTATTTTCCCTTAGCTTGACAGCAGTCAGAAATTATAGGCAGTCACAAAACTTTACAGATTTCAGTAGCAAAAACATCTCTCTGTAGTAGACAGAGACACAGTAACTAGCAATGTAACAGGGAAATTCAGATGTGAGTTCATCATCTTGAGGGGTTCTTTGAGACAGAGGATTATTCTTTCCAGAGCTAATTTCTGTATCAAGAGAGTGGTTAAAAACTGTAGTTCATATCTATTGTCTGATCTCGAATTTCTGGCTTAAAATTTCAGACGTGATCACAATAGACCACAAAACTGCTTTAACAGTAAGTCTGAGAAATGTAAATGGGGGAATTTCTGTCCACCAGAAAGCTGTGCATGAGGATTTCCTGGGCGCTCGAACAAAACTAAGAGCCTAAAGGTCATTGTAGCAGCCTAGACTAAAGGAATCCCCCATGTATCGGTGGTGATGAAAACCAAAAGGAGTCCTTAAGGTATCTTCGTCCTCCTTGCTTTCTGTTCCATGCATATCCTGCTTAGGTTTCAGCCTTCATGGTTAATTAGACACATGGGAACGCATAAAATAGTATCCTATTGAGAAACTGAATATTCCAAATACGGACTTCCATAAAGTGTGAACAGAGAAGGACAGAAATAGCATTCCCCCATATGTTAAATAAAGTAATGAAATAATCACATAAATGAATGTAGAATGGTGTAACAGGCGTGCTTACAGCTCTGAATACAAGCCAGGCAGTAAGTGGTGCTAACACAGAAGGAGTAAAATTTATGTGAGGCCCTATGGATGCTAACAATGGTTGTGATAAACACTAAAGTACAGAAAAGCTGAACTGAATACTGAATCTCTTTACTACAGCTAATTACAGGCTCAGGTGGAAGTCAACTGCAAGTTTCTCCTTGTAACAGTCTGCCTACTTCAAGGCAAATAAATAAAGAATGAGATGCTTGGGGGGGAGAAGACGTAAACCATGTTTTCCTGCTTGAAGTACAACATTGTAAGAAATAGTATTTTTTTCTTGACTGAATGATAATATAACGTAAGATTGTTACCTACCTTAAGTTCTCTAAAAAAGATGCTACTCCTAGCCCACTCAACAATGGAGAAGAGGGTTTGGTCAGCCATTTTACACATAAGCCCGAATGTGTTGAGCTTCTCGTGTTTGCTTCTGTTAGCTTGCTCTTGCTGCAGATATGCCATGATTTTAGCTTGGACTTGAGGCTCATCTGGCTCACATTTCAGGAGTTCCAATATCAGATGTGGAATACTTGCTGGTGAGCTTGTTTGATAACTATCCATGTATGAGTAGCCCATTATTGACTCTGGTGAACTGGTGTAAGGGTCAGGGTACTCGGACTTGATAGCACGGCTCGGAAAATGGCCATAGGTTTGGTAGCCTTGCAAACTGCCGTGGGGCGGCATTGTCATGCTGATCGGAGAGGTTACAAAGGGGCTCCTGTCATAGTCTGTAGGAGGCAAGGCAGTATGGTTCAGAGGTAGGCCTTTAGAAGCTGAATGGATGTTCTGGATTGCAGAGGATATTGTCAGGTCAGTTGGCATTGCTTGGATCACCTGAGTCATGGCTTCCAGTTTCAGTCCGTTTGCTCGGATAAGAGCTTTCTTCTGCTGCTTCAATGCCCTGTCTCTCTTGTACATTGGTCCAAACTTGTTTCGACCGCCACGCATTCGGTCAGCTCTCACAGCTGTCAGGGGAGAGRAGTCAGTAAATCATTATTAAAACTTGAAATCAACATTCTTATATCAAACATATATTGGAAAGATCAGAAATGTAAAAATGTAACTCTTCTTTTTTTTTTTTCCAAATTCAGAGTTGCACTTTTATTCCTAAACAAAAAGATTTATTTTGACTTAAGAAATGTCACTTTTTTCTACTAATTTAAATGTCACATGCATATATTACTAACATAGAAGGACTTCTCTGTACATTGATTAGGACACAGGGACAAACACAATGGATGGCTACAGGAATTTCACACCTGCTATGGGATCATGTGGAAATCTCAATGTACATTTGGGTTTATGTCAAGCTACTATGTCATTAAGAAACAAGGGCTGAAGTCCAGAATTTGTCTGAGATGTATCCAGCAGACCACATTGTCTCATTATAATCATTCCATTACTGCCTTCCACCGCAGCAAAACATCTGAAATGTAAATTGTGAAATGTTCAGTAGGCACAAAGGGGAACACATTTCTCTTGGCAAAAAGGAAATATTTCCTTTTGATGATTCTGTTCAGATTGGTGTAAAACTTCGAGATTTCTAGTTAGCTGAACAGCTCTATGGAAATGTTTAGCTGCAGTTGGAATGTGCAGAGAGAAGCTGTCAGCTTGCTGCCTTCCACGTGGAAGGTAGAAGTGAAACAGAAACTATTGACACTGTTCTGGCTTATAATATCTTTGGAATTAGAAATAATTAAAACAAATCCTACTCAACAGCTGCCTTGGGAGTCATACTGGTGGTCTCTGTCACAGCAGTGTCTGTCACCATGGGATATATGTAATGGACTGGTGAGGAGCTTTCACCAAACCCACCTTGCCCAACGGCAATTAGATTGAAAGAGGAACCTTTGACAGCCTGGTGACATGTTGAGACTGCTGAGATTGCTGGAGGTTAAGTTCTTGAGCTTTTTATCTTAGGGATTAGTAGGACATTAAAAATTTATTATGAATGCTAGATACGCATAATACTGTACCTTATCGTAAGGACTTTAACGTTTAATGATTTTTTTGGTCCATGGTAATTTATGAACTAGACTTTCCAGGCTACATATACCACTATCAGGGAAATACACACATAAATGTCACAAGTATTTACAATTAGGAAAGCAAGTGTTTTTCCAATTTTCTAAACAAGGGAAAAGAAGTTGTATAGATGTGTGTAGATAAGGAAGCTAAAGTACATTTTCTACAGTATCTTTAAAACTACAGGTACTTTGCTTGACTTTGTAGTAAAAATTATTCTGCTAATATTGCTGCTGAATGTTGACTTTAAACAAAATTAATGATATCACTAGTAAATGTAATTAATTTTAAATCTGTATACACAGTATCCTCCCAGGTACTCTGCAATTAACAACTGTGAGCCAAATTGGATTAGCAAGTGCTGTTGTATAACTCCTGCTTAAATTTAAGGTGAATTTGGTGTAATCTCAGCAGACAAAATTTGGTCTTGTATCATTGTCAGCAAGTGAGAGGAGTTAAAAGTAGGAGTAGATAAATGTATTTTATCCTTATTTTTAATCTCAACAATGACAAAAGGATTCCTTATGTCCCGTTWTTGTACTGTTTGAATTTGGAAGCCCATGTGGGGATTCAGGATGTTTAGTGCAGTGTGTCAGTGCTAGCTCAGTCTTGTGGGCAAATACAACAGTATTGAATCAATCAAACTGCAGGAGGCTGATTTTTCTGTTTATCTTCAGTTATACCAAAAACTTTTCTTTTCCAGAGCCTGGTGACTGGGTCTTGTCCTTTACGGTTCCCTTCATGGTTTACGGCTTTCCTCCATGGCCTGATTTTTCCTGGTTAAGCGTCTAGGGTGAATGTCATTTCAGAACAATTGTAGCAATAAGGAATTTAGGAGCTTTTCCTTGGTCGAAGAAAAATGTCATCTGCTGTGAAATCTGAATTTTAGTATTTTATATATCAAAGTTAGAATGAACTATGTATGATTCACAAATTCAAGTCGATATCTTTGCATTTGGTTATCTCAAAGGGTATTGTACATTTTTTCATTGTTCTCTGTAGATGAGCAAGTGAAATGAAGTCAAAAAGTGTACTTCRAAGTGCCTTATTCTCTTTCAATTGCAATAGCCTCACAGGTGTAGCATCACAAAAATATAGGACACAACTTTAGAGATTATTTGGTTCCTTAATCTCAAAGGCAAGTCAGTGTGAGAAAAACCCTTATTTTATCTGTTTCTTTGTGTTCTGCCTTGTTGTCAGAAGAATATATGTAAAAAACCCAAACCAACCCAAACCTAGATAAAATACAAATAAAATCAGATCACYCTTCATAGCAAATGAGTAATTCTTTTCTAATCTGGACACTTGTTACATATTTTATGTTTCTCTAAATTAAGTCTTTTTAAAAACCTGCAAAACTATTCAATCTACATCCATGAACTCACAAACTTTAAAAGTCTGAAATATCAAACTATATACTTACATGAAAAAATGGATTGTGGTTTTGACTGGTTCCTAGTGATCTACCATTTACTTATTACATTTCTTTTTATAAAGCAACAATTTCACTGAGCATACAAAGTAACCTTTTCTTATAATTTCAAAACCATAATATATAACTTTTTAATATAAAATAGAATGCTGTAACATCTAATTGCATAATTTTATAGTACAGTTGAAGATATCAGCAAGGCTACAGCTCTTACCTTCCAATTTCATTCCAACACTTAGACATTTTTGAAATCGACAGTAAGGACATCGTTTTCGCTGTGTTTTGTCAATCTGGCAATTCTGATTTTCTATACATGTGTACCTTTTGTTATTCTGGACAGTTCGCTTAAAGAATCCCTGTATGATAGACACAAAAATTAGCCTGTTTTGCTTGAATAGCGTGTTTCAGCATTTTATGGAAATCATTGTAATATAATTTTCAGACGCCACTCAACTTCACTGATGAAGTTACACAGTTTATTTTAAACTAGTGAGCTGAACCCAGGAGAAAACCACCAGACTCCAGAGGAGGTTTTCTTGTGTTGGTGCTATGTTTAACAGACTTATGTCAAAGCTTGGTAAGGCTTTATGGAGCCCATACCCTTCTGTGCCTCTAGCATTGGTGGCAGAAATAGCGACACTGACCAGTTCCTTTTGTATTCTTTAATCATTGCAGAATTATTAAAGTCTTCCTTTGAAAGTAGTTTTACATTAAATAAGCAGGAATACTGTTGCAAAGATAACAGAAGTACAGAGTACCTCTGGCTACTGTATATGCCAGTGGGGCATGCTGGAGGCATAGTAAGTGCTTGTCGTTCACTTCTCATYGATTATTTTTTTAGTGAAAATATAGTGGGCTAAGTTAATTTTTCCATGCAATGGAAATGTTTTAAATTGCATTGTTCCAGCAAYGGAGTTTCATTTGCAGTGCACTACTTAAATAACTGTAAAAAACCTTAAAAAATTTTACATGTCAAATCTGACATGTCATAAATTCACCATTATTTAAACCTTATAGTATAATAGACCAACACAGGTATATTCATCTCTCTATATGATAATTTATTACTTGACTTTGTGTGTCAAGCGAGCTGTGACAGTTAGAGTTTGCATGAAAAAARTGCATGGTCATTATAGTTACCAAAATGTACATTGCAATATTGAAGGATGAAAATAAAAATCTTAAGAAAGCTGCAACAGATTTTGCAAAGCTGATCTGTATTGAGGATAATCTTCCTACTTTAACCTCCAGGAAAAGAAATACTCTAAATGTATATAAATCAAATAAAACTAGTATTTAGGACAGTKAGGAAGGAAAGTTTTTCTACAACTACATCACAACAGCAAAATACTTAAAAAGCAACGACAAAACTACAATGCAAAACAGTCCAAGTTGTTTCCATTTGTGCAGATCTCTTTCAAAGAGATTTCTAAGTCCTAAAGCTTTTTGGTGGTTAATTATTTTATGTGAATGTATTAAGAAATGTATCAGAAATAACCCAAATTATTACACAGCTGTTTTAATTATCTTTTTTTTTCTGCTTATATTTGAAACATTTTTTGCTGTACTTGTGTTTTTATGGAGTAATTAGTACAGAACCTTGCAGCTTTCACAGGTTAGAAGTCCATAATGGTACCCAGACACTTTGTCTCCACAGACTGGACACAGCTCTTCAAGGTCTTCATCATAAGAGTAATTCACCATTTTAAACTGAGACACTGAGGGAAAAGAGAAATAGCACATTCAATTAGAATTTACAGTACTAACTCAAATATTCTGCAACTTTTCTCATTTAGATAGAAAGCTTACTTAAACAAGCACACCACTGAAAATAGGGAGAAAAAAGGGTTTTTTTAAAAAAACAAATTGCATGGAGACATGCAACTTTCCATCATCAGCAAATCTGCATGGTACTTAGCAAGTGTAACAAAACCCATCAGCTTCTAAGTTTTATGTTCTAAATATTTATACTTATAGAGTGCCTTTATATAGCCTAGTCCTTACTTTATGGAATCACAAACTGAAAGAATTCATTTAAATACGAAACCTTTAAAAGAGCAGAAGTACAAGACTGTATATTGAAAGTAATTCGTTTCCCTCAAAGTTTTCTTCCAACATCAGCCTGCAAATTTTTACCTAGACTAAACCTGTATCTCACAGACCCAGCACTTTTAAACCGCGTGAAATCCAAGTTAGTTGCTTGCAAAACCAGCTTAAAACGACGTCGTCCGCGCCTCCCAAACCCGCCGTCTCGGGGTGACCGCCACCCCTCCGAGCCAGCTCGCCCTCTCACGCTGCCCGCGCCGCTGGGGCGAGCGCTGCGTGTCGGCACCCCCGGCTGTCGCAGCCAGCGGGTCCGCGGTGACGGGGAAGACGCTTTTTAGCTGTCCGTGGGTCGGCAGAGAGACGGCGAGCCGGAACCGCCGTCCTCGGTGGATGCGCTCAGGGTCTGCCCGGCCGGCAGACCTGGCGTCCGCCGCTACCGGGGACCGGCGTGAAACCTGCGCGCCGGGACCGCCTGAAGTTTCTGCCGCTCTGAGAAAAGGCGGGGAGGAGCAGGCCGTCAGGAGGAAACGGGGGGCTAAAATATGCTGAATGAAAGCACGGAGCGCGGTCACTCGAGCCGGGCTCCCCGCACACGGAGCCTCGTCAGCCGCTTCAGCCGCTCCAGTTATTCCCGAGAAGAAACCCTGCCGCTCAACGCAGCGCCGGTCTCCTTTCCCTTCCCTGCTGCTAAACCTCCGACCTGCTCGGCAAGCACCGTGGCAGCGGAGGACTCCTGAACAAGGCGAGAGGCGCTGGGCATCGCCGCCGCACTGCTTAGGACGTCGCCTCTTTGTCTTTAACTCTGCGGCTGCCACAGTTCGGGGACCCCGGGGCGGTCAGACTCCGCCCGAAGCCCCCGGCCCGGGTGCCTGGCTTGCCAAGGCAAAGGGCTGCGCCCCGGCGCTCGAGGGAGCTACCGGGGAGCGCGGGGGCATTAACCTGCCATCACACTGCGGGGAAAACGTTTCCTGAGCGACCTCGGCACGGCCAGGGATCGCCGCCTGTCAGCGGCGTGGGGCGGACACGGGGCGGCCGCAGGCGGAGGAGGAGGAGGGCCCGGCCCTCCCCTCTGCTCCCGCGGTCGCGGCTCCGGGGTCCGGAGCTGGGATGAAGTTCCCCTCCTCGTAGGAAAAACCAAGTGGGAAAGCAGGGGGTTTCCGAGCGCCGTGCCTTTGCACAGGGCCTCTTCTCCGGGAGAGGAAAGGGGCGGTCGGGTGGCCCCCAGCACCTCCGAGGCCCCCGGCCCCCCCTGCCCCTACTTCCCAGCAGGCTCCCGGGAGGAGAGGGGATAATTTCTAAAGAGCAGCCGAGACGGGAGTTTCTGCCCCGGGAGAGTCGCGCGGGGTGGGGCGGGCAGTGCCCGCATACCGGGCTGCCGGCTCCAGGGCAGGGAGCCGACCCTCGGTGGGGTCTGCGCCGCCTCTCTCCGCGCAGCGCTCCGGCCCGGAGCAGGACACCGGGAACAGCTCGGTCCCACCACCCCACGCAGACATTTCCAGCGCCATCCCAGCTCGGATATCCCTCTGCCTTACTGAGTACCCCGCATGTGCAACAGTGTCGGGGCCCTTTGCTGCGAAGTTTCGCGACACCGCCGCTGCCACCTGCACCGTACCTGCGGGTGCCGCACCGGCGGGACAGAGCCCTCGGGTCCCGTTTCGGGACGGTGTCTGGCACACGAGGTGCTCGCCAGAACTTCCCCGCGTAAGTCTCCCTGCCATAAACTTCGAGGCAGTTTTGCGCGGAACGGGGATTAGACCGAGATCCCCTGGATCTGCAGCGGGGCCGGGCAGTGTCCGACGGGACGTCTGCACCTCACGGAAGGCTCCCGCCGGCCAGATGCTTGACGGTTCCCCGGCCGCGGTTGCACCTTCTGAGCAGGGCCTTGCCGTCGCCTTGGCCCTGGTGCCCGGGCCCCCGGTGCCCGCTCGAGCTACCCTGAAAGYTGGCCCGCGAAGGCAGCGGCTCGGCGGGGCGCGCAGCGGGCGGTGACGGGGGAGCTCGCAAGCAACTGCCACAAACTTTTTTGGCACGACGAAGGGCCGCTTTGCCGAGGGAAGCCCGAGCGTGCGCGGAGGGGGAGCGCTGTGCGTCTCCCCCCTTACCTTGCATGTTTTCCGGCATCTGCCCCTGTTCCCCATTCGACCGGGCGAGTCCCAGGGCCTCCGTTTCCACTTTGGGTAGCATGACAAGGCGGCTGCGGGCCGGGCTGGGGGCTCCGTGTCCGTCCGCGACACCAGCACCTGGACACGGCAGCACAGATTTAGCTGGAGCAACGGGCGCTCAGCGGCTGCTGCCTCTTCCCCCTCTTCCTCCTCTTCTCTCCCTCTGCTCCACGCCAGCCCTTGCCCAGCTGCAGCCGGGAGCACCGAGCGGCCCCGGCCGCCGGGAAGCGCCGCCGGGTGCCCACGGCTGGGGGAGCCGCGGAGCGGTAGTCGGGCTGCAGGCGGCGCGGGGCGGAGAAGAGAGGAGGAGGAGGAGGACGACCGGGGGTGCCGGGGAGGAAGGAGGAACCCCGGCAGCTCCCAGCAGCTCCGCCCGGGGCTCAGCAAGGCGGCAGCCCGGCGCCCCGATCCATGCGGAGCAGCACAGTGCACGGGAGCACTCTGCCGCCGCTGGTGCTGCTGGACAGGGTTCCCACCCCCGTCCCCCTCCTCCCTTCCTCCCTCCTCCTCCCCCTCCTCCTCCTCTTTCTCCTCCTCCTCCCCCTCTTCCCCCCGGTACAAGTGCGGAGGTGACGAGTCGGGACCTCTAGCCCCGGGCCCGCGGGGAGGCGCTCCCGGAGCCCGGGGGCTGCAGAGAACGAGGTCTCCGGCGAAGGGGGGCCCCGACACCGCCACTGCAGCCAATAAGGCAGAGGCGGGATGAGCAACAGCCCCCGCGCACACACGCGCACAGACCACACACTGTCCCGGTCCAGTCACCCCCYGCCCGGTCCTTAAACGGGGCTGCGGCGTGAAGGTCTGGGCTGCTGCCTCTCCTCCCCGCCCCAGCGGAGCCCGACGGGCCACCAGCCCCGCCGAGCCGGGCTACGCCTGCTCTGCCTTCCGCGGCCGTGCCTCTTTGCCGGCGGGCAGCCACGCTAAAGCTCCCTTGGGGCCGGCGGAGCAATGCCCCCGCCCGGCCAGCGGCGGCTGCGGAGACCCCGGCCCTCGCCTTCCCTCTGGTCGGGCAGGGGTGGACAGCGGAAACCCCAGCCCCTGCGGCCACGTTGCCGCCTCGTAGCCCCGGAGTCTGAAACAAGCAGGCGGGAGCTACGCTGGAGCTCGCTGTACCTATTCAGGCTTTTTGGGTCTCCCTCCCCTAAGCTGCTTCGAAATCGGTCGGTGCCAATCGCATCGTTTGCACAAAAGCCAAAGCCCTGGCAGAGTCATCGCTTGAGCCCCCGTTCCCCGGCTCAGGGTGCAGCAAGCGGCACTCGTTTCCAAGTTATCCCAAAGAACTCGTTTCTCTCAAGCGGGTGCCTCAGCGGCGAGAGCCGAGCGGTCCCGCGGCGCGGCATTGCGGGGACTCCGGGGGGGGACTAGGTGCCTACCGCCTGGCGAGCCGGGCCGGAGGTCTGCCTGCCCCCGCTGGCCTTCTCGCCCCACTCTCGCCCGGAGGGTCCGGGGGGCTCCGCGCCATTCCTACTGCGCCGCATAGGTTTGGCGRTGTGGGATGAAAGATATTTGCACCTTGGAAAGCATCCGAGCCCCTTGTCCGACCTCTCCGTTGCCCGTACTCTTCTGACACTTTAATCTGTATGAAGTGTTGTATACATTAAGACCTGAATATTTTTGGCGGTGAAAACTGCTTCCGATGGAAAGTGGGGTGCGGAAGTGTCTCCAGCGCGGAGTATGGCATTTCCCATCGGCTGGGAGAGAGATAGTGAAAACTGGTGGTTGTTGTAACATTAAATAGTGCTGATGATCGCAGGGTGAACCCGCGCTGGGACAAGCGCTCCACATGCAGAGAGCAGACTCGGCTGTGCTTTTAACTTTTTGCGTTCAGTAGCTGAGAGACCTTTGCTAGTTCAACGCAGATTCCGAGCCAACCCAACGCCAGCACCACTGGAGTACAAAAAGTCTTTCTTTCCTTCTTTGTGCAGGGTTTGATATTTGGGGATGGACCCAACGCTCAGAGAGGCTCGGACCTCTCTCCCTTCTTCCATTCTCACCTTTCGCCATTCCCCTTAGGGCGGGAGCGCGAGCGGACGAACTATATCAACACGTTATTTCTCAAGTTATAATTTCACAATTTAACAGGTCATCTGCGAGTAAGTTTTAGGACAGCAATATGGCGAGCTGCGGGAGCAAACAGCTCGATGGCTAAGATGGGGCGGCTGAAAACCGTCTAGAGAAAATGTCCCCGTTTCTAGGCAGAAGTAGCTCAGGTTGAGACCTTGTCCGGGCCCTTGGGAAGTTATTCCTAGGTACATTAGTTACAAACAAACCCTCTGTCAGGCGTCACCGTGTAGCATCGCCCTGCGCTGAGCCCGGGCGGCTCAACACTGGCGGCGTCAACAGCACAGCGCCGACTCCGCTGAGCTCCCGCGGGCGCCCGCCGTGACGGCTGCCGGTCGGGGGTCTTCGCGGCGCAGCGGGGCCGCGGCCCTCCGGCCTTCCGAGCCTGCAGCCGGGCCATCTGGGCCCGACGGGCGGCCAGAGCACTCGGGGACGGCTCGCAGAGAAGCGGCGCCTCACCGCAGCCCTTCCCCGCAGGAGAAGCGTTGTCAGAGCATCCGCTCCAGGCGCATTTACAGCAGACCGTCAGGACACCTGCGAACGTGGGTCCTGCAGCCCGCTGAGCTCCGTCGGGGACAACCAGTCCCCTCCCTCCCGCTCACTGCCGGGCGGGTCACGCCGCTTGAMGACGCCCCGACGGGACGCTCCGTGCCGCCGCTCTCATTACTGCTGCTGCGGAAAGGCGTCCGCGTTTTGGGGGAAAGCCGGGAAAGGAAACCTGCATCCGGACAGGGCAGGCGAAACCAACTGGAGCGCAGCCGGGGCCGGGCGGGCTGCGGCCCCCGCGGGCAGCCCGGCCAAGTGCCCCCGCCAGCGAGTGGCCCGCCTAGGGCAGGCTCTCCCCGGACAAAACTGCCCCGTGGGCACGGCCCTAGCACTGGTCTCCGGGCTCTTTCCTCCTGCTCGGGGGCTTAATGCCAATCTGCCAGGGAAGGATTTGGGTCGAGTTGCGACTGTACATGGCAAAGTCACTCTGCGATCTGTCGCTATGGATAGAGAGACTTTGGAGTGATTATTACACATCCACATTTCTCCGAAGTAACAGTTGGGCAGTACATATTATAAATGATACCTGGTCCCTTGTGGCTACATTTAATTTAACATGGAGTTCTAGCTCTCACGATTGCCTTGAGCAACCTTAATTACCCTTTCTTCTAATCTCTTCTCCATTCCTTACCAAGTTCTCCAAACTTTTTTTTTAATGTGATTTCTCTCCTGAATTTGCCTGCCTTGTTCTGACTTTGCCTGAAGGTCTTGATTGACGCGTGTAATTATAATTATAAAAGATGATGGCTCGGGGAGCCTCCAGCAGCCTTGATTAGTACAATGAGCAAGACCTGGAATACTTTATACTTCCCTATTTTAATGTATGTACATTTACATTAAAAAAACCCCACTGTCTGACGTTAAATAATCTGAAGCTTCTTCCACCTCTTTGTTTCCAAGGTAGAGGCTTCTGAGTGATGATATTTCAAGGCAAGCTCCGATTGCTTACAGCTTCCAAGAGGCCACAGAACCTGAGCAAATTTCAAAGTCTTTTTCCCTAAGCAGAGACATTTCCAACTTGGAGGGTCTGTTTGATGAGAAATAAATAGCACGCTCTCTTCGAGCTTTGTGTCGGGAAGTGTCCCGCAGAAGGTTTGATTTACCTTCCCAGCAAACTAGCGAAAGTGAACGTTTGGGGGGCGGGGTGGGGGGGTAGATGTCCAAGAAAAACTTCCCAGGAGCAAATGAAATAAATAAATAAACGGAGGACTGAAACTCTTCTGATGGGAAGTCCAAATCCAAAACCGATCCAAAAGACTTAAAGGGAAGCATTTAAGGAGAGAAATCCGCATCCTGTCTCCCTTTCTCTCGCACTAAACATCCCTGTTTGCCGCCAGCCCAGAGCCTCTCTGAGGCATCACTCAGTGAAAACGGTGACTTCAGCCAGGCTCTGGGAGGGAGTCAGCACCACGCATCCTGTCCGCGGCACAGCCACGCAGCCTCGGGCACAGGCTGTCACTGCCACGGGCACGCAGTGGCGCGGCCGCGGGCACAGACGGGCGCGGCCCCGGGAAGTGCCCCCGAGAAGGCAGCGTGCGGCAGTGCGGCAGGCACGGGATCCCTCTGCAGCTGAGAAAGTTCATAACGCGAGTTTGCTGCTTCACCTCACACACCTCTGACGCCCAACTTTACGAGATTGTTTACACCAGGAAAAGCGTGACCAATACAGGCTCATCTCCTCTCCTCTCCTCTCCTCTCCTCTCCTCTCCTCTCCTCTCCTCTCCTCTCCTCTCCTCTCCTCTCCTCTCCTCTCCTCTCCTCTCCTCTCCNTCTCCTCTCCTCTCCTCTCCTCTCCTCTCCTCTCCTCTCCTCTCCTCTCCTCTCCTCTCCTCTCCATCTCATGTCTTCGTCCTTGTCATAACCAGATCAACCCAACAGTACGAATGGCAGAATACCACGAAACCTTCCAAGCCCCGTAGCCAACGGTCTCCTCTCATCACTTTGCCGAGGCAATATTGCATTTAATTCCTAGGGATTCATTAAACGGAGGTTGTTAGTGCCCCCAACTCGGGCTCTAGAAAACATACAGTCCCCTCTAGAAAAAAACCCAACAAACAACCCAGAACAAAAAATGCCTAATCCACAAAATCAACCCACCCCAAACACAAAAATACACTTTCCCCCCCAATTTTTTTTCTTTTTGATCCACTGTCAGCAAAACAGAGTGGGTGCCTCAGGCTGAAATACTTTTGTAGTAAAACGCACGCCACAGAGGATCACTTTCCAAAGCCTGTTGCCTTTTTTCTGTGCAGCTAATCATTCACTATTGCTTTACGGAAACGTCGCTCCTCTCTGGTCCGACATAGAGTCATTTTCAAACGGTCAATTATTGACCGAGAAGCTATTTTTCAAGCCCGGCCAAGCTCCTGCTGCCCGCCGGAATGCACTGCTGCCTTATGAACACCTGGCAGCAGCGTGATGCAGAATGCCAGGAGACTCCGGAGAGAGGAGTGAGCAGGGCCAAGTGGGTGGTAAAGCATCGCTCTGATTGCCTTTCTTTTATTGCTAAGTGAGTCATCAGCGAGGTGTCGTAACACTTCACCGCGTCCCGCCGCCGTCTGCTCCGTCCCACCCGGCTCGGGGCGCGCTCCCTCCCGCGGGGCCGCCCGCACGCCTGTGGGCAGGGACGGCTGGGCACTTCTTGCTGCGAGGCAGCTTTCCGACAGAGATTCTGCTGGGCAAACTGCAAGGCGTGGAAGGGCTGAGGCACCCCGGGCGCCCTTGGGGAGGCGGCGAGCCGTGCCCAGAGCTGGCTGGAGGGCTTCCCTGGATCGGTTCCATCAGCAGACAACCGCAGTCTGTTCCACGCGACACTTAGAGATTCAGTTTTGCAAGCAGGACCTATGCTAGAAATTTTTTGCCACCTGCCATAAATTACATGAGTTCTGTGGGGAAAACGCCTCCTAGTCCCGCACTGCCTGGACCTGTTGCCGCTAACGGTGCGGACGGGAAACGCGCTCGCTCTGATCGCTCCTGTCTGCTGCGAGGGTGGCGGCTTCCTCCMCCGCCGGAGGCGGGGAGGTGGATCCATCAGCAGGGCCCCTTTCCGCGCCCGCCCAGGAGCGGAGCCGCTGCCGGGCCCGGTGCCCCGCGGTGCGGCGCGGGCGGACGCGGGGCCAGGCCGAAGGACGCCCCGGACCAACCCGACCCTGCTCTCCGCCGCCGCGATCCCATCGCCCCTTCCCGGCATTGATAATTACTTTTATTTTCTGATGATGCTCTTTTGTTTCTGTCTGTGCTGTCCTTTTGGAGCCGAGTGTGGAACCTCTAGTAAAAAAGCTAGAGCTTAGTCTGGAAATGGAACTCCAAATATATTTGTATATACAGCAAGGCTTCTGTCAGGGCTGAGCGCCGGTCTCTGTATCATAAGAGATAATTGATTTCTATCCTGCACAGACAGGCTTAAAAATGAAATTTCTTTTGCTGAGGCAACTGACCTTGATCTGCTGGTGGAAAAAAAAAGATGGTCTAGGTCTGCTTCTTCTCTTCCCCTCCCCCCATGTTTCAAAGCTTGGAAAACTTTACTTAAAAATAATTTCATTGCTGATCTTTATAATAAAAAAAGTTTAAGGTCATACATATCTATCTATCTATCTCAAGATTTATCCATACATAAAGTAAAATCATAAACTATGAGAAGATAAACTAGGCACAGTTTACACGGAGAAATCTTGATAAGGATTGTGTATATATGCATGTCTGTTCATTGTACATAAGAATGTATTAATCTCTGTTGATATATAAGGCTGCATATCTACGTAATATATATAATGTACTCCTGTAATATATGAGTGAACTCTAGACATTAATAATAATCTGGCATGAGAAGTTTTAATGCGTTTCCCCACAATACAGACTAACAAAACTCCTGCTGCAGACAATTCTTCCCTTTCACCCTATATATAAGACAGGTTTGAGAGCTTTAAATTACCCACATGGACAAGTAGCTTGAGGCGATTCGTCAGTATTGGAGGTTTCCCTCAAGAGACCACAGGCATCATCGTTACTCTGCCTCACATATTTTGGTATTTAAAATCAGAGTAACTGGAAAAAATCACATGTAAATACTGCCCCTTTTGTAGATAGCTCCTTTGCAGTATAAGCACAGGAAAAATGGGAAGAAAATTGATAAAAGTAAATAGTAACAGCAAAAGTTCACTGATATAAGAAAATAACCTATGGCATGTCTTGCAGTCTTCACACAGCTCAAACTGTTCACTTCTGTGGAAGCTTTGCCTGCATAATTTCTGGCCAAAATCCTAATCCAAACTTCTAAAGATAGTATTTGCTGTCTTTGTTAAYCATATGAAAATGCTACTACTGCTATTACTACTAAACATAAAAACTAACTTTTCCAAACTCACGAGCCCTAATTATACCGTTAACTGCCTGAGGACATACATTAAAATTAAGATGGCTGTAAGTATTCCACAAGCTGAAAAATATCACAGTTGGAAACTACAACTAGATTTTTTTCCTCTTATATAACCATTTTTTTTAGTTAATGAAACAGTTATTTCCGTTAAATAATCAAAACTAGTGCTTATAAAAATTGCATAGTGTCCCTGATGACACTAAGACAAGAGGCTGATTAGAGGAAAAATAAAACTAGTCAAGTATCTTTGTATTGCCTCAGAATCTGGTAGAAGAAAAAAACTATGACACTTCCACAAAAAAAAATTTCGAAGTCCATATGGTGTTCATCATCTGGAAGATAGGATGTACTACTAAGAATTTGTGAATTTTAGCTGCCTTTTTGATCATATGACTATAAACCCAAAAGTAGGTGTCAACACCCAGTAGTGCCCCCTCACACTCCAGCTCCAGGCTCCAGTTGTGGTCGCTCTCCAAGAGATACACTGCTTTTTCTATCAATGGAGCCTGATTTGTTCATGGGAGCTGGGTGATGCCCTCCTTGCTGGGAGGAAGCTGTGACACGTCACTGGTTTATAGCAAAAACTAACTTATCCCCAGAYGGGTGAATGCACCGGGTGCATCATGCAAAGCAGGTGCTCCCCGACAAGGCAACTCTCAGCCTCTGTGGTGGGAAGCAGCAAGTGTCCCTGGCCTAAGGGGCTGGTGGGTTGAGGGCTGCAGAGGCTATGACTGGTCCTCACAAGCCCACCTGCTCTGCCTTGGTTAGAAGGGAAAAAGTGAAGGAGRTGCCAGGAGGGACTGGACAAAAGTGAAAGGCTAGGGATGAGATTTACTCTTAAGAGCACATGGCTCTGCTGCTGATTGTACTTACACCCTGGGAGGATGGCTTTTCCTCCTGAAGAATTATTCTCCAGTGCAAATAAGAACAGAATCCATCTCCTTTTTATTTGGTTCCTCCACCTCCAAGCAGAGGCCCTCAGGTTGGTGCTGATTACATTTAACCCTTACAGGTACGTGGTGATCAGTTTACAAGGCTGAGTTAGATGAGCTTTTCAGGGATGCCACCATGGGCTCCGACTGAGCATCAAGCAAGGACAGAATCCTCCCTGTGACTCAGAGCACACAGGATTTTGGAAAGTTTCACGAGATTTAGACCTGCTTTTTTCTGGGCCATGCTTTGTGAATCTGTCCTGGTATATTTGTGACACAGCACATGTGTAAGTGGTATGGCGACAAGAGCCTCTGCTACTCCCACCAACCTGTTTTCTCATATCCACATGGTTTCAGGAACCCAGACCTGCCAGTCTTCTTGAAACCATGGAAATGGCATTTAATTTGTCTAAATATCACAGATAAGTGTCTTATTTTCCCTTCTCCTAGGGTTGTATCCTTTCACCCTGAGAAACCTTATCTGAGTGACCACTCTTCAGATACATGAGATGTATAATTATTTTACTATGCCATACTGAAGGCTCAGGAGAGGGAACCAGAGTCCCTCCCTGGCAGCCGTAAAGAGCAATAGTTAGACCGAGGCCTGGCAGGGAAGCTGGACTTAYCATCTTTTTCATATATTTCTGGGGGTAGAGCTGTGCAGAGGAGCACACCACACCTGTAGGGAAGCACAGGGGCTTTTGGGGTGGGCATCTGACTGAGACACAGCTGGGTCCAAGGTGAGAAACCCTTTCCTGTGAGAAGCAGCAGCTCCACCCAGGAGATAAAGATCTGATATGTTTGAGGCTATTTCCTGCAGCTGTTGCTGCGCCCTCCATCCCCTCRGTCCCAAAGCCTCCTTTGATGGCAAGATGCCCACGTCACACCCAGCATCAGGGTGAACTCCTTGCCTGCCATGTGATGACGCACTTTGGGGCAAGAGGAGGAGAGTGTGCCCCGATTCTTCATGTTGGCCAAAGATCCCTTCTTTCATCCCTGCCAGAAACTGCTGTGCTCAGGCACAACCTTGCAAAACCCTGGGCTATGGAACCTGCAGCACTGCTGGGCTTGTTTGTGAAGAACTTTCTGCTCCATGAAGGAGAGGTTTCCTTTGGTCAGCCTTCTCCTGCTCTGCTTGTCCCCAGTCTCAGCCTGGGCACAGACTGATGGGACAGGGGATGCTCTTGCCCTGGCAAAGGAAAGACACTTTGCTCCAGGTGTGTGGTGAGAGACAGAATGGCCTGAGATAGGAAATGTGAGAAGGGCGGGGAGGTGGTGGGAAGGTGCACCAACTGGGGCTTGGCCACAGCCACCTCAGCCTGGGACAGCCTGGGACAGCTGGCTGTGCAATGCCCCTTGTGCCTGCAAGCCAGAGCAACCCATGCCTGATGGCTTTCTGACAGGGACTGGGTGCTGTTTCCATATGCTACTGAAAGTATTCACTTCTTTGCTGCTCTGAAGTCTTAATTGACTTTTATTATCCAGTCCACTCCCACTGAATGACATATCTTAATTTTTAACTATAATAAAGAATTTGCATTTGACAGAAATGACAGTATTACAGAAAAGACACAAAAACATTCCTGAGGTTTTCTTCAACAAGTATAATCATGCCAGAAGCAATTTAAATCTAATTTTTGCAAATGTTTATACATGCACGCACACAATTTCACAGTTATTATCAATTCTAATAGATAAAGATACTGTTAATTATCCAGTTATATATATTTGATAATTGCATTATCTATAGAGAAAATTGTTATTCTATGAMTCATCATCTGTTTTCTTATATTTTTACATGGTATTGTAAAATTCTATCTCACCTAAATACATGTGAAAATTAATGGCTTACCCAATTGTAGTGATTTTTTCAGTTTGAACAGCATCAAATCTAATATATTTATGCAGGATCTTTAAAACAGTTAGAAAACTGTTACTTACCAACTGATGTAAGTCCATGTTTTATAGATTCCTGTATGATGGCTGTGTGGGAACCAGAAGACATTATTAGGTGTAAATATACCGTACCCTTGGGTACAAGGTGTACAGCATTGAGTACAGAAGAGGTGCAGCCTGTAAACTTTTCTGGCCTTGAGACCTAGCCTATAATAGCCTTCAGTGAAAGTCGCCGTGATGAACAACAACAAAAAATTATCCAAGAATTCAGAAAGTAACAAGCATGTCTTTGAGTGGACTCTGTACTTTTTCCAGCATTAGTGACCTGCTGTAAACCATGTATCCCATTTCATGATAGTCTCTAATCAGAAGAATTGGAACTTGTGATAGGTTTGGCACCATCACGTGATTTAGTACAGCTTGATAAGAGACCCTGTTATAAAGTGACAGCAAAAGAGATAAGAATTGTTGGCAGATAATGGCAGAGAAATGATTAACCTAGAGTGGAGAGGTGCTATGAAGCCCAGAGAGGGGAAGGTTGTAAAGTTGTGGGGTCATAAGATCATACTGAGTGGATGAAAAGCCATACCAACATGAGCGTAATGACTATAAACTCAGACTTGTGACCTGTCTTCTTGATGTCATCACCTCTTTCCACAGTGGACAGCAAGCATGGTTGTTCTGGCTTCTGTAAACACTCTTTGGATGGCAAAACAATCAAGCATTAATTCCTTAAGGGAGGCTTCTGAATGCGCTGGGGATTCTACACTGACTAACAGCACCAGCAAATCTCTGCTGATAGTTTGTCAGACAAAACCATTTTATTGCCCCAGTCCTCAGTCTGGCGAGTAGCTCCAGGTTGTAGCCATTTAGTTGCAAGCATATACTACTTTCTCACAAAAGAGCTTTACAACACAGTTAAACATTGATATCCCAGGATTATGATACGTAGACAGGATTGCGCTCACCTCTGAGGCTGCGAGGCACAGCACCTATTCACAGCATGTCAAATGGCTGTCAAGTGTTTGGCTTTAAATAATTTTTACAAAAGTAGGCAGCCATGCAGACGACTGCGTGATCTTTCAGCTCAGCTGTGAGTGGGTCAGGTTCTGCTTTCACCCCCTCCAGAGGAAAGGCAGGGCCACGCCAGCTCCCGGTGTGTGAAGCACAGTGTGCCTTCTTGCACTGCAGTGCCACTGACAGCCTTTGCAGCTCTAGCCCAGTAGATTAAGTCTGCATACACTTTGTGAGATCAGACTCAAGCCTGAATAATCAGATGATGTTTTATATTTCAAGTCTCTTGAAAAGTAGAGTGAAGCTATTCCACTGTGGGCTAGATCTGAAGCCTCTTGAAGTCAGTGGGAGTTTTTTTTTCTCTTTAAACTTGCAGAGGGCTGTAAAGCAGCACATGCTTTTTTATATACTTTTTTGTGATGGTCAGATTTTGGTGATACCCTGGCAGACAGATTAGTTCCTGCACAAATCGAACTGCTTCTCTTGGCTAGGGTGAGAACTTGAGAGCTAGTCTGAAAATGGGGTTGGTGTGGCAAACCATGCAGTGATTGGGCCTTACAGCCAGGACCCCTGAATTATCACTTGGTGTGTGCAGTATTGTCTCCTCTAGAGCCCCTATTAGGAGGGAGGACAGCCTGTAAGAGAGAAGGTCTGATTTTCCAAATAAGGATGAYGGGCTGTAGAGGAAAGATCTGATTTCCCAAATTCTTATCTTCATATTTATCACAGGAAAAAATTAATTTACAAATCTGGTTAAACGGGTACTGTGAGTGTTCTTTCAGGGTCACTGATATTTTTTATCTGTTTAAACTGGGTGAAAGCTGGAAGCCAGCTTTTACAACAAATTTCATAGAAACCTAAATCATTGGACTCAGTGTCTCTTAATTCATTTGGTCATCACATAGATTTTCAATTCTATTCATTAAAAGTGGAAAGAAACATTTATTCCACCAGAAAACGCGTGTCTTTGGGGACTGGAGATAAAATAAACGAGAAATGCTGCAAATGATACTGTGGTTAGAAACTTTCCATTGTATCATCAGAGACATTGCTGGAGCACTGTTGGCCCATCTTCAAGAGTCTCTATAAAGGAATCTGCCGTGTGTGGGGGAAGAGAGATATTAAATCATAGGAAATATAAAGAAACTTCATGCTTTTGGCTTCAAACACTGTAATTCCTTTCCTTTTTTGCATCAGTATCAAATGTCAGGGTCACTGAAAAATGTTCTACTTTTCCCTTTCTGATACTTTGTCTCCATGGACAGAGGAAAGTATGCCAGGTGCATAACCAGACAGACTTTCTTTGCCTTTCTTTATACCTAGTCCAACAGGGGAAGAGAAACTCCTAGGGAAACTCCAGGACAACCTATGATCCAAGCCTGTGATCCAGCAGCTCGATGTGTTTAGCAGTGATCCATTCGGACTCCAAGTGAAACAAATACATAAAGGTGTGCATAATGAGGCGTACGAGCTGTACCACTGAAGCTAAGTACATGAGTTCCTGGCTGATTACTTTGCTTGGCCAGGAATTTTGAACTGTAGCTTTTCACATGTAAGTCCCTGGTAAGGCAGCCACTGTCCTTACTGAAAACAGCTTTTCCTAACTGTGGTTGAAGCATCATAGACTCATCTTGTATCTCTGTGTTTTTCAGTACTCCCCCTCTCCCCTTTTTTTTCCTTGCCCTGTTTTCATCCTGAGAGAGTGAGACAAGTTAATTTTATTATTTCAAACATACTTTTCTGTCTCAGGTCTTTCTGGAAGATAATTAATTGATAAACTTTGAGTTTCTTTTTTGTTTTGCCAGTTCTTGTGTGATGAAATTGTCCCTTGTTTGCTCCTCTGACAAATGTCCCTCAAAGAAACTGTACCTGATTTCAAAAGCTTGGCAACAATCCCTCCTTTGACTCTTGCACATCAAATTATTTTGCAACCATTTGCCACAAAAATGGAGTCAAAAGGAGTTTCTCTTCTCGTGGGTGTTTTCACAGGTGGCATTTCATTTGGGCATGTAAGAATACTAAG
The DNA here is from genome assembly GCA_018881555.1 of Amblyornis subalaris. Lineage (NCBI taxonomy): Eukaryota > Metazoa > Chordata > Aves > Passeriformes > Ptilonorhynchidae > Amblyornis > Amblyornis subalaris. Next base: position 18,703,532 of record JACAXG010000004.1, read on the forward strand.
AAACAAGCTCTGAAAGTGGACTGACTGAGATTAAAAATTACCTTTTCAAGGAGTTTTAATCCCTGATTTGTATATCTTGGTGTAAATTTAGTGAGCTCAGTCATGATTTTGTAATTTTCATGTAACATTTTGGATGTTGCTTATCTGAATTCAGTATGTTCCTTGTCATCTTTCTATGCCATCTCAAGGTATTGTTGTTTTTATTATCCATATATCTCAGAAAAGGTATGTGTTCAGCACAGCGCACATCAAATGAAGGACATGATCTTCGTTCTACTGAGTTCAGGGCAAACGTGGCACTGATCCTGGCATGGCGCCTACCAGGCATAAGCTTTCTGGTCCTGAGAGTTGTCCAGTTGGTTTCAGCTGGAGGTTTGTTTAGGTGGAAAGAGATTTGCAAACTCTGTTCTTTGATCTAGAACCCACTCTTTTAAAACGTTTCTCCATTTCAGTCATTCCAATATTCCTCCTTGTCTATCACAGACATTTAAAATTCTTTTGGACGCTTCAGTGTATTTTCTCCACCTTCATAAATTTTATATTATTTCACATGTGCAAAACCAAGGCATTAAAATACAGTTTTATGCCTTTTCCACAGCAGTTCTGTAAAACAAATTGGGAGAATCTGATATATCTGATGGTCTTCACCTTTTGGATTTTTCAGTGAAGTAATTACAGTACTGAAATTGAAGGTCTAATTTATTAAGCAATCTCCATCAGTTGATTCTTAATTCCTGTTTGGTCTTATGGTATGACTGAACTACTAAATTTATTGTCAGTTTTGTTTTTTCACTTGTATGTATTTTACACATTATATTTATCATCTCAGTAGAATAAAATGGCACTAAAATACATTTCATCATATCCTAGTCCTTTACTCAGGATTTTCAGCACATTGGAAAGGAACTCTGGAGAGCAGAAGCACGGTACCTTTGTGAGTGTCAAAATACAGACTGTTTTCCTTGATTACATTTATCACAATATATTAGTCTCTCATGTTTCTGTTCTCTGTTTGGATGAATACAATTTAATATAAATCATATTTGGAGATAAATAATGAAATGTAGGAATTATAAAATTGCGTCCTGTGACTTTTTCCTAATAATTACTTACAAAAATTATTTCAGTGGATATTTGTGCTAATAAATTAATGTCCAGAGGAGAAGGTAAGTGCAGACACTTGTAAACACTTTTTCAGGTTAAATGGACAATCAGGTAGGACTCCAGGACTGCTTAGAAAGAAAACTCAGTTCTGTGCAGATGGAAGCATACAGTTGTGGATCACGAAAGTCCTTTTTTAGTCTTCACTAAAAGAATAGCATGAGCTTTGGTGTGACCCAGATTTAGTGCTAGTTCTCTGCACTGAAGAGATAAAACTTCTTCATGGCGTGAGGAGAGCTATCTAGCAAAGTTTCGTCTGCTGGTCTGTCTATCTGTGTAAGTAGCTCCTTTTTTTCACTAATCTAACTTACTGGTGTACAAAGAGAAATGCTATTAAAGAGTTATGGACCTTTCCAAAGCTTATCTAGGAGATATTTACTAGAAATAGAAGCAGAGTGTTTGACTTTGTGAGAAAAGAACAGATTTCTGTTAAACAGACAGGGGGAAATTACTTTCACGTATGTAGCAGTAACAGGTGTTGTGAAGTTATCCATCATCTCCTGCAGCACTCAGGAACAGACAGCAGTTTCTAYGTAGAACACTATCAATAAGATATCAGGAATTTACTACTTTGGAAGGAGGAGAGGAGAAAGAGGTGAGAAGGAGCTTAAAGTGGATCTTAAGTGGAACTTAAAACCATCTGAACTTGGTATCTTGAGTATCTTTTTTTTTTTCAAGATAAATACTTATGTGTAGGGATGACCCTGTTTCCACCTTTTCCTCCTACCCCAAAAACCTTCCAAAATCTTAGCTTGAGGCAGGATGGAAATACTGAGTCTTACCTCAGGACACTAATTTCTGAAAGACCCTGAGTGCTCTGATGAGTTTCTGATTAATTTCTACTCCTGAAGGAAGCTGCATGCGTGCTATGCTACACAGACTGGCTTTGCTTGAGACCATGGAGTAAGTGCAAGCTGAATGCTGATGGAAGGTGAGTGACTGGCAAAAGAAAGCAATTCAGAATGGCATTTCATGTCTAAGCAGAAGGGGTCTCCTTACTGAAATTAGTTTATTGAACCAGGAATAGAAGGATGTCAGGAGGCTGATGCACCGCAGAACCACATGTAACGCTCTCCTAACAGGCCACATTCCAGCTGGAGGGAGGACAAATCAAGGCTTAGTGCTCAAGTGACTGGTCAGATCTGGTGTAGAGGAGCACTCCCACTTCTTTCTGTCTTCCCAGTGAGCACGTGCAGAATTTGTTCCAATTTCCAGGCTGACTTTCATTGGGAAGGACACTGGGTGGGAGAGAAAAGCAGGGTAAAGACCATTCAGAAATAAGAAATTCTGATCATTTTATTAATAACTGTGAGAAATGTAGCACCTGGCAGGAGAGATAAGTGGATTTTCCTAAGCTCTGTTATAGGCAGGTAAATATTGTTCTGGTTTATGGCACTAATAATTAAACAGAACATTAGTCTTTCTCTTGGCAATTTAAAATTTAAGGTGGCTGGTTTCTGGAGGTGTGTACTGAAATCTGAACAACAAAACCAACTTTACATGTAAACTTCATAATAAAAGGATGCATATATTCTGTCTAATGGATTTATTTCAGAAGCATATGTAGCACTGAAATGACACACTTTTTTATTGTCTTCCGAGTCATCTAGACACCACTCTTGGTAAATACTGCAGTTCTTAAAAAACAGACCAAGTAGACTTAAGATCTGAGAAATACTAATTCCTTCAAGAACATAGTCTCCCTAGTGAAGTTATATGAATAATAGATTACTATAACATTAATTAATATTTTTATATCTTGTATACAATGTGCTCACAGTTTTTTAGACAGTATAGTTATTTCATGTGCTTAGATCACAGAAAAAAAATGCAGATGACCCTGGAGTTAGAGTACCTATATTTCTGGGGAAAGCAGTAGCACCTGGGACTTCTGAGGAGTCCTGACTTTCAGGGGCCAGCTTTAAATTCGACTGTTAATGCATTTGCAATGGCATATAAATCTTGTTTTTATAGTGCGTAAACCAAGTTCTTTGTCTCAGACTAGGGCTTCTGGGTACTTCTACCACACCAGGAAATATGAACAGATGTTCAGGTACCCTTATTAACTGCAAAGTCATGTTATTCTCATTCTAAAATTGTTACACTCTTTCCTCTGGTCACTACTGCCTAGCATCCCATTAGACCGAAGTGCTTTCCAGTGGCCCAGACAACAGTGTGTACAGCTAAGATGGGGACCTGCTCACAGCCTCTGGAAAATACTGTATTACAAAGGTGCATATAGACAGTAAGAGATCTTTACTAAAGCGTGAGTAGGATGACAAAAAAGGGCAGCTTTTGTCAGGGCCGCAGGTCACTAACGGGCCTTAATTGCCCTGATCACTTTCACCTGGGTGCCCCTCACGGCTCCCGCCCACTGGGCCACCGGCTCAGTTAAGGTGCAGCTGGGAAGGCAGCCCCTTCCCTCAGCTGTGCACGATGGGGACCTGTTCCCAAATTATTCTTAGGATTTTCTGGCTTGACTTCAGACCTTGGCTCATTTTATTGCTTTCACCCAAAGACCACTGGAACATCAGTAGGACTTGGCACTACTCTGCTTGGCTGGCTCCTCTGCTGTGGGACTGTGCTCCACTGGTGAGTTCTCTACCCAGTCTGTGTTCTTGCTGCCTTTAGCTCTCGGTTTGCCTCCTCTTAGGATGCAACTGGTTCTTGCTTTCCTCTGACAGCTTTTGTAGGTGCTCTCCTCATCCCTTCCTATGGATGGGCAATGACTATTCCTGTAACAAAGCACCGGGACTTGCTGGGGGCTTGAAGTGCTTTTCAGTTAGAATGTGTCTTTTCAGAGAGCAGTCTGATTGTCTTAGGATTCTTCCTATAGATATATAGTTTGGTTTTTAAAATTTTTTTTCTTTTCTTTTATAAGAGGGGAAGGATTTTGCTCATATCCTAGAGGAGCAGTTAAGAAGACCAAGCTCTTTCCCTTTGGTGCTTCCTGGCCAGGACACTATTGACCTTCACAAGATGATGCTTATGAAAAGCTTGCACTAGCTCTAAGCCAGGTGTTTGCTGTGTGGATACATAGTCCTTCCTACCTGCTCGTTAGTGTCTCAAGAGRGGACAGAGCATTTGATCAGGTGAGAAGTTAGGGCCAGGACATACATAATGCGCAGCTCAATCATACTTTTGGAAAACAACCCCTGTGCCTTGTTTTACCATTAACCTGCTGCCATGTCTGACACTCGGGCATCAGTTGATGGGAGATGAYAGTGGTTGAACAATAGCTATTGATTTTTCATTTCATATTAACGGCATGGCGAGCTCTGACTCTGATAGTGAGGGTAGCATGCTAGCATAGGCATTCCCATTTGGCTGTGAAAGAAGGCTCCTTGTCTTCCCTGGGCCCTTACCTTGTATCTCAAGGAGGCATCACAGTTTCAGAAACTATAATATATATATATATATATAATGTTTCTGATGTTTTCTTGTCTTGGAGCAAACATCTGTTAAGCTTAAAATAAATAAATGTTTATTAATTATTTACTCGAAGCACACTGAGAGGAATGGTAAACACGGAATGACAGAAGAGGGATGGAATGGAATGGAAGGTCCTTCTGATTCAAGATCAGTGTTCAGGCAAATACAGAGAGACGCTGACTTCATTTGGTGGAGATTTCAACCAGCTCTGTAATTTTACTTATGAGAAGAAATAATGACCTATAATACTTTTCTAAGTCATCCTGGTAAGAACTGTTTCAGTCAAGTCACTGACACTATAGTTGCATAAAATGTTGAAGTGAGAAGACCTGAGACTTTATTGTTCTGAAATTTCGAAAGTTTAGAACTTTTGTGATTTTACAACAGACTCTAGGATTTTGGCAGGAAGTCAAGTGGACTGTTTTTATCATTTCTTCTATAGTATCAGCAGACTTAAGAAACTAGCAGAATTCAAATGAAGTTGTTTTATCTAACAATGTTTCCACAGCATGAATAAAAGCACACGTAGTTACTTCAAGCACACGTAGTTACTTCAAGCACAAGCATTTTAATCTTTTGTTTCTTATTCTCTTGCTCTCTGGTATTAGTCCCTCTCCCTTTTGGATTGAGATGTCATTTTTCTCTCTTTGCCTGGTCTGTCATGTCTCTGGTTGTGGACAGCTTTCCTCTGGCTACTGCTTCCCATATGTGCCTGAAATCTTATCTTGGTACCTGCACTGAGAACATGTTGAGGATGTTCCCAGGTTAGACTTTTCTGCTCCTTGCAGTAATAGCACTGTTGCTGTTACTAGAAATGATTATATAAAAAAAGGGTTCAATAAATGTTCTATATATGCAACACTAAAATAGCGGGAAATACTAGTAGCCTAAGGCTGTACTCTTGCACTGTAGTCTTTGGAAAAGTAAGGATTGCTTCTAGCCTTTGAATTTACAGTATATTCCATCATCTCCTGTGATAGCATTTGCCTCAATTGCAGGATGGCATTAGGTTCTGTGGTGTTTTATTCTGCTGGAAAGTTGAAATCTACAATGTTTCAGTTTCCAAGTCCTTCTGACTACTCTGGATGCTGGGGCTATTGGGACCCCATTCCTGCTCTGGTCTGTGTGAAAGCAGGAGCTTTCTTCGAGCAGAACAGTTTGTGAAGCTACAGCCTCAGTGATTTTGCCATGTAAAAAGGCCCTGTCCTATTTTAGAAAACCCCTCAACAATAACAACTAACCACTTTTCTGATTGGTGAAAACCCCAAACACCATGGCAAATGCTAGAAAGCTTTAGCACTGGGGCTTTATGATAGATTCTTATGGGATTTGAAACTAATCCCGATCCTATTGCAAAAGGTTGTTGAGAAAGGCTTCAGCTCAGGCAACCATGTCAGTATGTCTAATGGCCTCATACATGGGAGGTAACTCTGTTGATAATTCAAAATTGAATACACACATCATATCTGAAAGTGGTCTATTGGCCTGGGTTCTATAAAAACAACTCTGACCCTAGTTCAGTACATTGGAGTTTGAACAACCTGTGCAAAATCTAAGCATCCCAGAATTACCACAGTAATGTTTTTTGATTCTGCCAAACCATCTTTGAGATGAGCTAATTAGAAAATACAAGTTAAATGTTAAAATGAAAGCTCCAAGAAAACTGAGTCTTCCATGCAAGGCCTCAGCATACACAGGGAAACTCTGAGACCTGGCAGAGTTTCACAGGGTGGACCTGAAATCCTGCTGCTCTCTCCTTATGAAGGTAAAAAGGGCCATCCTTAAAGCAGACAGACCGAGGTGGCTGGCTAGTGAAGGAGGTGATCCTCACTTTATCTTACTTGATTTCAGTGCTCACAATGCTGAAAGCTGTCTGCAGTGTGTGGTACTTTGTGCTTCTCCTTAAGCCTCGATTGCTTTTATACCATTGTTCTGAGAAGCCATTTAGAGAATTTTGAATCACTGTGATGATATGATTCAGTCCTAGAGACACTCCAAAGCACAAAGGCCCTATTGTCCTACCATGTTACTGAAGTGTTGTAAAGGAGAGCTTGCTACTTTTAGTTTTGGAATGATTTATCGTGTTTCAAGCATGCCACCCTAGAGGAGAATCCTTACTGAAGTAYATAATTTAGAGATGAAACCTACTCAGTATCTTCCCACGCAGCGTGTACATGCCTTTGGATAAGGCTCCACTAATACTGTCTGCATTTCTCCACCGCCAAGTGTCATATTTCCAGGCTGTCCACCTTCTTCATAARTGGGTACATGTATTCACTCATAAGAAACTAAATGGCTTTATTAGTGCCTAATGGTTTTCAGAATTTAACACCAGTTTTACAAAAGCGTGGTGTTAAGTTAGGGCTGTAGTGAATTGTTGTCATCCCAGCTAACCTAATGGAAGTACTATTGTGGAATTGTATCGATTTATCAACATTTGCCAAATGCTTTAGCAACTTCATCAGCTTTAGTTGTATCCATCCTAAAACTGCATTTAAACAGGACAGTTGTTATAACAGAAGGAGAAATTAATTGAAATATAACAGATCTTCATAATCAGAACAACATTTTAGGGAAGCTAATAGAATTGATTTAGCTAACTTAGTTTCTGCTGGATTTTTAAGTTTCTTATCTCCCCATTTTAAATGGAATGAAATTCAGCAGATATCTACTTAGAGTGAAGTGGTGGTGGTGGGTGGGAGAAGACAAAGCCCTTTCCTTCTTCCCTTAGAAATCTGAACGTCAGCAGGGCACAACTGCCTCGTGCTTCCTGGATGAGTGGACAGAGATCCCTTGAGTACCTAAGGAAGCAGTCTTATTCCTATCATGTCACTTGTGTTTTTACAGGCAATTACATCACACTCTCTGGACTTTTACAGTTCTTATTCTTAACTTTCTGTGGACATTTTTTTTTTACCTTGCATTACTTTTTCTCCTTTTTCATAATTACCAAATGAATTCAATCAAGTCTTTATTGATGTTCAGGAAAAACAATAGTGTGAGGCAATGACATTTTTATTAATATAAACAATTTCTATACAAAAAGGATTCAGCTCTGTTAATAGGGAGGACCTATTCTGTAGCAGGGTTTCCTGTACATCTGTGCTAAAGTGGAACACATCTCATCCCAGTGAGGGAAGTGCAACATATGAGGCTATTAGAGAGAACCTATAATATGGAATAGAAAATATGTCCAGATGAGTGCATAAAAARCCCTTTATCACGCTAGAATTTGTGTTAAAGCAAACAATTTTATAACCTGGGCTGGCCTACCAGCATGAACACAATGAGAAGGCAGAGTAGTTTGTTGATGTCTTTATTATGCAGTATATACAACATGTGGTGGAGTTAGTTTGAAAAGTGCTAAAAGTRCATTTTTAACACTGTGACGTGATTTGTTTTAATGGAAAACACCCCAGGTGAGACAAACATAATAGTCTATAAAATCCACAAGGTTGTTAGAATAGTTTTGGTGAACTTTAATCAGTGTCTTGAAACTGTAATTCAACAGGATGTTTTTGTCTCATAAAATATTAGTAGCATTACACCTGAGATCTACTGTTTTAATCTCATGCTATTGTGACATGTCCCTTCTCTGTCTCCGAGACTGTGCAACATCAGTTAATCACTCTTCAGGTAGAAAGATTCAGAAGAGTTTTGTTAAAGTCAGTATTGAGCTGTGGTGATTCACACCTGCTGAAGATCTAGTTCAAGGTTCATAAAGCACATTGAAATAAGAGACAGCAGGTACCACAAAAATGCAAGGTATTCTATCAGTGAGATGGAAAAAAATTGTCTTCAATTTTTACAAATGGAAGACACAAAAGTCTGAAAGAAAATATTATGTACATCATAACTTCAATATGCAATGACTTCTGTTTGTCTGGTATCAGTTCTGTAATTTGTTATACATAGTAAATTATCCTGCTTAAATTTAATTTGATTCCTTCACCCCAGATTAACAATAGACAAACTAGTCCTCTTGGAATTACAGTTGCCAGATTTTGGGCACGAAGAGAGATTTTTAAAGTACTTTTGCCTCAGTCTATTAATGAAAGTATTTCAGTTTAAAAGTGAGAAACTGTCTGCAACGCTATTTGTAGTTTCAAAATGCTTGGTCAGAACATCCAGCTTTATCACACTTGRTTTTGCCAGGAAAAATGAACCTCATGTTGCAAATTGGATTGATCCCTCTACATGCTATCATGACACCAATCATTGAGAAGAAGAAGGTGTCTCAGTGACATGTGTTAAGTTCTGCCAGTCTTGAGACCTGGCTATTCTTTTTGATTTCACTCCAGCAAAGTACCTGGGAATTTAGTTTGGGAACCTTGGCCAGGGATCTTGGGACCCAAATCAGGAATGATGTCTATATAAACTGGCAGACAGTGAATGACTAATGTTGAGCATAAGTAATCCATGTTGTGAAACTTTAAGGTGCCATTAGTTTTGAAAAAGTACTTACTGTCAGTATTGCTGAAATACTAACTTTTTGAGGCATAGAGGTTTGTCCTTTTGAACATTCTTGAATAAAGCATAAGGTAATTCCTCTTGTAGGCATTATGCATGTGCATCCCACAGTGAAAAATGTGTGTCCTTGGGTCTGGTGGGACAAATTCTTCCCTCGGTTACCTGAGAGAAAATGCAGAGTAAAGTCATAGCTGTTGCTGATTTCTCCGCTACTTGGTGATGCAAATGAGGACTGAATTCATCCCCCTGCCTATATCTGTTATTTTGCATAGAAGTGCTCACTGTGCTGAAACATACTCACATTTGCAAGAATGTGTCTATGTAGTTTACATTTCCAATTTTAATTTTTGAGCCATGTGTAAGAGACTCCAGGGAACAGTGTGTACTGTCAGCAGAAGTTATCTTTTTGATGAATCAGGCACATTGTTTGTAACCCTGCATTTGATAGACATGTTGTAATAAGGTCCTGAACTGCTTACTGTGTCTTTATGTACCTTCCCCCTCAGCAGTTGTAACTATTGTGCTGCTTGACCTATATTAATGGTACTACAAACAACAAGTTTAACCATTAACTTGTGGGCCCTGTTTAAATGGATTTTGCCAAGAGATGAGAACTGAAGATTTAAGGAGGCAAAAATTAAAAAAAAGGCTACCCAATGTGATGTTTTTTAGTGCTTACTGATCTGATGTTCAGGGTGGGAAGGAGTTCATAGGCCCAGGAATAAAAGCTAACATCATATGATTATGGTCTGAACAACTAGTGCCATTCAAGGTATGGAAAAGCCTTCCTTAGATGTTTTGTTCATTAAATAACTTGTGACTTTTAACTATTTGGTTATTCCAATGAGGTTTGCTTGCTGTATTTTCTATGTCTATACACAATGGAGCAAGAAGAGGCTGAGAGGGTTACACCGAAGAGGGGTAAATATTGCCGGCTTGTGCTGCCTGGGAAAAGGAAAACTGGCTCTTGAGTAACGTGTGAGGAGACAGTGAAAGCCAGAAAGAGTCCTGGTGAAAGGAGCCAGTGTCAGAATAATGCTTTAGGTCTAGAAAGAGCTGAGCAATTTTGCTTGCTTTAGTTGGGCTGTATCTCAGGAGCTTAAGTTCTGTGTGCAGAACTTGAATTTTTGGACCGTTTAATGAAAGCCGAAGCTGATTTGTGATATATATGATTCCATCACCTCAGGAATAAGCAGCTGTAAGAGCTGATCCGTGATAAGTGCCTCATGTGTGCACAAAGCCAACAGCAAACCTGTGGTGGTTCAATATCTGATGTGATTTGATCATTCACGGAAAAGTGATTCTGTGTTTCTAAGTTTATTGACATCAGTGATCTTTGACTGAGGTCCTTAAAGGGTAGGCATGCAGAAGTTAAATTGGCGAATGAGGGGGTGGGAAGTGATATGCTCAGGGATGTCCTGTCAAAAGCTCAGTCTTCTGCGATAAAGCWGCCTCATCCTATGCAGCAGGCATTTAAATGTGCTACTGTTTCCATTTGGTGGTTATCTCTGTCTGCTGGGATTTCACCATTCTGGCTCCACAGGGCATGTGCAAGTGTCTTGTGCAATCCAAGTGTGTGTCCTGCTGGGCCCTGTGATTGACAGTGCCAAAAATGTGTACTTTAGCTAAAAGTAGCAGCTGATATTCACAGGTGCAAATGTCTATGGCTCATTGTCTGCACCTGAGCTGTTAGGYGTTGTTACAGCTGTGAAACCAGCAGCAGGTAACTCTAACCCTGGGTGTACAGTCTGAACAGAATCTGAGTGAAAGTCCCTCGCGTTGATTTGAGAGTCTGTTGCAGAAATGCAGAATTGCTTGTTTTAMTTAAGGTGCACCATAACGTGCAGTTAGAAACATAATTTAGAAATGTATGGTATTTGTGTGTGTGTGGTCCTTATTTCAATGTGGTCCAAGCAAGGTGAGCAGAATTGTATCTTCTTGTCACTGATATGTATTTTTGATTGAAACAGGTAAGCTGAAACAAATCCTTGTCAACCCTGATCATTAAGAGTTGTTAACTGAGATCTTTGGGCCTATATTTGACGATTGCAAACAGCTTGGTAARTATTTATTTAAATCACTAAAAACTTTATAATAGGAAGGGAAGCAGTGAACAAGACTGTCAAACATTTAGTGATGTTTAAGAGAAGTTAGGGAAGGAAGCCCATGATTTTAGCCACCAGACTTCTCTAACCAGGGACTTCCTTGTCTTTTTTGGATTCCTAAAGACAAAGAGGCACAAAGTCACCCTTACAAGGAAGCGATCTCAATTAAAGTCAAAGGGAAAAATCCCAGAAATATTGGGGAAAGCTTACTGTGAGCAAACAAAAATGCAGCTGTGCCAACAGAATTTTTCTTGCCTCTAAGTTTCTGTAATTGCACTTTTCCCTGATGCCAGTGTTTCCCAAGGTTTCTATACAAGTAAGTTAAACTGTAAAGGTCTGTGTACGTGTGATTTCTGAGGGTTATTTCTGCTTGCAATAGTTATTCCTGAAATTGTACTGGAATAAGTTTAGCTGATGACAATCTCTTTTCAAGTTTATCCATATGTTTAGTGGCATTAATTTCTTTTATCTGGATTAGCAGGCACAGTTTTGCTTCACCTAGAGCAAATGTAGGAGCAGGGCAGGTCCCCATGGCTGCTCTTCTCTTGTTTTGTCTGTCTATCCCTTCAACTCGGAATGAGGTCACAGCACGGTGATTTTGTTCTGAACATTAACTTTTGTTCTAGCAGCTGTGCTGGCTGGCACCCATGCAAGGAAATTTAGCATTTCCCACTGTATTGGTGCAACAGTATGATTTTTATTTTGCTCTGAGTCTAATGGGCACGTTCCGGCTCGTAATCATGAGAGGGCCTGGCAGATGAGCTTTTGAGATGCTTCTGAACAACTCTGGTGAGGAGCTCCCTTCAGTTTTGTATGTTTAAACTAGCTTGCAAGTCTTTAGATTTTTCTCCTGATAACTCTAGATGGGAAGGTTTGTTTACTTACCAGTTTAAAGCACCTTGTATAGGTTCACATGTTAGCCTGATGGGAAGGAAGGGAAAAATCTGGAGTTTAATAAACTGGCTGCTTTTTGCCAGTTTTCAGGTCTGAGGGGGAAAAAAGAGAAATTTAGTCACAGAATGTGACCTGTGCAAATACAGGCAAGACAGGTTAAAATAAAGCAGCAGTTTTAGCTTGATGGCTTGTTATAGCTTGCAAAACAGTTGCCTGCCAAGAAGAGTACTCTGTGACTGAGTGACAATAAACTGACACAACAGTGTCATGCAATTCAGTTACTTTTTGCTCATTTAGTCAGTCTCTACCTTGTATTAACTCAGTCCCTCTATCCTTCAGCAGCTGTCACGACAAGACTGCATCTTTTAATATCTTGATACTTTCTGTGCTAAAAGGTTAGTGTGAGCTGCTTGAGAGAATTTTGTCTTGTATCAGAGCTATAAACCTTATCTCAGTAAATAGAATAAAGCTGGCTAATGATCACCGACTCCTTCAGGGTATAGGCTTGAAAAGGTAGTAATTTCTTTTGACAATGCAGAAGCTTCATCGAGAAAATAGTCTTCATTACATATCAGTAAAGATAAGCAGCATTTTTCTGGCTATATTTTCCCCTAAAGAATACAAGTATGGTGTGTGTAGCTCGCTTGATGGCTACATATGTTTCTCAGAATTTGTATCTCAAGTCCATGCTCTTGTTACACAGAACTCATGYTGGAAGTCAGTGGAAGTTTTGCATTTCTTAGGATTGTGTGATTTTATTTACATATATGTGTGTGTATATGTATATATTATTTTATTGCAGACATCTCAGAGACAAACAAGTTATTTCCATTTCTCCCTGATGGTTCTAATAAGTTTGATTATGTGGCTCTTCTGAAATGGAGGGTTGCCAGCTGGAGGCAGCCGTATGTATATACAAGATTGCAGCTGGGAGGGCAATCAAAATTCCTTAAAAGCAACTAGATGGTGCTTGCACTTATTGCAAATTGTGTAAGGTAAAGCTCAGGAGCAGGGAAATGTGTTGTGGAATGGCAGAAAAAGGATCATCATGTTTGCAAACATCTTCATTTAAAGTAAATAGTAGGACAAAGTGAGCATTATGTTGAGATCTCATGAGACACCTCGGGATCTCCATGTGCATGTTAAGCACAATTAGATAGAAAAAGCCATGCAGGACCAGAGTGTCTCAATTTGTACCCAAAAGACTGAGGCATAATGTGCCATATTGAGTGAAAACTGGGGCTTTCTCTAGCTCTGTGTATTTGGACTTCTAATGACATTTGAATTGACACACAGAAGSAGATTTTTTGGCCCAAGAAGCTTTTCTTTCTCAGTCTCACTTAATTGCTTTAGCTCTGGATTTCTTGGTGCTTGCTTTCCCTCTTTTATCACTTGCTCCATCAGAGTATCTTTTTATATAAGTTTCAGCTATGCTATTCATTTCATTGACCTTATTTGGAGTTATTCCAAAGGATGCAATGGTTTCTAAATGAAATAGTTCTGCTTAATTTCTTTCTTTGTGCTCATATCTGTTACCTTATGAACTCTACAGTACTACACGCAGGTTATCAAAAGTTGTTCTATTAAATTATGCATTAACCAGCAGTATATGTTTACACTGTGCATGTTTAATGACATATTTTTACAAATATTGCACAGTATAAGTACAGCAGCTTAGTAAAAAGTATATTGTTAGGAGGTAAAAAACGGAACGAATCAGGGTTTGAAACTCTGTGTAAAATGAGAAGTTTGGATAGAAAAGTTTTGGGAGTTTACAGACTATAAAATGTACCCTGTTCAAACTGTTTCCCCCTGTCTTTATGTGGGAAAACACCTTGAGCTGAGGAGCTTTACCAGTGTGAGGATTGTAGGGCTGAAGCTCAGTTGCAGCACTATAGAATTTCAGCTGCACCAAATTATGAATTTTGGAATGATTTAAACATTTTTATAACTGTTGATATTTGAAGACTGTTTTAGTGCTTTTYTTACAAAGCAAGCACCTCTCTCAGCATCACAATAAAGGAGTGCTGAAAGCATATGATGACTCTTATATGACTGAATGCTGCAAACCTCTAAAAAATATAATTCAACTGTTCTTGATAGCAGATTCATTAGGAGGTTCATAAGAGAATAATGCATTTATTTGCAAGCTGCATGCTAAAATAGAGATGTATGTCTGCCTCTGCTGTCCTCTCTGTTGGTTTTGGCTGTATAGAACTACCATCCAGGCATCCGAGTCAATCTGTCCCTGTTCTGATAGCTATTAGTTTTAAGGTGAATATTAGTATTTTCTCTGAGGTTTTTGTGATCTTAGGACACAAAGGTAAAAGCAAGGGCTATATTGCTGCAGATTTTGGCTAGGGCTAGGTACAAAGTGATTAAGTAATTTACCAAGACCATATGAGATGGGAAGCTGACAGTTCTTTTGATTATGGTCCTATGTCTTCATCTGGAAACCATAATGAATGTGAGACATAAAAGAACTTTTACTTCAGATCATTATCTTCACAGCAAATGGCACACTGCTTCGTAGCTCAGCTCTTTCTTTGCCTTTTAAATATGATTCTTGCAAGACGGCATAATTTTTGTCACTAGCATTGTTTTTTGTCACAGTTGGTCTACCAGGTAAATTTTATCCAAAATTCCTATTCTTGGCCATCCACTGGCTTGCTTCCTGGCCATTCCTGTATTCCTATTCCTCATAACAACATTGCAAGACTTTATACTTTGAGGGCAAAGATAAGAAATTAAATCCTGTTAGTGTGTTAGATACACTATACTCAGAGGACATTGGTTGATTCTGCACTAGAGTAGTGGGGATCCTGAATGTCTCTTCCCTATATATTGGCAAATATGTATATGTTGGTAGGCTCTGGTCAGGCTTCTCTGGTCCAGGGCTGCTCGTGACTCTGTCCTTGAGCTGGCAGCTGTGGTAACTCTCTTCCACCCATGCTCATGAAAGGTCAGTGTAGTGTTCCTCAGCAGGTAATGTGGGAAGCAGGCACTAAACCTCATGCAGTTATGCTTTAGTACTCTTTTCCTGCCTTATTCTAGTCAAATTGAGTTTTCCATTTGGGGAACTGTAGCTGGACCAAATTTTTGGGGACTGAGGATTTGGGTTTTACTCACATCCAGAAGAGGTTTTAATTTCTTTGACATTGCATGGGACTAGCATCCTGAGACCCTTGTGTTATCCAAAACCATTGGAAAAAATCTTCCTGGAGATACAGGAGAATTAGAAATACAAATTTTACTGAAAAATAATTCCAAATTTCCCCAACGGTCCAGATATTTSGGATGTGATAGAAATGCCCATAAAGCTGACTTGTTTTCTGGCAAATATTTTTTCACTACTTCCTCCCAAAAGTCTCTTCCTCACAGTCAGGCCAGCTACTCTTTCTGAACCTCACTTAAAAAAAAGTGACATCTCTTATTAAGAACGACTTACTGGTGCTTTTAATAATGTTTTTAATGTTTTATTCTTTGGGGAGTAGCCTGGACATGTGTATAATGAAATGAGCCAAATGGCTCTTCACAACAGCTGTGGTAAATGTACAAGTGATTTTGCTGCTCTGAAAACAGGAAAAAAACCTCTTGTGTTGCATCATTCTGGCTGGGAAGTGCTCAAAGTTATTGTGACAGGACTGTATTTTGAGCAATTGTTGGTGATTTGTTTTTTAGCACACAAAGAAAGTAATAAATCTGTCACCCTGAAAAATCAGGTTGTGACCTAAAGGAAGGAGAAAATTGTGGCTTTAGGTAAAAAAGAGTGACCTGTCTATGAGGGTCATTTATCATTATAACAAAATTGCTGGTGCTCTCCTAGCTGACCAGGAAGAAAGGCTGTGGTAAGCAGAATTGAGGGATGCAAGCATCCGAATATTTTTAACTGATCAATATTTTCAGGATTTACAAGTGGCCAAAAACCTGTCAGCATGCAGAGTAAGTTCACTGTGCATCTGTTCTAAGAAAGAAAACAAGGGAGAAAGCCAAAATAAACTCTATTAAAAATTAAATACATTTTAGATTTGTTTGTAAATAGTTCAATTCACAACTGTATCTTCRTACAGATGCCCTTAGCAGCCTGTATGCCCTTAGCAGCAGGTCTTGTACAGGGATAGAGAAAATGGGTATGAAATTTGACTCTAAGAAGGTTGAAAGCAATAAATAAGCAACAACATAAATTCAAGGTGGGGTTAACAGCACTTTCTAGTGCTGCATGTGGCATGTGCAAAGTGTCTCAGGACTCACTTGGGAYATGTGGTTTGATTATTTGAAAGTAACAGGATGAAAGTGGTTTTGGTTAAAAAAGAAACAATCCCCAAACTTTTATTCTTAGCCCACCGTCATTTATTCTGCATTATCCTGTATGTAAATAGATTTGCATTTATCTTATTAATAAAAAAGGCAGAGCAAGTTGTGTGCCACAACTGAGGTTGGCAGAGATTGGATCCATTGCAAAGGATATGCTCAATGAGTTCAAGTGTGACTTGCATGGAATAACAGCTGAACATGTTTTGAAATACAAGATTGACGATAATAATTTTTTTTATATAATTATTCTAAAGTATCAAACCTCTCTCAAAATTTAAAATACTTCTGCTTAATTCTGGAAAATATTTTCCCGCTGCTCAGTCTGTCTTAGTTGCTAATTTTCACTTTAATCTGTTTTTAGAGAGCTCACAAAGGCGTAACGAGAGTGCGAGCAGAAAAACCCAACGCAATTTCTTGTACAGTAATTTTGGTGCCAATTGTTGCTAATTTCCACTGATTGCCTTAGTGCAGGAGTGTTTTATCAGACAGAACATCCAATTCTAACATGTTTAGAAAAGCATTTATGATTCAGGTTATCACCTATCGTTTGGCATTACCAGCATTATACTGTATTAGGAATGCTTAACAAACCTATTTTAATACAATTTATGAGGGCATTTCAGTCTATCAAGGCTGGTGAAGTACTGTACACTTTAATGGCRTTATAAAAGCATGAAGATAAAAATCATGTAGAGGTTAAAATAGGAATTTAAAGTACGTACTTTTTTTAAATGCAGATTGATAGTACTACTACATTTATTGTGGCTTTACTAAGGAAATTACTTTAGCATAATTTTTTAATTTTTTAAATATAAATTCCACTGATTGATTCAGAGTTGACTACAGGGCAGTGCTGAACTCTGGTGTAATTCTGCACCAAAGTGGCTTGTCACCTTACCACTGTGAGGAGCAGGTTGGACTATAGGCACTTAACTGAAGTTTCACAACTTCATGACTGATGTTTTCATGCTCTAGAAAGATTAGGCTCTTTTTTTAATAGTCCTTCCAATCTGAGGAGTCAACAAAAGAAAAAAGGTGTCCTAAACTTCCATGAGATAGCATGAAATGCTTTCATGAGACATCTTTCATGAGATAGATTTTCATCTCACTCTTTCCTGAGAACATTGAAAGTGATTTTTATCCTGATAGTATAATTTTTTTATCCTCTGCTTCTAATTTAAAAAGGAAATGTAGAAGTTCTGTCACCAGTGTATCTCAAATGTATTTTATTCAAATTTGGCTTCAAAATTTGGTGCAAAATTTTGTGTGTGTGTACTCAGAAATGTTTTTTATTGTATTTGATACATACCCATAAAATAAACTAGATTACTCTCCATGTCACATTTGCATTCAGTGAAAAACTGAACTTGCTCTTTTCTGTCTGAGACTCAGCCTCAGGAATAAAAAACATATGCCTAGCAATAAGTTATTGACTGAGCTCAGATCACCAGAAAAACTTTTGCCTATTATTTTCAATTACTATATTACATATTGTGGTTTGGGGTTTTTGCTTCCATTAAGTGTATATTTACAAGGTCCTGTAGTGATAGGACAAAGGGGAATGAGAGTATTCACAACTCTGATGTATAGTCCAGGCTCAGAACTATTTGGACCTTAAGTTATTATCAAATATGTGGATAATCCTTCCTTTCCAAWGTATATAGGTTGATACTATTAAGTATCTATGAAACTTCCAGTCAGAGACTTTCAGTTAAGCAGATAAAATGTCCTGTTAGTACAGAAACCATATAATGTCTGTAACACCTACTGTTTTGTTTTGCTCCTATTTATTAATCAAATTCTAAATTGCAATGCATTTTCCTTGCATCTCTTTTTGTTCCTGGTAGGAGTCATAGATGTTGCTAGTGACTCCATTTTTATCCAATTGTTTCTGAAGAACTTCCTGATTCAGAGGTGAAGTGTTATTAGGACAAAGGTGGCAGGTTTTGTCTGGCCAACTTTTCTTGCTGTTTTTAGAAATAAATATGCTTGTATTGGGTACCATAGGTTGGTACTTAGACGAGGCTGGGGCAAGCAGCTAATCAATCTTATCTGGATAATAGACATCAGTGATATTGCTTTGCAAGGTTTACCCTCTTTGATTTATACTAGGGGATTGTTTTTTATGGGAGTTTTAGAATRTTTGTCTCTGAATAATGTTTTCACGACCAAGCCACAAACACAAAGCCAATATTTCTTTTAAGGCTGTCGATCACCAGTTTGATTAAATTTGTACATGTTTTGAGAGCATTCAGACTGGGTGCCATGAAGTGTGATCAACCGAAGATGCTTCTAAACAATAGTGGTACTCAACAGCCTGAATTGCTATTGACCATCCCCTTGTAGAGTCATTTACAACAGGAGGATGTGAAAATACAACTAAGTCAAAATGACAGCATTTAATAGGCAGCCTGTAGTCCCCTTATGTTGGCTTAAAGCTCTGCATAAACTTAAGCACAGTGGAGTTTTGAGCCATTGTCCATTAAGTATCAAGAAATATTCAGCTAAAATACTTTAACCTGCTTTACTGCTTCTGAAGTGTTTAAAATCTTTATTATAACTCARTGCAAAGAAATAGCAGATATTACTATGCTTATGAGCACCTCATTATTTCATCTAGTTTTGGGTTCCCCTCAGTACAGGAAGGAACGGATTGAACTGGGTTAAGTTCAGTGGAGGCCATCAAGCTCCTTGGGGCATGGAGCAGTGGCCCTGTGAATAAAGGCTGAATATCCAGGACTTGCTCAGCCTGGAGAGAAGGGAGGATGGGAGCAGGGGACCCAGGCTCTCACTGAAGTACCTGGCAAGAAAACAAAAGACTGGTCATAAATTGAATCTGGAGAGTTTTGGTGTGGGGGAAAAAGAAGTCACTAGGAGTGTAATAAAGCAGTGGAACAAGTGCAATCAGTCCTGGCAGTTTTCTGTAACTGGTAAAGCCCTGAGAAACCTGGTCTGGATTCAGTGCTGAAGCTGCTTTGAGTGGGAGGCTGGACAGGGATGCTCTGAGATTGTTTCCAGTTGGAATGATTTTGTATTTTAATCTTTTCCTCACAGGATTAGGTGTTGAGACTTTTGGAGTGGTCCAGGGGATTTGGATCCTCCGGAGGACTTTTTGGGTGCATGCAAAAGGGTTTGAAGCCTAACTCTACTGTCTTGCCAGAGGCAAATGGGTATAGAGGGGGCTGCACCCTTGGGAATTTGTTATTCTCTCTACCTTCATTTTTCTGAAAGGTTTTAGTGATTCTAGTGAAGTCACTGAAATATGCACAGAACAAGTGCTCTGCCATTTGATGGCAGTGTAGAATGTTAAGTCACCAGTGAGGCAATTGCAGTGAAAGCTGTCAAAATCTGCTGGGGAGGTGATAAGGGCAAAATGTATTTGGGCACAAGGAAGATGTGATCAAGCTCTCTGTAAATACACTGTCTGAGACTTGACTACACCGATAAGATAAAACTAAGACATTACAAGTGAAGAGACTTAGCCTTTAGCTTACAGTCAAAATTAAATGCTGTTTTAACTGTAACCTTGAGGAAAACTACAGTGTAAAGTGACAAGAACTACATGTTCCTCCATGCTATGCAGAGGAGGCATCCCAATAAACAAATCTTATCTCTGTTTGTAAACTAGTGTTTTGTCTTCAATCTACCAGTGGACAAACTATTCTGATGCCTTTTTGTTGTTTGCTTTGGTCACTCTGATCTTCATGTACTAGTGCTTGATTCAGCTCCAAAGCAGCCTTCCTAACCAAGACATTCTTATTAGAAGCCAACATATTTCTGATATTTTGTTAAGAAAGACTGATAATATTCAGCAAGATAGATTGCAGCTTTACAGTGCCTGACTGTGTTCAAACACATTTGCAGCAGAGTATGACTGGTTGGGGTAGTGGAGAGGGACAGCATCCTCACTCCCCAAAGACGAGTCTATCAGAAATGCCACACACTTCCTCTGAAAAACATTTGCATTTTAACACATGAGCTAGTATTTCCTCCTGCTGTCCCAGACTGTGTATCCCTGTGCTTAGGACTCCAAAGAGCAAGACCTATATCGGGATAGAGCTTTCTAAACAAGATAGCCTTGGGTTGTAAAAATGCTTGTTCTAATTTTCCATCTTTCCCTCATTTGTTTGTTGTGCCACATGGATGGGAGGTTATACGGAAAGTAACTAGAGGAGTCTTATTTTSGGGCTATGTAAATAAATGCAATAACTACTCAACAATAAAGGACTACAAGGAACAATGCTGGCAATGCTACCTTTAGTACCTGAATTTCAGCAGCTCTGCACTTGGATGTGACACAGATACAACAATCACCAGGAAGGGTGTGGAGATATTTGCTGTATGGGTTCTTGGTATGATGGAACRTGCCTATTCAGGATGGCAGCAAAATTTTAACCAGAATAGTATGGTAAACCTCAAGTATCTAGCTGAGGGATCAGTTGTTCAAGAACAGGTATGTTTCCAACCTTGCTTCCTAGCACATGGTGCTCTCATTGAAGGCTCAGCTTTCACTATTCAAATCACTGTTTCATTTCGCACCTCTTTAGCTGTGRATGCTACTAATTCATGGGGTTTAGTTTCCTTAACGGAAGTCTGTAGTTTATGGATTACTTTTGTTGTCATACCTCATAGCATCTCTGGTTTGAGAGAGGATGCAAGCAGAAGTGGCTTGGTGATCTAGTGGTTTTTAGCTGCACATGAATTTTGGACCATGTTGCAGAGCATATACAGGTGACTGTGGTGGGCTGGGGCAAACTAAATGAACAGAAAATGGATCTCAACATGTAAGCACCCACTGAGCTCAAGCAGGGCTCATCACTCACAAAAACAATATTAACAGGAATTTCTTGTGACATACACTTAAAAAGATACTTTTTATGTAGTTATTACTGTGAACTCTGAGTCATGTATTTTTTTGTCAACCTTCCTTTATGGCTTGCTTAGTACAATAGTGAGCCATATAATGTCAAAGGGCCTGGCAAATTATTAATGAAATACACTTTACCTGGTCAGCTATAAAGTGTGTGATTTTTGTGTTTAAATAGTCTCCCTCTTTATGGAGGTGTATGTGTGCAAATAGCATCCTTATAACAGGGTTTTGTTCCAACAGAGAGGTTTATGAGCAGTTGGATAAGGTACCAACTTAGACAGTGGTAGCAATTCAGAAGTCGTCGGCTGACAGGTGTGGAATATAATGGATGTTGAAATACAGCAATAGAAGCCGTAATTGTGTTCTTAAGCCATCCTAGAGCTTTATGAACAAAAAGCAGATGAGTTTCCATCACAGATAGTTTGCTATACTGCCGTTCTACTTTGCGGAAAACACTTCTGAGTAGATCAGAACCAACATTTTCGTGGCTAACTCATCTTAATGAACTATTAACTAAATTATCTACCCACAATAATTTACAGCTTAACACCATTCCATATACTAAGAAGCAAGTATTCCTCAGGGGAAAGAATACTAAACCTGGCTACAAAACTTCCAATGTCATTGTTGCTGCTGCAATGACAATGGCATTAATGTGATGACATTGTCTTTGAGTTTATCTCAAAAAAGCGTTGGAGTACAAATGCTGCTGAATATTCTGTTATTTGTTTTTTGTGGTACTTTAGGTGCCAAATATCTCATTATTGGAGTGACAAGATGTTGAGCATCTTCAGGAGCTGTAGTTTGTTGCACAAAAGACTTGATTCATAGAACTATTTACTGGGCTTTTATATGTGCTGTAGAATAAATGTATAAAGCAAATGCAGAAACCTGCATTTATACCAATGAAAAATTAAGAATGAGATCTAAACAAGCGTGTAAAAATGAACTAGGCACTTCTTTCTATGAGCAACTCTGTTGTAGAGGAAAGCAGTGATATGGACAATATAGTCCTCACAGACAGTAATAAACAAGTAATCCRAAAGAGGGGTTAATTTAAAGCATTTGCTATGTTTTGTTTTTAAAACAAATGTATTCAACTCTTCTAGCATCTGGGAAGACCACATTACACTTGAATGCTTGCTTGCTACTCTGTGTGTGACTATCAAAGGTAAAATAAACCTTATCAATAAAAACCTCTCCCCCTGCAACTTCCAGCCTTAGGAAATTCAAATTTTCATGTCAAATCATATAAATGTATCAGGTAAGTTTTAAGGTAGAGTTGAGACTCATTAATGAATAGCTGAAAATTTTAACTTGTAAACCTACGATGTTAGGAGTTACCATTTATTCAAAATGAGGAGGAACTATTTGTTATGGCTGAATTAAGTTAGAAAAATAACTTTGCTTGATTGATGTTTATGCTAAGTCAAGTGTAACAGGAACAGTTATCATACTGAGTCCCCATGTTACTGTCATGTCACATGCTCCAGTGTAATAGGGTGCGAAGTGTTTCAATGACTTGTCTAGGATGGTAAAGTGACCCTCTGGCACAGCCAAAATACTCCTCAAGTACTGGTTCCTGATCCTGTGACCTACTCCCGGGAACATTTCTGCTGTAGTTTCAATAAACAAATGTAATGCCTTTATGAAACACAGAAGATGTACAGTCTTTTAACAACATATATAAAGACAAAAAAATGTCATTGCCAGGTGGTGTCTCTACTATACCCATTTTTAGCCCCATTTCCAAGTTCATTTTGGCACAAGTCTGTTAGCCTATACTGATAGCATTTGGCTCACTTCGGATATTTGTGGAAAATTTTTCAGACAGGGAGTCTTCTGTATCCAGTGCAATTTACTGAGAGGGAATGCTGACTGAGACAAAAGTGATGTGATGCCCCAGCACATAGTCTGTGGTGCAAACTTCTGGACCAAACTGAATATAATCGTATGGAACTGAATGACCCTTGTGTGGTATCTGAGCTCTGTCGCAGATCTGGAGCTGGCCTTTAAAATAAGATTTAAGATAGATCTCCAGCATTCAAGATAACAGACTATGTTGAGGCAATGAAGCCTATAGTGTTGACTAACAAAGATAACTGTGGGTAACAAACCACCAAGTAAGAAGAAAAGTACAAAATTAAATTCACCTGTGTAAATAGATTTATTCATATATATTTKTGTGTATTAATGCACAGAATATTTGAAACAGTTTTTTTTTGGGATTGGTTGGTTTGGTTGGTTTTTTGTTGTTGTTTGTGGGGTTTTTAGCAATATGAGCATTAGAGAGTTTTGAGGAGGGAGAGAAAAGACACTCCAGAGGAACTACTAAGAAAAAGAATAACTCAGAGTATCCTAGACACTTTGCTTGTCATGGACCACTGTCCTATTTGGCTTTTCCATGTATATTACTGCCGTGTTGAATACCAACTTGAAAAAGACAGATCTGAGAGTAGACACGTGTGAGGTTAGATGCCAGCTGCATACCAGACACTTAAGACATGAAAGAAAATTCCTGACTCAGACAATGCTTTTAAAGCTGCTGAGATAAGAAACTGAAATTCCTAAAATGCAGGATGTCCTGCTGCAGGAGGGGCCATTAAGAAGGAAGTGGAAGGAAGCTGGGCAATCCCAAAGAGAACCATTCACACAAACTTATTTTCAAGACCAAATCCAAAACCCAGCCATGGAAGTAAACTTATATAAGAGAAACAATTGCAGCAAATGAACTCTCTGCCACCTGTTGTCTTAAAGRGATATGGCCAGTGTTGGCAGTTTTAATGAAGGAGCTGAACTTGTTCTGAGACACTTGATAAGTTGTAATAAAATGAAGGCCTGTGATTTATCTCCTCAAACTGATAGGAAAATAGTAGATCTCTTCTGATATATTTTGATGAGGCTTGCTAGAGTTGGTAAGTACGCAGTAACTTTAGCTATACAAAACAGTCTATAAAGAACCTTAGGACCTTTCCTAATCCCTCTTTAACTCATTCAGTAAGTCTTTGAAATGTGCCTGAGGTAAATTCTTACCATTCAGGAATTTGTTTTTACTTATTATTAAGGTGTTTACTTGTTTCATTTTCCCTAATTGTCTTATAGCCATGGAACTTTGCAAAGAGAATTTTATAAACAAAAATTTTCTGCTAAATAAAAACAATAAATCCAAATGCCTAACAGTACGTTTGTTCTGTACGTGTTTGTATATATTTGAAAATGCATTTAATAGGTATAAAGTTCAGTATTCATTTGTGTAAACATACATGTATATATAAGTATATGAAAATATATGTATTTAAAATGTAAAAATGCTATAGCTACTTTCTCTTGTTAGTAGTCTTTTGAAAGAAAAGAGGTGTGGAAACAATTAAGGGATCCATCCAATAAAATTTAATTATTTCATTTAGTTGGGTGGAGATTGTTGCAAGAAATAACACAGGAGAACACACCTGACAATAGAAAACAATATCAGAAAACTGCAGTTTGATKTGGAACACGGAACCAATTTGTTTTAGTTCATTAAGATACATAGAAAAATGTGAGAGAGTATTTTTTTGGATTTTTTTTGATTCTGATTAATTTTCATGCATTTTAAGTGTTCTCTCCCATTACACTTTTAATTATGCTGGAGAAATGTGCAATGTAGATTTTTTCTTCTCAGATGAAGTGTAATATTATGGAAAAATATTAAACTAAAGAAAAAAATAATCCTGGAACATTCCCACTGGTATCCACCAATGTGGATCAAATATCAAATGGATGTACATGACAATTAATTCAGGCTTTGCCTTAGAGAAGCACAGAACAGGATGCCAAAGTTCCTATCCTATGATGCAATAAATTCTTTTTATTAGCAGAGCTTCAGTTTTCAGTTAAAAACAACCTAAACTTGTTCTATATACTTTATTCTCTTTGTGATGTGACTGAGTGCTCCTTCACAGAGCAACTGATACAACTCTTCCCAGACACTTCTTACAAGAGAACTGTTAGCAAAAACTGACTGGAAATTCAAATACTTTGAGTGCAGTTAAGATTGATTTATACTTGTAAGAAAATATTTCAAACTATCCTATTGCTGGTTACATTTTTTCCTATGTATTCTACACACACGGAAAAGTAATATAATCTGTGGAACATCAATCATTCAATAGTCTCTGTTTCTTCTGTGAATGCTACTTCTCATTTTAGATTTTTCCATGCAACTGCACTTTAGGCAGATAATAGTGTTTAATGCATTTGCCCATTAAGCCAGAAGTAGCAATAATTCTGCAGCTGTATTCCCTCAACATATGGAATATTCTACCGTGTTTTGAAAAGTGTAATGCACATCTGTGGCATACAAAGGCATATTCTTTAAGCAGATWAATGTTTTGGAGTATCAGGAGACTTGGGCTAATCAGGTTAAATGTCAAATTGTTGCCCATTAGGGGCAAAATGAAGTATGGACACTTAAAAAATTGAACTGKCTGTATAGGTCTAAGAAATTATTAGGGATTAACTACCTGACATGAGAGACAAGAGCTGATGGCATAACTTGGGTTCTGCTAAGGTTTGTTTTGCTGGTACTGTAAAAGAGTTTGTTAATGACCACAAAATTTCTGTGTGATTCTCACTTTGGAAAATATACAAAGTTAGTGTGTTTATACCACTAAAACAATCACACACGGTTGTTTTCCTGATTTGCCTTGAGACTACGAAAGATGAGAATTCAACCCTAAACTCTGACAGCTCTTCAAAATGTGCTTATGTAGTCTACATGAACATGCTATGTTTCATTTTAATGCAATTCTTGGTTGTTTTTTTTTTCCAGTTCAACTTCACTAAAACCCGTGGCTTTTCATCACTTAAACATCATCTCTTCTATTTAGAAATGTGTTCTATTTGGACTGTCCTGGCAGCAGTTTGGGATAATACTTGCCTAACAAGGAAGTCTAGCTTTAGGTCATCCTTTTTCCTATGTCTACTTTACTTATGTTGTGATATGGTTTCTAACAAGAAAGGTTACCTTTATCGATGTCTCTGTAGCGACTGATACAGCAAAATACCTAAGCTTGTGCTGAACCTTAAAAGTCACAAGAAGTCCTAAGTACAAGGAGCCTATGCTTTAAATTCATAACAATTAAAATCAATCAAAACATTATGCCAGTGTAATGCCTTGGCACTATTGTTTTGGCATGACTTCAACTTCACTATGTTTTGCTTGCCCTATGGTCTTTATTTGGGTAAAAGATTAATTTTGTCTGACAACTCACAGAGCATTTTTTCACGGAGCATTTGTGGAAAACTCACAGGTTTTCCACAGTCCTCCATGTAAGAGCTGAATGCCTCCACCAGTGAGCAAAACCACACAGGTATTGGTAGTGTGGGGACTGCCTGACAGCGATATATGATGAAAAAGCTCGTCTGCATGTTCTGTGTATCCCATGTGAGCTCTGAAGGAGAAAAAAAACATTTTCCTTACAAGACAGTGTGACTATTTTTCCTGTAGGGCCAGTAAGTCGCCACAGGACTGATGGCTTTCTTTCCTTCTTTCCTGTTTCAGATCAGCTTCTTTACCCCTTCTCATCAGGCCAGCGTCAGGGAAGACTGCATGTCACAGACTGATGTGTCATTGCTTGGTCAGGTCTGTGTTCTACCTCCCACATTTTTCAAATGCCAAACACATCAGCGTGCTTTTCTTCACTGTTCCTGGTGGGTTGTGGTTTTCTCCTCCACCTCCCCCAGAATGAGTAGCTGATACAGGAGCTGTTGGCAATTATTGGATCAGTCTTCAATCCGGACCAGTGCCTCTCAGGCTGTGGTCAATACCTGCTGCTCCCCAAAGGAGTGCAGGAAACTCTACCTTGGCTAGTTAGTGGTTTCTGCTCCTTAGGGTAAAGATTTTTCCTGAGGGCCACTGGGGATTTACATACACTGCTGGCCAAGAGGGTGACTCCATCTGTCACATTAGAATATTCTGCGCTCTGGTGTGCTAGAGATGAAAAATATATACTGATATTACATGATTAGTATACAGCAGGAGAAGCTAGGAATTATTTTACTGCCCAAGGGCAGCTGAGCATTGCAGTGTCATTACTGAGCTATACTAAACATTTTCTCAACTGAATATGATCCCTGGGAGCATCATCAGGATTATAATGGTTTTCTAAAGTTATACAATACATTTTTGGGGGGTACAAGAGGGGGGGAAGCCATGGGAAAACATTACTAAGGCTTGCTTGGGTGTAGGTGTTTCTTACAGACCTGTCAGCTGGTCTCTGAGAGTGCTCTCGTGTAACACTGCTGGAGAAAACCACTTCTAAGTGGACAAGTCTCAAATATTTTAAACCTCAAACTATTGCCAGCTCTTTTCTGCATGTCTTTGGACATGTTCATAAATCTATCTATTACTCTGGTTTATTCAGTGCACGAATTTCACTATAACTTTCTTCTTCGCTAGCTCAGCTTCACACCCATGTGGCTGTACTTGGCAGCCAAGCTGTGCAGTGCGCAGGCATTTTATAAATTGACCAATAATCCAAAAGCAATAATAAAATGAATGAAAGAATGAGCTCAGGAGAGCTTTTTTCCTAGAAACAGGAGGTCGAATGTGATATTAGTACAGAAACAGGTMGCAGCTTTGCCTACATTTCTCTGCTGGAAGCTGGATGTGTGGGGCTCAGCTTGCACACATCGAGGCTGTACAGCTGTGAGGAGCCTTACTGCAGGCTTGATTCAGCTTCCTTGGGAGGCACATGGCATTTCAGAGTATGGGGGGAGATGAGAAGTTGTAGTGCCTCTGTAAGCATACTATGACTTCTGCTGTTTTATCTGTATTGTTGAAACCCTTTGTGAAGTAAAACAACTTACGTGACAGACTTGAGGGGAATCTAATCAACTAATTAAATCATCGTATGTCCTTCCTGTCAAGCAGCTATGGGACACCGAGAATTTTTTTTCCTGAAATAAACCACTAAATCCATTTTACAACATTTTGTGTTTTCTGATGCATATGTATTGGAGAGAGAATTTTAAAAGGAAAATCAATGTGAACTTTGGTGCTAAATTTAATGAGTACTTGTTTTCATTCCAAMTTCTTATAATTGCTATTACCTAACAATTTTGTTTTATGTTTATATGTGCTGATGTGCTCAAAAGTAGATGCTTATGCTGCCACCTGCATACAATAATCAGCTTGTGCAACCTCAGGGATGAACTCTGGTGGTGGTGTAAGCAGCACTACTTCACGCAGGACCTGTGCTGAAGCATAATCTCCTGTGCCTTGATATAAGTAGATCTGATGTATAGGTATTGAGAGACGTACAAGGCATGGGCCAAACCCTGGTGGGAAATCACCTCTGCTTGGGAGAGCTCAGGGGTTAGAAAGTTAGGCCAAGGGTGAGGTGGTAAATAGAGGCAAATGCTCCAAATCTGTAATGCAGCAGAAGAGCAGCAGAGGCTTCCTGACACCAGTCTAGTGCCACTTTGGTCTTCTGCTGCCTCCTCACTGCTGGGCTGGGTGCTGGCCTTGTGCTTTACAGTCACCTGGCAGCAAAGAGGGGATGTTTTCCTTTAGGACAGGGAAATCTGCCTCAGTTGCAGAATAAGGAGCTTCCAGCAGGTCAGGGAGCATATTAATGCTTCAGTGTTGTGTACGAGAAGCAGAAGACAACCTATGTTTAATGAAAGACCACTGCTAGTCCCATGTGAATGATTGCTGGATAAGGAAAAACACAGTGCAGAGAACCATAATGTTACTAGAAGCTATTCGGTGCAGCACAGYACATGGCCATAAATTTCAGATGAAGGTTATAACAGTTTTCTCCTCAACAATTACACACTGAATGACTCTGAAAATGACAGGGAACTCATCTGATGTTTCTTTATAATAAAATATTAAAAAAAGGGGAAAATTGGAACGAGAAAAATAAGGAGAACTATTCATATTTCGCCTTCTCCTGGAGAATCAGAGAACTATATGCAAGGATGCTCTATGAAGTCATATGGGGGACAACGATGGGGAGAAGTGCGAATTGTATTTGTCATGGCGTACACACAAAGAGAGACTGGCAATTTTTTCCAAGGTCTGTGCCAAGAGAACCACAATACAGCACCAAAATCTAGAGAYTGAGGCATTCCAGAATACCCAGGTAATGGTGAGTCTTTCTTCCTACRCAGTCTGTAGGGGGCATTTCAACAGCTGGCATATTCCTGCTATGGAGTCTCACTTTTCTGCTTCTTGTTCCCTACACTTCAGGTCTTCTTCAGCATATTAAGGTTCTGGGTACCCAGCTGCTCCAGGATCAGAGCTGTCTATGCTAGGTGAAACCAGTAGCTTCAGCAGCATCTGGCAGGCCTCAAGTTCCTGTTCTTTTCCTAGCTATCTCCTAACCTCACCTATTAGTGGAAATCTCTTCTTCAGAATGCATTTTTCTTTTTTCTTTCCTATTCTTTGTAAAATGGTTTTATCTATATTTTTCATCAATTCAATGCATCAGAMAAAATCCTGAATCAATTTTGACCCAGGAAACTCGTGAAATCAGTTTAGAATGTTTTAAACTCGAATATATAAATATTTTATTTATAGATCACATTTAATAACATGAGAAAAACTATATTTGTGGTGTGCCAAGTGCTGGAGTTATTATACTGAATAATGTTCGCCTGCAACCTGATGACTGAGTGCTGCTCTGAGGATAGGCAGTATACTGTGGAAAATACTGATGTTAAAAGTTGATGCAGTTTTACTGTAGATATTGTTGAGAAAATAAAAGAAGCTGCAATCTGCCTTCAGTGGAAGTGAATTAACTGGCAACATCTTCACTGGCAGTTTGCTGTTTTACACCAAAGCCTAATTTGGTTCTATAAGAACAAACTCCACACAAAGATACTGTAGTAGGAAGCTGCACACAATGACTTCTACTTAAGTTCTTCTATCCCTTAAACTTTTACCAGGGGTGATTTGGCTAGGTTTCATATAGTGTAGTTAAACTTCCTCCTTTGGTGTTGCACTTTTTTTTTTCCTTTTCCCTTTTAAACACGTGTTTTTTCTCTCCCTCTCATACTAGCAGATGGTCTCCAGTTATATGCAGGAGCTTCTATTCCCTGGGTTGCTATGCAACAAAATGCATCCTATCTGCATCCTTTCTGCACTGTATCCCGTTTCCGTTCAACAACTCAAAATAACCAGCTTAGTGCTTCAACATGCTGCTTCCTCTTTTCTACAGAGTTGAATATCTATCAAGTATCTTCCTGGGCTTCCTATCTCTTCCTGTTACAGCCTTGAAAAAAATGTGTTTGCCCTGAATTGATTTTCCTCATCACTTCCTATTTACATCAGTCCACTTAGTGCTAAGGCAGGCAAAACATACATAAATGAGTCACGCAGCTGCTAGCCCATAAAAAAAATAGTGTCAGCCAATTGTGTGATGTTTGAAAGCAAGATTCTTCATTGTTGTCAGGTGTGGGGTTCCTGTTTGTCCTTTTTRTCGTGGCTTTGTTTCCCTACTGATACCAGAAAGTTGAAAACAAACTTTTTCTTTTTMTTTTTTTTTTTTTCTGCCAGACTGGTGAAAAGGAAAATATTAATCTCCAGCACAGCAAGGGAGAAGATGTGATAGAAACAGTAGTATGGTTTTCCCTGACTGATAATGAGGCAAACTTTTTCATGGGATTCATTTTGTGTTAGTGGATCTTGACCACTATGGTTGCAATTGCAAGTGCAAGTGTTATGAGGTACTTGTGAAGTATTCACTGCTGTTAACAGTTTTGCATGTTCTAAACCATCTACACTACTTTTTAGTGCTCATCAGGCTAAGTACAATTACTTTGCACTCCTGCTAATTCTTTTTAGATGAACTTAATTCCCATTTTGATCATATGTTGACTTTCTCCATAGCAGGGAATGTAAGCTCTGGAGAACATTTTGTTACTTACTCTAATAAGATAATTTAGTAGGTTAAAGGACACAGATTTATTTTGCATAACTTGAGCAGTCTGAAATTTGGCATGTGGTCTGTCCTCAGCAGCTACACTCCCTCTCTAGTCAATGGAGAAAGAGAGGCACCTTCAGTAAATGAATTATAATAATTCAGTCATTCATTAAGATAGGTGGGATGAATCATTGAGACACAGAATTTCTGTCTCTTTAGCAACTGTYAGAAGAGTTTGGCTGATAGCTTGGATGAAATGCCTGATTCTCAGATTGTGGAAGTGAATCTGGATGTTGGCAGTCTGTTTTAGTATAACTCCAAAATATTTTTCTGTTTCTCAAAAATAATTTCCAGTTGTTGGTATCCCATACCATCATTCCCTGGTACAAATAATCTGATCCATATTTTAGAGAGAAAGTGAAAAATGACAAACGAAACTACAGATTTGAGTGAGCACTCAGCCAGTTTGGCTTTTTATAATTGTTCTTCAGATGTCGTGTATATAACCAAATATCTCAGGTTTTTTGGTAGCCTGAGCTCAGTTTATACAACACAAAATTCAGTCTTACATTTCTGGAGCAGAATCGTGCCTAAAAAACCCCTTGTCAGTATCAGTGCCCATGCTCAGATAATGACTATATTAAGACTAGCTGAGTTTCAGAGCCTGAATCTTTCCAGCTTGCAGTTGAAATAAAGCTTTTGATGACAGATCATTCAAGGCAGAGTTAGATGATGCTTATCGAGAACACTGTTTTAAACTATGTAGAAAAATTTTCTACATTGCCTGAAAGCAGATTTTCAACCACCATTACCTTTCTGAAGGAATCTGACAAGTTCTTTTATTAGATACCATTAGTTTTCTACAGATCAGATGGAGTTTGCAAGTCTATGCTTCCTGCATGATTATTGACTTTTAATTTTATTTATTTTTACTAGAGACATCCATCAGCTGGTCTGGTTTTGGCTCACTGCCATGACCCTCCTCCAGGAGCTGGAGGTGCAGGGCAAGGCCTGTGCTTATGAGGCTGCTGGGCTCCTGCTGTCTTCACTGCCGGTGCCTCTTCCAGCCCTCTGGCCATGCTTGGCTTTCACCTTCCCTCCCACAGCCCAGGGTGGGCTTTGGCAAGGTCAGGTCAGTGCAGGAAGGCAGATTTATGCAGCTTGTGGAGGCTGGCTCTGCCCTGCCTTTCTCCTTGGTACCTCCTTGACTGGCACCAYGAGCATGAAGCAGAGCAACTGAATTCAAAGTGTTTCAGGTGAAAGTGAAGCACTTTGCAGCACAGCATTTTTGGGGCTGGGGTTCCTCTGCTCCCTCTCTTTCTTGCCCTGAAGAGCGCAATAAAACCAGGGCACTGCCAGAGGATGTCTTGGGAGCAGCTTTTCCTTCAGGAAGCTTAACCCCCTGCTGCAACTTTTACTCTGTGTGGTGGCAGCCTGTGCACAGGCTTATCTCTGTCAGAGCCCAGTCTCAGGGTTTCTCCTTTTTCTGCGTCTCCCCAATATGTTTTTAAGGTGAGGATTCACGCATTTGCTGCTTCTCCTCTACCCTGCACCAAAGTCTTGGTTTAGGGGCTCCAGCCCTGCCTTTAGAAGCAACACAGCTGATTCTGGGCACCAGGTTATAGTTCTGCTCATTCTAAGAGAAACTAAACTGATTTCAGCTTCCTATAGAAATAGCAGTAAGTAATAAATAATATATTTATTTATAAAGTACCCCTTTCAAATTGACATTAATAACACAATAAAATTAACACAGAGAGGAGTTTTTTTCTGCATTGGATCTTCAGAAAACCTTTATGTGGAAAGAGAATGGGTGCTGTAGTTCAGCAAGCTGTGGGAGTTGCTGGATGTTATCTGAAGGGCTCTGTGTGTGGAAAGGCAGCCTCGGATGTTCATCATACTTTTCTCTAGCTTTAATGTCTTGGAAGCTGTGCATTCAAAGTACAAGCAATGAAGGAGGATGGTTATAGAGAGGCTGGCAGGGATCATCCTTTTAAGTAATGTGAGCCATTTTCTAATATCATGAGAAAGGAGAGGAGTTAAATTCAGGAGGGGTGAGTGAGTTCTACCCAGTAGGAGCTTTCACAGCAAAGGGTAAGATTGGTTTTGCTCTGAGAGATGATGGAAGGATCCCTCTAGACAGGTGGTGTCTCATTAAGAGACAGGATGTGAACTGGAATTTGGATTATAGCCCACAAAATTTAAGAATGGGAAGAAAAAAAGACAATGCTAACCTGTATTCTATTCCTTCATTCCAATCAGTACCCCCACAGCCCAACATCTCTGATGTTCCAGGATCTGTGCACACCGCGTCATTTGAAAGCTTAGGCCCCACATTCGTTATATGGCAAACACAGAGCAGTG
The DNA here is from genome assembly GCA_018881555.1 of Amblyornis subalaris. Classification (NCBI taxonomy): domain Eukaryota; kingdom Metazoa; phylum Chordata; class Aves; order Passeriformes; family Ptilonorhynchidae; genus Amblyornis; species Amblyornis subalaris. Next base: position 18,737,053 of record JACAXG010000004.1, read on the forward strand.
GCAGATATGTTATAATTGGTGTTGTTTATTTTATCCATGTGCATTGTAATGTGTACCACCGTTTAAAATCCATATTGAGATTTCTGGACTCGAGGCTTACTTTTGCTAGCATGGGGTATGTATAAATTGCAGCACAATTGATTCTTGTTGTAGGTCTTGCTGAGTTGCCTGGTGGATTTCCTTTTAATAAAGCAAATGTCACCGTAACCACAGAATGATAGGAAATGATAGCTGTGGCCAAGTTATTTCACAATACAGTTTTTATTGTGAAAATGATACTTCCTCTTAAATGAGCTCAATGCTTATTACTTCCAAATATAGAATTTAGAATAATGTATATGAAAAATATATTCTCAACACATTATTGCTAATTGGGAGATACAGAGAATACATATATTGGATTATGACTCGGTAAACTTATCTTCAAAAGGGAGCTCTGTGCCCTGTTGAAGTCTGTCTTAGAAATATGCAACACAGAAAGACACAGAAAAACCAGCACACCTTCAGTTCTTTTAAAGCAATAGAAGTCCGGTTTTCATGGAGTTATAAAGTTTGCATGCAATCTTCCCTGGAAAACTGATGCAGTTAGTTTTGAACTTGAAATTTAGCAGGTACTTTCCCTGAGTGATGGCATGGGTTTTTAAAATTGTAATAAGAGAGATCTTTAGTCCCTTTGAAAATAAATTCAGTCATTAATCGGATGGGTGTGGTCTTTCTGACTTTGCTTAATAGCAATATGGAATTTCTAATTGATGAATTATCAGAATTTTGTTTTACAGTTAATTTTAGAAATGCTAAAAAGTTTATCAGAATAAATGTGGACATTTGCAGGCAAAGAACTATTTTCTTTGACATGTTTGGAAAGTAGATAGCAGAAAGACATATCTCTTCTGTGACGAGGATCTGCAGGTCTGGTGTATAATGATGGACTCAGAGGAAAAGATGAATTCATATTTTGTACGATGAAAGACTAAACAAAAACATTAGGAAAAATCACCACTGGGTGAAATGTTTGTACTGTCATTATTTCATCAGCCAATAACAGATACTCCTGGAAGAAATTGTCTTCACTATGATTTTTGTCTGTTTGTTTGTTTAAAAAAGTCAACAGGACTAATCCCTGGGAATTAGAGAGGCCAGTCAGTGGGAAGTCAGGGTGGAAAGCAGAAGTGCAAAGCTGCAACTCGTCTAACAAGAGATGAAATTATGTCCGTGTGTTTCTCTAATAAGCAATTTGCATTAATCACTTTCTGGTAGCCTCACTAGTATGTGTCCATGGAGGGAAGTTCTTCTCCAAGCATTGATCGCCATTGTACATATGAGTTACTTTCAACATATTTTCTGATCATATTCAGTATGAGCATGAAAAGATTTGCAAGAGGAATGTTGTATATCCAGATTTTAATAAAAATGCCAATTTTTTGTTTCAACAGCAGCTCTATCTTTATTATTGACACAATAATAGAAGAGAGGCAAGCACAGTAATTAACAAAGCAATCAATTCCAGTGCTATGCAGATTTTCTGCAAAGAAGAAACTGTTCTGTTCACACACCATGGATTCTTTGCTTGAGAAATAAACTTTTTGTTTCTTTGTGTAGTCTGGTCATTAGGACCCATTTAAGAAAGTCTGGGAATTCATACTGAATTTACAATATGACTATGAAATCAATAATATATCAATAAAAAACATTTGTTACATGTAACAAGCTATGAACAATATTGATAGGGATAGGCAAAGTTCTACCTTTCTCTAGTAGAATCTGTCTCTGAAATTCATGATGGGAATGAGCCCCATTCAAAAAGAAATAATTAAAATTGCCTTCTCATGCCTACCCAGAGAGACGAGAGCATTGTGCTCCAGGTTTAGCACTTTGATATGTAAGTAATGTGTTATGGCAAGTGCCTTTATAGACTACAGCTCCTAACCCTCCCCGGCAGTAGTGGAGCTGCATCCTTCATCCCATGCAGGTTACTTTCACTTTAAGACAGGGAGTTAAACTGGCAGCAGGATAGCTGTGTGAGCATGTAGAGTCAAGCTAACCAGCACAGTGTGAGGGGCTGGGCGAGGCCACTGTGGCCTCTGAAAKCTGTAAAGGAGCTTCGAACTCTGGSRGGGGGTAATGTACTGTAGTGTGATATATGTATATGGTATGTACTGTAGTATGATATCTTCACAGCATCATGCCTGTCCTTAAATATAATTGTTTTAATTAAATATAATTGTTTTGATATTCTCTCTTTGACTAAAAGTGATTTGTCCCATTGCTGGAGTTATTCCTTTTTTAAAGCAGACTCAGTATCTAAACTAAATAAATGGAGAAACACTTTGGTTATATAAGTATATTACCTCTGAGCCCAAAGCGGTCCTTCTCAGTAGGTTAAGTTTAAAAATATTTCCAATCCTAACTCTGTAGAAGGTGCTCACAAGGGACAAATAGCTTAATATTGACATAGCCTTAAATATATTGAAAATACATAAATCAGAATAATGAGATTCATAAATATGTTAATATTAATGGGGAAACCTTTTGGGAAATGTAGTGTAAAATCAAAGAAAAATATGAACTTGAGATGTAAGCAATGATTCTAGTTAAATGAATAAAAAATTGGATATTTTGTTCCTCAAGTCAGAAAAGACATTATATCCTTTTGAAATTGTGCTTATGTCTTTAATACTGTCATAAACAGACCACAAAAAACATTAGGCAAAAAAACTAAAGGTATCTCTAAAAGCCTGATAATAAATTAAAGCACTGGAATGATTTGTTTTTCGCATCATGGAAGGAGGAAAGCACCATGAAGCCTTTCTTTCAAAAATTCTCTCTAGAATCGATCGACTAATTCTACACTGAATTTCAAGGCTATAAAACTTTATTAGCAAGAAGAATATGTATATTGTTATTCATTTGTTCACACTGCAATGGTTAAGGTCCTGTCAGCATTTCCGTTGAAAACCCCTATAATTTAAAAGGAAACTCCAACACATAAAAATACATTCAGGCTGCATTTGACAAAAGCTCTGCTCCAACCAGATTATCAAAATTAATTCTGTTTAGATGTTTTATAGGTTGAAAAGAAGTGAACTGTCATGTCCTTAGGTCTATATACAATCTCATACCTACTGCAAAGTATTACCAATGTCAGCAATTGCCAAACCAGTGCTCTTTATCTCCCTCTTTCCTAGCTGACCCCCAYTGCCCATCCACTGTTACACAAGGAAATCCATAATGTCTGTCCTGCTTCCAGTTACTGTGTCATCTTTGACTTCTCTGTATTATTTACCTTTGTTGGACTGCTGTGATTTTTGTCTTGAAATTTCTTCCATGTAGCTTCGAGGTTGTCCAGGGCATAGGGAGGCATTCTATATGCAAAGATCCTGTGTTCTCTGGAAGCACTGAGCTTCTCATGGAGGCTTCTAGGGCAGCTGCACTGTCTATAGATGAGGGCCCAGGTCGGGGAGCTGAGGGTGATGCACAGACCCACTGAGCTTAAAGCCCAAAGGGGTGCTGAAATAGCCCAGTCTGATGTCCCCATTGTGGAGATCCTGGGGCTGAACCCCATCTTAAACCCTACACTAAACTCAGCAACTGCACTGATGTGGAGCAGCATCTTCACAGTCCCTTCCTCGTGCGGTTTGCTCCAATGAATAATCACATCCTCTGCAAAAGCTGAATTTTGTGTCTTAACAAGATCAATACACACTTTCTGATATGGCAAGAAATGTTTTACTGCTAATGTTTTAAGCAGATGCTTTTGTAAGTTCTGTCTAAGGCAGAATATAACTCATGAGTGTTCAGAAAGACTTTGTTAGCAAAGTGAACTTCGGCTGTTGGAACTATCACACATTCATGCTTTAAGCATGGCCAGTGCAGGGGCATCATACCTTTAGGATATCAGACAAACCAAAGTTCTGCACTGACCACAGGTAAACCGTGCTTGCTAGAGTGGGAAACAAGATGGTTCAGAAGCTTTTATGTTTTCTAACTATATCATAAAATMTTCAGTGAATGTCTGAAAAATCTGTTTGACCAAGATTTGCAGGAAATCATGGGGTTTTTTGAGCAGTAATAAAGTTGAAGGTGTTTGTAAAAATTTTCAGATTCTCCACTGCTTAGCTGAGCTGTCTGCTGTGTAACAGTGGAAGTCAGACTGTAAAATCCTGTTTACTCCATTTCTTCAAAGTTCCATCAAAGATCGCTCTCATTCGTGTGTAGCTGACTACTGTACATCAGCAGTGTTTTCAAATCTCAAATCAATATCCTGGATGTTTCCAGAGAAATTAATTAGTCTCACTGAGGAGTTACTTTGCGAGGTTGGAAAAAAACCCCTTTGCTCCTGTTGGTATTGACTACACAGTCAACTGGATAGGCACAATGTTTACCCTCCTAAGAGGTCAATTTAGCTGCTCCAGGCAATACAGTAAATGTAAGAACACACTTTTCTGCTGTTTGGTTTATAAGCACTGACCACACATAGACTTTTGGTCAAGTAAAATTGTTTCAGACTATTGTTTCACTATCTATTTTTATGAATACCTACTCTTGATGCTAATATAATTCCTAAATTAGTAATTTTCTGTTTAGGGATGGTTGCTTCCCTAACAGCAGTATATATAAAAAAACTCTATTGATTTCAAGGGAAGCAGACAGATTTTATAAAAAGGAAGTTTTATTTATGATTAAATAAAGATTTAAATATAGAAGAGATTTAAATACTGAAATTACGAAATCCTACAATGTGCATTAGGAAATTATTTTTGACTACAAAACAAACTCATTAATATAATTTGCATACATTTCCAGAACACTACTTCCATATTTACTGTATTTTGCAGTGTAGGAGTAATGTAATATTTGTCAGGGAGTCAGAGCTGCCCTTCACATTTTTACATAAGGTATTTCTGCAGGAATGTGCTGCCTTCACCATGTAATTTATAGATGTCCATTTTTAAAACAACAAGGAAAGTATAGTTGAAAGCTGTTTATGCTTACATGGTGTGGGATTTTGTGAGAAATTGATGACTTCATGAATGGACTTTGGACTAGTGTTGCAGTGCTTCTAGAGCTGCAGACCTCCCATCCCTTGTTCTCAAGTAAAAAGCTTGGAAACTGGGAAATTTCATTTTGGTATTTCCTAATGAAAGGGGTTTATTTTATTTAGTTCACTTTCCATTTTCCATCACTGAACATTTTCCTGAAAAAAACCCCAGCAAACCTAACAAACAAAAAAATCCCAGCAAGCTTAAGTGGCCTGAAAATGAAAGRATGTTTGTTGAGCTGCCTTGCACTGGCTTTTAACCATTGGTCTTAAGGTCTCCAGTTTATAATGTTAGCTTGTCATCAGGAAATTAAACCAGTAGTCAAATTCTCCCCTTATCTAAAATGTCTTAGCTCAGTTGGAGTTTACTTCCCAAGAGATAATGTGAACTGTAGGACCACTGAACCCTTTGTTTCAGCAAATATTTCCATGTTTTGTATGTCTCAAGAGACAGTGAGATTTTCCTTTCGCTTACTGTCTCAGACACATTCTGAGCAGATAGGAGACGTGGATTGAAGGCCTCTTGAGCAGAAGAGGAATTCAAACGCACTGTTTTCTGTGGAGAAATGCTCTCACCTCTGAGGCCCTACTGGCCAGGGAGGGACTGTTGTCTTTTCACCTTTTTTTATTTTAGTCCTTGGTTATTTTGAGATGAGACTGTAACTTTGGAAGGAATTGAATAGGTTTTTGCTGAAAACCACATTTGATGAATGCTTTATTTGCTGAAAAACTCCTCCATTCTGTGTGAATAATTACGAGTTTAAGTAAATTTTCTCTAGAGAGTACATCAGATCATTTTATAGTGCATACAATAAAGTTAGAAACCCAGAAAGTGTTCTGCAATCGGCTTCCTGCACGTCTATTAAAAGTGGGAAGCCCTGTTGGGTTTTCCTTCCTATGACAGCTTGCCCATAGCTCTTTAATCAGTTTTCCATAGCTGAAAAGTGTAGTTGGCTTTGTTTATTACGAAGAACTGYGAGTCTGTGTTTTCTTCTTGATATACCCAACATGAATCATGGTTTATAAACATCCTGTTGGTATTGATGGAATAACTGGGGACTTAAGAAGACTTTGATCTTTTCAAGTAACTCATATATTAGGCACAATGTCGGTGCTCTTCAAAGTGGTAACATAAAAAAACCCCAAAAACCCTTATACAGGAAAAAAACCCCTCCTTGAGTGTAGGATGTACACTGAAACACTATTTCATGTGCAGTGTTTCTGAGAATACATCTTTAAAAGAACCCTGACATATTTTGAAGTTCCAGAATAAAACTCCAAAATAAATTAAATAAAATTTCCCTGATCCAAGGAATACAACGACTGATTTTATTTCTTTCTGCTATTTTACAAGAGTCTATTCAGGGATTTCTTGCAAGAGCTATGAGAACGGTGGATTTTTCTGAAATCCAGGTTTTTTACAATTATTTTGCTTTGTTTTTTTCTGCTTTTTGTTTTAATTTCCTATAGACACAGTGGCTGATATCTGCTATAGAGATGGAGATATATATGTATATTTATGGTTATATACATGGTAATATAATTATCATTCAGCAAAGCTTCATTTCTTGTTGTGTCTAAGGATATCAAACAGTGCTTCATGTAAAAACAGAGTTTTAAAATGGCATAATTTATGATGCAAGTATTCTGAAAATAGACCATTTGTGAACCAGTCAACAGCTATGAAACAGTTTTTAGAAACATCTTTTACAGGGTGGGGTTTTTGTTGGTAGTTTTTTTTGCAAACTTGACAGTCCTTTAAAGATGACCCTGTGAAGTACAATAGATGGGACAAACAGTGAGAGACAAGTTTCAGATTGCTTTTGAATAACATCTAAAGCTTCTTGGTGGCCCCTTTGATGTGAACCCAAGGGGGCTGACCACCTGTGTTGCTTTGTGCAGTGATGATTTGTTAATCAGGAAAACAAGAAATACAATATGGCCTCAAGTAAACCTTTCAGTAATCATAGATTAAATTTAGGGTGTTTTTTTCCATTATCTTTATGTCATTCTTTATACAAAATAAATAATTTCATCAACACTATTAATTGCTTAACTCAGTTGTTTTTCATCCAGACTTCCAAGATCATAGTTTTTTTATTTTTAAAATTATTTTCCATATACCTCCTAGATTAAACTGACCAAACCAGGTTAGGTTTTTTAAAAGGACAACCTGCGTATGTGACCTGTTCCTTTTTACAGCTTTACAAATGTGAAGTTCACTCAGGGGTGTTTCACTTCACAGGTAATTACAGATTATTGAATATATTTCAGCAGTAGTCACTACTATAGCAAAATCTCCTGTGGCCTGATTTGTTCCCCAAGAATAAACATAAGAACTAAACACTAATATTTTACAGACATTTAGAAAGATGAAGTAACCTGTTATTACAGGATAATAAATGCTGATGTCCACACTCTTTCTTGTTTCCATGGATTTCAATACTTATCAATGAGGCAATGACAGATATTTTTCAATTTTTATATTGGCTGTAAATCAACCATGCTGCAGTCATCTGTAGTGGCAGTAAATACCATCTCCTTATAATTTCCTGAACATAAAAATTATATCTATTTCTTCAACTAGGAAGTTAACGTCAAGAGGATATATTGAAGCTTGACTTTCAGCAATAAACTGCTGGGCTGGTGAGTATCGTAGTATTTAACACACTTGCCAGTAATTTTTTTCGTTTTCAGAGAGGAATTGCAAAAGGAAAAGTGGGGATTTACTATAGATGAACCTACAGAATACTGTCTTCTAGATTGTGTAATGCTCTTTCTCTACAGAGAGTTCCAAACAATCAGTTATACAGGGATTTCTTCAAAAATGACRTCTTAGCGGAATTGTCATACTTTTTCCTGGAACACGTATCTGAAGGAAAACTCCTCATACCTGTTTGGGTGTATCTACAATGAGATGGAAAGTTGCTAGGGAGTTCTTAAACTGCAGAGACTGTTGGGTGAAGAGCTGAGCAATTGAGAAATGCTAGTTTAGTTCAGGCAAGGACACAGAGTTTGGTTCAAGTCTGTAACACTGGTATAAAGGTGTTTCAAGTCCACAAAGTTATACTGAGTTGGGTATTAGGGGGAAATTATTAGTGTTCTCCAGACTTGTTTTACAGACCTCTAAGTCCAAACAGTGAATTTAAGTTTAAAATCTTACAGGCTTTCTTCATTCTTCAGGACCTGAACTCAAACCTATCTTTTAGGATGTAGGCAATTAAGTGCCATGACCAAGAGGCTTGTTTCTGTGGCATGCTGAATATCTGATGAGAGAGACATGTCCTAAAATTCCTCCAACTTTTGAGTCATCACCCCGGGGGCTGGGAGAAGCTGAGAAGCTGGGGCTGCTGCTGTCCTAGGCTGGTTAGCCCCACAACTCTCAGTTCATGTCTAGAGCAGGTTTAGCCCACACCTGGGAGTGCACATCCTGGCTCTTTTCCATCCAGACCCCAGATAATAGGCTGAGCATTCAGAGACACAGGCCTGGGCAAAGGTGGGATCACATGCCAATCAGACCTGTGTGTTTGGGTAAATGAGTTGGCTTGTTACAGAGTGGCAACTGCTTAAGAGGTGGAGTAGAATAAAATGACATAAGCTCAAAAGGAGAACTATAATTAAATTGCATGGGCAAAGGTCTCTTACTACTTTGTGCTGCAAGTTTTATTTGCAGGGTTTATTTTTCTTTCAAAGCATGCCTTTGTGATACAATTCCATGTTAAAGATCTTCCTACCATCATCCAGATAAATGTGTTTCTACCTAAATGCTACTGCAAGCTCACAAATTCCACTTAGGATTTGTTTACTTCTGTTTAGTATTTTTGATACTTGTCCTCTTTTCAAGTGAAGTGTTGCCCTTTTTGCCTTGCTTACTTTAAATCCACCGTTGGGATTAATTTGGTTATTTACTCTCAATAATGGAAATAAGTCAAAGGGGAAATGCTTTTCACACTGCACAGGCACCATGTTCTGGAATGAGCATTCTTTTCCTTTGTTTTTGAAACAATCTTTTGATTTCTTTGGTTTTCCTTTCATGACGTTTAGGGGAAAAGGAAACTGCTGTTGAGTACGAGATGCCTGGGATTTCTGTTTTACATTAGACTTTTTTAAATATTTGAACTCTGCTTTGTGACGGAACAAATTAGAGCTGAAACTGCAGGGCGGGTAAGGAGTTTCAAGGTTTCCTTATTTGATTTTCAGGGGTCTATATTTACCCTACTCCATTTTATATTGCGAAGTACCCTTTCTGCTCATTCTAAACAGTCTTTTTATTGGTAGCAGGCTTCTAAACTAATAGGTACCTGCACACTATAGCAGCTGCCAATCTTCTCTATTGCCATGTTTAAAGAAAACCAACCAACCAACCAACAAAACCCCAACAAAAATAACAGGTTTTTTCTGCTATGTGCTTTGACAGACAGATGAAAACTTCCCTCATGCACTTTCATTTTTTACTCCCTCTGCCTATCTCAAAGCAAAATTTTTTGTAGCTTGATTTCAGCTTTAACAAAACCTAAAATCTTAAAAGATTGTGCTTTCCCTTGCTTAGTAAGAAGCTGGTGAATCACAGACCCGCATGTTACAATTTTGTTCAGTGGGACACATGCAGTGCTGGCACTGCAAACCACTGCCTTCCCTGAGTCCCAGCTAGGCCCCATCCACAAACTAGTACTCCCTTCAGACAAGAGGATGTATAATCTCCTTGCTTTTGTATTGGGTATATTTGCTGTGTGATAGAATCTTGAGAGAGATTCACTTGTTCAATAAAAAGGCAAGTGAGATGAAACTCATTTCCTAACATATTTTATCTATGCCAGCAGTTTGGTAGTTCTTATATACAGTAAGTAATAAAACTAGTTAAAAGATCATTAAATAACTCCCATGAAGTTATAACAATGCAATAAAAAAATCTAACCAACACAGAGCACCTTGCATCATGGAGCCCTTTAATCAGTCTTTTCCTGGGCTGTGTTCAGACCAGTGACCATAAATCTACCAGCCATCCAATCTCCAGCACTGCATTTCCTCTTTTGCTCTGAGTTCCTGGGCCACCATGGAAGGAGAGCTGAAATCTTGCTATAGTCACTATGGTGTGCCAAGCAGCTGTTCAAAGCTAGAGAAATTGCTTTGAACAAGGCAGAGAGAAGTTCTGATTTTAAACTTCCATATTAAAGCGGTAATGAAATGTATTTTTGTACATAGCTTTGAAAATCCCCACTGTGGAATCATGTGCTATCAAGGGTCATTTTAATAACATTGATTGTTAAAAGACACAGCTCCCAGTGTAAAACCAGAACTCATTAGAATTCAGGGTAGAGCTGATTACAGAGGAATGCGTAAAACTGAATATTAAGAAGATTAAGAAGAGCTGGATATCAGTGTTCTATTCCGAAGGGAAATCCACCATGTACTTACTGTCCCAATCAGTGGTACCCAAAGGCAATGTGTACCTCTGTGAGTGTACCCTACTGGAGAGGGAACTCTCAGAGTTTGGCCAAGGGTAACTATAAATATTAAAACCTTTATTATCAATGTTTGATAGAAACATAAAAAATTTATAGTTGTATACAAATTCTTTCTTTAGCAGAGGAGACACATGAGATTTTATACTGCCACTGTTAAGTCACTTTTTTTCTTTCAGACAAAATCTAATTATTTCTGCCCAAATTTCTTTCTTTCTTTAACAGAGGTAGGATCATCCAAAAGAAATAGAATAGAATGAATAGCTGAAGCCCTGTATATAGTTAAATAGCAGATTCTGTATCAAGGTCATTCAGATAGGCTGCTGCGCTTTGTTTTGTTTATTTTTCTTTTTATTTTTCTTTTTTAATTTCCAATCCCCTAGCCTCTCTGCCTTCTTTGCTATTCAGTATGTGTTTGTCACAGACTCTCTCTTGTTTAGAAACAAATGCATTCAGACATCTTTGATACTTAGAAAAGCAGTCTCAAATTATAGCAATCATTAACATAACAGTAACACGTAGGAGTTATCCAGCATATTGAAAAAACACGGGAAGCTTTCAGTGCACTCCGTAACTGTATGAGACAGAAATGAGAGGTATCTACCCAAGTGTGAATTTCCATGTCCCCATAACATGCAAATGGAATTACTTTCCACATTGTTGAGAACACTCATTAAATAGATGTAGAATCTGAAGAGAGAACTTTCTTGTCTTGTAGTGGGAAGCTGTATGAGATGTAGTTACATTTATATATTTAAAATATGATTATCATAATTGAAATGTAGAATTACATTGCAATCTTGCACTATTTATGATAAAGGAACAATAAAWGTAAACTTCCTGAAAAATGCACTGTGCAAAGAAATGAACTTAGAAGAAACTAACTAATAGTCAATAGTAGCACCAGTATCATTATAAAAATATATTTTATAGTTCTGTTGTGAATTATACAAAAAATCAGATAGAGCATACTGGGTTTCTACGTTTTACTGCTGTTTTCTGCCTTCTCGGTGTCTTTCAAGTGACCAGAGAGACAGTCCTCATTGGGACCCTTTCCCCCTCCCAGCACCACCTCCTCGGCTGGATCTCTGTGTGATACTCTGCAACAAATTATCCAGTCTTGGGCCCTATGCAAGTCCAGTAACATTATTGTTGCAGAAGCACTTGAGAAATACACAGAGGGGATAAAAAAAAGAAACCAGCCATTTAAAATATGCTCCTGTGCTTCCTATCCTCCCATGTAACGTGTACAACCATGCTGTCATGGCCCTGCTGCAGCTAATAGGCCTGTGGAAAATAACATGAATCCTTTTGGCTTTCATGCAAACTAAATTATGTGGCCAACAGAGTGTGAATTTTCATATATTTTGAGCAAAAATGCACTAACCCCCCACTACAAATAGATGTGGCAATATGTTTATATGTGACACTGCTATTGCACTACTAAGTTACAAGATTCCCTTCAGTTACATTGCTATAAGTTTATTTAATTTAAATTAACAAAAGCTATCATAGTATTAAGATAATCAAAACTATATTAATAACTGAAGATTCTTTTGAATAAATCAATATATTTTTGAATAGATAAAGACTACAATACACTTTGCTGCAACCTAGGACAAAGTACTGTGTATTGTTAAGTTTCAGTAACTGTCTGTGGACTGTCTTTGCTGTAAATGAATGTTTTTGAATAACACCAGTAATCTGAAGGTAATGAAAGCAGTTTATGCAAGGTGCAATAAACAGCCATTGTTGTGTCTACAGAACATTACTTTATGCTACTGTGAAGATGATGTCTTTTTAGTCTTCTAGCTGTTTTGAAAAAAAAAATTCAGAGGCCACTAGTCTGAAAGAAACAAGGACAAGATAATAACTAGAGACGCAATTAATCCTTGTGCTTTGGAATAGGACAAATTGTTACAACAATCACAGAGAAAGCTGCACAGAGGTTACAGGAAGGCAAGTTAATGCAATGCTTAAAAAAGGGAACAAAGACTGTTAGAAAGACCTAAATTACAAGAGCAAAGAAATGAAAATGCAGCTTAATAAGAAACAAATGTTGCATGCTGTGTATTAACAGTGGAATGCTTGCAGAAAATATGGAAAAGTCTTTGTTTACTCAACCCTGACTCATGGGCAAAGGTTTACATAAACTGGGCTTCTCTCCTGATCACAAGCATGCGGGAAGTCCTGTGGGGATGGGTAGTCAATAGGGCTTCTCACTCACTTAAAATCAGACAAGTGTTTGGATTCAGTCACTCAGGGTAAAACTTTGTTGCATAATTGTCGGCAAAAAGCTCCCATTTTATCACTGGGGCCAAAATTCCACTAATGCATCAGACTCCAGCTCTGTTGTCAGCASTGGCTTCTAAAGGAGCAGCAGAGTGCCGGCAGCCAGGATCCATGGCTGGGTCTCAGCCCTTGCTCCTGTATGTCGGCACACGTTGCTGTGTGGCTTCCCAAGCCGCTTCTGGGGCTCTCTTTCTCTTACTGACAGGAATGAGCTTTTGTCTTACGTGCAAAGAAGGAAATGTTAGCAATAAAAGTCCTCATTAAGGAATATACAGAGCAGATCGTGCTTTCAGTCGTGCCCTTTCAACTTCGCTGAAGTCAAGGCCGTCTTTACTCTTGTCAGGACTCTTTCAAGCCTGCATGACCTCCAGAAATCCAGGGAGCCTTTGAGAGGCTAAGGGCCAGGACCGAGAAAGCAGAGGTTTATATAGTGGGACATCGAAGTGGGGACGAGAAAATGCACCTAGAAAGGACCACAGCAGGTGATGTAATCTCTTATTAGAGTCTATAGCAATTTCATGAAAGTAAGTCAGAATAAATAAATATCTGATGTGGAACCAAGAGGCAGCTGACCTAGTCTGAATGGAAACTAAATAGCAATTGACCTATTGCATCACTAAGTTACCCTCGTCAAGGGGAAGGGATAAGAGTTACATGGGAGCTTTTTCTCCTTTAAAAAAAGTTATAGTAATTCAAATAAATGTCTAATGTTGGTAAATGTGCATGGTAAGTACTTGATGGATTGAATTCATTCCCCTCTTTGTGTGCTGACATCCTTCTCACTGCATAGGGAGATTCTACAGATGTGCAGAAATGCTGCACAGGATGGGATGTTTCTTTATGGTATTTCCGTGTGCTTTAAATCTCTGAAGAGTTTTCTGTGTGTGTGTTTTATATAGAGTCATTAAGTACAAAAACAAACTTATTCACAAACCGGCTTTGATCTAGGCTTCCTGTGATTTATGTCTGCTGCCTATAGCATGCACTGAAATCCTACCTGATTGTTATTAGCTCACCAAATATTTATATCACTCCAGATAATCAATGCTTATCACAGTCAATACAGACGTTACAAGTTCCTCAAAGAAAGGCACTGTCAGCATAATAACATTTTAATTATTGCAGCATATGTTTTCGAATAAGTCTCTTCTTTACAGTATTAATTACAGTAACTACACATGTCTTATTAATAGATGATGTTAAAAATATTGTACATGTAAATTACAGCTTTTCCCATTAAGTATAAGAAGCAATAATGCAATGTCTTGGAGGTAATAATGTTCACTTAATTTAAATCATGTTGCTAGGGCTGTTTTCTCTTTTCATTCCCTTGCGTTTGCACTCTCTACAGGATGTTTTTCATTCAACTGCTGTGTAAAACAAATTTGCTTGTGGGGGTTTGGTGATATAAAGTATCTGACTGGCACCAGTGCATTAGTTATTCCACATGTAACTGAAAACATTAATTCAATATTTGGAGAAGTAGAGATAGCAGCATCTACTGCTTTAGAAGATGCAGACAACATGTTTTTTTTTTTTTATCAAGTGTGCTGTAAGTTCATGGGGAAGTTCAATGGAAAACATACAGAGCTCTTCTGTCCCTCAGCTTCCCAACTTTATGTAGCCTCTTACTCCCTGCACCATTTTGAAGTTTTCTGAAAAGAACTTACATGCTGCTTTCTTTTTTTTAAAGAAATTTCAGAGAAAATTGTATTATTAACTTTGTAAGGAAGACTAAGCATTCATCTATCTCCCAACAGAATCTAGTCTAGGAACATCACGAAAATACTTCTGTAGGCAGGACAGTCATGCTTTGAAAAAGGGAATTACTCTTTGGCTCTTTATAAGAGTACTTGCTCCTCATGCAAGATATTAGGGAATCAGTTCTGAATCAGAATTCTTTTTCTGTCTTCTGGGTAGACACAAATTTTTGTGAGGATTTTTCATGCCTTAACTACCTAAAACTTTGACTATCTCCTGTCTAAAAACACTAAGGAAGTATTTTTAAAAAAATTGCTAAGTAAATAATATGCATACCTTGCTTTTTCAGGGATGAATTTCTTCTGGTTTTTCTTGCCATACTTTTTATTAGGTATGTGATAGCCTGGGTGTTTGGAACACAAAAGCACAGAGAAGATGAACATCAGTGTTTAATAAGTGGATAGTAAGTATTTCCCAGGTACAAACACTATTGACCCTAAAAATGGTTTAAAACCATGAGAAAGTTTCTTACTATATTGGCTGCTGTATACATTTTTGTATCTTTATCTTCACAGGAATACGAGAATTGACATATTTGCCTATTTCAGTAGTATGACCTTCAATAGTGATCTCATTTTGAGCTGTGATATGTCTTATGTACTGTACATATCTCATTCACTCCTTATAGTTAATGTCCCAGTTTAGTGGATTCTGATGCCAGACCTTTTTAGCTTGATCTACAAAATACATCACTGCTAATTTTAAAATACTTCTTAAAGTATATGAATATTTATGTTCAATATTTATTTTTCCATGTTTGGATTCACTTCTAACTAATYTAAAATTAAAAATATGTTTGAAATGGTTGAACATATTGCTTTTATTATTGTTCTCATGCCATGAATCTGCAATTTTTTGTCTCTGATGTATGCAGAATACACACCCACATACATATATGGACACATATGCAGAGATACAAAAGTCTGCTAAAATTCTTGGTACTTCCAGCTTACAATGAGTACAACGATCAAGGTTTTCCCTGAAAATCTCTGTTTCTGGGGTCACTGGATTAGTTCAAAATTTCAGCTTCTGTTCAAAATGCAGGCTTTCTGGAACCTCAAAACCATCTGGTAAACCTGAACCTTTCAGTACTGACTCAAAAACCATGTAACACTAGTAAGTTATGTGTATATTTAGAAGGAGAGAATAATTTGGATAAACACTTATTGGAAAGTTTATAATCCATCTAAATGAGTCTTCTACTGTTATTTTTTTTTTCAGACTTATAGACCTGCCATTTTACAAAGAGCGCAGTGTAATCATTGTGGGTCTCCAAAGACTATATTTCTAGTCATGTTATCTACGAAAAGCATGTTTCTTCTGATAGAAAATGATATCTTACATGTCATCTTTATCATTACTTACTAGAATCATAGCATTATTTGGGTTAGAAAAGACCTGTAAGATCATTGAGTTCAACCATAGCTGAAGAATTTGGATGAGTGTGGTGGGGTTTTTGAAGGAACTCTTCACTTTTCTGATTTAATTTTTTTTTTTGTTTACTTTCCAGATTCAAAGTCATGGCTTGAGCTCACTTCTATGGTGTCATAAGAGCATCGATCACCATCACAAGATTATTTAAAGATGCAAACTAAAAGGCAGGTTAAAGGTAAGTTGATTTAATTCAGAATTGAATCTAAACTCTTGTTCCTAGAAACAATTGCAGGCATGTAGATAATTTTCAATGGAGTGGATAAACTTCATATCCTCTCATAATTCATTTGATTGTTTCTGTACAACAACTCTGCTGGAGGATTCTGACAAATATGAAGCTCATGCTGTGTGAACGTCTCATTCATGCACAGACTGTACCAATTCAGAGTAACAATCAGTGGGAATAAAGACCTACCTGCCTCCCTGGAAAAGTAAATAGAAAAGAAAATTGGGAAAAAAAGGACCATGTTGGTCCTAACGCAAATTCCATTTTAGGATTAAGGAAATAGTCACTGGAAATAGTTGTGGCTGAGCATACTCTTCCTCTGTTGATTTCTGTTAAAATACAGAGAAAGGGTTTTAATGCAGATGGTTAAATTCATGGTAACAACCCTTATTTTAATGTGTAGAGGTGTACTTGGGAGCTGTATCCTCGTGGGCTGGTCTGTTGCATTGATCTCTGAGGATAATAGTATCAGGAGATTCAGTGCCACTGAACTTGCACGTACCAGAAGGGCAGTAGATTAAAAGTTGATCCACTGTTTTCCTTCAGCATAGATTGGTTCTCTTCAAGTAAAGTTTCAGGTCACATCTGGGGCATCATCGCAGGTAAATGAGTGCTATTTTTATTAGTCTCTCTGGTAGATAAGAAGGTTTCAGTTTTAATGATTGCAAGATCAAATATTTGACAAAAAGTGAAAAGCAAAGACCGGAGGTATATATTCTAAAGTGAAACAGGGAGGAGAATAATGAGTTTGAAAAGAATAAAACACGGATTGGTTAGTGGAAAAGAATGCTACAAAGGTCTCTGTGTGAATCTTCTGTTCCTGGAGTTTCTGCCAATTCCTTTTATTACTATTTCAAGTAACCAGGTACATATGGCATGTTTGTAAGTAAAGCAGTCAATGAAGTTAGTTACACCTCTGCATTTATTACCCTACCCCTGAGTATTATTAACTTTTACATTCCCCATAAAATATAATTTATCACTTAAATAATTTGCTTTGTGTCAGGGTTCAGTGTGCTCCAGTGCTTTCCTGCTCATTAAATGAGATATTTTTACTTAATGAGCCCAGAATGTCCTTTGCATTTAACATTAGAATTGATTTCAAACACTCCATTTTTCTAACATATTTGTGTGTAATTTCAGAATGTGGACTTCATTCCACAGTCTTACTCTGAAGAAAAAAGAGCTACAAAGAATAATGATCCATGAATTCTAGAGAGGAACACAGTAAGTATGGGTGAATATTTAAAAAACCCCTATTATCTACCCTCACTTTGCATTCTTTCATCTAGTTTGAAAGTCTGACTTACTATTTCAGCCTGATGCTGCAGTTATTGCATACATAATACTCCATTAGGAAAGTGTTTTTAGGAGGGACTGCAAGATATGGATTTCCATGAAATTAGGAGTATTTAAAAATAACCCCACCGTTAAGCATATGTGTGTGATGCGCTGATTCATGTAACGGAYGGGTAGTCTTTCAAATGTACAGAGTTCACATATAAAATATATATCCATAGGATAAATAAATAAATATCAGAGAACTCTAGCAATGTGCACCTAATGGGGATCTGGTTCATCTCTTTGCAATTGCAAATAATCACTTTTCAATTATTTAATAAAATCTGAGTAGAGAAATCCTCTGTTGTGCAGTAAATCATTTGCTCATAATAATTACTGGAACAAAAACCAGCCCAAACCTCTGAGCTGTCTCAGCAGTTCCAGGATAAACACTGTACCCTTTAAATGGAATTTTGCCACCAGCTAGATTTCAAGGAGTCAGTCAGTGGTATATGATGGATTTACAAGTGGGTGTTCATTTGAGTCCCTTATAACAAACGTGACCAGCTGTGCATCAGCTGTACACCACTAACAGGCAGGGTGCAAGTCTGATCAGTCAGGTGCTCAGGATGCATAGCAACGTGCATGGCATGAAACACTCAATAAAGGATAGTAAAGCTGAAATTTAATCCCACAAAAATGCTAATATTGTAATGTAAATTTTTTTTCCTTCTGAATGAAAAAATACTAACTCAGGAAATAAGCAAAATATATTTATATTTAACTGAACTTAAAAGTTTTTTTTCAGAGTACATTTAGCCATCATGAAACATCACATGCATATTTTCCCACGGTTGCCTTGTCTCACCTGGTTAAGAGCTTGGGCCTCCCTTTCTGTTTGCTCCTCTGGACCGGGTTCCTTGGCTGATCTCCTTTTCCTCCAAGGTATGTGCAGTCATTTAACTGCTAAGGGGCAGCTGAATGTGGTGGAAGTGTATATTGTGGCATGTGCAGTGGTTACCATGGCACACAGTGGGCAAAGGAGGACTAGCATGGGTTTGCAGCGGTTAGGCACTCTGTGCCTCAGTGTAGCAGTTCAGCAGCCTTCCTCAACGCATTGTCATGTTTGTCAAGGGAAATCTCAACATTCTCATTACACCCACAGTACTGGGTTATCTGAAAAAATGTTTTTAAAATAGTGAAATAATATTGCATGAGACTGGGTCATGCCTTATAGATCAAGGAGATAAAGAATGTTTCCCTAGTTGTGGCAATAGGAGTTAACAGTAGTGTGATTATCCATACAAGTGTACTAAATGTGGAATCTTCATCTTTGCYGTGTAGGGAGAAAAAAACAAGTGAAAAATTAGAATCAACTGTTGATTATAATTTAGTGAGGGGTGAACACACCCAGGTTACTTATTAATGCCTTCTCATAATTGAACAGGCTACTAAGTAACATAATAGCTCTGATACACATCGGGAAACAATGTCATCAAATATGTAAAGTACAAGGGAATCTGTACTCTTCTCTTGCTGTTACTCATCAGAGAGTGCATCACATATCTCCAGGAAATCAGTTTATTTTGGTTTTCCTTACAATCCTTCATAATTTTGTCCATTTGAGCTGCAGACAGTTAAGATTGGTACATTCAAGCCGAATGCACTATTTTTTCATATTTTCCACTGTAAAACAAAAAGGAAGAGGGTTGGTTTTTTTGTTTTTGTTGTTTTGTTTTGGTTTTCTTCCTTCCCCTTATCCCCYACCCCCCCCCMAAAAAAGCAATATTTTGCTCTGAGGCAAATACTGAAATATCACTTTAGTCTGTAATATTGTAGTATATTTATATGGCCTGATGAGATCTCAAATGACAACAGACTTTTTTTTCCTTCTGATTCTATAATAGCAATAGACCYGCCCTTCATTTCATTACAATTTTCAGGATAGATGTGAGATATTTTAAACTTTGTTTGAATTACTTTTCTAGGTGATAATTATTATTGACTGTTGTGTTTCAAATTCTAATGTCAAAGAATTTATTTTTTAAATAAATATTTAATAAATCTTTTTTTCAGTAAAATATCTCGCCAAAATAATTAATTTTTGAAATAAATTTTTATCTTCTGCACTCTGACTGGATAGCAGTTTAGTTGCTCTGGATGGAATATAGTTTGGTTGTTACACTGTAAAATTCCTGGGGATGTCTCAATGTATGCAGAAAGGAAAATGTGATGCACCTACTTGAGAAATTTCAGCAATAGGTCAACAAGTCATTTGGGAGAGGAGTTTTCTGTGTTGCTGAGTTGGAGTCAAGACTGGGCCTATTGTTGTTGCAAAACAGGAGCTTTCTCTCCTTTAGCCTGTGCCACTCTTAGAAACATCTATAAGTTTTAAGAAAATCCAGGTATGTTATAGAGGAGTCATGCCTATAAATATCCCCTTTATTCCTACGATTAGCAGTTTGCATTTTATTAGTACGTGTACAGCTGATCATGGCATGGGTATCAGGAAATAAAATTTTCACCAGGGAAGTGCCAAGGCTGTTTTTTGGTTGCTGCTGTTTTAGTTGATGGTGTGATCCTAGGTCTGGAGAAGAGCACGGTTTGTTGTGGAAAGTCTCTGGCAGATAAGGCGAAACCTACAGCAAACACTCACACGTGAGGTATTGCAGAGCTGGCCACTGGCASTGGGACTAAGAGCTGCCTGCAGCCTAACTGAAGGGTATTCATATGGGGCACCTCAAGAAAGTGAGGAGCGCAGCAACCTAAGGTGATACCCTGATTTTTCTCTGATATTTGACACCCCTTCTCTGAGACTAGGAATGGTTAAAGGAGTAAATGTCAGACATTTATGAGTGTCATTTAAGGGATAGTACATTGTTGCACTGGGCTTGTATCAAAGGATCCAGTATATGCATTTGTAGACAACAATTTTTACTTAGATTTTTATAATTTTTTTTAAATCAACTATTTGTAATTAAGAAATAATCTGTGTCTTTTCAGGAGAGAATGAGATAAAGGTGCTTATMAGATTCCTTTTGGGAATGGCAGTAAGCAGTTTATAGCTAGTTTCAGTTAACATAAACTTTCCATAAATCAGATACATAACTTTTTACACATGTAGACTAAGGCCAAAGGTTCTCTTCACTCTTTGAGAGYGCTGACATTAAATTTTTTATTAGTACCCACAGTGAATAATGCACCTGACTTCAGTTTTGACCATACTGTTGAGAGAAACTACTACATATTTCTTGCAGGAGTACCTAACTAGCCAACTTTAATGCTAAGGAAAAGTTTATTTTTCTTTTAAATCAATCAGTTCTTTGTTCAGTTTAAGTTACCTCCTGATGTTTGCAGCCTCTCTTGCAGCATTGGTCTCCATGTTGCTGCTATCATATTTGTGAGTTCATGGCTGGCTTTCAAGCTATCATTTCTTTGCGTCTTGGGGCTGTGTGGTTTAGTTTTACAAAGAGGTCCTGGATCTAATATTGCCACTGCCATCCACTTTGCCAGTACTGGTAGTACTTGCAAGTGTTTAGAAACTCTTGCAGAGAAATTCAAATTGTTGTTATTAAATCTTCTAAACACTGCAGATTGTCTTAGTTCATACTATTGGCTACTGTGCCTGAGTTCATCTGGAATTATTTGGGCACTCTCCTGCTTTTATCGCCCAGATTCTTCACTTTTCTATTTGAGTCTTGTAACGCTTTGACTTCTCTGTTATGTTTGGGATGCTCCCATATTGTTTTCAATTTGGCTGGAGTAGCTTCCCTTGCTTGCAAAATCCCAGGCTTTATTTTAGATCTTTGATACACTCTTTCCAAGTCTTTTATACTGAATACAAAACACCACCCGTGTTTCTACCAGGAAGCTAACCTTTCCCTGCATATTGTGAGGCTGATTGTAGTTCAGATCAAATAAAGGCTTCTCTGTGTTTTCTCTCTCTTTTGTACTGCTTGCTTGAAATTGAATTTCTTGGATCTTTTTGCACTGGGAGTATTTTACATGTAGCCTGACTTGAATCTCCTTCTAACCACTGCAAGTCTTAAACGAACTTTAAATTAAACAGTTGCTGAAAGTTGCGAGTGATACAGGGCAGATTTTCTTAGCATCTTGTGTTCTTGGGAAGTTAAAGTGCAGTAAGACATGCTAAGCAGTACAGAACTTTAACCTGAACTTCTGAATTTTCTGAACTGTCATCAGAAAATTGTAATTTAAAGAAAAAAACGGAAAGAATCTGCAAATGAAACTGGTTCTGATGTTCATGAATCTTAAAACTTTGTCAGTCTGCAAGAGTTTCCTTGTTTTACATGTTAAGCGCACAATGATTCCATGAGGAAAATGGGCTTGAATCTCATTAGACATCGTGCTGTATTAATGGAACTGGTTCACTCATATTTTATTCATTAAATAATATTTGTCGATGTGTTTTTCTATTTTAAACTCTTACTGTAAAGGAGAGCATTTTCACCTCAAAGTATTTGTTTCCTAGAGTGAATGCCAATACTATCCAGTCACACCATATTCTCCTAATTATGCTGAGGGTTTCTTTCTTAACAGCATTTATTTTAGGGTGTCAACAATACTTCAGTTAAATGTAGTGTAAAGTGCACTTATTTAGCAAACTCGTCCTTCAGAAAAGGGTTTTTTTGTCTTTAAAACACCACTAGATTGTTTCTTTCTGTCAGTGCGTGATACAATAGAAATCTTAAATCAATAACACTTCTTATTCCTATGCAATTGATGCATAACATCCTTCTTCACACAGAGGTTTAATGTGTTGTAAATTAATTATCTGGAATGCGTGCAGGGTCAATGGACCTTGGTATGACTGGGATGTAATGTTAAAGTGTTCCATTTCCTTCCAGCCCTGCTCAGCTCTCTTGCCGACTCTTCTCTAGTGTTAGCTATGCCATCTTCTGCACTCTGGTCCCTTAAGTGTTGTTAATGCCCCTCCAGGGCTTGATCGATAGGAAAAATTTGCTTTACCATAAATTTGTTCAACAATTTTCTTTCTTCTGAAGACAGAGTATCTTTATCAACTGTACTTGTGTAATGCTGCTTAGTAAACTATTCTTACTCTTACAGAAATTTTAAATAATAGCCTTATTTTAAGTCATAATGAAATTGCAAAGATTCTGCAGAAGCAGATGTAGATGTAACTTTTGGCTTTTAGGTGCCTAAAAATTAGTCAACTATGCTGCAAGTTTCTGTCAGGAGGAGTTTTGCTTTACTGTATCTACACATCAAACCACAGAGATGAATAAAACAGTTATTAACTGTGAAAAAATGCTGAGGGAGAGACTCTCAACCATGAAGAGTGCAATTAAAACACACATTCACTGGGTTTAAAGTAGCCAATTTCCTTTAAAATCAGAGAGGCCACCTCTATTACTTATTTTGAAGCCAGCTTGGCTATTAGTTGCTAGGGTAACAAGATCCAAGATAGCGAGTAAGTCCTGTCCAGGCAGCATAGCGTTATGGGTGTCCAAGATAAATGCAAAAAAATGCTGGTAGGAACATTCAATTATAGATTATTTTAATTTTTATTTACTTACTTATTGGTCTTTTTACTACAAGAATGCTCAAAATATGCATACATTTGTAATTAAAAAGGTGCTGGTGAATTTTAATTGTCTGAGTAACAGATGATGCTAAACCATTAGAGCAGAAAATACTTCAAATCTCAATTAAAAAAAAAAAAAAGAAAGAGATGCTACTTAAAACTCACAGCATGTTGGTGGGATCAATTTAACGTCCTGTGCTGTGTCAATGTCACTTTCATAAACTTTTGCTGAAGTGCTTTTCCTACTGTATGTTGAATGATGTTGTCAGGACTGTGAGTCGGGGGTACGGTGGATTTGAGTCTACTTTACTTCCCTTGATGAAAAGGTCACTGCCACTTGTAAATCTGTTTTACTCCCCGCACAGTTGTTAGTGTCAAAGTCTGTCAGCTCTGTGGGATGTTAAAATTATACAACTGTGGTAGGAACAAGGATCACAAATTCCCAAGTGGTACATCCCAAGAAAAAGTCTCTGATCTTTGTGTAAAAGTTCTGTGGAAAGTTTTTCATTCAGGATTTTCAGCTCACTTTGGCTTGATTGCAGAAATAAACAAAATTTCTGTTTCATTCTTCCCATCTGGTGGGCCTTCCCCACTGATAGCTCATCACAGGGCCACTTACGTCCATAGCTCATGGTTGCAAGTGAAAAAATCTCTGCTTTATTTTTTTAAGGCTGCAAGGGCTCCAGTTAAAGCACAATTAGAACTTGGCCTGTGTTGTGTTATGTGATTATGTTTTGACAAATCATCACAGTAGATCAGCTTCACAATTATTCATAAATTATTTGCAAAATACAAGGGATAAGCAAGAAGTAAAACAACTGGCCAATTTAAGGGAGGACACCTGACCTCCAAACCAACCTTCCAATCAACATAAATAATGCAAATTGATAAAAAGCTCCAAAAAACTAAACTCTTTTTTCCCTTACTCATAGCATCATCTGAACTGTTCTGTGCATATGCAGATAGTTTTTTACTCAGCAGTTTTCCCGTGTAAGTTGTCATACTTTGCTAGTGAACTGCAGCAAACGCAGTGGGAGCGAAACCAGCTGGAGTGCCAAGAGCRGCCGTGCCCTCTGAGCTTGATTGATTACGACACGGAGTTTTTGAAGTTTTATGCTCTGGCTGTGCAGAAGATGGACACAAAGTTCTTTGCATGTGAAGTATGCYCAAAGCTCTTAGGTGGTCAATTGCCTGCTTAATCCAGAGGCCTCTGCTAAGACAGAGTCAAGCTTTTCATACCGTAAGGTATTTCCATATGACCTTGCAACTAAATTGATTTTTGAACGGAGTGGAGTAGTTTGCTGCTGAGGAGACAGAATGGGACCCGAAAGGGGCAAACACTGAATCTTTTTGGCTTGACTTTCAGTCAAGGTAACTCACTGGGGTCCTGAAGGTGATGCAAGTAAACATCTGCCAAGTGAATCTTCGTGTCAAGGCAGCCATTGTGGGCAAACTGGGGTAGGCAGCTGTGGGTAAACATATATCAGTGTGCCAAGTAACCATCAGCATGAAGGGAAGAGGACACACTGTGATCCTGATTTCCTTTTGCCCTAAWTTTGGTTGGAAAATGCTTTTTATGTGCTGCTGAATCTGATCTAGAAGCTGTCTCTGGCACTCATTTCAGTGATATGAAAGCAGAATCTTTCACATGAAGTTTTTCTTACTGTCTGTTAATGATTTGAATGATAACTAAGCAAACAAAAAAAAAAAAGAAAAGAAAAAACCTGAAGCTTTAATTACTCTGAGGAAAAATTCACTGCCATCTCTATTAATCACTTCCTTGGTTTTATAGATATCTTTCAAAATGTCATCCAGTTTGCTTTTAAGATCACAAACTCTTTTGCTTATTTTTCCTTCCTTGCCTCCCGAGAGAATTGCAGTATAAAAATTCATCTTTTCCCTTTCTTATCAGATTCATTTCTGCTGTTTGAAATTGCTAAAATCCAAATTGTAGATATTTGTACTTATATAATTAGAAAGCTGAATAGATGCCTGTAGTATCAGTGCTCGTGTTTGCTGAAGACTCACAACGTTAGACAGAGGGCATGTCTGAGGAATGTAAACAAGCATCCACCTTATCAGGACTTTTACCACTGAGAAATAGAAAACAACATTTTTTCCCTACCCTCTGCCCTCCATTATCCCTCCAATTCTCTAGACTTTGCTCAATTGTTTTGTGTTTTCTAATTTTCAGCTGCTCTAGGCACAGGTAAATAAACTACAATTAAAAACTCTTGGAATGATTCTCCTAAGCAGGAGGAGTGGCTCCACACTCATATAATGGGTATCTGGTATATAGCTATTTTTTCGCTCTGAAATAAAATTAAGGAATGTGCATATGCTGATGTTTCTACATACATCTTGGGGACATTTTTGTTCTTTATAAAAACAGATTTTCAAAACTARAGGTTATTTATATTTCAAGACAAAAATCAGATATCTATTTTTGATAATAAATAAATCCAGAATAATCAGATTTATTTTCGACCAATCTTCTACATATATTTCTCAGCAAAAAAGAAATAGAGCCTAGAGCAAAGACTCTGATAGGATTTCAAGATCTTGGAAAAATTACTTACTGATCAAGCCTACTGTCTGAATATTTGAGATGATTTACAGACAAAAAAGAGTGTTTAAGGCCTTCTGTGGCACTTACAGCCTTTCCAGGGAAAAGGGTTGCCCAGTTGTACAAATATTCAGTATAAGTGAYTTAACCTTTCCCCTAGTAAATTAATTTGAAATACTGAATTTTAAAGCGATTATAAACCATTGTGGTCCTTGTGATAAGAGACAACACTTAAGTACTCCTTATTCTTTGAGTCTCATTTAGCCATTGTGAGCTTCATAAAGATCTAAAACTGGCTTGTCAGACACCTGCACACGAGTATCGCTCAGGTATTACTTGGCTTTTTGCTAACACTTAACCCTTGCCTTTCTTCAAATTTTCAGTCATATTCTTACTGCTTCCTTTCTTGACAGACAGAATTACACCCCTTTGGACTTCCTAAATGCATGTCTTCTACAGTCAGCCCAAAGAGCTTTGGCTGTTTTCTCAGTCCGACATTATTATTATGCACCCCTGCTCTTTTGTTGTATTTTTAATAAAGGTTTCAACTTTTTTTTTTTTTAATGCACTGAAACACCTTTTCACTTTCATCACAGTTTTCCAGAGCTCCCACCTGCTTGCACAGTCTGTGCCATCCAAGTCACAGCCTCTTCTCTTTTCTTGGTATTCCAAGAAGGYACTTTCTCCTTTTAATTTGTGTCCTTAAATCTTGCCTGGAAACTTTCCTTTCCCTCTTGGCTTACCACGCAATATTTTGGGATATTCTGTCAGGCGGACTATAAAACACTACCATTTTTTTTTGTAGATACAGTGACATGCTGACAGACTCCAGAGCAGTGCTATGAGGTAGTTCTGTAGGTCCCAGCTGTGTGCAGATGAACGATGTCTCTTGTTTTGGACTCTCTTCAGTGACTGTCTTCTGATCCTGGGGAAAGACTTGATTTTTGCTTGCTTACTTTGGTCTAGTTTCCCCAATGAATGTTGCCTTAGCAGAGTTGAACCCACTTATCTTCAGCTAATCGTTTGCTTTTTTTTTCATTTTGAGAATTAAGTAATTTGATATATGTGAGGTGAACCAGACCACGTATGAAATGCTTTGCCCCAGCACAAGAGTTCGTGTGAAGATTCCTTTTGTGAATTCTTAGAGATGCAGCCAAAAGAACCCCTTATTTGAATGTCCAAGACTAAAGGACTAGATGGAGACATGCAAATTTGCAGTAAGTTTTGTGCTACATGATATGAAACATCAATATGTTGGTGTTAGGTTAGATGGCTGCGGGTTTTTTGGGAGAAACAGATGCGTGAGATGTGCATCATGTTACCCGTGGTAGTGGACAGCATTTTTTGAAAAAACTTCTGCTCAGAAATGTGGCTCAAGCAGAGGTTGAAACTGAAGCCCCTGCTCAGCTGAGATGGGAAGTTGTATTTGGGAAGAAGTGAATAAATACCCATGACAAATCTTCAGCTGCTCTAATTCATAACGGAAGTTCATTCCCATAATGGAAGATCATTTATAAGTGATCATTACCTCAAACAGAGGCTCTCAATGACGACAGTAATTTAGGCTGGGAGCAAGAAGAATTATGTTGATCAAACTAGACTAAAAAGAAGGAAGTTTATAAAGATTATCAATTTGTAACAAACTTTCTGGTCTGAAAAAAAATTTTATACTGATATTTAAATTTGCAGAAACGTAATCTTTAAAAACCCCAAAGAATCACTAAAACTTGTAACACCAGGCTCATTGAATTGCTTTTCTGCATAAATTTTGAAGGAAAAACAATTAAGAAAAGCTAGTCTATGCACAAGTGCTAAATATGCGAAACATTCCTAGCCACTGCCACATGACAGCAATCCTGTCCCTGGGGTCAGTGTGAGGAATCTCTGGGACTATGAACCTGCTGGGGAGAAACTGGTAATCTGCCACTCCTAAACCAGGCTATTCTGTGCTTTTATACTTGTTCATTCAAAAAATCTGTGCAACAAATCCAGCTAAACTGTCTTTACTGCTCAGATACAGAGTAGAATACTACTTTAATCTGCTTCTTTTGGAATCATATTTCTAATTGCTTCAACATTTTCATTGTTTCAACTGGAAGCATTGTGTGTGGCCCCACAGGTGCAAGTGGCATTCCGCATTATTTATACCTAATATTTGATGTATCATTTTTAATGAAAAAATCAGTGCCATGTAAGTCCCTTTCTATAGACCAAAAAAAAAAGAAAAAACCCTTCTTCATTTCCATGCACTCATCCTTCACATACAGTTATGATCTGGGTTGCCCCTATTGTTGGTTAATGTAGGAATAACAGCATGCATTTGCCACCTGCGATCAGATTTTACTGCAGGAATAAAGCAAGGTCAAAATAATATCTAATGTTTAGACAGCATGCTGGTAGTCTCCCCATCAGCAGACTATTCTTAAATAATAGTAACAAATTAGCATTAAAAGCTCTCCACAACAAGATGTGCTAAAACCATACTGGATGCTCAGTGACCTGTGCAAAGAACAGAAAATGTAATATGCTGCTTTGTAGTGCTCTCAGCATCAGCTACTGTAGTRTCAATTATGTCACTACAGCTTTTCAGAGGTGGAACTAACATGACTCAAGAAAATAACAAAACAAGAAAAAAAGAAGAAAAAAATAAACAAAAATAAACTCTGAATGCAAGAGGAGAGAGTGTTGCAAGTGGAGAATGTTTTGCTTCAGCTCTGAGTTTGAAGGGGCTGCCCTCTTTAGCACAATGGGAGCCAGCTTCCCTGCTGCATTCTCTGAAGTGGCTCATTGCAGAGCAGTAATATTATATCTTAATAAGCATAACACTGTGAACTGAGGCATATTTTTAAGTCAGACACATGGGAGGGAAACAGCAGAGCAGAGCTGTGTTATTTTTAATGGAGCATGTGTTTGTCTTGTAAGTGTGTCAGAAGAAAAGGAACAGATCTCAGGTTTCTTCTCACCATGTCTAACGTAGGATGGGCACTCCAACTGCCTCTCTAAGTGATATCAGTGGTCTTTGATATTACAAATGACACTGGATGGTCTGGACTACACTTGTACCTCACATTCAATGACACTGAATACATATTGTGTATATCAGTGTTCATTGAAGCTATCCTTCAGATGAAGCTCTTTGAAAACCACGAAGACTAAGGTAGCTTTCATTAGATAAACAAGATTGTCATAAGAGACTGTCCTTTTCCCAGCTTTGCATGAGTTTATGGTACAGATGATGGGGGACATGCACTGCAGGAAAACATATTTCCGTTTACACTCAACTGGAAAATAGATCTTGCAGTGTGGAACTGATAGCTGCCACGTGTACCATCCTGCAGGCCATGCCACTCACCTCATTCTTAGCATCAAAACCAATATTAGAGTAAAAATGTTTGCAATGAAATTCCAAAGGAAATTTTAAATTTCAATTAATGTTGATAATGGGTTTTTTAATAAGTCTTGGGTCAAGATGTATCACAAATCTATTTCCCACAGTGCACAGAAAATATATACTTATTCTGTCTTTGTGATATGACTGGATCTAGTCTTACATTCAGCAGCCAGCTGAGGCTGCTTGTCTATTATAGTCTCTTCCACCATTCCTGACAAATGAACAAATAACTAGATGCCCTGTGAAACATTTTAAATAGAACTCTCTCCTGAAAAAGCCGTTACTGACAGAGACAGGTTCGATCCAGATCAAGGGAACCTGCTTTGGAGTAGAGAAGATCAATACTGGTCACTGGCTTTTTTATTTCTGATTTTTTTTAACTAAGCAGAGGTAAAGATTATGATGAATAAAGTAAAGCAGAAAACAAGCAATCTATGAACTGAAGTGCATCCTTCTTATTAAACCTTATTGTGCTCTTAAAGCAGTAGCAGAAGCTGTTGCTATGAACTCTATCATGCAAGAGGCTTTCAAAACAGCATTTAAAACTATATATTAGCTAGAAACCACTTTGCCCACAAATTCTGAAAGAGCTGAAAGTAGCTTTTGAAAAGGACCCAATGTATTTTACGGCAGAGTAAATTAGCTGCTATTTTTTACTTTTGAAGTATTTGATCAAAATCCAGTACTGAACACAGTGTCTTAAATTAATTCTATTTAGAGTGCTTCTCTGCTAGTTACAACCTGGATCCTATAGCACTAACTGCCCCCCTTTCCTGTTGTGTTCTTTCGTGTATGCATGAGAATTCCGTATTTCCAACGCCAGCTGGAGGCGCTGAGGTCACATTCTTACGTTTGGAAACAAGGCATGGGTTTGTGTGAGCCGAACAGATCAAAAACATAATTGTTTTTATTTATTCTATTTAAGTAGCATCATCTACTCTGATTTTGCTTAACAATGAAAATGCCAATTAAGAGAAAAGTCGCCAAGACCAAACCAGCCCAGCAATGGAAAACTATAAAACAGAATTCGATGGGTTTAGGAAGCAAGGCTGGCATTATAGCAACAATATTCTCAATAGTCTTTGGCTAAGTCCAGGAATTCAGTTTGCAATATAATCAATCCTCTACAATCCACAAGTATTAAATTCATCATTAAAATGTTGTTTTCTCCTTCCCAAACCTTCCATGTAAGAAGCAGCTCAGTAAGATGAAAGGCATTTGTTACTCAGAACAGTAACAGCCTTAAGGAAAGCAAAAAGAGCAAATCTGGAAAACAGATTCATATTTTTCTGGAAAAGGGTAGTATTCATAAAACATTTAGTGAGTTCAAGGTCAACTTGTTCTCCTTCTGTATACTATTCATAACAGGCATTTGACAGCCCAGTGACAGTCAATCTAGCAGCTGAACTGAATATATCGGGCCATCCAGTTTAAAGAAAAGCTAAATCTTCATTGTGAAATGAGCACAACACACCCAAGAAGAACAAGAAGAGCAAAAGGCTTTCCTGTTTCTGAAATTTCAATTAAAATCAACAAATACGGTTACAAAAGAGTGGAAATAGGTCTAATTTTGGTAAATGAGCAGATGTATGCATAAATTGCAAGAGATTATGGTCCTTCACACCACAGTGGTGTTGTCTTCTCATTTAAGTGAAATTTTATAATCCTGAACATTCCACAGATTTTTTTTTTCAGTGTACCATGTCTGCAAAATCACCTAACATCAACAAGATATCCACATTTTGCAGTTACAGTTACTCTGAACTTGTCTTTTCAGTCTCTATACAGACCACCCTGGAGTTTATTCCCAATATTGACTGTTTCTCAGTATGCTCTGTGATACAGTAAAAGGCATCCCCTAGTGGCTTTCATCCTACTGTAAAGTGAGGAGATTGCATTCATTGGATTGAAATAATGACATTTTCATCTGACTTCAAAACTGGTGAAAATAGCAGCTCAGGGAGCCACAGAGGTGTATGTTTTGGAAATCCAGGAGATACTGAATTTTGTATCCATGCAAATTCTGAGGTTGGGTTCATCTTAAATTCTAATACTTTTTTCTAGTTTTAGTTACTGTCATCATGGATCTTAAAGAAGTTACTCTTTGTCCATGTTCATTCCAAACAAAAYGGATAAACGTAACCTATACCTATCATTTATAAAAAATCCTTCCAACTCAATAAATTAATCTTATATGGTGTATGTGGAAGATAGATGGTCCTAAAAAACCATCTCATACCTTCCCTCCACCACTTCCAAATTGCACAGCTATTTCTAACAGCGAAAGTGCATCATATCACCAATTGCGTTTTCTCTTTCAGCACGATATACAATGCAAATCAACTAGCAATTGTTTTGTGGGTGGGTTCACAGATTAAAGATCAACTATAAATTGAGAGGAGTATCAAGTTCACAATACACTGTGTTCCTTTTTGGAAACCACTACCTGGTTTTGTTTTTAAAGCTGCCACGGGTTTTCAACAGGATTCTTACTCTAAGAGCTCTGTATCTTTCATCAGCCAGCACCCACTGAATGACTACCAGGGATGTCAGTGTCAAATTCCTCTGCAGACGTCCAGCTGGACTCTCTACAGGGATTTAGCTGAAAGGGCTCACTGGAAGAATGATGTTACAACAGTTCCACTTTCCTCACTCTGCATCTTTCAAATATCAGCTATAAATATTTTGAATATGTTCATTATTTAAAATTTTAGACCTCCTCCCTGATTTTGTCAGGTATTTTAGAAAGCTTTCTGCCTACAATTGTAATGTATGTCTGCAGTCCAGAACAGCTGAAAGCACAATGACTCTTGCTCTATATTTGGAAACATCTGCTGTTTCATTTCCACGATGCACAGTGATGTCCAATTCTGAGAGGAAGAACAAGTCTGGCACAGGAGACATTAGTTTATGGTTAAATATTACAATGCTGAAGTTGGGATTCCCTCTAACTCTCTGGTAGTACTCTTCCATTGAGTAGAGGATGCTGAAGTAGTTGCTTAATGGTCCTCTGACTGTTTGCTGTGGGAATAAATCCCACTCCTAGTGAGGCAGCCCTTTCAGGTATCAGCAATTGGCTTCCTCCACATCATTTTGTCATCCTTGAGATGAGAGAGAAGCATAGAGGCAATAAAAGTGTGATGTGGAGAAAATAACTAAATTGACTTGGGAGGGGCTTTGGTTTGTGGAGTCTCTAGATTCAGGATGAGGTGTTGAGGACCTAGGAGATTTGCTTTACTGTAAGTTTTGTAAAGCAATTGTGCCAAAACTCTGTCATATAAAAGCCTAGTTGCATGTTCAGAAGTGTCCTTCGATGACTTGAGAAAATCTGGCAAAATTCTGTTCATTATAGTGACTTATTGTTTTTTAATAGTCTGTCAATTAATTTGAGAAGAACATAGTTGTGTGAATAATCTTAGCAATGCTCTATGGGGGGGTAAGGCAAATTGCAACACTTGGTGCTAGGGATAGTTTTGGCTCTTAGTTTCAGCCAGCCTAAAAAAGGGTCTTTTCATAGGTATTTCCATGGTGATCMACTGTTAATCACTGCTGGATCCAGGACATTGATCTGTGGTCAGACCCACCACTGTTACGACTGTGGATATTTGTTCCAGATAAAAGGCAGGAGTTAAACCTTGCATGGCTTCAGAATCAGACCATGGGTTTTGTTCTTCTCAACAATGATTATCAAAGGAAATTTTAAATTAGAGCCAGGAGAGAGCATGGGGGCTTAGGAGACCTGAGACAAGACGTCTGTGAAGCACTGTTAGTTTGATACTCTTTGAGGCTGAGTATCTACTGAGTGTGTCTGTCTTCAATCAGACTGTTAAGTGTACTGACAGAAATTTTGGAGAATGTTGAAAAATTTTGTTTTTGAGAAGCCTTCATGCAAAATTGTATTTAAAATTCCCTTGTGCATTMATTATATAGGAACTTTATGCTATATACTTTCTTTTAGAGCAATATAATTCTATTGGCCAGGAATTCTCAGCTTTAAAAGACTGGGGCATGAAGAGCTGCCTTATTTCTACAGAGAGAACAGACTTTTTTTTCCCCCTCTTAAATTTAGAACTTGGTGGAGTCTTTCTACAGCAAAACTAAGAAGGTGTACATTTTGATCTGACAGATTCAATTTGATTTGTCAAATTTTCTGAATCTCTGTGATCAAAACTACAAAGATCAAACTATTCCATCAGTTGACCTGAAAGTAATACAATATAGTTTAATATAGCAACAATATTTTGCCCTAAATGTTATGTTAAGGCTGTCTATCAATAATTCAGCTCTTAGATAAAATATTCTTGCAAATAAGATATTGTATGTCAAGAACAAATGATCTGTGCAGATATATTTTCAAAGAATATCAGTCTCACTGTTTATGCCAGTGAAGAGTGAAAGAAACCCGAGGGTGAGAAATAGAACAAGACAAGGTTCAATGAAATATGTGGGCTTGGAAGGAAAAATTATGAACATTTGGAGCAGTTGGACCTATAACTTGGAACGTGTCTTAATCATTCTATTGCTTTTTTTCCTAATGTTTTAAACAAACTTTCAATAGATAAAAAGTGACAAAAGAAACTTTCATGGCAAGATATCCTTAAGAACACAAGAAATGTATAAGTGCAGCAGGTAATGATAAAATGGCTGTTCTAAAGCAAGGCTCCTAACCTAGGAGCTAAAGTGAAAAAAAAAAAAAAAGAATTATTACTTAAATCTCATTTAGGATATACAAAGGAATCAATACTTTGAAAAAAAAAAAAATCTATGAATTTGCCCTGAGGTGAAATTCTAAGGTGATGGGAAAAGCTCCTATTGTAAGATGACTATATAATATCC
Organism: Amblyornis subalaris; assembly: GCA_018881555.1. Classification (NCBI taxonomy): domain Eukaryota; kingdom Metazoa; phylum Chordata; class Aves; order Passeriformes; family Ptilonorhynchidae; genus Amblyornis; species Amblyornis subalaris. Next base: position 18,770,906 of record JACAXG010000004.1, read on the forward strand.
CTGCATTTCATAAAAGAATATTCCATGATATTTTCCCTTTACAGCTTGTTTCATGTTTGCTTACATTATTCAGAAACATTTTGCATCTTCACCTTCTAAATAGGCTAAAGAGGCATTGTTCAGCCCTCTGTAAAGGCAGGAAGGACTGCTTACACCAGAGATTTGTAAGAGGTATTTTTGGGTTTGGAGCAATAAAAGTTATGTCCCAACACTTGCAGCATTGCCATCCCACACTTAAATGAAATATGTTTTAAGTATCTAGAAATCATGAGATTGACTTCAATGCCATGAATTTGCAGTTCAGTGAGTACATTTGGTATGTCTAGCCCTCCTGGCTTCATGGGTTTAGAAGGAACTTCTTAAATTTTTCCCACAATCATGAACAGAGTATTTTAAAAAAATGAGCACTGGATGATTTTACACAGCCCTGTGACTCTAGGAATTGATGCTTAAGTATGCCACAAGAAATTAAGATACTACAATAACTAGTGCTAAGTGTACTGTTTGCTCACACAATTTTAAATGCCACCCTGAAGGAGGAGGTTAAAAACACCTAAATTCTTCCTGCCAAGGCTGTTTTTGTTTCTTACAGAGATTAGCTGTGTCAGAACGAAATCTTCCCTCAGGCCTTTTTTTCTTTTTCCAGCCAGATCATTTTAACCACCCACTCTGGCAATAAAATTTTTCATATCTGTATAAGGAACAGTGAAGTTGAAACCTCCTGGAGTAGCTACCAAAGTTGTGCAGGGTTGTTTTGGTGGGCTTCTGCTGCAGGTGTTTCCTCAGGTAGGAAAATGGAAATTTATCCTGGTTCCTGAACACCAGTACTGATTATATGTCTTTTTATCCAGACTCATTTGTCTCTCTAGAGATCACCAGCACTATTACTGATAACAGAACTTTATATTGCTCTAGGCAGCTTGTCRACTTTACTGATCTTAACAATTAAGAATGAAGATTTTCATGCGGGCAAGAGCCAAAAGGGAATATCACCTGAAATTTCTGAAAAGAGAGAATTACGGGGTTGCCCCACAAGTGAGAAATAATATGTGGTCTCCAAGGGCCCCATCAAACTTTCCTGAGGAACAGCCACAGAGCAAATAATCCTGGATTATTTTGCTTAKAGCAAATAAACACCAGATTGTTTCTCCAAAGGGAAATAATCAGTGTATCACTGAAAATGTGCAGGTCAAATGTACCACTGAGTACAGATGAGCCCCCTTCTTATTCCAAAAAATAATGGTATATTTTCAGATTTATGGTGTTGCTCCTTTCCTTTTCCTGCTCCATCACTCTGCTTTTTCCCCTCTCCTACCCTGATGGCAGATAATATATAACCCWTAAGATGTATTGGTGTGGGTATGATGCTGAGATGGGATTTTTGTTTCTTCATTCTCTTAGTACAGGAAGCTGAACAGACACATATAGATGGATGGGTGAAGTGAAGTAGAATATTACTGAATAATCTTCAACCTTGAATGAGGAAAATGAGATACAGGATGCCTAATGTTTCATTGACATCCATGGAAAGAGACATGAAAACATCCAAACCTCTCTCAGTGGAAGAAAGTTAAGGGGACCACATGCCAAACCACAGTCCCAGTGAGAATGATAGCCCTGGCAGGACAATAGGGATCCCAGACACCTCTCCTTGTGTGGCCACGGAGAGAGGCTGTGCCTGGTGCATCAAGGAGAGGAAAATCATGTTTGGTGAGTTCTCAATGCAATGTTTCCCTCTTATTTCTGCACAGGAGGTAATATAGAACTCCATGTTTCTTAATTTCTGTAGTAATTCCATGATTATGTTTCTAAAAGAAAGGACGCCTTCTTATTTTCATAATTAACAGCAAATACATGTTGTACATTAAATGTGACACAAGAGAGATGAATTATGCAGTAAATTCTGTGTGTGCTGATCAGCACAAAGCCCAAGGCACACTCAGCAGAGTTGCTATGAAGATCTGTAATGAGTTTCAAGTACATCATTTCCTGATGGAGGGTAAGAAAACATCCATCAATGCTAATTTTCCCACAGTTTTTAGCTTTTTATGAATACTTTACAGCTTACAAAAAAGATGAATTTCTAAAGTGCAACTTGAGGAAACTCTCTTAGTAATTAGAGAGTACTCCTAGCCAAAACTAATGAGGTCTGAACCTTAAACACGAAGATGGTTCAAAGTTGACAGCCCCAGCCTCTAATTTCTTCAAAAAGGTTAAATTAATTCCTCAAATCCGAACATAGATATTTTGTTTTCTAGTTAAACTGTAAACCAGTATTGTCATGGTGCCTTCTAAAAGGCAGAATTTGAGTATTGGGCTCATCTCTGATTCTGTAGTAGTGTTGTATAGGATTAAATGGTCTGAAAAAGCAAGCTCCAATGAGGTTGGGGCGTCTTCATACTGAGCTCAAGGACTCTGTGAAGTAATGCTGGCTTTGTAGTGGAGCACGTGTCCATACACACTGCTCTGTTCTCTTCAGCTTCTGTCAAGCTGTTGCAACAAAGACATCCTGACATTTTAGGAGCGAGAAAGTGGATTTTAGGTACTGACAAGGAGGGAGGGGCAACTTTTCTGATTAAGCAGTCATCCATTTTATATTGAGAACAATCTGCTTGATTCCAGACTGCAAAGAACCCAATCCTAATAGCTGGGAATAGTTTTCCAGCTAGTGTATGTTGTTAATTTAGTGAGAATGCATTAAATATATTCCATGGTTAATTAATAATATGTATTAAATGTGTAGTATAAATATAAACATAAATGTATTAAATAWAAAACATGGTACCTGCTATAACAAGGTACCTACGCCTTAAAATTCTGGTGATTTTAGAGAATTTAGATGCTGTCAGGTCAAGAGTTGTGAAGAGCTTTCAAAAGAGAAATGCTAAACTGGAGRATAAAACTTTTTAGTATAACTCAACCTCACTGGGAGCATCAAGTTGTTATTTTACTGTATCTGTCTCCTGCTTATATCCCTCACTTATACTAAATGAAGGCTCTCTCAGAGAAGATCACTACTCTTATTCAGTCATAATTTAAGGTGGGTTTTTTTTAAGACAGAATTCAAAATGTATGTTCAGGTTTCTTAACACAGATTACTTTCCAGCACCTCTCACTTGAATGGGAAGGCTTTTCTATATCCAGAGCAGATTTTATTTGGTGAATCCCAGAACCAAAAGTTATAACCTTCTGAACAGCCTGAGGGCTGGGGTCTGAACAGGAACAAACAAAATAATTTCAGGTATATCTGAATAAATTGAAGCTGTGCTTATAGAATTTAGAGCCACATGGATTCTGCAAGACAATCCTTACTCTTCAATTGTATGTCAGTTCCAAAGCAGAGTTTCTTTCAATCATGTTTTTGTTAGTATTTACAGACACTCATGGGAACAGGTTTTTGTTTACAAATGTGTTTCAGGGAAAAACAGTACCTTTCATGAGGTACATTTTTTCATGACCAACAATACTGCAGAGACACATTCATCCTCTCTGAAACATTTCAGCTACTCGGACAAGATGGAAACAATTCCATGGGACTGGATGACTAAATTATGAAATGTAAACCATCACTCTGGATTACTCTGCTTTCTACAAAGAAATTAAGTCCTGAAATTTTTTCACCCTAATTAATCAGTGATCACTACTTATATTCAGAGAAAGCAGGATAGGTTCTCTCATATTTATTAGCAAGAAAGGCTAATTTATTCCTGCATAAGGTTGGCAAAAATAAGTTGTTGAGCTCTGGTACTAATATAAAACTATTTTGTGATCCAATAAGGGACAGGAATATAACACTAAATATTATTCACTTATCTTTGAAACAAACAAAACTTTTGTAGTCTAATACTACCCTCATTTCCCTGCTCAGTAGCTAGCATGTCAAGTGTTCACACTGGACCTTAAAATGAGTAAGAAAGCTCAGGAGTATATCAACATTTGCAGCATAAAACTGTCTTCTCTTTGATCACTCAAGCTTTCCATCACTCTAGGTGGTCCTAACTAATAAGGAACTGTGATCCTCTTCACTACTTGATTCCAGTAGCCACACAACAGACCACATGCAGTTAGTGCTTGCCATTAGTGCTTCAGTCAAATACCAACACTTTTCTACAGATTTATGATCCTTTTAATTACATATTTATAAATCATGCCACTATATGTATGGGGAAAAAAAATGTCTCTTTTAAGGGTTTGAATATTCTGCATTTTTTCTTTGGGATATTTTTTCCCCTCGAGGCAAAAACCTGTACAAGTGTTTAATGTAACTAATATTTGTTACTGAGCAGGGGTACTGCTCTAAGTTCCACACAAACACGTACTACAAAAAATAGAACATTTTCTCTTTTATTTTCTCCAGATATTTATATGAAGTTCTTTCTATAAGAACCTGGTTTACAAATCTGACATGCCTGTGCAATGCCCAGACTGTCAGCATTCAATCCTATATCTCTGTTTCAGCAGCCCTTGTCTGCCTGGTTATGGATGCTGAGCACTAACAGCTCTACTCATTTGTTGTGCTGAGGACTCTGAAAAACATACCTTCTGAGAAGGAATTGGCAACTCAGAATTAAATACACGCTTCTGGTAACACTCTTTTCCCAAGCAGCTATTCCATAATGAGTTAAACATGATCTTTGAATTTTTGAACAAAGATGATTGCACACAGACCAGTTAATGTGTCCTGTCCGAGTAAAGGAGAAGCTATGGCCATAGGATAACAGTGGCATTGAGCAGATACCCAGGTGYGGAACAGAGATGTATGGATGTCTTGTTTAGGTATTAGGGTTTAATAACAAATTAGAAGGGCTGATGATTTTATTCATGGGATGACAATTCCTTCTGAAAGGAGTTTGAAGCAACTTTAACCAGTCAAATCCTCCTCAAATGTCTTTTTTATATATATATATATATATACATAAATATATATATAAAATCTACTAAATTTGAGATTATTGAGAACAAAGAAGTTGCAGAAGGGAAACTGGTATACAATTGATCTCTATGAAACCTTAAGCTCTGTCTTGGTTTGATTACATGTTGTTTTGCTGACCTCATAATCTTAGAAAATACATGTTTGTGATTGGATCATGGTGAGGTATGAAAGTTAAAGCAAGCCCTTTTGATGCGTAAATAATTCCTATCTTAGGGGTTTACAATAGTAACTCCCTCTCCCCAAATCTTGTGTAGGCAGCAGTCTGTGTCACGATCTCCCCAGGATACGCATGATTTGCTGCCTAGAGGTAAAGGATGGTCAGTGGTTCCTGCTGTAGTGTCCACAGCACCTAAGGCTGAGCCTCAGTTATTCCTCTGGGGTACTCGGTTAGGCTGGATTATCAAACTGTGTGTTTTTCTGGTGCTCTGAATGTCTCAAGCAGAATGCCAGCCTGAAGCGCTGAGCACTAATTTTAAGCACTAATCAAATGAAACCTTTTAGTTTCGTTGCTATACAGTCCCATAATTCCACATACTCCTTAGAGTTTGGGTTAAAACCCCCTGGCAGTTATATGCTAGTGAAACACACAGATTTGAGACTTTCATTTTCTTCCATTTTGATATATAAGTGTAAATTTTAAATAATTGTGAAAGATATGAACTTAAAAGAGGGAAGATGTCTGCTCTAAGAGAGGAATGACACAATGGATTTGGTCCGAACTGCCTGGGATCATTTAAACCAATGAATTAAAAATCAGATAGTCAGTGAGGGCTATAATTTACACTACAGAGGTGATAAAGCCTTTTGTGTTCCTATTTGCAAAGAAAGCATTAAACTACAGTGATTTTTGATTTTTTTTCTTCCCACCAGGGAGAAATGTGAAACTCAATTTTACCCCCGATTGGTAAGGTGCTAATTTGTTTGACAAGTTGTTGGAATCTCAGCATGTTTGAGGTATCCTTGATGTATCAACACCTTCATGCTGAATGAAGGATGTCTTTAATGTGTAAATGTTTAGTACATATCCTATATCTCATTAGCCAAGAACAATACAAACCACACACAGGCAAGAAGGGTCAGAAGCAAGCTCCAGTCAAAGAGAAAAATCTTTTATGTTCTAATTAAATGAGCAAACATTTTGAGTACATCTCTTTTGCAAATAGTTTATCAAAAAATACACTTGAAATTCGCAGCCTCACTTGAGTCCTAAAGCCCTGATGAGTCTAATATCAAATGATGCATCCTGAATCCAAGTGCCATATAACACTGATATCTCCAAGTTCTTCTTAACTGCATGTAATATCACAAATTAGTGAGAGTAGAAGAAAAGCAGTTGTTAATAAAATCACAAAGGTATGCTTCTCCAAACTATTTCTTTTGTTAGTCTAAACCTTGGTAAGTTATATGTAACTTTAGAAATTTGGCTGCATTGACTCTTTTACGAAAACGAAAAGTTTTCTAGGGAAAATGTAACCATTTACTAGGAACATACCATCTCTGTTTGAAAGGTAGAATCTCCAGATTCATTTCATTCTGTAAGTACAGCAACATCAAAAAGAAGCCAAGAAAGTGCGAAACAGATACTTTAAAGAAAAGCTGTAGAAACRTGTGCAACTGCAGCGCAACTGCATCGAGCTGTGGCTCGTGTGGAGCTGAGGATGCTGGTGAGGTGGAGCGAGTTCTTTGCTAGATGACTTCTAATGGGACTTGCCTGATTGTGAGATGAGACAAGTGATGGTTCTCAATGAGGACCTGGAGGAGGTGTTCATACACTCTCAAATTGTTATCAGTGTCATTTTCCTACTTTTGGCTGGGATTAGGCTGCTTCCCTTTGTAAAAGTTTTCCAGGCTGAGATGAGCATCTGGCTCAAGTACAACAGGACTCAAACCAAGAATTTTTGCTCATTTGTGTTTCTGATCATTACCTGTAATCTCCTCCAGGCTGCAGCACTTCAGCAAGCCCTGCAATTTAAACACAGCAAGAAAAGTAGCCACATCTTTGCTACCACACTGTATTACAAAGACGAGGAGGCACAGCTGAGTACCACGGGCTGCTGACAAGGCCAGAGCCTCAGAGTACCCTAAATCCCTACTGTGGAGAGGGACAGGCAGAGACTGGTCTCCTGCAATTCGTGGTCTCAAGAGGGTACCGAATTTGCTACATTGCTGAGTTGCTGCACAATGGTATTTAGAACATGGCTGTGGATGTGCTTATATAGCAAAGGGTTCTTACCACAAAGCCATATCTTGTCTTACTAACATATGCTGCTTCTCAAATAGTGTCAAACAGACCTAAATAGCCTACATAGACCTAATGCAATTATACTGACTATTATACTGAGCAGTACAGAGTGTAAGTTCATTGCAGTTGATGAGCATGTCTGGGAAACAAGTGGTGTTACTTGTCTTGCATGGATTGCATTAAATGTATTTATGGAAAGAGACTTAGAAAACCAAAATGTAGAGAATGATCTCAAAATTGTCTTAAATATTCCCAGCTTGAAGAATTAAAAACAAAATAATTCTCTTTTGACAATCTTGATTACCCTTATCTCAAGGGGGGAAATATATTTTCAATACTCTGATTGAATGTTGGAAAAATGGGTCTTGTTTGTAGCACTGGTAGGATGCATAAAAAAATATCTGCACCTATATGCTTGTTGTGCAATTTTTTTAAACTTAATATTTAAACAAAAACCCGTGATGAGTTTAAGAAATTTTGCAAAATCCTTTTTCCAGCCAAACATTAATTTTTCATTTTCGTTTTTAATGTTTAGAACTGCTCCCTCTGTCCTGCACCAGAGCCAGAGTTAAGTGTGTGGCACATAGGGGCATTTAGGACTGGGAGATTCAGTCTGTCAGAGCTGGCCTCACCCTGCCTCCACAGCACTCAGGCTTTAGCTCTGGCTATTCCCATTGCCCTTCCCATCCCCACTTCCCTCCAGCAGTCAAACAGTTCKGGGAAGCTGCTTGGCACCCCAACCCTCACCTGGACACTGCTGTTTGCTGCCACTGTTTTCCCTTCCTGGAGCAGCCTGAGCAGGGCTGGTGGGCTTGTTACCTACCCCGATACCCATTCCACCCTGGCTCTGGTTCAGGGGATGCCTCTTGCTCTCCCTACACCAAAGCATAAGGTGGACATGGGCCCACAGGGAGAAACATAGAACTTCTGCTCCATTTGGAGCTTTGGAGGTGGACACCTGTCCTGCCAGACTTTGCCGTGGTCCTTGCCAGCACTCCTTTCCCTGCAGRCCACGAGGACACACTGGTGTGCTGCAAACTTCTGGCTGCGTTCTGATGCTGCACATGGGAGATTAGAGAAGCTCTTTTCATTACTATTTATCCACATTACATTAAAGCAGTTCTGTGTTTGTCAGTTCAGTTGCAGTTGTGCCCTGGTCCTGTGCATGGGTTCATTCCTTCTTTCTGCTTTTCTTTTCTAGAGGTTGATCCCTTTGAACTGCTGAAACCCGAYGACTTGCAATCAATAGTCTGTAAACCAATAAGGTCAGCAGAGYGAAGATTCAGATTTTCTGCTTCTAAATGCAGACTGCTGTGCTGGGCCACTGAGGTGAGTCTGACCTAAGCTCGTTGCCTGATGGAAGAATGGAGTGGGAGGAAAGGCATTAAAAATACCTGCAGACATGTTGAGCTGTTAATACAGTGTTTTTCAGCTTCACATAGATAACTGAGGGAAACACGGCTGCATAAACTTAGAATAGATGGGGCTGACAAAAGTCGCTTTCTTGCTAAATGTTAAATCACTGATGGACCCTGAGACTGGAATTCTAAGCCCCATATGCTGCCCTGCAACCTTGCAAAAAGATCAAGAACATTTCCAAGCCCAGTCATAAGATCAGTTTTTTCCAAGAACGTAATTAGGAGTCTTGGATATTTTTGTAGTTTGTTTTTTTTTTTTTTGTATTTGTGTAATTTTTCAGAAACCAGACAGATTAGATTTATTTTCATCTGAGGAAACAGAAATTCGTAAGACTTGCATGAATGACAGAAGTGTTATAGGGTAACATGCTTTGAGATGAAATGCAAGTTTGGATTCAGTTCCTAAGAGGCACTAAATCCAGGTTTCTCAACTGGACCTCGAAATATAGCGGGCAGAGCAGCTCTAAACAATTTGGGTGAATTCTCTGCAGATGGACACATTTTATGGGCTGTACAGAAACTGGCATCACACTCACCCTTCAGTCTAACCTGTCCCAAGCAGATCGATGCTGGCTAATACATTCATGTCATTTGTTTTCCAGGAATGCAGCAGGACCTCACAGTGGCTCAATTGCACCCAAGTTTATGTTGCACTCCCAAAAGAAAACAAATGCAAGGATGAGACTGTCAATCAGTGAAATGATGTAATGGGAGAGATTTCCCCCAGATTTTGACAAACTGGTCTAAGCATGATCCCAAAGAGCACTGAGGTATTCAGATATCATACAGACTGTTATGTTCACATAATGTGTCTGCTATTCTCCGACTAAATAACAGAGAATATATCTGTGAATATATTCACCAAAAAAAAACAAACATAAAAAGGAGGAATTTTCCCAATATGYGAGTAAGGCTGGGATGACAGCACCCCACTGAGAGCAGCAGTGAGTGCCTGAGTCAGTGCGTGAGTGGCAGAGCTGTGTGGGGATGGCTAAATGGGGCAGGGTGAGCACAGTCAAGAACTTGCACAGGGCACTTAGCCCTTAGAGAAAAGAACTGAAAAAAAACGCTTTTTGACTAAAAGATTGAAGATTCTTTTGTACTTTGAGGCTATCATCTCATGAACAGTTTGTTTGAAATTATTGCTAGAGTGATCRCAGGAGAGTTGTGGCAAGTATTCCAAGTTCACAAGACAAACTCTGCACGAACCAGGCACAGCAGCTGGGTCAATCTGTTTCTGTGCCTGGCTGGTTGGTGAAAACCCTCTGGATTAGGTAGCTGGTGTAAATACTCATGATCAAGAAGTTGCTGTAGCCTCTACATAACTTCCTTGTGTTGGTCTCAAATTCTTGTACCTACTACTAAAACAATTTACTAAGTACTGTTAGATATTTCCTTTGTATTAGTGTCTAGGGCTCAAATCAGGCAAGCTGCAAGGATGATCCAGTCCTCGCAAGGTTCAGTTTCTGCCTGAAATTAAATTAGCTGGCATCAATTCAGAAAAAATCCTACTGTAATGAGGTTTTTCTGTTGAAAGTGACTAAAACAGATCACAGGAAGAAACACAACAAATAAGTAAAGAAAGACAGGAAATGCAAAGAAGATAGAGCAGGTATGTGAACATCTTTTGCACAGACAGTTTGACTTTCTTGCTATATTAATTTACTTTATGTCACACAGTTTCATGTCACAGTACAAGTAATTTTAACAGGAAGAAAATTCTGTCACTGACACAAAACAATAGGGATTTACATATTTAACTTCAATTTAGGTCGTGTACTGAAAACAGTGGGAGTTGAAGGAACTTGAATATACTTACAGATCTTGTGATTGTTCTCTTCAAACACAATTTTTTAACTCTACAGATAAAGCTCTGGCTTTGTTAACCTAACGATCACAGAGCATTTGTCTACTCCTAACTGACAGAAGTAAATATTTATTTTAGATCTGAATCCAGCCCTCAGATGTCTACACATTTCTTAGTGCAGATATTGAAAAAAATTGCAGGAGTGCATGTGCAGAATTGGAAAATCAGACCTGAATCCTTGGAATTGCTCATGGGCCATAAGCATATGCAAAGCAGAGCACTGCTGGTTTCCTCTGGCTCTTTTCTAGTTTTGGGATTCCAGTAGAGGATGCTAAATACAAACCCCTCAGCGCTGACCCCTCCTACATTTCCATTTGTAGCTGCACATTCTAAATGCAGTGAAAGCAGATCTCAGAACACAGTGTGATCTGCAAACATATATTCAATAGATGAGCCACAGTAACTGTTCAGGTTGCTAATGGGTATCTCAGACAGCTCGAGAAAAAGTCATATTTTGAAATGAAAATGTGAGGATGTATGAAAAGATACATGAGCATCTTTGCTTCTGTGAAGGGTTTTGCCCCCAATACCCAAATGTCAATGCCTAAACAAAGCCATAGAATTTATTGTCCCTATATCTCATTAAGGGTGTTTGACTGCATAATGTTGGGATCAGCTGTAGCTAAGACAAAAATCACACTTATCCCAGATCCATATTCTATCCCAGTGCTGCTGGGAATGTCTGGCAAAGTCTCTCCTTGTTTCTGGGCATTCTACATTGAAGCATCAATGATGCAAGTTCAGGTAGCAAGTGTTTGCAATGCTGAAAATGCTGCCAATGAGAGCTGCATGGGCTTTCTAGCTGCTCCAGCTGTTTTCCCTGTCAGGTTCCCGGCAGTGTCACGGGGTGCATTGGGATGTTCATGTGGCACCGGGTGCATAGTAGTCCTGGGACTCTGATCAACACTGCAGAAGCCATGGCTCTGCTCCTGGGTATGTCTCCTCAGCTCCTTGCTCTCCCCACATAGCAGACACTGGATTACAAAGATCCTCTTCCGTCTCTAGACTCCTTTTCCCTTCCTGTCACATGGGCACATGCATATATTTAACATAAACATTCACAAACTCTAAGCCTTAGTGCTATTATATTTTCCTACGTTAAGGAAACTTATTCATGGTTAACAAAAGCTTCAGCTGCTTTAGAGCATTGCAATTCATTGAGTCAGCAACATGCTCAAGACTATACCCCCTGGGTGGTTATTTTTTTTCCCCACAGAAGTTCCCAGGGTGCAGAGGGTCATTTTCAAGGCTTGTGTCTATCTAAGGCATTTGAAGGTCAAGCCCAAGTAGTCTGTGGGACTGCTTAAAACCCTGAAATCAAATTCTTCCAAAACTGGTATCTCCTGGTAAGGAAACAATCTGCTGGATGTGGATATAAGAGATATGAGTGAGTTGCTTGTTTCTCTAGAGTTTGTCCTTGGGAGCAAGAAGGGTGACTTTTGTACTCCTGGACAGCKGGTCTTGGATACAACCATTTCACTAGACAAACCAATGAAAGACCCCCCAAATTCCCTTTGACATAAAATAGGGCTTCCTGGAAACTCAGGCAAAGCCTAATTAGTTTTGAACAGATCCACTGAATTTAATTCAGTTCAAACTGAAGATTCATGTGTGTAAACAGTACTCAAAGTACAGGATTTTGTTTCGGTTTTTCTAAGGGGAAACTTGAACAGAATTTAGGGGGTGAAGCAGAACTTGACCACTTGGCACTGATGCAAGATTAATACAAGGTGATAGCTTTTCCTTAGGCATGTAACTGAAATAAGGGACAGCTAAAACCTTCCACCGCCCAGAGCTCCTCATGACATTTGTGGACAAGGCTTCTTTCAAATCTCTAAAATTGCAGAACATTTTAAAAAATTTTGCCAATGGCCTTTAAAGACCAAAAGAGAGCTGGGCAACAGCTGAGCCTGTGTGCAGCATACAGACCCTCCCTGCCCACTCCCCCCATTCTGTTCTGGTCCCCCCTGGCACAGAGGAACTGCTCTGGTTTCTCAGGGACAGCATTTGGTTGTTAAATTCATTTCTCATGGGCCTTTCCCTCTTTTCCTGTCTACTTCAAAATGACAGGCAGAACCAAAATCCCATTCGATTAAAAGCAAGTAAAAAAGGGAGATGAACTCCTAACAAACAAACAAAAACAGTTTGAAATTTTGACTTAAAAAGCACGGCAGTATTTTAACAGCAAGGACTGAATTCATTAACGCTGCCTTATTTGTGCTACCATGAAGAGTTCTTCACTGTTACTGTTCAAAAACATTTTAAAGAGCCAGCTGTTTTACTGCTTTGAAATAGCTCTACCCAGGAGTGAATCTTTGCATTTATTTTCAAAACAATCAATTCTTCCATGTGAAGACTTTATGCAAGTCCATCAGTCTTCAAAGGCAAAAAATACCAGGCTTCCTTATTCTGGATCACTTTCCTTTCTATTCATCCTCTCCTTCCACATTTGCTGTTCTTATTTGTTCTCCAGCAGCAGTTCCTGTGGTCATTGCTGGGGTAACATGCACATGCATGTCCTTGTGCACATACATGAATAGGCTCAAAAAATTACAGATCAGTACCTTCTAACTCCCCTAGATATTATTCTCAAATATTCTTGTTTCTCTATATCTTCTCCTTTTTTCTATTCCCTTTCATCTTCCCATCTTCTCTGCTAGTATTTTATAATGTTGTTAGTTGCCCCAATATTCTGAATCCAGGGTTAACTGCAGTCCTGAGCTGCTTTCATTGCCAGTGCATCTTGACACTGAGCACTGTCACTGTCTTTTGTGGTGCCAGAGCCAAAGGCAGAAGCTCATGACCTCCATGATGTTATCCTTAAGCCATTCTGACCCAACTAGATGCAAAGTTAGGTTGTTATTGTAGTATGGCAACCGAGACCTGATCTGAAAGACCATTAAGAACATGCCGGATATTGGAGATGGAGTAAAAAGCATGCTTTTGTTCTGAAAAATGGGAGTCCCACCAGAGCAGGCTGCTGTGGAAACAAATTCAGATGGGCTCAGCCACCTCAGCATCTCTGGCAGGCATTTAAGTGAGTTTCCGTGACTTTGGCACACAGGTATTACACAGCTATGTAGGTTAGTACTGTGAACAGACAGGAAGCAAGAAACATTAATGCTGCCTCAACAGCGTAGTTCCCATCGCTTCCTTGGCAAAGCCCTGTGTACACTGACAATCTGACAAACACATCCAGCTCAGGGGAAGGCTCCTGTCCTAAATGGTTCTGTAGCTTTCAAATATGCTGGTTTACACCTGTGGTCTCTGTGCTGAAGCAAGCTGCAAAAACATTGAAGAAATAGTTTCTCGGGATTAAAATAAAGAACAGAGGTAAAATAAATATGGAAAACCTAAATGTGGCTGGAGGTGTCACCACAGCCCGAGGTGTCACAGCCTCCCTCTTCTGAGTAGGGCGATATGAGAGACTTTGGTAAGCGGCCGCACATGTGGGTGGCAAAGGTTCAAGTCAAAAGGTCTGGGGACTTTTCAGGGTGGTTGTGTGATAGCCGGTAATATTTTCAAGTGAAAATAACGAACGAATAGTGAATTCTGAGGGAACGGTTTTCCTTTGCCTGTAGAGCAGAGGATACACGGATCAGTATGACGGTTCGTAGCCTCTGGAATCCGCGCAGCAGGACTTGGCGGAGTGGGAAGAAGGGAATCGATTGTTTTTTCCAAGCCGGCTCTCGGCAGCAGCGAACTCCGCTTTGGGGGGGGCGCGGGGAGCGCGGCGATGGCCCCGCCTCGGCCGCCACCTCGCGGCCAGCGCGGGAACTGCGGCCGGCGCGGAGCGGCGATGATTGCCCGTAATTACAGCACCGCAACCGCGCCCGAAGTTATAAAAAACACCTCAAAATGTTGCTTCTTTTCATTTCAGTTGTGTGTCCTGGAGTCCCATTGCTTATGTTGTTAAGAGGACAGGATACTTTGACACCATGTAGCAAGACAAAATTAAGGCATTACTTGTTAATCACTCGTATCACTCCGTCCTCTTGTACCAACCCGAGAAAGGTATTAAAAGTGGGAGGCAGGAACCATGTGTATGTTTCTGAAGACCGGCTTTATAAAATGATRGTCTCCTAAAATACCTGGAAAAACAAGTAAAATAACAAACTACACTGGATCTCAGTTGTTTAACTACCACTGTCAGTCAATGTAATTCCCACCAGCTAACAATAAAAATGTTTTGACATCCCATCTCGTACACACTTCAGTAATAGTTACCTAACAGAAATTTTCTACTATGGAAATATTTCTTTCTCCACTCTCTTAGAATCATGAAAATGTTGATGCGATRCAAGCCCTGTTATAAAGGGCACCCTGTCAGGGACAGCAGTCACCAGAGCAGCTCTGTAAATCGCATTGTACGGAGCAGTCATGTACAATAAAACTGTTATATTTCATAATAAAACCCAGCTTATCACCAGGGACAGGTGGCTTTAGTTTCTTACAAAAAATGCCATCAGACCAGACAGTGCCTGTAATTGGAMATTGAGGGTCTCCTAGTTCTTTGGCTAGTTAAGCTTCGTTCAGGCTGTACCCTGAGCAAACAAGGAGAAGGTTTTCTTTGGGTAATTGCAGAGCTAATGGGTGCTCAGCTTGTGCTTAGCTCCACAGATCTTAACAGCATCCAGCACAAACAGAGTCTGACAACTCCTCCGTTCCCGGCTCCAGAAGGCAACTGAAACCACGGCAGCCTTGAGTCACTTGAGCTGCATTTGCAAAGCAGCTGGACTGTGCAGAGGAGCTCTGCTGATCCAGGCTCTCCACCACACTTCTGCTTGCAGAAGTCAGGCGGGGATGTGGTTTCGTCTCTGCCTGGAAGAGATCTGTAAATGATTTGAAGGTTCAGAGTTCAGGGTGGTTTGGAAAAACACCCGTCGGGCTGCAATGCCCGCAGGGGAGCCGTCTGGTTAGGTAGGGTGTCTCTGGGTATTTCTGGCATTTCACCTCCTGACTGAAGTCAGGAAAACTCAAAGAAAGAAAGAATATGAAAAAATACAGCCAGACACTTGCGAACATGGAAACCAGTTTCCTAGTGTTTAGTCAAAGGCAGAAGTCAGTTCTTGTTTTATCCAGCCTCTTTGAACTAGAAAAGTCAGTGCAGTTTCCTTTAAAATACAAGCTGCACAAATAGCTGCCCAATAATCAGAGATGTGACTAATTCCTATTCATTAGATGTGTACAACATAAATAACTGTTTCACCACTGATTAATTACAGTGCGATGCCTCCACCTCTGTCACATGCGGCCACATCTGCTTCCACACTGTCTYCTTCGAGTAAATTCATGTCATCATTCTGCAGACTTGTGCCAATGAGAGGAAGCGGGAAAGGCTCTGTGCCATGGGCATCCCCCTCTGCCCCTACAGCTTTGGCTCCCGGAGATTTAAGAAGAGGTGAGCTCCAGGGGGTAAGACACAGCCACTAGTTTTGTTACTGGCATAGTATCTCTTGTCTGAGGTACAATTCCCAGATGGTTTTCCTAAGCCGTCACATTGCAAATATTTCTGGGGAGTTTTGTAATTTGCCTCAGCAGTGTACACAAACATTCCTTCATGGATGTCTTTAATGCTTTCTGCCTGCTTCCAGGATTTTCACTGGGTCACTGCATTGGTGCTGATGCATTCCCTGGGGCTGCACACACATTGCCACGCAGCCAGGGGCAGGGAAAACCCTGCCGTTTCAGTTCGAGTTGATTATGGGTTTTTGACTGAAACATGCTTTTTTTTTTTTTAAGGAAAACACTGAGTCATGAAAACTTAAACTTACCTTTTAAACGGATTGATTTTGAGGGGAAAGTTTCCCAAACGGGGTGGTCTTCCTGTATATAGAAAAGAAGGAATTCTTCTATGAGTAGGGCACTTGCAGGAGCCCTGCAGCCAGGAAAGTGCAGTGAGTTGTGAAATAACTGTCACTGAGCCTGAGAGGGAATCAAGCAGGGCAAGGATTTGAACCTACTTTGCAGACTAGTTTCCCAATCTTTGGGTTATGGTCTCAGTATACTCTGCTAGTGCCAATCCATTTCGTAGAGCTAATTGTAAGTTTAGTGGGTCAGGGAGAAAACACCCTAAGCCAGCAGTTAGAGCAGCTGGATGAGACAGGACCAGTCGCACTTTCAAGCCAGTCAGGGGAAAGACTTGTGCACAGGTATCTCCCATGCAATGAACCAAGGGGTGATGCTACTCTCTGTTCAGCAAGACATGGAGGCAAATTCAAATGCCTCAGCTTTTTCCTGTGATGCAGCCTATCTACCCCAATATAATGGCGATGACTAGACTTAAAAATGGGGATATCTATTTATAATCTCATTTTTCCCTCCTTCATCTTGCCTGCTTTTAAATGCTCCACTGTGCATTCAGCAATTGCCCTGAAAGGACTAATTCTGTTTAACTTCAAAACTAAGGCTGGTGGGGACCAAGGATGCCCTGAAAGTAATTGTATTAACAGAAAGTGGTGCTGTGAGGTCAGGGGGAAGTGCAGGATCTGAGTGCTCAAAATACCATCAGCTATGTCATGAAAACAGATGTGCTCTGTAACTCCTTTCTGTGTATGGGGAATAGGCTCAAGATCAGGGTTTACTCTGAACAGCTCAACAAAGGTTTTTTTATTTTTAAATTAGACACAATGGGGACAAGACTGCTGTTAACCTGTTTTGTTTTGGTTTTTGGTTTTTTTTCCTGCCCACTTGGTTTTCTAGTCACTGTGAAAAACCCTCTGAAATTATTCTACAGAAATTCTGACTGGTTTAAAAAACCACCAAACTCCAAAAAGCCCAAACTGTCCTCATCCTCTCTATTTAAACCATATGTTGAATTATAACCATTTAAGTAGAAGGAAAATGAAAACATATTTCACTGGGTTCTAGAAAAGTTCTAAATGGATGGCATTTTTATCAAGGTTCTACATGCCCTATCCAAACACCAAAAAAATTGTGCTGTACATCAGGTTCAAAGTGAGCTGTTGTATTATGTGTCCAGAGGTGACTACGTCAACGGCAGTGGGCACAGTTTGTAGCCCCTGCCTCAGGATTCAAGGTTCGTGCTCTGAGGTTTTGGGTGGTGGAGGAAGATTAGTGAGGTTTCAAGATTCAGAAGTAAGATGGGCTGTTTCTAGCAAGTTTTAAAGCTGCCCAGGATGAGGTCTTGAGATTCAGGTAGCAGCAATACAATGTGCTCCTATATTTTTCTCATGCACCCAAAGTTAATGTGAGTTTTGCGCCCTGGTCTTCCTGTTGGGATTGGGCCCGTCATTGTCCCCAAAACGACTGTTTACAGTTGTACTTGTCTTTTGTTAATTAGGTCGGGTTCAAGTTTGTACTTGAATTTGATTTTAATTCAAATCTAGCCTTACATACTGCGATTTTGACTTTTCCTAATTAAAAAAATACAGATAAGGTAACACAGAATCAGGAAGAAAAGGCCTAGTTTGCAGAAAAAGGTTCTCTGATGCTAGAGAAGTGAGGGAGTCTGACAGGCTAACTTGTGGCGTTCATTCTTGCTCAGCTACAGTGAAGACAGATTAAGGATAAATTACTCAGGGAACAAATGTCTTGTTTTCTCTGTGACTCCACCTCTTTCGGGCATCCTGCCCTGTCCCCACCCCTTGCACTTGTCTGCGTGTCTTAATGGCAGTATTCATGCAGCTGGTAATTTATGTGTCTGAGAGAGAAGATTTACACAGAGCCTTCCCTTCAGTTATTCAGAAAATTTGAGATACAAGTATGTATGTGATTTGTTAGGTCTCAAACTTCAACTTAAAAATCACAAATATCTTAAGGGCTGGGCTTTAATGGGAGAAATTTTAAAAGGAATAATTTTAACTAGAAGTTAGTTCTTAGGTCCTCACTTTATACCTAGTTACAAAAGTTTGTCTTCAAAATAAATACAATGCCTATTGTAACATAAGCACAGAGTCATTTGGCTACAACTGGGGCAGTTTGATGTTCTGCTCTGGAAGACAGACAGAGCCGATCCTGTTACTGAAATCTCCTTGATTCACTTGGTGTCTGGTGTCATAAACATGAATTGTTAATTTCATATTCCTCATAACAGGCACACTGTGAATGTTTGCAGAGTTTATAGGGGATCAGTTACAAATGTGATTATACCAGCCATTCCTCAGGACTGACACCAGTTTCAAATTAGAAGCTGACCGGCCTCACCTGCTCCTGAGTTCACTGACAGGTCACCTTCTTGTCATTTTGGCTGTCCYCCCATTGAAATGACATCTGTGTACATAAAGGGACAGCGAGGGACTTGAAGTTGTTAGAATTGTTGTAGAATAAGAATAAAGTGTCATCTACTCCAATAATGTAGTGCTCAACTTTGGCCTTTCAGATGGCTTGATGCTTGCAGCCCTGACAATGTTTCCAGCTACAAGAATAGCTGGATCTGAGGGTCAGCAGTTGTTCCCTCTTCTACCCATGGATGTGAAGCATTCAGCTCAGCCTGAGCCACAGGGCATAGACGATCCCAGAGATGAGCAAAGGGCTTGTAAAGTGCCTTTTCTACATATAGGATAATACATGTAAATAGACAAACACTCGCTTCAGGGGCTAGTGTTWCACATCCATATTTTTAAACAAACACTGTGTGAAAAACTAAAGGTAAATATTGTTCAAAAAACAACTGGATAAAAAAAATGAAACTTTTTCAATTTGTTGAAACCTATTTCTTCATAATAGAAGATTTTTCGCATTCACTCAATTTAATGGAATTGAGCTAGGTCAGTTCAATTCTTGTATCCTTCAATTTCTCRAAACTAGGAAAATAGATTGCATCTGCAAATACAGACTTTGGGATTAGGTCTTATTTCTGTCATTAAAAAAAGGGAAATATCAGATCCAAACAATGTCAGACTTCACAAGTTAAATTTTGGGGCTGTCTTAGATTTCGAGTTTACCAAATAATTCATGTATGTGTGCCAGCTATGGAACAGTTGTACGGCCRGCTTCTTAAGGCTTGGGTTTTCCAGGAAGTGAAGTACATGTAGGTGTCTATAATCCCACTGAAGTTGCCTGCCACATTGTGTGCAGAGAGGGAGTTGTGGGATGTTAAAGCTCAGTTAAGTGAGGCTGCTGGGAAAAAACCACAAACATATTCATGAGAGGGTAGGCAGGGATAAACAAGATGTTGAATTACACTTTGCCAAATGAAGGGCTCAGGGTAGCCAAGGCAAATCTTTTTGTTTTCCCCTCCCTAAACTAGACCTTTAGTTTTGTCTTAGACACTGTGGCTAGCAGAGCTGTAACGACATTCAGTTATCACCATTGACATCATTCTCTGAAATCTGTCCTTGATTTTATTTGCTGGTCCAGGAAATAGAATAATATAGGTATTTTATCTATATTAAATAAACAGAAGGCCAGATTCCTCATGGTGTAAACAAGCATGACTTCMGGAAGCAATGCTGATTCAGGCCATCTGAGTGTCTGATTCTTAATATAACAGGGACCATGTTACAAGAATGTGAACAGAAGAAAACATTTGTTATAGAAACTCATGTCACCAATATAGACTTCCCCCCAGCATTCAGCAAGGAAAAAAATATAGCTAAGGTAGATTTACAGAAGCTACCACTTTTCTTTTAATGATTTGGATATTGATCATTTTTAATCTTCTTCTCAGAACAACCAGGAGATCTATTACAGCTTGAGCYAGCCATGAAAAGCAGGTCCGTTCTTTAACCTGCCCCAATTCACTTGGACGTATTTTATATCTCCAGGGATTCAGCCACGAAGTCCATTAGAGCATCAGATGCAGTGAGGTCAAATCAATTGTCCATACTGCAGACAAGGTAACCATCATTTACTGTAATTCTCCCCCGTCATGGTAGAGGAGAGGAAAGGTTAAAAGCTGTATTACCATGAGCCTGTCTCATCTATCTTTCAGTATATTGGTAATACCTAAACATTGCTTGAAGAACTGAATGTACCATCTTAAATCTGTGCTAAACTGGATTTAATGSTTAGATTGCCAAATCAACAAATTTGCTAATGATTTTTTTCAGGTAGGAGGAGAAAAAAAGAGCACTTTTAATACTAAATGCAAAAAACCTTTAAATATATTGKCACATCTGATGCAACACATCCAATGCTATACAGAGTGTTCATCTCAGGATGCCCTGAATGACTGATATTTATCCTTCCCTATACGTAGATATATTTACCTATGAAGTAATTTGGCGTCATCTCTTTTAGCTGGAGATGCTACGGCAGACCAAAAACAAAAGAGGAAGCAAATTCAGGACATATATTTTGCACTGTAAATCAAGTTCTTATGTGTTTGCACTCCAGGATGGGCAATAATAATTGACTGAAGCAATCACTGCTGTGGGAAAACAAACGTCCTGGCTGTGTCGCATCTGAAGGTCAGGCCTGATGACACAGTAAGCACCTGAACTCTCACTGACTCCCGGGGAGCGGCRGGTGCCGAGCACCTCCCGGAGCTCTCCTGACGGGGACAGATTTACGCGGCCGCTGAGGCTGGGATGAGGATGCTTTTCGCTCCCACCTCCTGCTGCTGGGCCTGTGGAGTCATTTATTTCCATTAGGGTGCCATGGCATCTCTGACTCCTGCGCTCAGTGCAGTAACTGCAGGAAAGCAGAGAGAAAAATGCGGTTCTGTGCCAGGGACTGGGTGTTCCTCCTCCTTGGAATAACTGCACTGTGGCCCTGGCTAATSTCATGGGGGCTGATGTGCACAGAGGGGACCCATGCCCACCCCTGTCCTACCTGTGAGAGCTACAGCACCATGGCTGGGCMTTGTAGGACTCCTCTGTTGAAGTGGGAAGAGACAGTGAAGCTCAGATTTATTCACTTGACTTGCCTGTTTGCCTTTTCTAGGTTAATCTTTTCTCTTTCCCTGGATTTCTTTAATCTTGAGCTGTTTTTTTTTTTTTTTAAAGTAAGTGATTGAATGAAGGAGTTATTGAAATTTTCCGTGTTTCAGAAATCTTTTCACATCTGTAGAAATTAGTAAATTTATTTTTGTTTTGGAAGCTGAGTTGCTGAGCAAACATACCCATGTATATCAAATAGAGCTGAAGTAGTAAGAAGAGAGTCAAACACTGTTATTCTAGTACAGGTACATCAAATATATTTCTGTGGCTGACATACATTTATGATATTCTTCTTGGGAGAAAATGTGATGAATATAGTAGGAGTGTTAGAGTTGATGTAGGTTGCAAATTATTAAATATTTTTATTATGAAGGCTATTTTTAAGATCTTAGTGAGGTTTTAAAGCCAGCGCAGTAAATTCTAACTTCAGAAAATGTGAGTATTCAGTAATCATAAAAAGAAACAAGTAAAAATTTCGTGTGTGCGGAAGGAAAGATAAATGTGCTTTAGATTAGGTGTTACATACCATTCACTTAACTGCTTTTCCTCTTCTGCTCCTTCTTTTTATGGTTTACCTTAACACAGGGTCTGTGTGGGTCCTTTTCCTCAGTTTGTGTTACACTATGATCTCTGAATTCATCCCTATGAGTGTCTCTTCCCAGATCCTCTGCTAATCCTCACAATGGTGCAGATTGGTGCTGTCGTTCAATAGAAGCAATGCCACTCTTTAAGCACTAAATCAGGTAATGTTTTTTCATCTTAATGTAGGAATTCAGAAATAAATAATGGGAATGTAAATCTAAGAAAGAAAGAAATTGATCCAAGCCTGGCAAGAAGTGAAAGATTGAAAAGTTGCTTTCCTTCATAATAACTCAAAATTAGGGCTCCGTGCAGCCTGCATGGTCTGCTGGGTTCCTTGTTGTGGAGCACTCTCAGATAACTCTCCGCTGAGTAGTCCCCTCTCTGCTGGCACATATTCTGCCATGCTAATTCCAAGAAGGGTCCGCTGGGTTATTTAACTGAAACCGGAGTCTCAAAAAGATCAGACAAGCTTTGCTGTTCTTTAGCTTCAATGGATATCACAGCCCTGACCGAAAGAGCACTGAACTTAATAGAAAGGCTTTGGATCTGGAAAAGTGCTTACTGAAATCAATGAGAGAAAGAACACGAACTCCAGCAGTTAACACTTCATCTTGGCGCTTTTCTCAGCAGATACAAACATTGGCTCTGCAATGCCCAGTCATGTTTTTCGGATCAATACGACAAACCTAACAGATGTGTATTTACTATCTGTTCTGTTATCACTACACGTCAGATYGGACTTCTGAAAAATAACTATTTGATTTTACAATAATTCCACCCTGCAGACAACAAGTGTATTTTTAAGGAAATCTGTTTAACCAGGAAAATCACTAAGGAATTCCTCAAGAGTTATATATAGCTCTTGGTTGACASACTTCCTTAAAGAACTCTTTTTTCTATGTGTACAGTAATTAAAATAAGAGTTGTCCTTTGAGTATTTGATTTTGGCAAGTTGCATTTAGTTTAATTTTCTCCAAATGCTAAAGAGGTTGCTGCAGTTATGGGGAAGTATTTAGGTCTTGTGAACATGAGAGAGGGTCAGAATCTCTGAATTTGCCATAAGGTAATATATTCAAGAGACCTTTCTGGTTCTCCTGGTCACTCTGTGGGAGTGTAGTCGGCGCTTCCTGGAAGTGAAGCTAGTGCATGACAGCTGTGGAGGTACAGAGAACATCAGCGTGGGGCTTTGGGGATGAAATTCTCCTCTGAGTAACCAAAAAAGGCAGTTCTGATTAAAAAAAGGGGTGACACTAGGCAGAACTGCTCTGGAAGCAAGCAGAAAGCAGGAGTGTGTGAGCCCATGTTACCCTGGGTGCAGCCTGGCTGTGTCACAGCATGACTGCTTCATATTCAAGATGAAACGTAAAAGCTCTAGCAGGAGGTTACCAATAGAGTATTTTCTCCAGGAAAGGAACTCCTTCTGTTAAAATTGAAGTAATTAATGAATAACCTCTTACATTTGTATAAAAATGTTTTCTACAGTGCTATAGGCCACCAGAGAAGACTGTATGGCCCCTTTTTTCTTTCCTTCTATTTTTTTTAAACAGCAATAAATAGGGTGAAAATTAGTAACTGTATATTGCCTGGAGTTCCTTGGCATCTACAGATAAAGTCAAACTAACATGAAAAGCTTTGGAGATTCTCTTTACATAAGTATGCAGCTTTCCAGAATGCATTTTTAGTAATTCATTTTTGCCATGTGCTGAAGCTCCTCCTACTTTTTCCAGTTTACATTATATATACTCCAATATTGCACTGTGAAGTCTAATTTATAACAGCTTATCCAATAGTATTTTCTATTTGAGTCTCTTGACTTAGGTGCTCTCTGATGTCCAAACTGGGTGAATCACAGAAGAAAGTTGGAGCCCTCATGCTTTCATGGGGCTATTTAAACTTTTTGAGCCTGAAATAACAGATGAAAAATATGAAAAATTCAAATTGGATATACAGTTTTAATTTCTGTAGATTTCCTGATGTTCAAAATTTGAAAAAGGCCCTGGTTTTTGTGACCAGATGGAAAACAACCAGCTTAAACCAGAACACGCACCCAAACCAAACCAAACCAAACCAAACCAAAGTGATTAATTAAGGCTTTTGGTATTTGCTTTAGGATTGGATTTGGGGCTGAAATTTGCTGTAAAAATTCTTCAAAGGCTGAGGGAAAGGTACAACAATCAGTGAGGAAAAGTTCTTGCTTTACACAGATCCATCTGCCTTGCCTACAGATTTGTTATGGAACACCTTAGATGATGATTAAAAGACCTATGTATAGTTGTCCAAACCAGCAAAATGATGTGAAAATGTATRGAAATGAAACCTTACCATGAAAGAACTTCCATTTTTCTACCAGTTTAGTTTGAACCAATTTGCCAGATCAATTCAAGGACAAAATTTACCAAGATTTTGAAAAACAGAAAAGCAGTAGAAATATTTCCATCAATTAGAAGAAAAAGTCTATATGATATTGTCCTCAGTGTCCTCATTTCCAGCTCGGAGTTTAGTGTTACTAGAACCTGCTAGCTGAGTGGAAATCTGAATGAGAAGTTGGCTTTAAGAAGGGGGAATTTAACTAATTTATTTTCATTACTGAAGCTGAGGAAAATGCAAGCTATGTGACAGAGAAAAGTTATATTATTGGAACAGGAAACATTTATGTAAAAAAAAAAAGTAAAACATAGGAAAACCCATGGAAATTAGATGGTTTTTAAATATATTTTTAACCATGCTAGATATCCCTTTCAGCACAGCATGGGATATAGCATTAATCTTATTTGTCTGTGATCTGAAAAACTATTTCCTCATAGACAGGACTTTGCTACATTACCTCATTTTTACCCACAGAAGCCAAACTGCTGAATTTTTGGAGACTGTTAGCAATAAATTTCTTTCTATGACAATTAGTTCATTAGTAATCTTGACCATGTCTCCAATGAACTAATGAAGAACTTTAATATCGAAAAGCACCTCATAAATCATTTACAATAAGCCAGAAGAAACATTGAGCATTTGTAAATATGACTTCCCTTTGCAGGATTTGTCTCTCTTTTAGTTTTTCTTCCTCAACCTTTGCTACAATTATCTTTAAATCTCCTTGAAAGAAGCCAAAGAAATAGGAAATCAGGTTTGTAGTAATATTAGTCATCTTGCTAATGGATATTCTATAGCCTGTTCTTTTTTCCACTTCCTCTTACCTGGTCCTTTCATAACTCAGTCAGACAGACTCTTAAATACCCTTTGATTGGAGCCAATGGGTCTTACAAATGTAATTTATGCAGGAGTTGATTATTTAAATGGAAAAACCCCGAAGTCTTGTGCTTTTAAAAAATGTAAATCTGTCTGGATCTCATTAAGGAAGGTTCTTGACTACAGGAGAAAATCTCCTGTTTTATTTATTTATTTTTTTTTGGAAAGCTATAAATTTATTCTCGAGATTCAGCTCTTTAAAAAAATAAACAAAACAAACCACTTTGGAATCATGGTTTTATCTGTTGGTTTTTGTCCACTGGCCTCAGCCAAAACGTTGCCAGTGGTGACATGCAGGATACTGTTGGTGGAGAGATGCCACGAGGATCTGTCAAGACAGTGCAACAGTGCAAACAGTGCATAACACAGGAATGCCAGGGACCAGTGCATTTATCTTAACCCTGAGTCTGAGAAACTTTCACAAATCTTCAAAAAAACCCCAAGCCTCAATGGTTAACAAGGGCAGCTGCATATTAGGGACAAACCTTTGCCCATGAATAAATCCTTGCTACTTCTCTGGTACTTTGTTATTCTATTCTGACTGTATGGAAATTAAAACATGACAACTTTGCCTTGGCCATAATATCTAAGAAATCCTATGAGAATGAAGGGTGAAACCAGCTTGCCTCCATTTGTGAATAGCTGAGGCTGGCTGATGGCAAACAGCTTGTGTGTTAATTTGTGGATAAAGCTCTCCTGATGCAGGTTGACAAGCTGTTTATTAGTGGGGTCGAAACTTGAGGAGAGATAAGGTTTC
Organism: Amblyornis subalaris; assembly: GCA_018881555.1. Lineage (NCBI taxonomy): Eukaryota > Metazoa > Chordata > Aves > Passeriformes > Ptilonorhynchidae > Amblyornis > Amblyornis subalaris. Next base: position 18,796,792 of record JACAXG010000004.1, read on the forward strand.
ACTGATCTACTCTCTGCATAAATTTCAGCAGTTAGTCTATGAAGGTCCTAAATGCGAACTTGTATTGGTGGCTAAGTTTCATTTTTCCAAAGGGGGGTGACAGGGCCTGTGTGAAAGATTCTATAGGAGGGACAGACTTATTTATTTAATTAATTTTATGAACTCCACCAGTGTCTACTCCTTTTCTTTCAAATGTGGGATAAGGATAGCAGATAATCTGGAGTAAAGCAACATGGCTTTCTTTTTGCCCCATCCTGCTCTGTTTTGCAAAGATTATGCTGGTGTGCTTGAGGAGCTCCTATTGATATTTCAGATCTCTGAAGAAATCACTGACTGGACCAGAGAGTAGTGACATACCTGACACCTCTTCTGGAAGGAGATAGGAAGGAATTCTTTCAAGGAATTTTACTGTTTTAATGGAGAGAAGTACGGGGAAACTGTTTCTTCAGCCTGAAGCGTCTAACAAGATTTAAGCCAGATTCCACTTGCTTTCCCTCCTTGCTGTGTTCAATGCATTATAACTGCATGAGAAGTGTTCAGAAATAAGGCATAGTTCACTATAACAACTTAAAACTTAGCTCACCAGTTCTGATTCACATTACCTGCTAGTTTGGAAATAAAAAATGAGCAATGTCTTATTTCTAAGCAGAGTATGAAAATTAGATATGGTTTCTGCCTTGTTTCTGCTTCTAGTCTTCTTGAGTGTGCAGGCGAGAGGATGAGAACAAGACAAAGACATCTACACAGAGAAGTGGAATATTTCCTTGAGACCAAAGCAGAAATAATTTACTCCTTCTAGGTGTGCATTTTTCGGTGGCTTAGTTGATGCTGGATACAAATCTGGATGCACCCAAGTTGTTGACTGTGATCAGATGTTTTATGAACAAAGCGGGACTTTATTCCCCCACAGAGGTTCCCTGCTGATATCCCTCCTGCGCCCAGCACTTGGCCTTGGCAGCACTTGCATCCTGCTGGAATGCTTCTCCAGGTCTCACTGGGAGACGGTGAGACAGTGGGGGGCTTGGATGAGCCTTGAAATTAAGCTATAGAGTGCTCTGCCTCCTCTCTTTTCCTTTTTTACTCACTTGACCACTTGATCTTCTTCTGGTTTTAAAATGATGGCACATTTTAGGGCAATATTAAAAAACCCTGAGGTAAAATTTCTACATATTAGTACTACGTCTAAAGAGAGATGAGCACTGTACTGACAGAAGACTTCCTCTATCTCCATCTCTTATTTGCTATTATTTTCATCTTAAGCACCTGAATTATTGGAGGACAATATGTTAATCAGACCTCTCACAAGCCAGAATTCTATGTAGCTTGATCACTTTTGGGATAAAATTTAGCTAGACTGCCTAAAAATGCTTATTGGTCTCTATGGATTTGTGCTGAAYTTATTTAATACAAAGTGTAATATAAAATGCCCTCTCTGCAGTTAATTAGCCTCCAGGTTATTGCAGGCCCTAGGGCATTGTATTTGAGTTGTCATTGCTACTTGCAAAGATCAGCAGTATTTAATTCTTGTGTTACACAAAGTAGATTCCCTGTGCTTTCTGGCTAGTGTTAATTCATTGTTTCTAGGCTCTATTTTCATTTTTAATTTTCTTGGCTATTAAAGATGGTGCTAGACATGAGGAACTTTGTTAAACCAGATGTGTTACACTGAGATAGTACCAGTTTAAATTATAGCAGAATTAAACTTGAAGGTTCCTCCAGAACTTCAAGTTTAGCTGGGGGCAAGATTTGTTTCTGTTACATGATAAACCTAAAACAAATAGGGTTCATTCAGATTCCTTTGGGATAGGGTAGATCTAATCTTATTAATTATTCCTGTTTTCTAAGCAGAAACCATCAGGTTTCCTTCATTTGATAATTCTGTTTTCTCAGAAAACATTTACACATGTTCCAATACCCAGCTAGCACTGGCAGGAACTCTTTAGTGGTTAGAGAAGTGGCAGAAGGTTAAATCATCTGACTTTGATGCGATGTTGATTGTTTACCCTTAGTGTACAGTAATATCTTAAAAAAATGAAGCAAAGTGGGTGTATTCATTACTGGACAAACACGGCTGACAAGTTAAGGAATATGTGACTCCCTTCAGCTGAGACCAAAGTGCTTCATTTATAATGGAGATTACGGTAAGAACCAGATGAAGTTGTCTAAGGGAAAATGATGTCTCCTGAGCCTTCCTTCTGGTTTGGCCACAAGTTAATAACACGACCAGCACTTAACAACGAAATGCAGGACTGTATTGTCTTTTAGCAAATGCCAGTCATGGGCAATCCAAACAGGTCAATTACTAGCAAATCTCTAAAGATCTCCTGAAACCTCAGAAGAGTTAGAGATGCCAAGAAAATGTYGAGATGCACAGAGACACAGGAACAGAAATAGGGCACAAACCAATTTACAGAAATGGAATTTAACCCTTAGAGGGAAGAACCCAGCCTGCTACATATTCATTTCCACTTCATTAAATATTTATGGAGAGACATGCATGTAATGTGATTCTACATTATGGAAAAAGCACAAATGGAATGTGCGCTGTTTCAGTAATTTAACCTATTTTTTTCCATCTTTCTGTATCTTGCAGGTATAATGGACAAATGTGGGGTTTTCAGCCACTGACATGCTAGACATTTGGAAATGAATGTGTTCTCTTGAATAATCCTAAATCAGCACACACAAAGCAGCGTGTAGAGGCCAGTGACAGCCTATTCTTCAGCTCAATAGCATGTCTACAACTTATTAATATTAATGAAACCTGCACATAAGCATGTGGGGATAATTGACCCCATTAAATTCCATTTACTCATGAGCTACTTGGTAAGGTTTTCCCCTTAGTTATTGTAGTTTTTATCACAGATAAAAGTTGGAACAGTGTGTATGCCAACAGAAGACTATTTCAAAAGTAGCTCTGTGGGGAAAAGAAAAAAAACAGAAAAAAAAGGAAAGGGAGAAAAACCATGGAAAAGGAAGCACCACAATGAAATACGTTTTCACCCAAACTTTCAACAGCTAGTGAAAACAATCTTATCTTGCTTTAAACCTTTATTGGGACAGGACACCAAAATCCTTTAGGAGATAAAGGCATCAGCCTGGATGTACTTTTTGGAGGATCTCTATTGAGTGTTTTTTTCATTTGCAGGACTTTGCATTCAGCTGGGCAGATGTGGGAAGGGTGAGCGATATTTAAAACATGTACCTGGAGATCTGGATCCACTCAAGGCTAGGCTGGATGGGGCTCTGAGCAGCCTGATTTAATTAAAGACGTCCCTTTAAGGGTACCTTCCAATGCAAACCATTCTGTGATTCTATGATTTTTTTTTTCTCTTAAATTCTGGCAATTTTGTCTTAACTGAGTTTTCTTTCATGCTTTTTCTATTATCTTTCAAAGGGAGTAAGACAAGAGTCAATCTGGCCAAGAGTAGGTGATAACTTTCAGCTGATCTTTTCTTTAAAAGAATCAGCCCATGATATGCAATTGTTTTTGCAAAGTTATGTACAACCCTAATCTAACACCCCCAGACACACAAAGACAAGAATACTAGCATTAGAACTAGCATTAGTATTGCTGTAGCTACTGTTTTGTAGYAGATATTCAAAATAATTTCGTTGACAGTAATTTTATAGTTTCTTGGTAATGAGCTCAAACAAACCTCTTGAAACAAGTCTCATCATGAGATCAAATCTTGCACAACAGGAGCACTCAGACAACATGAGTTGTTGTAAACCTTGTACTTTTTATCCAATACAGAAATTARTATTTTTACAGTCTTAGTGCCCTTCAAAATCCCCTTGTTCAGGGCTGCAGGGCACTTGAACAAAGGTCCAGAATCACAGTTGGTGTCCCCAGGCCTGAACTGGGTCTACACAAGATGCGGTGTCTCCATCAGCTTCAGGCTGACATGGTGCTCGTTGCACCAGACCAGAATGAATAATCTCCAGACATGAGTTACTGGCACAATTAAAGCAAGAGCACAGCTGACTGACATAGTGAACAAAAGACCTTTGGCAAAGCTTGCAGTGGGAAGCATAGAGAGGAAATTCACTCTTGGCGCTGGACACATGCAAGTACAAGCAGGACGAAATGCTGATTAACAAGCTCAGACTCCGCAGACCAAATTCCAAAGGATGAACAATGGCCATAACATTCTGTTATGTCTCTCTACAGCATGCAAGCAATTTATCATTAAGTTATAATCCATAGGCAACTCCAGCAGTACATTTTCACAGTCTAATTGATACATATGAGGTTTGGCTTGCAGCTTTCAAAAGAAGTCAGAAGCACAGAGAATTCTGTTCCATCCAACAAGGAAACCAAAACTCTGTAATATTAGTTATAGATGCAGTAGATTTTGATGGCTCTAACACAGCGGGGTCAGTCAATAAGGTAGGCAGGACAGTTGTGCTTTGGAGGGTGCACACTGAACTGGGCTGCTGGGGTTTCCTCATAAAAGAGAACATGCTGCTCCCTCCATGGAGCTCTAGCAGGTCTGGGGGCATGACTGTCTACTACAGCAGTCAGCTCAACCCTTCTCTGAGGGACATATTTTTCTTCACATTAACTAATTTGATTCTTTTTGCAACTTCTACCAATTTGTTTCCTGCAGCAGTTCAGGTTTACTGGTCCCTAGGTCTCAGGGTCACCTCTGAGCCTTTCTCACATATTTTCATCTTGTTTTTCCTTGCCTGTGGTACTGAGGTCAGTGCAAATAATTGATTACACAGAGCCATTACTGGCATTTTCATATTTAGAGGAATCCTCTCAAATATGACCAAGTGTCATATTTGTTTGACACTTCCATCTGATGCAGTCCTGGAGACACTTTTGGTCTCATATGGGAACCTCCCTGTCCTCCTTTACTGATTATTGATGCAAATAACATATTCAGGTTTCCTGCAAGGCTTTTTCTTCCAGAACTGCTCCTTTTGCACCTCTGTCATGTAYTGGCACCATCAGTTCACCACTAGCCTTCTAGGCTGAGGTAAGTGAATGCATTGACTAGGTTTGTATGTTTAGGAAGTCACTCTTCAAAATGTTGTGAGCCTGTTTATGGTGGTTTCAGTTAACTTCTTTAAGTCAAGTCTCTTTTCTGCTTTTCATAGGACAGGACTTAATTTTTGAAGGATGGCTTTTTTCTCCTGATAACCATGTTTTCTGCCCTTTTGACATGATAACTACTTTTGATACTCGAAGAGACTATTTAATGGCATACATTCACACTGGACCTTTATTGTGCCTTTAAGCGGACTCCACATGGATTGTGCTAGCTGCTCTTTAACTTTGCCATTTTAAGGTAAATTGCTGCAATGCCTGATATTTTTTACTTTATCATTCTGTGAGGTGTTGAATTCGAGAACGACAATATCAGGGTGTAATTCTTTTCCTTGTACTTAGAAAGCTGGCAGCCTAGCTCTGCGGAATGTATGTGACCAGTAAGTAATACTGGCATCCAGGTATGTCAGCCAATGTCTTAGCTCAGCTCTCACTCCTCAGGTGAGCTCTTAGAGCATCTCTGCAGATCTAGATGGTTGGTACACACTGTAGTAAATGGCACACAGCACTTCTTATATGGCAGCTGTGAGAGAACCCCCGAGGGACAGCCCATGGCCAGGGGAGGTGCTGTGCACATGTGCACAGTCCCTGGCTGAAGAAGCTGCAGACAAAAATATTACCTTGAGTTTCCAACTTTTCAAGTCCTGGGAGGAATAGAGTAATTTATTCCTTTGGTGAAACACACCGTGSCAGGAGAGGTTTTTCTGAACTCCGTGCTTTCATATCACACTTGATCTGCTAGTTGAGTAACACAGTGTGGCATTATCTGATGTCTCCAGTGCTTAAAGCAAAATGACTTCATAATAAAAGCATTCACATTCTCCTATACAACTTCAGATTTTGCTAGACTGTTATGTTTCTAATCATGAAAAACATGGCTTATTTCAGATGACAAAGTAGCCATAAATAAAGAACTYACAGGAGCAGGCTGACAAATAAACTTTTTATATGTTGGGTATGTATGGGGATGTAGTTTGTGGTGACAGCACATTGCTCAGAAGAGCAGGTCATATGCTGCTTCCTATTATACCAATGTCAACCCAGAGAATTTCCATTGTCTATATTTCAACCAGTTCAACTAAGATAAAGATCTCTGCACAGGATTTCATAGCCTTTTTGCCACTGTATAGTATTATTAAAAAAAGAAAGTACTGTAGTGGTCAAATTACTTTCAATATTGTTTGTGATAATAAATGCACTACAAATGGTTTAGTTTCATCCATTAATCATAATAAAATAATAAAAAAAGGCTGCAATAGATTTCAGTAAGGTTGTTCTCCTGCAACATTATGAAATTTAGGCATGTGATGCAAGGCAATGTCTGTAATAGTGACTGTGACTGGAAACCAGACGCTTCAGGGTAGACATTGCCATTTTGGGTTTCACAATGATAAGACTTTCTGTGGATCGAGTCCTCTGCCATTAGACTACCTGTAGAAAAAATAAACAAAGATGAAATAATAGAAAAGAAAATAGAGAGGATAGTTCTGAGGGACAAGTTGAGAGGTATTCAAAAAGCATTGCACCGCATGCGTGTATCCAAGAACAACATGAAGGAAATGGGAACCTGTGTGCAGAGGTGGGATGGCAGAACAGAGTCTGGGAACACACACAGACAGGTCTACGCCCAGACTTTGATTCCCAGCCTCTTCCCCTGCTAATCTCTGGACCTGAGTAGTGGGGGCAGGTGTGCTGGGAGCCCTCCCAGCGCTGGCAATGGGGCACTGCTTGCCTGAGCTGGCTGCACTCAGTAGTCCTTGCCAGGGCTGTGTTTCTGAGTTGTCCTCACCTGGAGGGGGAGAGGAAGTGTTAAATGCGTCACAGGTTGAGGAGGCACAGCAGGTGTTGCTTGAGTTTGGGAGGGATGCTCCAGCCAGCCAGAGCCCTGTGTGGTTCACCTACCTGGCAGTCCAGAGCAGGGGAAATGAACTGAAGGCTCAGAGAGTGACAAAAGTAGGGCAGCATCCATGGACAAAGCCTGAGCAGCTTAACTCACACTAATGGAAAAAGGGATTTGAGTCGCTAAAATCTGGTACATCAAACTGAGATGAAAATATAACTCTAAGCATGTATTTCTGGGCTGTGAGAGGGATGAGAGAGTGGAGAAAGAATATCTACCATACTCCTGTTCTGGAGGATTTGTTTTTTACCCTCCTATTTTCTTATAACACAGAGACCTGTTATTTTTAGTCTTTACTTTTTTTTGTATGTAAACTCAAGAAAAATTTGAAATATGTTTGCAGGTTCAAGAGTGAGCTGTAAATATCTACACATTCATGTACAAACACTTTCCACACACCCATACACATACTAATCCCCTGCTCCCATATTTCTCCAAGTATCTGYGTTTCATTATGTGTTCTCACTGAACAAGAGAGCAAACTACACAGAAAAAACTTTTTTGTTCTTTTCAAAAAAATCAAACGTAGTATAGGCTCTTTCTAAGAGAGCAATATAAACCAGAYATTACATTTCTCTTAATTAATGAAATGCTGTATGAGAAAAGGCAAAGGGTAGATTCTATTCAAATTTGTAACAATGTGCAAGAAAAACCACAAAAATTTGCTGTTCCTCTGTTCCTAAGTACCACAGAAGAATCTGTCATTTGTCTGTAATGGAACAGCATGGAATAATATGAATAAGCTGAATTTCAGCAGCTTGTTTCTATCTGAGCATTTCACAACCAAGTCAGATTAGCTCTACCATTCTCCCTGGAATGGGATTTATGTAGGTTCATTGCCATTTTATAGATGAAATTATTGAAGAAGAAACATTGTGACTTGCCAGGTGCAATTAAGAATACAGTCTAAAGAAGAAATGGCACCCAGGTCTGTGGCCATCTAGTTGTGTGCATTAACCTCTAGGCTTTACAACAGTATGATGCAGATCAGAAAATGAATTTCCTGAATATTCAATTTTTTTTTCAATCCCAAGATAACTACTACTTCTGAAGATATTAGCATTATTTATATTAGATGGGAGGTGGTATTTTTATCAAATGTGTGGTGAATTTCCTCTGTGGCAAATTCTGCCTGTGCTTTCCAATAGTCAGTTTACGCTGCCATCAGTAGCACTTCAGTGGGTAGAGCTGTCTGGAACAGCAGAGTGATGAGGGTCAGGGAATAGGAAAACCCACAGGTATACCTGCTCACTTCATGAAAAGAAGGTATACCCAATCCCTTGCCCCTGCTTCTGGCCTCCCTTGAAAGCCCATCTGAGTATAAGAAGACATTTATTCCTTCTGCTTCATTTGAGCTGTGGCAAAGCTGGTGGAAACTGTCATAATCTTAGAAAAAATTAAGAATCTCATGGGAAATGCAGAATTTTGCTATTCTGGTCTACCTTTCTCAACTCCTGCTTAAAAACCGAAACGAAATCAAAACAACACCCCCCCCTCCCAAAAAAAAAAAAAGAGTAGTGGGTTTTTTTACACATTGACTAAAAAGTTGTGCTAAAATGCAGATAAGACTTTTCTGTCAGCATTCAGTGACTCCGAGCTACATGTAGTCCATGGCAAAGAGGTGCCTAAGAACACGTTTCATGCTATTTCCCTCCTCATTTTGGCACAGCGTGGAATTCAGTGATACAAACGCTAGAGCCAAACTACAGTGGTTTTGACAGCTGTGGGGGAAGGGTGGTCGGCACTGTGGCTGAACTCCTCACCCGTTCCCATGGGGAGAGGGTGCATTGCAACTACACAGATGGCTCCTGCAGGAGGTCAGCAGAAGTGTTCATGCATACCCTACTTATTTTTGCACGGTATTCATTGCTTCAAACTGCTTCTGAGCCTCTCTCCCCCCCTTCTTAATAGAATTTTTATCATGTTTTTAAATCTTTGCCAATTTCAATGTGGCTGATTTAATTTCACACAAAAAAGTGTGGCAGCAGCAGTCTTGGTTCCCCTGGATAAACACTGGACTACGTGCTACTTGTGTTTGACTATGTCAGCTGTGAGCCCTCTAAGTATAAAGTCCTGCCAGGCAAGACATAAATCTTTTGTCAATGAAAAGGGTACATTATCTGGTGCTCAGCTGTTTTTTTTTCTTTCTAAACAGCTACCTGATGTTTAAGATATACATTCAACGTGATTATTTAAAAGAAAGAAAAAGTAAAGCCAGAACATATTTTCTCATGCATTGAACATTAATGAAAAATCATAGAGAGTGGGGTTCAGTCTAGAAATGCAGTAGTGCAGTGAAAGGACTTTTAAAGGGGTACAGAATTTAATAATACTTTGGCTGTAATATAATTTGTACCTTCTGAGCCAGTCCCTTGTAGTGAAGCTGCCAGATTAACTCCTGAGGCAACTAGGTGAAGCTTTGCTGGGTTAAGCAAGCTATACCCTGCTTCGCTAGGAACATGGTCAGTCCAAGTATGGGATTGTGAAGAGGGTTATGTTGAACTGGGATCTTTATTCTCAGCCAATGTTCTCTTGTTCCCAAGTATCTTCATACTGAAAAGTGTGAAGAAATTAAACTGATGACTAGCCAAAAGGCAACAGATAAAACGTTCATGAATTTATTATCCCTCCATGAATCCAGTTAATCTCTTTTCCATTTTCAACTCCTGTAGATGAATTTGAATTTTGGTATTTTCRATACCATTTCAAGGTGATCTCAGCCTTGTGTGAGTAAGCTGATATGGTTACCCAGTACTATCCCACTCCCCAAAACAACCACAGCACTCACCCTCACCTTTCTCTGAAATTTGGCTATTTCTCACATAACTCCTCCTTAACCACCTGTGAATTCCTCACAGCACCATCTATAAATTTGTCAGCTTCTTACCTTGTGATCTGCCATGGCCAGCAATTTCGGGTGCCATATTCAGCAGTTTCTCAGGCCATGCTCTGTTAGGTGTGTCCAATCCCCTGCCTGCAGCCCCGGCACTTGGCGGCACAACCACAGCCTGGGAGAGAAATGTGTGCATTCTGCTAGGACTAAACCATAGCCACCACGGTATGCAAAAAGGGAAAATAACAATGTTTCTGGATTGATGTGATACCCTTTTTCCATGCTGCTTAGTTCCTGATCACTTACGGAATAAGTTATTGAAAGAAGAGGATGCACCATCTGGTCCTAGACAAAGGCAGGGCCTTGAGTTAAATAAGAGCTTGAAAGATGTTTGTGACGGCCCAAGGAACTGGAGGCCACTGCAGGAAGCTGCTTCAGTGGATGATCAGTTCTGCTTCAGCTCAGATCTGACAAAACAAAACCTGGAGTTGAGAAATGTATAGTTTAGGAGAAAGGTCTTTAAATGAGGAGGAATAGAAAACTAAATAAAACCACAATGATCTTCCAAACTGTAGATAAGATTACTTATATTAGATTTGGATAGGTCCTCGGAGGAAAATAAAAACATCTTGGTTTAAAAAAGATCAGCCACAATACCAAAGTGGGTAGGCCTGGAAATGCATAGGCCTTTTTATGTGCAATTTTGGAAAACCAAACTATGCATATATGATTTGTTGCATTTTTGTTATAGAAGGTTTTATCCCATTTTCATGATTTTAGGATTAATAAACATTATCCAAGTCAAGCATAAAATGAGCAGCACCTCATTCAGCATATTCACTGGAATTTCCAGTGTATTTATCATTTTCTGCTGGGAGCATGAATATAGCAATGATTAGAAAACAATATGGCAGGAAACTCTTGATGTTAAACATTTGAGTTATGTATCACAGATTGTCTCAAATTCTCTGACTTTTTAGATTTAAATCTTTTCAAAGTTTTTCTGAAGCTTTTGGCACATTTTCTGCAAAATATGTGTAAGAAAGAAGATTCATGGAGGACTCTAGCCTTCTGTTATTGTTTAAACACTGATGCTTAAGGTTTAAATTTACAGGGAACAAATCGTTCTACATCAAAACTAAGGTGTTGCATGTTTATTTACAGACCAAGCTCCAGTAGTAGTGTGTATTTGTCATGGAAACTGATTTGAGTTTAATTCTAGTCTCTCTTTTGCACCAGGAAAATGTGAGTTTCATTTTACTTGTCTCTGTTTTCAATTATAATTTGACAAAAGAAATAACCGCATTACCTATTTGATTTGCCAGAAGTTTATCCCAGCACCACCTGTTGAGCCCTCGGCACTTGAATTCTGACATATAGCAGAGAACAAAATTATGCAGTTGGCATTCTAACCAGCAAGGATGCCAACAAAAGCATAATATAGCCTTTGTACTCAAAGCACAACAAAATATATATTAAGCTACCAACTGCAAAGGTTTAAGCAAGCCACATTTAATTATACATGAACATATCTTTCCAACAAATAGCTCTGTAGAAAAATGCTGTGGAAGTTAGAAAGAACCCTTTTTGTTTGCTTTGGTAAATATTGCAAGCTTAAAATAAATAAAGTTTCACAATACCATATAGATTTACATCASAGATGGCAAGAGGACAGCCAGCTGGTTTATTCAAATAGATGGGTTCAACACTATCAGCTTCCCAGTTTAAACAAAACGCCCCATGCTCATTTCCAGCAGGGGATCTGACCTGGTGCAGCACTGGTCTCCCAGGAAGGTGGAAGAAGAGGCTCTCAGCACTAGTCTGGATCCAAACCTCTCTTCTGCAAATAACTGGRACCAAAATAGTAGGAATCAACTGTGTCTTTGATGCATGTTTCTCAAAGCAGCACTTTGCCACAAAGTTACTCACAGCTCTTGGCTCTCCTGGCCTGAGCTCTGCACAGAAGAGGAGAAGGAAGTCAAAAGAGACAGGACAGGTCAGTAGGGATGAGGCAAAACCTCTGCTCCCCAGTTCTGCAGAGGTCAGATCAGGTCTGCACAGGGGCTGTGAACTCACAGGGGATTTGCACACTGGGAAGGGCTACCAGGGGTTCTAGCAGTGATGTTAGAGCTTCCCAGAATACGAGTCAAATTGCAACACACCTTATAAGGGACTGTTTTTAAATACTGGTGACAATGACAATTCTCAGATTTTTATCACCTCCCCAATAAGGCTAAAAGAGATTTAACACTGATTATAACACTGCTAATTCAAAAAGACTGTTCCCCAGAAAAACTACTTTAGAGACAAAATGAGGATGATGTTCCAAAGTAAGAAGAAAACAAGGAATGAGATCTTACTCCTGCTCACCCAGAAATTGCCACAACTGCCCTGACAGATCTGAGGATGAGGACAGGGTAAGGCAGAAATAGCTAATTGACTCACAAGGAAAAGTGCTTTGGGAAGTATAAGGAAAGGTTAATGGCCAGTGTTGCAAAAATTCTCCTGATACATTTGCAGGGGGCTGAATGCACAGGCTCTGATGCTGGATAAGGCTTTGGTCAGTATTTTCATATGAAGCATAAATAGAAGACTACTAAAACTTTGGATAAAGAACAAAAATACTGTAGGTTAAGTGAAATCTCTAGAAAACCTTCTAGAGACAATAATATGTAAATGTACTTTGATTATTTATTTATTTTTTACTTCAGGAATTCATTAAATAGAAGTAAATCTGTAAATGTTCCAGTGAGTATATTGGGTGCCTGTGGTGTAATTCCAATGAGTCAATGAGACTGCTTGCCTAAAACTCTAAAATGGTGGCTTGAAACTTACCCCAATATCCTTAATTTTTCTGTCCTGAAAATGTAACCTGGCAACTGTTAATGAGAAAACCTTTCCTTCAAATTTKTAACAGAAACTGTAAAACACTTGCTAAGAGATAGACCACATTTAGGAAAGCCAAATCTAGTTGATCTCTCCTTCTCAATTGCAAATATCCTTTGTGGTAACCACATTTCATTCAGGAGAATAAGGCCAGAGGAAGTACACATATGACAGATAGTTTGGCATCATCCTCTTCTGGATTTCTCAGATGTCTAACAGCCAAGAAAATGTTCCATCCTTTTAATTTCTTTCAGATAGCTGATCCTTTGGAATATTTACTCTAGATGAAAGCTTCAGATGGAGTATCTGGATAGTGTTTGAATAGGGCATCAAAGAACTCTCCTGTAACAGAATCCATCATCTCCTCATTTCTCCCTTGTTCAGAATAACTACAAGTGCTTAAATTGCAATGTGGATGGAGCTTTGAGTTTTAAAATAATACACTACTTAGAAAACTCACTCCAAAAATGCACTGAGTTACTGCCTTCCACAATACCTCTAACATACCTAACACTTTTCCACCTCTCATTAGCCTTGCAAAGACACTGAGAATGCTGGAACAACTTCCTTGCCCATCAGACATTCAAGAGAGCTGCAGGTGGATCAATGAGCAGGCTGAGCTGTACAAGTGGCTTTTTCACCTTTGACTGCTGTTGGGAATTTAATGAACCCATCCTGAATATTTGAGGTGAGCATTTCAGCTTGAAATGGAACTTCTTGCACATAAAAGAGACATAGAAATTATGAAGCTTTACAGGTAGATTATAGTGAGCTCTACAAAAGGCAGCACCTTTCCAGGCAATCTTTAAAGTCTGCTATGAGTAACCCAAATGCTTCAAATACTGCTTAGCTGCCTTCTTACTCAACAGGTAATCTCTATTAGTCCCCTGTGTCGTCATATAAAGTGGGATTCACTACTGAATTTAATTCCATTTAAATCTGGACCATTTGGGAAGCATTAACGATTTTGGAATTAAATGTCAATGGTTCTTACATTAGTTTAGTGTTTTGTGTCTGCAGCACTGCTGCAAGGGAGTGCCCTTACTTTGCATCACGTTTCTCTTATTTGAGTATTCTGATAGTGCACACACACACACACACACACACACACACATCCTTCAGCAGAAACCAGTGACCCTAGGGATCCTTTCACTTTAAGCTTGAGTTTACCTGTCACTGAAGGTGACTGAGGTCAGCTAGCTTAAAATGACTGATCTATAACCCACATTTCCTGAAGAGATAATTTAAATCCAAAGAGAGAGTCTCATAAATTCCCAGGGAGATTTTAGTATCATAAAAATAGACTTGACACCACTCCAAAGTTTAGCCCCTGCCTTTACAAAGAGGAGACAAAGTCAGCTTTGGCGCAGATCCTTCACAGGAGATACTTCTCAAAGTGCTCCTCAGCATTCTGTGCCTTCCTTATCTTTTGGCAACTTGTCACTGATCCCTCTGCCAGCTTTCACTGATAGCGAGATACTGCAGCTGACGAAGGTGGGAGAGAAAAAGAACTTCTGCTTCTCTGTATCTCCTCCTTTACATCATTATTTGTGCAGATCCTTCTGTAGAACTCTGCTCAGGCTGATTGATGCAGGGCACAGACAAGTACTYGTAGAGGAAAATCCATGTTGAATAGCATTCTATAGAAACAGCTCTAGTAGGTTATTCTATTTGTAGAATTAATCTTGGTATGTTTTTTTGAATGACCTGTTAAAGATCTATACCAAGAACAACATCTGCTATTGCATTCTGTGCAGTTTTTGCTGGAACTTGTCCTGTTCTGCTTCCTGCCCATCATAATCACATCGTTCCTGCTGCAACTGGAGCCCTTCACTGCTCTGGAAACTGGTTGAGATTTACCTGGTACTGCTTCCCAACACAAAGTGATTTCCTGTCTCAAATGACTAAACTGTTGCATTGAGCAGAGAAGGACTAATTTCACTGTCACCCTCTGAGCTGGCAAGATGATTCATCCGTTTGTTTATGTCCCTAAGGCTGCCAGTGAGGAGCATGCTTTGGGAAGGGGCACGAAAATCAGTGATGATTTCATTTGGCAGCACCTAACACTGCCTGCTTACCTTGGCACTTACCCATGTAGGCAGCTATGTAGACCAGGCAGCTTGACAAACAGTCATGAAATTATTACCATAAATTGTCTTCAAAGAATTGTCTTGATTCCTGATTGTCTTAAAACACATAAACACATTTTACCGCAGTGATATTGCCCATTACAAGGGATATCCAATGCACAAGGGACTTTTTCCGTTTATATGGCAGTAAAAACAAAACCACGATGGCTCTTGCCAAACTTGCTCAAAGTTTACATGGATTTTGTTTGATGAATGTGGTGGAAAACTATATTCAGTAGTCTGGGTACTGGCCCATACACCTTCTTACATCTCAACAGCGCTTCTTCTAGCTTTAAAACAGATTTCTAAATTCAGTTTGGTTTTATTTAGAATATTTAAAAAATAGACCACATGAAATAGAATATCATTTTAGCTGTGTAAAACGTGGCTCTTCCTGATGCCTTTTTTTTTTTTAATTGGAAACAATAGTTAGTGATTTTTGCTCTGCTTTTCTCAGATGCTGCTGTTCTAGGGTTATCTGTTGCCTCTAAGACCAACTGCTCCTCACATGCAATTGAAATAAATCTTTTTGTTATGGAGCCAGAGATGACACAATSCTATACTGAAGGTAACTGGTACAGTGGCAAAAACCATGGAGCTTGTCCTGTCTCACTACCAACTTCATTAAATTTCTGTGGGTTGGGAAGTTGAGTGAAATCAACAGGGTAATATGATGGACTTTTTAATGGGCTATGAATGTTATTGACAAAAAATTATTTAGTAATGGAGAGACTCCCTCATTCCCTCAAGTTTCAGCATTATACAGGAGGAGAAGGTAACAGAACCTGTTTAAAAACCCTAAACCATTATTTTGATATATTTTATTATTTTGAATGGCTGTAAGCTAATAAAATTTCAGCTTTTTAACATGTCATTGGAAACAATCAAACCAGAAATATTTTGCCAGAAGGAAAGTTTGCAGACAGCAAGCTCAGATATTAGCTTGGTTGTCTTTGGCAATCCTAGTATTTAAATGTGGGGTTCCAGGGCTGTCGATATGTACAGGACTCTTAACAGGAGTTATAAGCAGAGATCAATAGTTATTCCTACAGCAGGTCATCAGGCGCATAACTTACTGAAATGGAAGGCTCAGTGCTTTTGACCTCCGTCCTACCTCAACAAATAAATCTTGGGCTAGGGCAAGCATATCACTGGCCTTAGGCTTGGGGTCTTCTGGAAATCACTCCATTAAGCAGAGCCCCTTGAGGAAAGAATTAATTTGTTTAACCGGGTTGGGTGCAGTGGTCACCTAAGAAGCATGAGCATGCCTCAGATAACGGATGGTTGTGTTCACAGAGGATTTGGGTTCCACTCTGCTCCCTGGGGCAGATRTTTGGGACGCTTGCGGGCAAAATCTGACCGGGAAAGCTAAGCAGGTGTCTTAAGAGGTGGTCTAAAATTCAAGAGAATTAACCTCCGATGGGGAAATTTTCCCTCCTGAAGCCCCCTTCCTCCTGATAGTCTTTTGGAGGGCCAAGAGACTCCACTGCTCAGCAGCAGAATGGCAAAGCAATTACAGGTGCTTCAGCTTTAGACCGGGAATTCAGCCCGCTCCCGYCCCCGCCGGGACGCCGCGGCTTTGYCCAAACCTGCGCTCCCCCAGCTSTGCGCAGGTACGGGAGCACCCGCCCACGCGCCTTGCCTGAGCGGCACCTTTCCTTTGCTTCATTTCGGAAACAAACGTGGCGCGCGAACCGGAGCGGTGCCTGCCGCGCAGCGCGGCCCCCGCCGTGCCCGTCCCGTCCCGCGGTGCCCGTCCCGTCCCGCGGTGCCCGTCCCGTCCTTTCCGCCGTGCCCGTCCCGTCCCGCGGTGCCCGTCC